>CAWUFW010003292.1:1207500-1864920 GCA_963921515.1 Calotriton arnoldi | reverse complement strand
ACTGCAGCAAGGGCATGGTTAGCAGCACCAACAACATGTACATCTGAAGCATGAGCACTAGAGAAAAGAAAGTTGCTTTATTCAGCATATGTGTTGTTTGATAACGACGTCCAGAAAAAATAGAGCAAAGGCCAATGGCCAGTCCATTGTCAAAGTTCAAACAGGGTGACACTGGCAGATGTCACCCTACGCATGCCTGCACAAAACCAGGGACAATCCACTAGGAGGGGCAACCGGGGGGCAGGCCAGGCACCGCAGGGACAGGATCAGGGCTCACCAGGGGGAGTCAGGGAAGGGGTGGTGGGTGCTGGAGAGCCACTGACAACTGCAGTGGAGGTGTCTGACATGGTGTGTGCCGGCACAACTGGGGGGCATGACTCAGATGTCGTGGGTGCCGGCACAACTGCAGTGGACCCTGCAGATGGGGTTGACAGGTCCGCCACTGCAGTGCCCAAGTCAGACAGGGCGGTAGTGGACTCCACTGCAGTGCCTACCTCCAGGGGAGGAGAATGGGGAACAGGCAAGGTGGGTTGGACAGAGGGGAGGACACCCTCACCACATCAGTGGCACAGACAAGCGCAGCGGGGGTGTGGTGCTGGGAGAGCAAGTGGCAGGGGGAGAAGGCCTGATCCTCTTGGGGATGGTATATCTGTGGGTGGGGGAACCTGGGGAAGGGTGTGGTGGGGGCACCTGTGCAGTGGGGGCCTGAGGGATGGAGGACGGAGACCTTGTGCCTGAGCTGCAGGGCGGTGGCGGGGTCTTTGTCTTACCACTCCGGGGGGACTTGCGGGTGGGGGCCTCAGTCCGTCTGCGCCTGGGGGAGGGTGTCCGGGGGCGAGGGGCACTCTGCTCCATGTGGGTGGGCTTCCTCTTCCCCGGGATGCTGGAGCAGCTTCATCGGTGGGGAAGAGGCCGAGGTCACAGAGGAAGAGCTGCTGTGACTTTGGGGTTGCATGTGAGGCAAGGGAGGGTGCTTTGGAGGGAGAGGGAACTGAGGACTGCGCAGTGCATGTGGATGCGTGTGTGTGTTCCAGGGCCCCATCCCCTGTGAGTCTGGCTTCAGTCCCCTGAATGTGCGTGCGTGTGCGTTTTGTCATTGGCGTGTGTGTCAGTGTGCTGGATGTGTGTGTGCTGGTGTGTGCCTGTGCCGGTGTGTGTGTGCTTGGGACGGGTAAGGTGCTGGGGAGTGTGGATGGAGCAGAGGCAGGAGGGGTGAGGGACCATTTGAGGAGGGACACTGCTGCCGTCAGGGAGGAGTCCATGGACCTATTGCCCCTCTGTAGGTCAGACATGCCCGATGAGATGCCCTCCATGAACGACACCAGCTGAGTCAACAGCGTGGTGTGCGCATGGAGGACACTCAGCATGGCTGTCTGCCCTACATGGAGCTGGCGAAGGAGGTACACAGACTCCTCACTCAGGGCAGCAGGGGACACAGGGGCAGGGGGTGCGGTGCCTGGCCCAAAGGAAACACGCTCCCGGACATGGGAGCCTCCACGGACCTGGGGAATGGGAGCCGATGGGAGGGCGGTGGTGGTGCTGGTGGTGGCGGGGACAGCAACACTAGCTGGGGTGTGGTGGCTGCTGACACCCGCCTCCACAAGGGAGTCATCCTCCGAGTTGCTCTGGTCCTCAGCTGAGGTGGATGCTGCTGAGGACTCCTCGGTGTGGCTCCCCTCGCCCTCCGTGCCACTGGGTCCCTCCGACCACTCCTCGGCTGCTGACCCAGTCTGGCTCTCTGGCTCCTCCTGGTCCGTGGAGCTGTCCCCTTCCGTGGCCGTGGATGTATCTGCAAACAATGGGGATACAGACAGACATCAGTCACCTGCACATAACGCACACACCACTGTGAGCACAGCACATCACAGAGCAAGCCCTGGCATCATCAGTTGTACATTGCTAAAAGTGCCCTAATTGAACAGGAGAAGTCAATTGTCAGTCTGATGCCAAGCATGGCACTCACATCCCACATGGCCTTGCACCCATCTGTCTGGTGTCTGTTGGATTGCAACACCCCAGTGTTGACACATGCACCAAGTACACAGTAGTTGGACAGTGCAGAGGACACGGTGTGGACACATCACAGCTCTTGCCACTGAGTCAGTACAGGTTTCCGGATGAAAGGGATGCCCAGAGTCAAATAGGAAATGCATGTGATGCATACCAGCGACAGACACCATGATGCACCCATGTCCTGATAGCCAGCGCCACTATGGTGTGCATGTAGCACATGTCACTCCCCTGCAGGCTCACCAATCAGTAGGCACATGCCATGGCGGAGGCATGACTGCAAAGTCATACATCACTGTCTCAGTGATGTATGACTTTGCAGCCAGACAACAACACTCTGCACTGTGTCACAATAGTAGGTCATGGGGAATGCAAGTCCTGGAGCTGCACAAGTGCACATGTACATCCCCCCACAACACATCCTCTTAACCCTCATCTGTCCAGGTCATACCTATTGGACATATGGGAGACCTGTGACACTACCCTCTGAACCTGAGCCCCTCACACTCTGCTGTGCATGGGGAACAGCTGCCTGAACTTCACATTCACATGCCCCAGTCTGCATGGGCAGCTGATCAGACACCTATGTGTCACACAAGTATCGTCTCCTATGGTCACATCTCCAGTGGCATGCTGAGCCCCTACCAAGAAACTCCACAGCAGTCCTGGCGACTAATCCACAGCACACTGACACAGAGGCAGACACCTGAGGGGTCAAATCACTGCGCACAATGTGTCAGCTGATACACGGGAGTGGGAGTACAGAGTGTATTGTATGGCCTGGAGTAGGCATGACTGTCCAGCCCCACATGAATGAGGGATGAGCCCTGGACTGTAGGCAGCTGGCTAAGTATGTGTGACACACGTCATATACATACTCCTGGGGCCCAAACATTGTTCCCACCCGCAGCATGGGTGTGTGCCAGATACCCCAGCCACATGTGGTGGATCAGCTCAGCAATTGGACCACAGATCAAAGTAACACGCTGAATACATGTCAGAATACAGGCATTGTGTAAGCAATGGACCCACCCATGATGCCCACCACAGAGTCAGGGAAACAGATGCTGTCTCCCACCTTGAGTCAAGCAAACTGCAAGGACACAGTCCTAAGTGACAGAATTCCCTGCATGTAAGGGCCACACCTGGGTATCAGATGAGGAGTGGGCAGTGCACAATAGAGGGACATGGCTCCTGGACAACATGACTGCTGTACTGTGGCAGTTTAACCAGGCCCGAGGAGGGCACATAGCATGTTAGACAGAGTACACAGTGCAGTCTTTGACTCACCCCCTCCTTGCTGCTCTCTGGCCTTCAGCTGCCCATCCAGGTCTGGAAAGACCACCGCCAGGATCCTGAGCATGTGGGGGGTCAGGGTCCGTGTTCCGCCCCTCCTGCGAGGAGGTGACAGCTTCAGCTGGACCCGTGCAATCCTCCGGGTCCAGCCCCGAAGGTCCTGCCACCTCTTTTGGCAGTTGCGGATCCGGCGCTTGTAGACCCCCACGGACCGGACAGCCCGGACGATGTCCTTCCATATCTCATGCTTCCGATGGGCAGAAGCCTGTCAGGATGACAAAGTGATAAGGCCATTACTACACATGCAACATATCCGTGCATGACACAGTTGCATATACATGTCGCAATCACAGGGGCACATGGTGTACACAGGCAGTGCACGGCTGCCCATGGACAGTTTTCCAGAAGTCACTCCATGGTATCATTGCATGGGGAGTAAAACCCTGTTCAGAAGCACTGTCACTGCACCATACCTGTCCAGTGCAAGTCACTACACACTATGGGGGGTGACAACTACTCAGTGAGCCTGCTAGCCAGTGGCGTGCAGACTTTCAGCCTTGCTAGTCAGACAAAATGCACATTCAGAAAGGAGGTGCACAGAACACTCACCTGCTCCCCTGGTGTCCCATACAGCTTGCTGTACTGTGGAAGTAGGCTGTCCAGCAGGGCCTGGTTCTCCTCAAGGCTGAAGGCTGGGGCTCTCTCCACAGTACGTGCCATTGCAGGGTCCAGAGGGGCAGAGACAGCAGCAGTGCAGTGGCAGATGTCGTCCTGGAGCATGTAGTGCAGGCAAGTGGGCTCTCAGGGGAACAGGCAGCAATATATATGTGCTGGAGAGGCAGATACTGTCCCTTGTGTCCAAAGTGATAGGTCCAAGTCGTTTGCATCTTCTGAATCTGGCCAATCCATGGAATAGCAGCACCAAAACACGCCCACAGCATCCTTCAAAACTTCAACTTCATGACATACATGATTTTGCAACATTGTTGTGGGTGACCAACTGATTTTTCAGCAACCGACTCGTTCAAAATTCGAAAACGCGTCCGTTGCCAGGCAAGCCCATTGTCAATGGGTGCGCACCGATCGGTCCATTGCGGTACAACGCGCACAGGGGTACAACGCGTACCCGCACACATTGAAAGCAATGGGCCGGCCGGAGGCACCGATCGGTCCATTGCAGTTCAACGCGCACAGGGGTACAACGCGTACCCGCACACATTGAAGGCAATGGGCCGGCCGGAGGCACCGATCGGTCCATTGCGGTACAACGCGCACAGGGGTACAACGCGTACCCGCACACATTGAAAGCAATGGGCCGGCCGGAGGCACCGATCGGTCCATTGCAGTTCAACGCGCACAGGGGTACAACGCGTACCCGCACACATTGAAGGCAATGGGCCGGCCGGAGGCACCGATCGGTCCATTGCGGTTCAACGCATCACTGTACATGTGACTGGCATAGGTCAGCATGCCTGTCTCAGATGGACATATGCCAGCCACAGATAGCTCCCAGGGAGTGAGGGGCACACCTACATCACGACAGCCTGTCCAAACCTTATCATAAGGCATGTAAGGCTGCATTTCCTATTGTGTGTATGTTGGTGTACATGTTGTCCTGTGGGTGTCACCTGTGGGCAGCCACCCCCAGGCTGTGCACGTGTTCATGGGGACAGGATCCTGGGTGTTACGTGTACGTGACCACTGTGATGTGCAACTGTTCATATCTGTGCATGTGTCATGGTCACATTTCACAGTGATGTTTGTGTATGTCATGTCACATACCCCGTGAGTCCCATGTGGGACGGTATGTTTGAGCCAGGGTGTCCCAGTGGCACAATAGTGATGGCCCTCCACAGTCTTTGTGCATGTAGTGTTTACAATGTCTCTGATTTCATGTGCACAATGGGAGACAGTCTCCACATCCACGTTGTGTGTGCATGGACTCTGATGTTGTGCGTGTGTGTCACAGACGTCCATGTCTGTCCTGCCATGGCAAGTGTGGCCACTACCTGTGGGGGTCATGTTTGTTTTGCTGTGGTGTACACATGATACTCCAGGTGATGCCAGTGTCCATGTGGCATTACAGGGTCCCTGGGAATGTGCCTGTCATTGAGCTGTGGTGCCTGGGGCACATCTGTCCTCACATGTCACATGTGGGGGGTGACTGTGACACAGCATCATGATATCCAATGGGCCAACCTGGGACAAATTGATGCCACCTGTAGGACCGTGTTGACAGATGTTGGCCATGTATGTACCATACATGTCGTTCCGGTACTGCACACTTCATGTAGTTGTGCCTCATGATGATGTATGTTGGGATCTTGAGTGTGTTCAATGCCGCATATGTGGGGTGACTGACGATCTTGCTTACTTCTCCTCTGCACTGCAGGGCTCCTGCTGTCCATCGGCCATTCCCAGACCTGGCAACGATGGTGGAACGGGACAGCATCCGACGGTACCGCTTCACCAGGCAGCTGATTGAGGATTTGGCAGTGCAGTTGTCCCCACATTTGCAGCCTGGCCGGCCGTATCCTACAGCGCTGACCCCCAAGGTGAAGGTGATGGCAGCCCTACACTTCTTTGCCACCGGTACCTTCCAACATACTGTGGCGTCTGCTGGTGGGATGTCACAGACCATGTTCAGCCGTGTGCTCCGCGATGTTTTGGCGGCAATGTTGCTCTTCCTGAACCGGTACATCTATTTCCCTAGACTGCGACGACTCACTGACGTGAAGAGTGACTTTTATGCCCTGGGGAGGATGCCGCATGTCATTGGCTCCATTGATGGGACACATGTGGCTTTGGTACCACCACAGGCCCAGGAGCAGGCCTACCGTAACCGCAAGCACTACCACTCGGTCAATGCACTGGTGGTGTGTCTTGCAGACATGACCATCACACACGTGTGTGCCCGTTTCCCTGGTTCAGCACACGATGCCTTTGTGATGAGGAGTAGTCGCATCCCCAGGATGATGGCACAGATGCAGAACCAGCGTGCCTGGCTTGTCGGTGTGTACTGACTTTGTGCCATTGTGTGTGATCTGATCTGTAGTATTCCGCCCACTTTTCCAAGTCAGCTGATGTGCACTTGTCTGTCCGTAGGTGACTCGGGATACCCCAACATGCCGTGGTTGCTGACACCCCTCAGGAACCCTGTGACACCTGCCCAGATGCGCTACAATGAGGCACATGGTCGGACCAGGAGAGTGATTGAGCGGACCTTTGGTCTCCTGAAGAGCCGCTTCCGCTGCCTGGACAAGACCGGAGGGTCCCTCCCATATGCCCCTGCGAAAGTGTGCAAGATTATCATCGTCTGCTGCATGCTACACAACCTGGCAGTGCGGAAGGAGTTGCCTCTCATCCAGGATGACGATGACCAACATCCGCCACCTGTGGAGGATCCTGGCCTGGACCACGATGCCAGTGACGATGATGATGATGATGATGGTGATGGTGATGTCCGCACACAGCTCATCACCAACTTCTTTAGCTGAATGTGAGTATCCTGAGGTGTCATGTGAATGATGTGAGTTGGCATGATGTGTGGGTGGTGCTCTGGTGCTGTTGGAGTGTGTCCATGGGCTACTTGACAGGATGTGTGTTGCGATGTGTGGTGACAGGTGGGCTGTACTCCCCAACAGTGTTGACATGCTAACTTGGTTCTGGGTGGGTATCTTGTAACATGTATTGTGCATGAGTTTTGCTGTTCTGTCCTGTACTGCATTGCTTTTGACTGTGTGTCATTTCTGTCCTTCACAGGGTACTTTCAGATTCGTTTGGTCAACTGTGTCCACCGACGGCGTGATTGCACATCCAGGCTGGTAGCTGTTGTGTCCCTACAGGTGATGTGCGCCACACCCATGGACTTCCTTCCGTCTACAGTTGTTGACTGTGTGCCCGCTACCAGGTGGGGTTACCTTGCATCTGTAGTGGTTACGGCATGTTGCTACTGTGTAATAAACCTGTGCTTCACTTAGTGATGTGCGTTGTCTGTGGTCACACATTTGACTGCCATTTGCTTACTGCACCTGTGGGCTACTTGACTACAACTGGGAATGGGTGTGGTGTCTGTGCATTGCACCGTCTTCCCTGGCAACATCAGTGTAGGCAATGAGTCAGATGGCCTAGGTGTGTATGTGTTGTGTACCCCTGGTGGTGTGTCTCCCTCATATGTGTCACGTTGCCTGTACTCACATGCCTGTGTTGTCCTTGCTGTTGCAGTTCGCATACACAGTGTAATTTTGCAGTTCATCATCCCCATGACAGCACCCACGTTGGAATCACGACAGAGGCAAGTATGGTGTATTAGTGTGTTTATTGTGATACATCTGTGTTAATAGTGCATAGGATGGGTTGTGCTGTACATGAATCTTGCAATCCCAAGTTCCTAGGTGAATTGAAAGTCCAGGTAGACAGGATCCCCAGTATCGGGGCCACAGTTGTCTGACACATTGTTCCAACTTGTACTCCCCATGCAATGTGTGGGAGTAGTGTTGCCGTCAACAGGGTGAACAGTCTGTGCACAAAGGCGAAAATCCAGAACAGGTTCAGGCTTCCTGGGAGTTGCGCTTGGCCATCAGCCTCTCAATTTCCCCTCCTCGGACGACCCCTCTTCTTGGGGGGGGGGGGCCCTCAAGTGCAGGCTGCTGCGGTGCAGGGGACTCTCCGCCAGAGTCCTCCTCCCTCCCTGTGGCAGTTGCAGTTTGTTCAGTACCAGATGTTGTTGGCACACAGGGAGGTGTGGACTGGTTGCTGTTCATCTGGCGGAGGCATTGTAAAATGTCCCTGTGCACCCCCGTCATCTCATCTAGTACATCCCACTTGGACTCCACGCGGGACATGTGGGAGTCCACACGTGACATGTGTGACTCCACGTGGGACATGTGGGAGTCCAAGCGGGCATGATGGGCAGCCTGCTGCTGTTTGATGTCTCTGAGGAGCCCCACTACCTGGCTGAGCTCTCCGGTGCTGGACTGGTACGCATCAGCTATGCGTACCAGTTGTGGGTCTTCATGCACACCAGCAACGTCTGCAAGCAGCGACCTCTGTCTCCCACCCCTCCCACCACCCCTGCTGACATGTGCAGTGTGTGCAGTTGCACGCACAGATAACCCTGGTCCACCTTGGGTGTTGGTGGTGGTGGTGGTGTCCATGGCCCCAGGTTGGTCCAGGGTCACTGCGCTGGTGTTGCTCCTTATTCTGTCCATGTCGGCAGGGATGGTATTCGTGGTGACAGTCGTTGGAGGGGTGGGTGCAGGGGGTGCAGCTGGTGGACCTGCTGGTGCTGCAGCTGGTGGTCCTGCTGGTGCAGCATGTTGACTTGCACCGGATGTGCCAGGTTGTTCATCGTCCGAGGAGGACAGAGGCTGTACGACGCCAGTGAGCTCGGCATCCTCTTGAGCCTGGGACTGGGACTCCTCAGCGTCTGCTGCTGTGTCCCCATCATCACCTGTTTTTGGGAGACACAAACAATGTATGTCATGTTTCTGCAGGCATCAGTGGTTGACACACCTGACAGTTGTGACTGTGCCTCGGGGTGCGGGCCTGTACATTGTATTGTCCTAAGTCGTCACAGTCAGGGGTTGATATTGGTGTGGCACATTGTCCTGCATTATTTGGGCATTTCTATGTATTCTCTGGGGTGTGAACATGGTCTGCATTGCTTGGGTTTGGTTGACAGCCAGACCTCCTTCCCACCCACCCAGCCAGCCAGTCAGTTATCCCACCATGGAACGTGCTTGCATTGCAGGGAGTGTAAGTTGTCTCTCAGGATGTCAGTCAGTGGTGTCCTGCTGTTTGTTGGTGCACAGTTGGCAGCAGGGCCTTGTGCTCCCCACAGCAGTAGCCAGTGTCAGCCATCTTGTGAGTCCTTCTCCACTCCCTGTGATGTGAGCACGGTTCAGGGTGGTGTTGATGGGCCAGTTGTGAGGCTGAGCAATGTCTGTGACTACGACTCCCATCATGCTATTGCCTCCACCCCCTTCCCAGCATGCCCATGCTTCCTTCCTTTTGACTCTGCTTCCCTGTGGGTTGGGCTGGCTGTGCTGACAGGATGGCTGGGAGTGTTGTCCTGGCAGTTGTTTGGCTAAGAGTCCCAAGAGTGTCCCTGTGCTTCACACAACATAACCCAGGGTGGTGGTGCTTTGTGGGATCTTGTGTTAGGTTGGAGGGCATTGCATTCTACCAGGTGGGTACTGTGGAGTTTGTGTTGGTGAGGGTGTGAGGGGAGGTGCTGGTGACTATGGTCAGTGCTGCGAGTCCTCCTTCCCACCCAGCCAGCCAGATATCCCACCATGGAACGTGCTTGCATTGCAGGGAGTGTAAGTTGTCTCTCAGGATGTCAGTCAGTGGTGTCCTGCTGTTTGTTGGTGCACAGTTGGCAGCAGGGCCTTGTGCTCCCCACAGCAGTAGCCAGTGTCAGCCATCTTGTGAGTCCTTCTCCACTCCCTGTGATGTGAGCACGGTTCAGGGTGGTGTTGATGGGACAGTTGTGGGGGTGAGCTATGTCTGTGACTACGACTCCCATCATGCCATTGCCTCCACCCCACTTGCCAGCATTCCCATACTTACTTGCTTTTGTGTGGAGTTCAGTGGGTGTGGGTGTGAGGGCAATGGCAAGATGGCTGACAGTGGTGTCCTGCTGTTGGTTGCTGAGCAGTACCCAGCATGCCCTTGTGCTCCCCACGACACAGCAACAGTGTCAGACATCTTTGATGGGCCTTTCCACTCTCTGTGGGATGTGCATGCGTGAGTGTGAGCTTGCTGGGCCATGTGGTGGGGGATGTAGGGCTGTGAGTACGACTCCCATCATGCTATTGCCTCCTCCCCCCTTCCCAACATGCCCATGCTTCCTTCCTTTTGACTCTGCTTCCCTGTGGGTTGGGCTGGCTGTGCTGACAGGATGGCTGGGAGTGTTGTCCTGGCAGTTGTTTGGCTAAGAGTCCCAAGAGTGTCCCTGTGCTTCACACAACATAACCCAGGGTGGTGGTGCTTTGTGGGATCTTGTGTTAGGATGGAGGGCATTGCATTCTACCAGGTGGGTACTGTGGAGTTTGTGTTGGGGAGGGTGTGAGGGGAGGTGCTGGTGACTATAGTCACTGCTGCAAGTCCCCCTTCCCACCCAGCCAGCCAGATATCCCACCATGGAACGTGCTTGCATTGCAGGGAGTGTGAGTTGTCTCTCAGGATGTCAGTCAGTGGTGTCCTGCTGTTTGTTGGTGCACAGTTGGCAGCAGGGCCTTGTGCTCCCCACAGCAGTAGCCAGTGTCAGCCATCTTGTGAGTCCTTCTCCACTCCCTGTGATGTGAGCACGGTTCAGGGTGGTGTTGATGGGCCAGTTGTGAGGCTGAGCAATGTCTGTGACTACGACTCCCATCATGCTATTGCCTCCACCCCACTTCCCAGCATGCCCATGCTTCCTTCCTTTTGACTCTGCTTCCCTGTGGGTTGGGCTGGCTGTGCTGACAGGATGGCTGGGAGTGTTGTCCTGGCAGTTGTTTGGCTAAGAGTCCCAAGAGTGTCCCTGTGCTTCACACAACATAACCCAGGGTGGTGGTGCTTTGTGGGATCTTGTGTTAGGATGGAGGGCATTGCATTCTACCAGGTGGGTACTGTGGAGTTTGTGTTGGGGGGGTGTGAGGGGAGGTGCTGGTGACTATAGTCAGTGCTGCAAGTCCCCCTTCCCACCCAGCCAGCCAGATATCCCACCATGGAACGTGCTTGCATTGCAGGGAGTGTAAGTTGTCTCTCAGGATGTCAGTCAGTGGTGTCCTGCTGTTTGTTGGTGCACAGTTGGCAGCAGGGCCTTGTGCTCCCCACAGCAGTAGCCAGTGTCAGCCATCTTGTGAGTCCTTCTCCACTCCCTGTGATGTGCGCATGGTTCATGGTGGTGTTGATGGGACAGTTTTGGGGCGGGCAATATGTGTGACTGCAACTCCCATGATGCTATTGGCTACACTGACTTGGCCAGCATACACAGAATTCCTTCCTTTGAGTGGTCTTCACTGTGTGTTGGTGTTGTTGTGGTGGCTACATGTGTGGATGTGTTTGTTGGTTCTATTTGTGCCACTGCCTAGCTGTAGTTGTGGTTGTGTTTGTACATGTGTTGGCACAGTTGGATGTGACTTTTTTGATGGCATGTGTTGTGTTTCTCTGACTGACATACACATTTTGGGATGATTCTGTTCTGGTTGCTGTGTGATTGCTATGAGTGCATGGTTTGACTCTCCCCTTGACAGTGATGTGTGTGTGTTTTGTGGCAGTATATTGTGTACATTTGTTGTGTACTCACCAGGCTCCTCTGGGATGTCCTCTAGTCCATATATGCTCACTGGCGGTAGGATGGCCCGCACCTTCTCCTCCCAGGGCCTGAGGTATATTGGCTTGGCAGGAGGGCCACTGCCGGTGTGTTGGCTGTTGATGTAGTCTTGCTTCAGCAGTTTCCGTACCCTCCTGCGCACGTCATACCACCTGTTCTGGATGTCGGTCTTTGTGCGCCGACATGGTGATTGGGCGTTCACCCTGTTGATGATCCTCTCCCACATCTTGGTTTTCTGCGACATGGGGGTCTGTTGGACCAATGTGCCAAACAGCTGTGGCTCTACCCTGAGGATCTCGTCTACCAGGACTTCCAATTCACAATCTAGGAACTTGTGATTCTTCTTGGGGGGCATGGTGATGGGTGGTGATGGTGAGTGATGTGTGTGTTGGTGTGCAGGTGAGGGTGTGTGAGTGTGTGTTTTGCTGGGTGTATGTGAGGTAGGTATTTGTTGGTGTGCTGATGGTGTGTGGCTTGTGTGAGGGATGAGCTGTGGGTGTGTGGTTGCTTTCTCTTGGGTGCTGGCAGTGGAATGGCATTTGCAAAGGCTCATGGTAGTGATTTGTGTCCTTTATATAGGTGGAGTTGTGGGTGTGTCTTTGTTCTCTGTCCCCACCCCCCAGTATTTATTGGCTTGGTAATTGCTTGTTTGGCCTTTTTTTGGGTGATTTTTCCTTTGTGTTGTTTGTGTATGTTGGAAACGTTCTTGTGACCGAGTCGGACCCTGCTTTGGTCTCGTACGGTGTTTTCCGTTTTGTTCACGCTGTGTTTGTGCAGTTTTCTATGCTGCGTACGCGTCGGTCGCGGTGTATTGTATTGCTTCGGCTCGGTTTTGTATGCGTGTCGGTCGTACGGCTTGTCCTCCGTCCGACTCGGTCGTGTTTTCGCGCCTTGCATCGTACTTTGCGGTTTGGAGTTGCGGGTACGTTTCGGTCGGATTTGTTCCGGGTGCGTGTCGGTCGGTTGGATTCGCGTGTTTTTCCGGCCGGATTGCTATTTTCCGTGCGGCTCGGTCGGTCGGCTAGGTTTCCTTACGTGTCGGTCGGATTTATCGCGGCTTGCATCGTATTTGGCGTGTCGGGCGCCACTGGTACGTCTCGGTCGGTAATTTTTCCGGCTCCGAGTCGGTCGGTGCTTTTTCCGGCCCGAATCGGAATCGACCCCAAAGTTTATTCATTTTTCATATACATAGTTACAAGTTTGGCAAGAACTCATAAATATATCAATATCGGCCATTAGGTCGCGGCCTTGGACGACATCCAGGT
Organism: Calotriton arnoldi; assembly: GCA_963921515.1. Taxonomy (NCBI): domain Eukaryota; kingdom Metazoa; phylum Chordata; class Amphibia; order Caudata; family Salamandridae; genus Calotriton; species Calotriton arnoldi. The sequence continues at coordinate 1,852,029 of CAWUFW010003292.1, read as the reverse complement.
TGACTTCATCTTTTATTCTTTGGCAGCCAAGGAAGACACATGCGCAGAATCACTGTCTCTCGAGTTTCAGATCATCAACCCCAGGCCCAACTTTACGAACTAATAAAAGTCAAAGAAGAAAATATTAAAATCACAAAATAATATGTTTCACTGTATACCCACTCTTTCTACTCTATTCCCATTTACTTATAAATCTAATCCCGCATTAGTAGCGTTAAGATAACGACAAATTAATAATAACACAAGAGCAAGCTGAAGCATGTGAAAACATCAAGCAGCCATTTTAATACACACTGCGCAGAAGCAGAAATTTCCCACCAAGCAAAGTAAGACGTCACACCATGTGATATGGATGAGACATGCGCAGTAAGGTTCCCGCTCTTTTGCGGCCATTTTAGAAAAAGACAAGCGTTACTTGTTAGTTAGAACACATAGGCAAGCTTCCTTGCTATTCGTGTAATGTATGCAACGTTAGTATAAACAATACAAGATTAATAAATTAATACTATGAGGTGATTGCATTCGAGCAAGTCTCATTTTTGAGTCTTTGCTCCATCATTGACAAGACGGAAAGTTTGTAAATGAGAGGGACTAGTTCGATGAGGAAATGTAACAAAGTAGAATGAAGAAATAGTAGGCACTTGCAGCGTCCTTTCTTCACCCTCAGAAGTTTGAACAATGTTTAAATAAGTGACGCGTGAAATGAAAGGATAGTAGGCACTTGCAGCGTCCTTTCTTCACTTTCAGGATTTTAAACAATCTTGAAATAAGCACTGAAAAAAAAAAAATAAACTTACCCCATTCAAAAAAACGGAGCGTATAATGATGAAGTTGAAGAAAAGTGCACGCAAAAACTGCAACTAGATGAATGGGAAGTGGAGTGCTGAGCGTTAGCGTGAAGGCAATAACAAAATAAATAAACGAGAGAAAAAAAAATGGCGTCACGTAGCATGAAACTCGGAATGGAGAGCTGAACAGACTGCAGGAGATGCCGTTACGTGGCGTAGGTCGTAGATACGGCTACGACGTGTGAATTGCAGAGAGGCGTTGATCGTAACCAGGGTTACGTCGTCTGACGTCAAGCACAGCGATTTGCAGAGAAACGTTGGTCGTAACAAGGGTTACGAGATCTGAAGTCAAGCGCAGCTGCTTGGTGGCGAATGGAGAAGCAAGTGCGAGTTAGTGACATTGGTGCACAATGGAGGAGGTAACGGCCATCCAACACTGGAAAACAGCAAAGAAATGCACTACTCACGGAGAAAAAGTGCTAGGAAGGGGCGGAAATCACCGTCAGGTGTGGCGCAGAAACGGTCTAATCCGTCGGCAGAAGAGAAGGCAGTCAAATGAAGATCAAGAAGAGAAGGACTCGCCGAGGAATGCGGGGTCCATCGGGGTGGTGTATCAGCTCATCGCCAAATTTGTAAAGTACGCAGGACATGGTAAGAAGATGTAAGTACTTTATTTGTACAAATTACACCACCCACGAACAAGGCAACCATCCGGTCGTGGGTCGAACAGGCAACTGTCCAGGAGCAGACTCGCATTCTAAACAGGAATGCAGAATGCACACTTGACGGCTGCACGAGCCACAGAATACCGAAACCCCCAACACTACAACGAAGCACCCCAGGGGAAGACTGGTCTGCGACCCTCACTTCCCCCGGGGGCCAGCATTGGCAGCACACGCTTCTGCCACCCAAGCATCACTTTTGGAACTCGAGTACGTTGTGTGAATTTGGGGGGCTGTGTGGTTGGGAGTGGGGAGCACATTCTGAAGGCACAGTGCACCATGCAAAGGATCTCTCTGGATGACCCTACCAGTGACGCTGAACAACTGTAGGGCCTTTACAGGTGGGGTGATGTTTGACCTCTTTGTATTATTCTGTTGAAAGGCAGTCAGGCCTCAGTCACCAATGCACTTACTGTAGTTGGTAAGGTTGAGAGCGCCCATCCTCTTATTCCAACACACAGGTCTGTGTGTGGTCTGCATGCAGTGGAAGAGCCATGTCATGTCCTCTCCATTCATGAAAACACCGGAAAAAGGGAGGCATAGGACCGGCGGAGATGGTACCGGCGGACTGATTACAGTTGTAACCTTTTTGCACTGGAGAAGGTTCGTCTGACAACAAACCTTCAATGATTCGCAGAGTAGGGGTGTCCAAACTAAGCCTGAGAGGGCTGGATCCATGCCAGATTTGCAGGATAAATACAGATTATATAAATTAGTTCCATTGGGAGTCACTTTATCAACATTTTTCTTTCATGGATATCTGAAAACCTGGCATGGATGCGACCCTCATGTACCATCGTTTTTTTCACCCTTGTGTAGAGAGGTTCCACTTGTTTTTAAATGACATTAGTTCAGTTTTAATGGGGACCGGGAGAGTGATGCCCTAGTTCTGGCCTCCTCGAATAGATGTAGGCAGCACAACACCTCTTACTCTTCGCTGGACAACACAAGGGTTCCGTTTTCAACAAACATGCAATGGACCATCTCGCTCCTTCATGTTATTTTTTGACTTTACTTGGCTACATTTTAATTGTAAGCTCAGTATTCAGGGCTTAGCTAAGGAAGAGCATCTGTTACATGTTTGATCTCAGGATTCCTGTGCGCCGGTTGCTGTGGGCTATCTTTCTGCCCTGCTTTCTTAAGGAAACATCATGTCTGAGATAGAAGAGACTGAGACAGATGAGTCCGAACCACAAATAGCTACAGGGGTAACCTTGTTCATTCACCCCGTCCATTTGTTGCAGGTGACTTGCTGTCATTTCCTGTCTTTATCGTGCTCCTACCATACACTGTTTGTTGTACCTTTTCGTTTATGCATGTGGTTTATGGCTGAGCCTCTTCTATGACGTCTTCGCCCATTCAATGTATCTTTGACTGTTGGTGTTTATTGTAAAGCACCCACATATGTCGCTTTGCTTGAGCGCTTTGTAAAACTGTTAATTAAATTTAAAAAATCGCCACATTCTAGAAAAAATACAAAGGGTGGTACTGTATAGGCTTGGGATTTTAAAAATCAGAAACAGTCAATGCCTGCAACAACACAGGTATGTGAAGGAGAAACATGTGGCGTTAGACATATGATGAGTGTGAGTCAATGGAGTGGACGAAATATATAAAACTTCGCCTCACCTCGTAAGACTCAGTGTTATTCAGAAGTAGAGCACTCCCAAGAATGGCCAGAGTTGAGGCTTTTCACACCCCCTCATAACCCCAAGTCAGGTTCACATTATGTTATTATTTTTTAGAATTAATTGTAAGGCCGGTGGCATAGCACTGTAGGGTGAGCATCTTTGACTCAGATGTACATGTCTTTATCTGTGTTACTGTCAAATAGGAGGATCAAACCCCAGAACTCAGATGTAAATCAAACAGCTATTTTTTTGCTGGGAGAAGCATCACGGGGCAATTCACTACGCGCGGTGTGTTTCTTGGATGGTCAATAGTGTTTCTTTCATAATAATAGTGACGTCCCAAATAATTCCTTTGCCCTTTGTGTGTGATACTGTGTGTGCATGACATTGTCACGTTTACTGGTTTGTGAAAGGGGAACTCTATCGTCAATTGTACCTCTCACAAGAACCCCCAAATCACAGACCTAAAGTGGCTTAGTACCACCATCTTGATCTCTTTTGTGTTCAGATTTCTACATTTTTGTTTCAATTACTCAGCTGTGATTGCGGCTGTGATTTGCTTCTTAAGGATTTAATTTCTCTAGAAACTTTATATGGTTTACTGTGATTTAGAGCAGTGGTTCTTAACCTTACGACTTCTGTGGACCCCCGCTTAATCATTTCTGGAACCTGGGGACCCCCACTGAATCATTATTGGAATTCGGGAAGCTGGGGACCCCGGCCTAAGCTTTTTCAATGACTTGAACCACAAAACAATACACGAAAATTACTACACAAGCATTTATCAAAGAAATTCACAAATGATTAAATATTTGATTTAATTTACAAACACATATAAAAAAATATATTTTAATGGAAAGGTTGGAAATTTTCTAAATTCCTTAGAGGCCATTCATCATCTTTAATATATTCTTATTGATGCATTTGCTCTGCTCCCAAGTATCAATCAGAGGATGCCAACTACATTTTAACCTCCAATTTCAAATTCCTTCATGTTTATAGAATGCCTTACATTTTTCAATTTTGCTTCTTTATTCATATACACTTTATTAATCTGTTCATATTATTTAATTTTCTAAGCAGTCGCGGACTTCCTGAGTGGGCTTCGCAGACCCTTAGGGGTCACCAGACCACAAGTTAAGAACCACTGATTTAGAGTAATCGTTTACCTATCTTTAAAATGTAAATTCCTTCCTTTGGCCTTTCCTTAAACATTCCATACTATTATGGCTGTACCCACGCCACACCATTTGCAAGACAGTTCTATATGCTGGGCAGTTTTCTTCTAGAGGACGGGAGGTGTCTGTGGCTTCCCACTGTTATGTTATGTTATAGACCATTTATACAGCACATGTTCACCATAAGGTCTCTTGGCAATGGTCGCCACCCCTTGCCATTCAGTATGTGTCAAATACATGTTTAAGTAGAGGACAGTCAGCAGAATATCCCCCTGGGCATGTTCTTTTTTGTTTGTTTCAGTTTTATATAGCACAAACTAGACCCGAAGGTGTTGGAGCGCTTTACATGAGGACCAGTTACATTGCACAAGGTCACATTCATTTTTTGGTAGTCACAGAGAGATTAAGTGATTTACCCAGAATCAGAGGATGTTGAGCCGATACCGAGACTCAAACCTGGCTTCCCAGTTCCAAAGTCGGCAGCTCTGGCCATTACGCCACATCCTCTGACACACCTTCAGTTTGCTAGTGTGCCTTCTACTGTAGTTATTTTCACTGTTATGTGTTATAAATGGCCAGGGCATATCAGGCATATCTAGGAGGAAGCGGGGATGGTCCTACATGCCTCAGATGGAAGCCTTTATGGTGAGGCAGCGCCGGGCTCCATTTCCTTTGTAAGCTTTGACTGCCACATCTGTGGACGAGGCAGTGCTTACACATCACGACGCATACAATGCCATTTCTATATCGTTAATCTGAGGAATGCACTTTTTAAAAATTTCTAAACTGAGTTGTGATTATATTTGACCGCGCGATTGAGAACAAATTACTTTGGCGCCTTTTTCTGCTGTGCAGTACACACTCAGCTGTGAAGTAAGAACGCCTATACTTGTTTATGTCTACAGAGTATGCCATGCAAGCTACCTTAGTGGCTCATGTCAATGTCTGCAGAAAATATCACCCACCCACTAGAGATCCGAGCTCACTGCCTCTCAGGCCCCTCCCCGCCAGCCCATGGTGTACTGTATTACGAAAATCTGCATCTGTGCCTTGATACATCTTCAATATCGTATGCAAACTTGATGTGGGGTTCCTTTCTTTCTCCGACATCACCATTGTAAGACGGCACTGAACTTTGTTTGAACGTCAAACATAGGGCCTAATGCGCAAAGCCCATGTGCAGTCCCAAACCCTACGGTTTGCAGAATCACAGGATTTACGACTGCAAAAGGATTGGTTAAAATGTACAAAAGTCCCTTTACGAATTGGAAAAATTCTTTCTAAATGGCTTGTTGTGAGGCTTTCCGAATTGCAAATAGGAGGGAGCATGAAACGGGTGTTCCCCTCTCTTATCTGATTCAAAGAGGAATGTATTGCAATCACAGGCGCAAACCAATGATGAGTTACCGACCACAGTGTTGGAGTGGTAACTGATTCACACAGGGGACTTTGGGCTTCCCTGATTTAGGGTTTGGCAGACAGATATTTACACTAGTAGTGTGATGGAGTAAAGTAATATACCAAGGTTTGATCAGCACACACTAGCTTGTACAGTCAGAGACATAGAACAAGTATAATAGCAGACAGCTACAAAGAAAGATTTAAAAAAAAATATTCCTTTATTCTTTATTCTTATGTTCTCCACAGGCTAGCCAGCGCGTTTCGTCCTTTTATAGGACTTCTTCACTGCTACAAAACATAGATAACATACATATCATATAAAAACATATTATTTTACACACTTTCTACTTCAAAAACATTTTCACTCCATATATGTACATTCCAGTTCATATTCTATTTACATATTTACAGAACCAGTCCACGGTTTACATTTTTGTATTGTTAAAAGGCGCAACAAATGCATTTCGTCAAGCCATGCCATTTGCATTAGTACAGATCAATCAACTGTAAACATAACTGTCAGGCATTAAATTACATGCCATTAGCATTAGTGCAGATCAATCAACTGTAAACATATCTGTCAGGCAGTACATTACAACCTCATTGATAATTGCCCGACATAATGATCAGAGGTTGCCATAGTGTACTATTAAACACAATTGCATATGTGAATGGGAGAAAAAAGAGAAAAAAAGAAACACAAGAAACAGTAAAACAGTGACAGGGAGATCAAAGCGATTGGTCTAAGTTTACTAAAGTTAAAAGTCTATTTTAAGACATAGTTACCTCATGCAAAATTCTTTCATATGCACAGATGTATGTGCTCCACAGGTTATGTTTGAGACAAGAATCTTCTTCTGAAAAGAGGTCAAAGTAACCAGATGTCAAAATACTGGTGCAGTCTTAATGCGATCCTTTGTAGCTATTTTGTACAGTTTCCTGTATACTCATAAAGGTGATCATACCTGAGCGCATGTAAGACTCCAAAGGTTATACTTGAGACAAGAATCTTCTTCTGAAAAGAGGTCAAAATAACCAAATGTCAGAATTCTGGTGCAATCTTAATACGATCCTTTCTAGCTATTTTGTACAGTCTCCTGTATACTCATAAAGGTGATCATACCTGAGCACATGTGAGGCTCCAAAGTTCAGTTATTTGGATATAAGGTGTGCTATCGTCGTGTTCAAGTTTTATTAGTCAGTGTCGACCTCCGCATCTATAATAATATAATATATAGTAAGAATAAGACAGGACATATGTATATGCCAACTTATTACTATTCTTATTTTGTTATAAGTGACAATCTAATAGATCTTCTCCAATAATTATTCTCTCTATCGTGTCATTAAAACAATGCCAGTGTTTAGATTAAAGTATGTTAACAAATTGTGAGCTTCCCCCACTGCAGCAAATGCATCTAGCTTTACGCATCAGATGCATAGACAATACACCGGTCAGGTGCCCCAATTCTCCAGATCTGTTGAACTGTTTCCATGCGGCTACGCACCCAGCAACGTTACACTAATGTGCGTGCCTTCCGGACCAAATGCTCCAAATATTTTGTATGTCTTCTCAAGACCAGCCACAGATCGTGCATCACAAACCCTACATCTATATCGTCATAGATTGAAATGTTTGGTGTCTTTGCTTTGATTGTGACCCAGAAAGGACAGCCCGTATCATGAGCATCAATGTCCACATATTTAGCCCACTCCCGGCCAAACGGCCAAATGTGCACACTGTCTTAGTCTGTCTAGTTTATCCTCATGCCCAAAGAAATTATTTTGATATGTCATCTCAAGCCTTATTAAAAAACGAGCACATTAACAGTCAGAACGTTTTAAATGTATCTGACTTGACGCATTCACCGCATTCGCTGCGGACCGGCAATGTGACCAATTTATCAAAGTCTGTTTTTCTATCTCACATTTTAAGAAAAAATACATTATCAGAATACAGTCTATTAAGCATCTCAAATTAAGCGTCTATGCATTTTGACTCATGACACCTCAATAGAGGGAGAGCCTTGCATCTTGAACACATAAAAAGTCAAAGTGTATTCGAGGTATATGACTTGACGCATTCACCGCATTCATAGCAAGCCGGCCATGCGAAAACATTATCAGAGTATGTTTGCCCCCTCATATTTTAAAGATGAAACCATTATTCGAGCAAACCAGCCATGCGACCACATTATCAAAGTTTGGATGCGCCCTCTAGAAAGGATCGTATTAAGATTGCACCAGTATTCTGACATTTGGTTATTTTGACCTCTTTTCAGAAGAAGATTCTTGTCTCAAGTATAACCTTGAACACGACAATAGCACACCTTATATCCAAATAACTGGACCTTTGGAGCCTTACATGCGCTCAGGTATGATCACCTTTATGAGTATACAGGAAACTGTACAAAATAGCTAGAAAGGATCGCATTAAGACTGCACCAGTATTCTGACATCTGGTTACTTTGACCTCTTTTCAGAAGAAGATTCTTGTCTCAAACATAACCTGTGGAGCACATACATCTGTGCATATCAAAGAATTTTGCATGAGGTAACTATGTCTTAAAATAGACTTATAACTTTAGTAAACTTAGACCAATCGCTTTGATCTCCCCGTCACTGTTTTACTGTTTCTTGTGTTTCTTTATTTCTCTTTTTTCTCCCATTCACATATGCAATTGTGTTTAATAGTACACTATGGCAACCTCTGATCATTATGTCGGGCAATTATCAATGAGGTTGTAATGTACTGCCTGACAGATATGTTTACAGTTGATTGATCTGCACTAATGCTAATGGCATGTAATTTAATGCCTGACAGTTATGTTTACAGTTGATTGATCTGTACTAATGCAAATGGCATGGCTTGACGAAATGCATTTGTTGCGCCTTTTAACAATACAAAAATGTAAACCGTGGACTGGTTCTGTAAATATGTAAATAGAATATGAACTGGAATGTACATATATGGAGTGAAAATGTTTTTGAAGTAGAAAGTGTGTAAAATAATATGTTTTTAAATGATATGTATGTTATCTATGTTTTGTAGCCCTGAAGAAGTCCTATAAAAGGACGAAACGCGTTGGCTACCCTGTGGAGAACATAAGAATAAAGAATAAAGGAATATTTAAAAAAATCTTACTTTGTAGCTGTCTGCTATTATACTTGTTCTATGTCTCTGACTGTACAAGCTAGTGTGTGCTGATCAAACCTTGGTATATTGCTGATGTGGATTTTTTCACAGTTAAGAAACTATGAGGTCTTCTTTCTTTCGATCCTTGCACCACAAAATAATAATTTCCCGGGTTATAAATAGGTGCAGTTGTATATCCAAGACCTCCTCTGTAAATTGTTTGATGGAGTAAAGTACTCCGTCGCCCTGAAGGAGTACCTGTCTGCTAAATTTTAAGATGTTTGTCGGCCCAGTGGACATTGCTTGCATTTAGAGAAACTGCCGTCACGGAGGTTACTGTAAATACATTCAAAGTTTGATGGACAGCTCCGTCAACATAATGGAGTTATGTGGCAAAGTTTCAATGTTTTTATTTTCAAATAGTAAATCCAAAAGAGGGACTTTCTTTTTGAAAATAACAAAAAAAACAATGGCTCCCTAGCCAATAGAGGTTTCACCCAAGGTGTGGGGGTCATTTTACAGTTTTCACTGTCCCTCATCTCTAGGTTTTACCTGGCGCTGACAGACAGTGAAAACTGAACATTTGTCCGGCCACTCTAAATAGGGCGAGCAGACAAATGGCCAAACCTCTCATGGCCCTTACACTGTCAAACCATCCGAGGTGTGTGTTGGCAGTGGAGACAGAATTCTCCAACGTCGATATACTGAAGGTTTGCCCGACTCAAAATGAGGCAGCAGATCTTCAGTTTGGCAGAGAGGGTACTCTGTCGCTGTGTACCCCCTCCGCCAAACTATCATTCGGGGCCTTCGTTCTCTTAATGTTCAATAGGCTGGTGGTTCTGCATGCCCCTGTGACTGGAGATTATGCAACATGACCTATTAGTACATAGGTTACATTGCAAATCTGTCTCATTGAACATCACACCCATTGTCATCAATCTGACCTCTCTTCTGAGCTCTGGTGCTTATTATTCTGCTCCACATCACTGCCTACCATCTAATGATGTGTTTGTGAGTGTTGCAGCAGAACCAGGCAGTAAAACCACCTTGGGAAAATCATCTGAGGTATTTCCACTGGTGGCTTTAACACTCGATTCTGAGTTTTCCCACCAGTAGTGTGGAATACCATACGAAACAGCATTTGTGACTCGAAAAACTGCACAGTATTCTGCCTTCTAAACTGTTTTGGTGGTGTAAGCAGTGCACATTTTGTAAACTCCACCACGTAAGATCTAGATGAAATTGCACGGCCAAAACCCAGGTCTAACCAGATCTCCCCTTCCTAGAAGTCAAACACTTTTCAATGCCCTCCATGATAAGAAATATCCTTGCCCTGTCAGATATGAATATAGGGTGGTTGGCTTTTTGATTGAAAGATAGCACTAAATGAAGATCATGCAGAGGGAGGCAGCAACATCTTAGGGCGCCATAGGGCCAGATGTAGGCACACCATCATTGATGAACCAGCTGGGCAGGGATTTAGTTGTAGACATAACAAGTCATTAGACAAAAGGGATGCCTCTGGTATTAGGGGAGTTAAATGGTCACATATTGATAGCATTATGTGAACTGTTTTTTCAGTTGTTTTAAAATAAGGACTATCACAGTAAGTTAGGGGATGCACACCTTTATGTTCTAAAAGTAGATTAAATCAAGAAAAACACCATTATGGATTGTAGAGGTGGCAGAGATAGGAGGAACAAACAGGTGGAATTTTGAAGGAACACAGCCTGGGTTTAAAGAAAGCTATATTGGAAAAAACAGACAAGGAAAATTTATTACTAGAACCAAAGCACACACAGAAGTGGAAACTGAGGATTCCCTGAAGCACGGACACAAAATATATGTAGGTATATTAATAGAAGGAGAAGAGGTAGTATTGTGAGTGTGAAGACAGCACGCAGACTACCACTGGTATGTTCCCGAGGGCAAAATGTAAGATTTTATAAGGCTTTTGTAAACTTTGACAGTGAAAAACAACAAATCACAATGCATTATGGCAAGATTATGAGTCACAAATGGGTTTGCAACTCACAATCTCCACATCACATTTACTTTTGTAAGCAAAGAAAAATGGATTGGAGAGGGAAGTCTCCCCATCGTTGCAACCCACAAGCAAATGCATCATGGTTTATGACTGTTCCTGCAGCCGTAAACCATTGATAGATTATCGACAGGTGAAAGCAGACATATCCCTTCTCAAAGTGGAAGCAGTTCATTAGAGACCATTATCACTGCGTGCAAATGCCAGCTGTGGCCAAGAAAGGAAGCTGTCAGTGGTCTTGAGAATGTCCCTTCGCTCTGTACCACATTCCATTTTTATTGCTATTGCAGACTGTGCCCTTTTATGTGAAAGGTGCTGCAATAATTATGGTTTGTGAATGCCTGGACGGCGGTCTGATTCTAGACTTCCATCTCTGCATTCAAATCCTTATTATTGGCGATTTTGCTCTATGCAGCATTAGTACATTCAACAGTACAAACGTTATTTGGGTTGTATTGCACGTACGATTGGACCCAAACATAGTACATCTGGCCCTGAATCAGGCGCGCAATGCCCATAGGGCTCAAAGGGCCTCAGGCCCCCCCCCCCGTCGCGTGTGTGTGCCCCGGGCTAAGACAGCTTCCCGGGCACACACACAGACAGTTTTTGAGCTGCTGTAGGCTGGGCTCCGTCTTATTGTAGTCGCACCCGAGTACTTCACAGGTCTTTAAAAGACCATTTACTTGTTAACGAGGCTTTGTTGTTTTGTCACCCCTTCTTAGAGCCCCTGCATCTCCACTCTGCCTATTGCTGGAAAAATTAGCCCCCCGAAGCCCTATAACAATACTGTTATTTGGTGTTCACAAACTAGTGTGATGGTAGATGCGATCTCATTTACAAAATGCCTGTGAGTACACAACGTAAGGCACATAAGGAAAAATGTCTCCCTAAGGGTTTGGCCCTGTGTTAGAAGGTGGTTCTGACACTCTGGGCCGCCCGGATTTTTCGCTTTTTGAGCACCTATTTGTTGAGCTTTTACTGTGGGAGAGCCTCATAAGTTGGGACTCACCCACAGTGAATTCATGATGAAAGAGACTGCGTGTGGATTTTACTGGTGTCCCCCTAGCTTGACTAGGCCGCTGCGCAGCCGTAGGAGGAAGGGGCACCGGGCTGGTTACATGCAGACACATGTGTACATGCGTGTTCACACGTGAACGGGCTGCGCAGGGGAGATTCCTGGTGTGCACAGTCCAGGAGCAGCTACAAAGTGAATGGTGTAGCAGGACTTATGCAGAATTGGGTGGTGACATGGAATAGGCTTTATACACTGGGAAGAAACATGCCAGGGAAAGTCAGTGTGTTTTACTGTGTTTTTCACTTCATTATTCCCCTATGGGGAAGTGGAGCTCATGGGCTAGTGTCACTTTCCTAAGGCCTACAAATTCCAGACACGCACTAAAGTCCACTGTAACGGGTGTGAGAAGAAGTATTGTGCAGAGTCCAGAGTCATATTTGTACTGCTTTTGGGTCATCCAGAACTGTCATATTTCTCTGAGTCAGCCCTAACCAGGCCCTGGCTGGAGGCTGACCTCAGTAGCCTGGATTGATGACCTTTCTTCCCAGAGCGAAGACCTCCTCTCCACGAAGAGAAGCTGGGTGGAGCTGCAGGCTAATTCATCAGCAGCTGTCACTGGGTGCCAGGCACCAAGCTGCACGAAGGGGAGGCAGCTCGGGGGGGAAGGGGCTTTTAGAGACCATGTGGCAGGAGACCCTTGACGACGCCATCTTGAACCAACCCAGAGGCCTGGGCAGGAAGGAGGGAGCAGGGGCAGAGAAGTGATGTGTCGCTGTGTGATAGGGCAAACAGAGACTTCCTGCCTGCCCCCTCCCCAACTTCTTAAAAGAACTTGTAGAGGAAGAGAAGCTCTCTCTGGGGTGTGGTCTGCTGAGGCAGAGGGTGCTGGAGCCTGGCGATATGGGCAGTTGGAAGGAGGAACCCCCTGACTGCTCCAATATCCTGAACAGCGCCAGGAGAAGAGTCCAGGACCAGTGCGCAGAAGCAGGGGCCTCTGCGCAGGAAGGAGGGAGGCCCAGGAGGAGAGCCAGGCGAAAGGCTGGCGCAGGGAGCCAGTGAAGATAGCTCCCTGCTGAATGCACCCTCCTTGAGACCAGGAGGGCGAAGGAAAGTGCTCCCAGTGGCTGGGGTGCGCCACCAGGAGCAAGAAGAGGCCAAGATCACCGAAATTGGACCCCTTGGGGCCGAGATACGCCCCCCAGAAGGTAGGCGACCTTTGACCTCTAGAGGGACCGACAACGAAGCGCGTGGGGCTCCGCCGCCGGTCCATGATGTGCCACCGGGGTGGGTCAGGTCCCGGGGGCTGCCCCAACAGGAAAAAAAGCCGGGGAGCGCCATCGCGCTCCCTGTGAAGGTGGCCAAGCGGGGAGCCAGGAGCCCATCCTGGCCCCCGGCGATATGGGGGGGGGGGGCGGGGAGAACCGTCGCATCCCCCGCAAGGAAGCCTGTAGGGGCCCGGGACCCCAACTCCGGGCCCCGATGTGGAGAAGCGCAGCCGGGGAGCGCCGTTGCGCTCCCTGTGAAGATAGCGAGGGGCCCGGGACCCCATCCCCGGGCCCCGATGTGCAGGCGGAGGAGGGGGGAGTGCCGCCGCACTCCCCCGAGGGCCCGCTGGGCCGAAGTAAAGTCAGGGAGAGCCGTCGCGCTCCCCGTGAAAAATGTGCCCAGGGGCCCCATCCCCCGAAGAGAATGGAGCGGAAGGCGGGGGGGCGCCGTCGCGCCCTCCCGTGAAGATTTGCTGGGGGCCCGGGATCCCAACTCCGGGCCCCGATGTGGCTGGGAGAAGGAGGGGGAGTGCCGTGACACTCCCCCAAGGTCCGGAAGGACCTGCCGGATTCCCCGGGTCAGCCCGCCAGAGCGGGCAGACCAGAATGGAGGAGCCGGCTCCCGCGGCAGCACGCAAAGGTGCTGGCCGTGCGGGGAGCCGGCGGGGGCAGCCGGGGGTGGGCTCCCCGGGCTGCCCTCCAACAACAAGGCAAGCAGGGGTCCCGGGACCCCGAGAAGACACTGAGAGGAGCCCGGGTGGGACCGGGCTCCCGATGACGAGCCAGAGAGGTGCCAGGGGCTCGGGTGGGACCAGGCCCCTGCAAATCAGCAGATCGGCCGGGGGTGGGCTCCCCAAGCTGAATGACTCACCTGGGGGTCCGGGTGGGACCGGACCCTCCAGCACTGCACCGACGTGGCCGTTCACCTCCAGGAGATGCCCTTCTCCAGACATCCCCAGCTCAGACCTTCATCCCATGGTGCACTTCTCACTCCTCTTCCAGCTGTAAAACAAAAGTTCCAGCCCAGGAAGAGTTAACATGCTGGCTGAGCCCTTGAGGGGTTATCCTTTTCCAGTCCCCCTGAGACTTAGGGAGGGACTCCTCTTCGTGCTGGGGGGAGACTGCGCTTCTCCAGCAGCTCCCCCGGCACCTTTGCACCCGTGTGGTGGTGACCCCGTTCTCCTGGGGCCACCACAAGCAGAGAAAAACGCTGTTTGTCCTTGCAGGCCGGTCCCGTTGCTTCGGGGAGAGCCGCTGCTCTAATATTCAGAAGTTCCCATAATGCCTTGCAGGCCAGGACCGGCCTGCAAGGACAAACAGCGTTTTTCTCTGCTTGTGGTGGCCCCAGGAGAACGGGGTCACCACCACACGGGTGCAAAGGTGCCGGGGGAGCTGCTGGAGAAGCGCAGTCTCCCCCCAGCACGAAGAGGAGTCCCTCCCTAAGTCTCAGCGGGACTGGAAAAGGATAACCCCTCAAGGGCTCAGCCAGCATGTTAACTCTTCTTGGGCTGGAACTTTTGTTCTACAGCTGGAAGAGGAGTGAGAAGTGCACCATGGGATGAAGGTCTGAGCTGGGGATGTCTGGAGAAGGGCATCCCCTGGAGGTGAAGAGGTGTAATTGCACTTGTTGTGCATTTATTAATGTTCTTCCTTTCAGAGGGACTGAAGGTCACATGTATAATGTGAGGTACCTGTGTAAGGAACTGAAGGTCACATGTATAATGTGAAGTACCTGTGTAAGGGACAGAAGGTCACATGTGTAATGTGAAGTACCTGTGTAAGGTGATGTCATAAGCAAAGTGGGGTTATGTTGCCAGACATTCCTGCTAGGGTGTCTGGCTGTATATACTTAATCCTGTGATTTCATCTGTGATGCCTTTTAGGGGCTTTAATTGCAATGCATTATAATGATCCACAAATGTGATAAGCACTGTCATTCTAGAGAGATGCGTAAACATGTATTCTTGCTGCTGCGCTTAAGTGAAGAACAACCCAGACTGTTAGCCCTGAAGATGTAAGGGTGAATACTGTATGGACAATATGAGATGCTCAGTCAGGGTTATGTGTCACCAGGGCAGGTGTACCTATTTTTAATGCTCGTTGAGATAATGGGGGGGTCGCCACTGGGATGGTGCCAGTGCGCAGGGCCCTTGCTCCAGGTTATGTTCAACACACTGCATTAGGGGGCAAGATGATGTGCATACATGGGAGTGGTGGTACTAGACCCCACCCCCCCTGCGGGAGGGGTGGAGATGTTATGCAATGTCTCAAAGTAATTCCAACAGCTTATGTATATTTGTAAATTGGTGCATAGTATTGAGTAGTGTGTGTGTTTAATAAATGTACTCTTACTTTTATAAAGCAAAGTACAGACTGGACAATCAATTATTGAGTGTTATCTCTGTGCACCTGCAAATGGCGATTACCACCTCCCTTGAGTAAGCCTCAGACTGCTCTGCAACGCTACCCTCTGAGAGTCAGGCGCTACAATTTGGTGTTTGGTTCCCAGTGAAGGATAAATGTAGTCATGTTATTTGTGCAGGCCTCACAGATACTGCCTCGTTTTCCAACACCCTACTGTTAGCAAACCTTCATTTATCAGTAGAGTCAGGTTATCAAGTGACTGGCAAGACCATTCATTTATCAGTAGAGGCATGTGTCAAGTGTTTGGCAAGTACTGGTGGCATGGTTGTTAAAGAGAAGAGAATATTGGTAACAGAACTGCCCTGGATCACACAGGGAGTCAGTTGAGAAAAGGGATATGATGGAGAAGCTCTCACAAGGTGACATAGAAAGTCAAAGTTCAGAAAGAGGAGGCACTCAGCATTCAGAACAACTAACACCCAGGGCATGCAAGACATATTTTAACAGTAAAGGGGATGTAGAGTAAAACAATCAGGGGCTCCATGTGGTAAGACTGAAGCTCAGTAAGGTCCTCTGCTGTTAACAATTCTCATTGCAAATATGAAGGCAGAACACTTGGAAATCAGAAAGTGGGGAAAGTAAAAGAAGGGTGCTGAAGGGGAAACTACGGAAGAAGTCAAAGTTCAAAGAATCAGGAAACACTGAAATACTGCCAACTCAAGAAACAGAGAAGCACTTCAGGACAGTGGAGATTCAGGAAACAAGGACGTATTATACATTAGTGAAGATTCTGGAAGCTAGCGAGCACTGCAAGGCAGTGCTGCTTCAAGAGACTAGGACACACTGAAAAAAGTGCATATTCAAAAAACAAAAAAAGCAATAGCTCAGGAATCTATGGAAACAGGTTAGTCAACCAGGAACATTGCTACAGTGACCAATGCTGGACTGAAGGAAGCAGTGGATTAAAAGAGGTCACTGCTAGTGATCACATGCCTCACCTGCAATGCTGCGATGAAGCTCGAACCTTCCCGCCACAGTCGGGGCTGGACTGGCCATAGTGGGCACCGGGCGTTTCCCCAGTGGGAACGAAGGGTAGGGGCCGGTTTCCGACCGGTGGGGGCCGTTAACAAAAGCGCAGCAGCAGTGGTCCCGCCTCCACCTGTCCCCCTCTCCCCCTTCCCGGCTCGTCTGACGTGATTGCCACGGCTGGTTTGCTAACCCAGTCTGGCCCTGGCCACAGTGATGGGCATGAAAGTGCAGGGAGTGAATCATAACAGCAGGAGAGGTCTGGAAGTATGAAAAAGGTGGTTATAAAAACACTTCACAAAGAGGGAAAATGGATAAGGTTGGCAATAATTGGCAAGAAAAACTGACTGTGGTGGTGGTCAAAAGTACTTTAGTCTGGTTCCAGGCACTACATGACATTGGGGGTCAAAGTGGGGGGGGGGAGTACGAGTGACAACCATTATTTTGGACCACTTTATTGTGAACATACCGTCAGTGAATTATGAAAATAGACCCAGGGTGTACTGAGTGAAAACACATTTTCTACATGTCGCTTGCATGTCAACAGCAGCCACTGACACAATGTTTGGTACTTCATTACCAATTAGTTGATGTACGAAAGAGGCCATATCAGCCACCCACATATTTTTTAAAGCAGAGTTGAAAATATAAATGAAAATGTTCTGTTTCCTATATTAGGCACACATAAAGTACTTGATATGTTTCTAATTTGCAAAGCATGGACTGAGTCAATCTGCATTTTTATAGGAGTATTCACAAATGGGAAAAATCATTGTGAATTAAAACCTAGGTTAGAATAACTGAAATACTAGTTAGTGCTGAGAAGACATACTAATAAAACTAATTGAAATTAAAGCAAGATGCTGTTGCAAACAAAAATGTAATAAAACCTAAGTGACACAAACAATTTGCTGGACTAATAATACCTATTCGATTGGATTGAATTTTAGGTTATGGCCTGTGTAAATACAATGATGTTCTTGTTGTGTCTTTGTATTTGAACAGTTTGTTGTAAGAAACATAGACATATGTTTTCCTATGCTATTAGATATGACATATGGAAATCTTTGCTACATTGTGTCCTGAAGAAGCTAGAGTGAACCTATAGCTCCACTGAAACATCATGCCGACAGCTGCTAACTCTTATTTAAATGTGTATAAATTGTGAAATGATATGATGAATTTTATTGGGATGTGAGTTTTAAGATTTGTGATATAACATTGTAATAATGTATATTTGCGTCACATAAAATTATGTTTTACGTAGTGGATGTTTTTTTCTTGACGTATATTTTCTATATATATTAACATATGAGTAATTTGTAATGCACAGCTCAATAGAGATTTACAGAAAGTATATTTTTGTACTAATACTAGGTCGTTTTTGCTCCATTATTATCTCAAAGGGGAGTATTATTTGTTGTCCTATTTAGGGCCCTTCAACACTGATGTTCCCTGCCTGGGTTCACAATGTGAAGAAAGGCAGGCCCAGACAAGGTAAAACACTCCCAACTGCACTAGTGACTTTGTTGGTTCTTTCAAAACAACCTCTTTATCGCCCCCCTCACACACAGACTTTGGCAGCTTGTTTCTGTGAGACATAAAGATAATGGCAGGCTACCATAAATTGGATGCCAGCCAGCATTATGTTTTCACTGAATGTGTGTTCCCGTAATGTCAGCAAGAGCATGATGGGAACTCTTCCAGACTCCAATATTCTGACAAAGATCTTTAGGTATGGTGGGTGGTTCTCCGCCAAGTTGATGGAGGGAAGACCCAGATACTGACACCAACTGTAGTGTATTGTAGTGCATGGAGGTGCAGTGTGCAAGATGCACACATCTACAAATAGTGACACCTCGCACTGCATGTTTTGGCCACCATTTTGTTGGCTAAAGTGCTCTGAAATTGGAAGGAACCTTGTAGAATATGCTGAAAAGTGGATCCTCTGGAGGAATAATATATTATATGACTGATGCCTGATAACTGACAAATGCTTTATCTAAATGGAGCCTTAAAATGAATAAGGTGGTTACTTTGCTGTGCCCTGTATCTAGTTGAACATGTGTTACAAGCTGCATGCGGGCATGGCTACCAGCTGATGGAGTGAGATGTGGCCTGCGGGAGCTCCTGGCAGGGCCCCTGCATCTGACCCCATCCTGTTGCTGATATTTGGCCTCCAGCGGTCAGTAGCTCCTACTTCAACTGCTGGGAATGTTGGGAGACTCCCTCCCCCCCCCTGACTTGGTACAGCAGAAAACGGCCTCTAAACTATCTGGCCGCTCTCCCACTAACTGCCTCGTACACTCCTGAGCTTGAAATTGTTTTCAGCTGACTCTCTCCCCAGAACAGCATGTGCCAGAGGCGAGCAGCGGAGACCATCTAGGTACTCATAGGGCACTTGCAGTTGCTCTGCCTCGCGGAAGGCCCCCTCAAAACTCAGTGCCCTGTGTGACTGTGTGAAGGCCCGGTTGCGGGCTGTGTGGGCAGTGAGCCCACACTGGTCATGGTGCGGAGTCCCCGGGTCACTACAGGGCCGCCACTCCCCCAGTGATCCAACAGAGGGTGGCGAGTGACTCATTTGATGCGAGTGGGCCCCCGAACTGTGCCAGCTGTGGGCTCCATCATTTGGGGATCAGGCCGCACTGGGCCGGTGTTGCTGGCTTGCCCCCTTTATCATTCCCCCTATGTGGACTCACCTGGACAGGGAGGAACACTTCTGAAGGTGGTGGGGGCGGTCTGGCTATCCTTCTGGTGACCATGTGGGACTCGTTACCCACTCTGAGCCCCTGCAGGATTGGGAGAGCCTGGGCTGCAACCTCTGAGAGGCCCTGCAATCAGAGGGCCTCATTTATGAAAAGTGTCTTATCGCTGCGTGAAAGCAGCGATGCGACACGTTTCACTGTGACCTCCCTGCAACGCCATCAATGGAATGACATGCTTCAGGAATCCTGACGCATCTGTTAGCATAAAACTCACACATTGCTGGAGTTCTGTCATAAGCATGACGCAACTCCAGCAATGCATGGGGTAGGCCTATTCACATTGCACTGTGTCACCCTTACGCCTGCCATGAGGCAGGCATAAGGTATTGATGCAGTGGTGTCCTAGAAATGGTGCAGTGAAATCTGATAGATTTCACTGCGCGACTTCTACGAGGCTTTCTTGTGGGGGTACGCCCACCCTGCATAGCTTACACCTGACGTAGGCATAATGTAGCGCAGGGCTTTACAAAGTGATGCATCTGCTTAGATGCGTCACTTTGTAAATAGGGGGCAATGTGGCGTATTCTTTACGCTGCCGCTACATCACGAAAAGTGATGCAATGGTGGCGTAAAAGTGTCGAAAGGGGCTCATAAATAAGCCTCAGAGGCCTGCCACCTGCCTTCTGCTCTAGGATTCCTGATCGGTGCCCTTCCCAGCCGACCCGCTAGCCCTTGGTGGGTGCCCCAGATTACTGTGGGCCTCATCACCCTTTTGTGGCCCGTCAAAAACCTGGGTGGCCCCCCTTTGACGTCCATAGCCTCCCGCACTGCGAGGAGCTATTTTGTGGCTTGCTACACATGCACCGAGGGAATGCCCGTCCAGACACTGGATACCATTCCCCAACAGCGATCCCTGGGGGGGCCCTCGGCCTGCCGGGCACATATCCCACAGCAGTAACTCTGAGTCGGTGCCGGGCGGCTTGTGGAGGTGAGGCACCCCGCTTCCCACAACACCTGGTACATAGTGAGGAGCTGGGCAACCGTGGGGACCCTGGGACATTGCAGACAGCCTAGATTGGGGTTTTCTCTGCTTTGTCATGCTTCTGATGGGATTAGGACCCCGGTTTATTTCTTGGACCATCTTACTGTATATAAATCCGGTTGCCCAGATCCGCACTAGTCACACTATATCAGATCACTGAGTGGTGGGGCAGGGCACCTATCAGGGCTGCCCGCTATCTCCTTTGCTTTTTGCCCTCGTGATAGAACTACTAGCATGCAGAGTGTGTAGCGGCCTGTCCATTGATGGTATCCAGACCCGCGGTATGTCTCCTTTTATTTCTCTCTACGGGGACGACATGGTGCTTTACCTGAATGACCTGTGCATGGAATCAAACCCGATGGCCCATTTCCTTACATTTTTGGGGAGGCTTCCGGCCTCCTTGTGAATTGGCAGACAACTAACCTGTTTTCTCTCCTTGCAGTTAGAGGGGACTTAGACGGCATGCGCTGGGAGCCGACAGTGGTGCAATACATTAGAGTTAGGGTCTATTGGGCTCTCCCTGACCTCCTAGAAGGCAAAATAGGAAATGCGATGACTTCACTGTGTGCAAGTGTAAGTTTCTGGAAGACCCTGTCCCTCTCAGTAGCAGGAAAATGTTGGCACTACCTCGTCTTCTGTACTTATTTGTGGTACTCCCACTGGTAATACCACGTGCTACATTCTGGGATCTCGATTCAATCCTTGTTGATCTCGTATGGAATAAGGGGCGACGGTGAGTTGCTATGGCTAAATTGCAGCATGCAATAGCAGATGGTGAGATGAATGCTCCGAACTTCTATTCATATTATTTGGCAGAGCAGCTGCAATGATGTATGGGCTGGTTTCTGGAGAGGGAGCCCATGGGGCTCCTGCATTTGCCAGAGCACCCCAGTCCACAACAGCTCTGGATCCTCATACTCAATCCTAAGCGGGCAGCCCTTAGAGGCCGCCACAACATCACAGTCCTCCGGGCGTGTTGGTTAAATGTTCTTGGGGGGCAAGTATACAGTCCCCGTACTCTCCAGATATTCCTCTTCGCGTCTGGTGACCCAAATAGATGGACTCCGATGGAATTTTGTGACCTTTTGCTGACCTCTGTGCCGAGTTTGATATCCCAACGGGCCAGTTTTTGCTTTATGGAACTCTAACTTCCACTAGACACATGCTCTGGGGTAGATGAGTGGTGGAGTTCAAGTTTCTCAGTTGCTGCCACAACATTGCTAATACACGTCGCCTGATCTCTGGACTGTATAGCGTGATGCGGGAGGATGTGTGTTCCCCCTTGTGGTTATACGTCATCATTGGGAAGCGGACTTGGGAACCTCCTTGACTGATGGAGATTGGGTTAAAGTCTGGTAGGCGGCACCTAAGGTTTCCCAGAATGCCCGTCTCAAGCTAATACATTTCTACGTCCTTCATCAAGCTTACCTGACACCCCTGCAGCTCAGTGTTTACTTCCCTCCAACTCCACCTGATTGCCTGCGCTGTTGTGCTGCTGCAGCAGACCTCCTTCATATACTCTGTGAGTGCTCTCGCCTGACTTTTTATTGGATTGAAGTTGTGCGCCTTTTGGTAGAGGCTATAACCTGTGTCCTTACTCCCACAGCTCTGCCTTCTGGGTCTCTATCCTTGCCCAGCCAAGCACAGAGTTGCCTCCTGGTTAATTGACCTAGCATTGGTGTTGGCTAAGCATAGAATCAGTATGCTTTGGAAGCAGGCTGAGGGTCCCTGACAAGAGGGCTGGAAGGTGGACGTGTTGCGCTGGGTGACATGGGAGGGACTTACCTTACTTCGTGAAGCACATAAGGGTAGGAGACCTATGGAGTTTGCGGGAGCATAGGACACTGTGCTGGCTGCCTTTAGTGGGGGCGAGAACGAAAGCGAGGATGATATTGCTGACTAACTGTACTCAGGTCCCCCCTGTATCCCTTCTGTGAACCTACCTGGGCGCCCAACATGGTTCACAACCCCCCTTCACCATTTCTGACCGCTAACGCTGTCCGTGACTTCTACCACCCTAAGAGGGTGCTACCTTTCCCTCTACTTTTACCTGGAGTCTTCCGGTGGAAGGTGGGGGTGAGGAGGCCACAAGATGGGTGAGGGGCAATTGATTATCTTGTTTATTTGTCTGTTGTTCGATTTATTTCATTAGACCTCATTATGTCTATTGTTATTGGTCCCTATTGTGGACTGCTCACAATGTTGGCTATATACTAGTCGCTATTTTTCCTGTCATAGTGATTTCTGTCCAACTGCTTAATAAAGAGCTTTGAGACCTCTCCAATGTTTATTGTGATATTACTGGTTCATATTCTGTATAGAATGTGCTCTTGATTTTATTTTCTGAACAACAATGTTAATGCAGGTGGTATTTACTTCAGGGTCTCTATCTCATGGCTTACAGATGATTTAGCAGGATTTTTTTTAACTTCTGGCTTTGTTGCCTTACTATCTTGGTTATTGTAATTTATGAGTACATTTCGCTCTGCGACTGTCCAATTTTTATCCATCTCCTCATGTGTTGCCAGTGTCTCCTTTGGTTTAGCTTAGTCCTCTGAAAGAGTTTCATATGAATTGTGATCAACTGCAATAAAGTCTGTTGTAGAGAATTTATTTTGATTAGAAGGTTTGGACCGAGCTCCTAATGGGAGGCTGTTCCTTCTTTGGGAGAAAACTAGGAGCAGGTCACATGACTCCTCTCCTTTAGGTTTTCTAAGTATGGGCGGGGAAGATTTAATTTTTTCCAATTTACTGAGCTCGGTGGTTCTTTATTTACATTAATCCATTTATATATTGTATTTTGCGTTGGTTTTGTTTTCCTGGTCATTTTTGGAAATCTGACTGTCATCTGTAATCAAAGGGGGACAAAATTTATCTTGCTGCTGAGTTGGAGTTTGGATTATATTGCTTTGATCCTTTTCTAATGAAATGGGATTCGAAACCTCTATTACATTCTTGCCGACAACTGTTTATAATTTAATAATTTCTCACTTATTAGCTCGTCAAACTATTTTTGGTTTTATTTCCTTTCTTAAATGTGAGCTTAAGCAGTTTCTCAAAACTAGTTTATTTGTGTCTTATTTTCCCGGTGGTTTTGTGCAATCATTATCATTGACTCTCACACCCCCGTGCTCTATTTTAAAGTGTTCTTTTGCCCTTAATTAGAATAATTATTTTTTCATTTATTTTCATTTATCTCGACTGTTAAGTGTGCCTTTCTGTATTCCCCCAAGGCCACAGCTTGTAATTAAATTGTACGCTCTATTGTTCTCAGTTTGTTAGCAATAAGCTCTGGGCAACTTAGTTGCTGTCTGGGTGACCAAGAACCTCCTGAGGAAACATATGTTGCACTTCTCACCTCCCAGATACTGTAAGAACCGCCGTGGCTTACAGGTTCAAAAAAGTTCATTAGGCACTCCGGTTGTGGGAAATCTCCAATGTTAGAGATGGTGCACCTTCTTTATATCTCCTGTCCTTCTCGTCCCCGGACTGTTTGTCCCAAATTTCTCTATGGCCGTGTTCTCCATCACTCCTGCCTGCTGCAGCTGCGGTTTGCCATCTTCAACTACCCTGCTCTGTTCAGTTCTCCTCAGCAGGATCTGCAGGTATCCGCAGTAGTCAAACAGAGACCACACTTTCTCCTTCTTCTCCATGAGGCCACACACCCATCTGGGCAAAGACTCCCTGGGGGCGATTGCTCTATAAACAAGCCAGACCAACTACTGACCAGCTGCTGTTTCAGCTAAATTGAAAGGAAGAGCGTGTCCAAGGATGTCGAGACGTGGCACTACACTCGACCAGCTTCTTCCATCCCCTTGTGAAACCAATGACAAAGGGGTCCTATACACTGTACAGACAGGATGCTCTTCCAGATGTCAGGTCAAAAAAGACCCAGTGCATTTCAAATATATATATATTTTTTTAAATAAATTGTATACATTCATAAATACTGTTGCCGGGTAAGCCACCACTGGCAAATATCGCTCTTACATTGTTGTATATATGGTTACCCTTTTGCTGGTTAATTTTTGACAGCGAAGAAGCTGTAGGGAGGAAAGGACAGTAAAGTTAGAGTTGAAAGAGAAAGGGGATAGGACAGACATTAGAGAGATACCCATCTTAGGCTTTACATTAGTATCTGTTATATCGGTTGCATTTCGTTTCACAGCAAATCAATGTTCTTGCGTCAGCCTTTGAGCCCACCCAGGCTCTGCCTTGTACTTTGTCTTTGGCCTTGGGTCGGTAAGATATAAGTGCGGCCCCGTTGATTATGGGGGGTCGTAGTGGTCTAGGAACGTGTCCAGAGTCTCCCACAGTCCCCTTGAGGACGCTTTCCAGGGCAAGTACTGCAGCGCCATGCGGTCCGCTCCCCTGAGGTGTGTGACCCAGTTGATCCATCCTTTGTAGCTAGTGTTGCTTGTGTCCTTCCAGTTGGTGAGCACCATTTTAATCACAGCTGTCAGCAGTAGGTCCATTAGTTCCTTATCTCTCTCAGAGGAGAGATCCGTTCGCATAAAAGCCGTGGTGAGGGAGGCGAACTCCCTCGGTAGTTTACATTTAAACACTTTGTCTATGAAGTCAAATACCCTACCCCAGAAATTCTTGAGTGTTGGGCACTGAAAGATAAGGTGCGCTAGGTCCCCCTTCTCTTTGTTGCAGTTCCAGCAGAAGGAGTCCTCCCTGAGACCTAGTGTGTGTAGTCGGGCGGGGGTCCAGAAAGTTTTATGTAGTAGCCAGAATTTTGTTTGTGCTAAGACTGGGGTGATCTTATTTCGCGTGGCCGAGGTCCACAGAGTTTCCCACTCTCTGTCGTTTAGCGGGGCGTGTATCAGTTTATCCCAGTATGCAGTTGTTTTGGCGTTAAGTTTGGAGGTTTTTGGGCGTAGAAGCCTGTATATTTGCGAGACTTGGTGGCCTAGTTTATTAATGTTTGCTACATATCGGAAGATCGAGGGTTGGGTGTTCGTTAGGTGTATCTTTGATAGGGCTGTTTTTATCTTCAGGAATCTGTATAGGTCTATGTCTTCCAGTTGGTGGCTTGCTTTTAAGTCGGAGAAGGTAATGGGGAGTTCCCCCTCTTCGAGTTGGTGCGGGTAGCATATGCCTTTTTCTATCCATGTCTCGTAGGTAAGGGTTTTCCCCTTGTATTTGATCCCGCTATTCGCCCACAGTGATTCTGACTTGGACCCTTTAATGCTAACCTCCATTTTCTTGTCTATTTGTAGGAGTGCTATTTTTGTATTTTTAAAGATAGGTTTAGATGTCTGGGGGTATGAATTTGCCGTTAGTAGGGCTAGTGGGCTCAGGTTGTTCAGGATGGCCTTCTCTACCTGTAACCATACTGGTACGTAGTCTGGCGCCGGGGCCACCCAGTACGCTCCTTGTTTTGCTAGGAAGGCTAGTTGGAAAACCCTGAAGTCTGCTAGGTTAACCCCTCCCTGGGCTTTCGCTAATCTCAGTTTCTTAATACTAATCCTTGCCTTCTTGCCGCGCCGGAGGAATTTGGTGAGCATGTTCTCGATCTTCCGATGAAAATCGTCTGTGAGTAGGAGTGGTAGCATGCTTATCATGTCGTTTATCATCGGCTTGATCATTATCTTTATCGTTTCTATTCGCCCCCACCATGTAATGAATTTCGGGGACCAGGCGTCCAGAAGGTTCTTAACTTTCCCTAGTAGTGATTTTTCATTGTGGTGTAGCGTGCTGATAGGGTCGGTACTAAGTATATTCCTAAGTATTTGATGTGTCCCGTCTGCCATGTCAATCCCGATTCCCCTAGAGTGTCTCTCGTGCAGTGGATGTTTAGCGGTTTGCAATCAGATTTTTCATTATTCAGCTTATACCCAGATAGCTTGGAGTATTCTGCTATTGTGGTCATCAGTGCTCTTATCGAGGGTTTTGGTTGCTCTGTTATTATCAGAATATCATCTGCGTAAGCGGCTAGTTTTACTACGGTACCATTGATATCGACCCCTTTTATGCCAGCGTTTAGCTTTGTGTGCTGGATGAGGGGTTCGAGGGCCAGAATGAAAAGTGCCGGAGAAAGTGGGCATCCTTTTCTGGTTCCTTGTTGTAGTTTGAAGGGGTCAGAGAGTGTGCCGTTAACTGCAATGCGGGCTGACGGGGTCTGATAGAGGGCCATGATCATCCGTATGTATGCTTCACCTAGGTTGAAGGCCTGCATACAATTCTCTAAGAAGGCCCAGGAGACCCTATCGAAGGCCTTTTCTGCGTCCAGTGCTATAGCTACTGCCGGCTCTGATTTTGTGGCGACTTGTTCTAGTATGTGGCAGAAAAGCCGTGTATTATCGCTAGATATACGGTTCCGCATGAATCCGACTTGGGAGTTACTTATTAATTTGGGGAGGACCGTGTTTAGTCTGACCGCCAGGATTTTGGCGTAGATTTTACAGTCCACATTGATGAGTGATATGGGTCTATAATGTTTTGGTAGTTGGTGGTCTTTGCCCTCCTTTGGGATGACTATTATATTAGCCTCTGTCATGGATTGTGGTACATTTCCTGTAGTTGCTGCATGGTTAAAGACCCTTCTCGTGATTGGCGCTAGTTGGGGTAGAAAGTTCTTGCAGAAATTGCCAGTGTATCCGTCTGGTCCGGGGGCTTTATTACTTTTTAGTGATTTGACTGCCAATTCGATTTCCGTGGCGTTGATTTCCTGGCCTAGCCTTACCGTGTCTGCGGTGTCTAGCTTTGGGAGCCCTAACTTGCCGAGGTATGTTGTGCATTCTTCTTGGTTAAGTTTCTGCTCTGACTTGTACAGCTCTGAGTAAAAGTCCTGGAATGTATTGAGGATCTCCTTGTGTCTTGTGTGTGTTTTGTTGTTTGAGTCTGTGATTGTTGAGATCGCGACCTGGTTGCGTTTGTGTTTCAGGTATAATGCCAGTAATTTCCCCGCTCTATTGGCTTCGCAAAGGTTAAGTGCTTTGCACTTGTTGAACCACAGCCCTGCCCTTTCGACTCAGGATTTTGTTATACTCGTATTTGTGTTGTGTTAGTGTCGCTAGGAGTGCATTGTAGTTTTTGGCTTTTACGCGGTCTCGTTCTAACCTTTTTATCTCTTCCTCTAGTTGGTTTGTTCTCAGGTTCGTTTTTTTGTTTATTCTTGCCTTAATTCCAATTAATTTACCCCTGATCGTTGCTTTTAGGGCTTCCCAAAGTGTGCTAACACTCGTCTCTGGGGAATCATTGTGGGTTAGGTAGTCTGTTATAGCTTCCTCGATTTCTTTTTTGTTTCCTGGGTCTGAAATGATTTCACTGTTAAAACGCCATCTTCTTGGCACCGCTTCATTGTGGCAGCCGCTTAGTTTTAGACTAATGGCTGAGTGGTCTGAGACTAGTCTTGGTGCTATCTCGGAGTGTTCTATCAGGTGTGTGTGTATCCCCGAGATTAAAATGTAGTCTATCCTGGTGTAGGAGTTGTGTGGGTTGGAGTAGAAGGTGTAGTCTCTTGTATCAGGGTGTTGTAGTCTCCATGCGTCTTTGAGATTGTATTTGGTGCAGATGTTTAGGAGTGCAGCGTAGGAGTTGGTGGGGTGATATTGGCAGGAGAACTGTCTGTCTATTATGTGATCCAGTGGGATGTTGACATCTCCTGCCACAATCGTGAGTTCGTCATGAGGGAGTTTGTCTAGCGTGTCTGATACTTCAGCCCAGAACTTAGGGTCGTCTGTATTAGGGCCATATATGTTCGCTACGTGTAACCGTTCCTCCCCTCTCGTCAGGTGTGTTATTAAGAGTCTGCCCTCTTTGTCGTGGTAGTGGGAGTCTATTGAGATTTTCGATCTTTTGGAAACTAGGGTCAGGACCCCCCGTTTTTTTTTGTCGGCTGGTGAGCAAGCAGTGTGCGCTATCCAATTGGCTCTGACCAGCTGGGCATCGCGGTGCGCTAAGAAACCACACGCCATCGAGCCAGCAATAACCGACACCCGCCCGAGTAGCAAGCGGGATAAAGGTGAGCGCGTTAACCGCTTTGATGCACACACCGGGGGCATGAGAGCGCTTCCTCCTGCGCCACGAGATAGTGCAACACGACGCAAGGGGAGCGGCAGGAGTGGGGGGGAGAGCGGCCAGTAGAACTGTCCAAGAATCCAGGAGAGAAAGCGCTCCGGCTCGATCCGCGGGTTCGTCCCACACCCGGTTGCCAGCAGAAACGAAACTGAAACCGAAACTGTATCGGCCCCCGCGAAAGTACACCAGTAAGGACGGCAAGGGTGGCGATCAAGTACAAATACGAGAAGCGGCATTGAACTCAACTGATGCATGCTAAACACATGAGGAAGAACGTCGTGTAGAATGAATAAAAATAGGAAAAACAACATAGGGGCGTAGCCGAGCGGAAGCAAGATGACGACAAGGAAAATGAAACAGAGCAAGGCGTGAGGGGGCTCGCGCTGGAAAACACAGCACTCAGAGCAACGATAGCGCACCAGCAACGTTAAACACACGAGCCCGGGGGAACTCCGGGGTGATAACAGCCAACACCCGGTCAGAGAGCAGGAGTGGTATACTTAGGAGGGGAGAAGGACTCAGCGACAGCTAGCAACAGCACGGTGAGCGCACGCCTCCTCCCCCAGCGCCGCAAGTCAGAGCAGGAAGGTGCAACAGGAGTGGGAAGGAGCGCAGACCACTTACCCCAGCCAAAAGTGGTTGATCACAACGGACTCCCCTCAGGACAGGCGCAGGACAGGCGCACCAAGGCATCAACAATTACAACCAGCAACTCCTGGGCAGCGAACAAGAAGACTAAACGTCGGAATTGTGCGGATGTGAGCCTACGCCGATGCATACCGGAAGAGCTGCACACATACACCCCCACGGAAAGAGAAAAAGCGAGCCGCGGCCTTACCTCACAAGCAGACCCCGAAAGCACGGAAATTGGAACGGGAACAACCCACGGAAAGCCACACCAGCATAGGCGGCAAGTGAGAAAGCCGACACAAGCAAGAGAGCCCAACGACCTACTGTAAGGCAGGACCAGAACTTTGTGAAGCCTGGGGTAAAATAGGAGAGACCACAGCGGCAGAAGTCGTAAGACCCCCAACCTACGGTCCACTGTCAAATTAACCGCAAGGGCGAAGGTTACAAAGACAGGTGGGAGGACCAGACCATTACAGTCCATTACAGCGAGGCAGCTCACCACAGAGAAGGTCCCAGCTTTATCCTGAAGAGAACCAAAACACAAACTAAAAAGAGAGAGGAAGCTCGCACAAAGTGCTGGTCAATAAGGAGACCAATAAGGGGAGAAACAAGGAAAGTAGCGAACCGAATAGACCCAACACAAAAAGGGGGGCAGACACGGACTCACAAAGAGAGACTCCAAGAGAGCACGGAAGATAAGGAAGGCAAGCTTAATAGAAAAACGACATGGCAGACAGAGAGATGAGACTGCACCAACAACAGCTAAAGAAGAGCAAGGGCGATCCTGCAACATCAGACTCACCGATCAAACAAAAACCGGACATAAACAGCACCCTGGAAATGATCCTAAAAAAACTAGCGGAGGTGTACGATCTGGCGAAAACCACAAAACTCACCACAGACACAATCCAACTAGAGATTGCGGCAGTCAGAGCCGACCTGAACTCAGTGAACATTAGACTCGCAGCGGCGGAACAAAGGATCAGCGATGCAGAAGACTCTGCCCACAGCGCAAGCACAGAGGTGAAGTCAGTATTAGAGTTAACAGGGGCTCTCCAAAAGCAGACAGCGGAGATGGAAGACAGGAACCGCAGAGGGAACATCCGCATACTCGGGATCCCGGAAGGGGCGGAGGACGCGGCGGGGTCCTGCTCAGCATTCCTCGAAGACCTGATCCCCAAGCTCACCAACCTGAAATTCACCCGCCAATTCGAACTAGACAAAGCATACAGAATCCCAGCTTTCAAATTCGCAACGTACCAAACCGCTCGACCTATCATATGCAAACCCTTGAGATCACAACACACGGAAGACATTTTTAACTATGCCCGCAAAAACCACCAGATCAACTGGAAAGGCCACAAGATCATCCTTACCCAGGACTATTCGAAACCCACAGTCGATACAAGGAAAGTCTTTTTAGCCCTACGCCACAGACTTAGGAGTAAAGGCATTCAATTCTCGTTTGTAGCACCTGCAAAATTCAAGATAATAGATAAGGGGAAACATCACTTCTTTACCGACCCAAAGGACCTGGTATGCTTCCTAGACGGCCCAGCAGCTCTATCAATGGACACCTCACAACACGGCTCTGCAAAGAGAGGACCGTCGCCAGAACCGAACACCAGTGTAGCAGGGTCTTGAAATGAACGGCCTCAATAAAGTCTCGGCAAAGACTCCGCAAACCAATCTACCTTAAAAATGCCAGGATCTACGTCAAAACTCAGAACGGCATCGTATCCTTTTCTGTTTATTTCCTTCTGGTTCTTTTATCACAACAATTATGTACTCACCAGCGCATTTGAACAATGATGACAATGGAGTTTGCAAAGTTTCTTACCCGACAACATCTCTCCGAGAGGCGGAATGGCGATCCTGCCGTCGCACCTCCGACAATCGAGTAAAGTGGGGGGAGAGGTGGGAGAAGGGGGGGGGAGAGCCGTACTAGGGTCTCTCAGTGTTCTATCCTTCTTAGTTTCCAGTCTTTTCACACCCTCTTTTTCGCTGCACACGACAGCTGACGTACCATGCAAATCATTATATAATGGAAGGGGCCCACATAGGGATACAGGAACACAAACGACACCGGAGATTCTGGGGTGTTGGGCACACAAAGCCGCTACGCCACACTACACCTGATGGCTACTGACAAAACTCTCACCCTGACGTCTGACCTCAACATAATATCCCTCAATGTCAAAGGGCTTAACCACCCCATTAAACGCAGGAAGATAATCGACTACCTAGCAAAAACAAAAGGCGATATTATCCTGCTACAGGAAACCAAATTAGCCGAGGATGATGCCCATTTCAAATATTTATTATTAGATTATTAAAATGGTGAAAGCAGGATTTTGGTGCTTGGAGAGCAGCTCTTCAGTAGTGTATGCATAGGTCTGTAGCTGTAGATTGTGAACTTCCAGGTTAGTCTGAATGGCTGATAACTATTTCACTAATGTATCCATTATTCAGGAACTGCATCTTTATACATCATTTTTGCAGATGCTAGCGGTTTATGATTTTTCATAATTTAATTGTTATTTTGTGTGTCCTATGTTGTAGAACTGTCAGTTTCAGGGTGGTAAAATAAGGTTAAAAACTCTAGAACAGAGTGAATAGGGAAAATGATAAACTAAGAATATGAAGATTACAATTAATTAGATATGATTTCTAATGAAACCGTAGTAAGTTGCAATGTGCGACAGAGTTTAACCCCTAAGATATTCCACAATTTGGAGCTCAAGATTTAGAGCAATTTCCACCAACTGTTCCTTCTTATGTTTTGGGTAAACAAGTCTTTTATCTGCTACTGACCTTAATATTCTCAAAAGTATGTAGTTCATAATGATTTTGCCCATAAACTCAAAATATTTCTCAACTTTCTCGAAAAAGCATAAAACTTGCATCTCAACTTAATCCACTTTTCTCAGCCACTCAAGATCCATCTTGGCTTTTGCAATGTGGTAATTCTTTACATGTGTGATAATTGTAGCATGAATTTTAAATTTAACTAGAACAATATAATCCTAATTGTCCTGTTTTGACCAAACTGTACCGTTTGCATCAGCTTCTTTGGCAAGACAAAATAGATTGCAAGACAATTAAGCATTAACTAACCAACGATCTTTACTTAGCAAATTTGACATATGGGAAATGTTCTAAAGATGAAAGAGTGCATATTTCACCACACATAGGACCTATGGACCAATGGCAGCAGGTAAATGTCGTCTACAAACAGATTCCTGGCCTCAGATACCTGATTCTTGGTGTTTTGGCATTGATGTTGAGCATTGAATTGGAAGAGTGCTCAGTAAGAAATGATCAGAAAGAACTGCTCCCTTTACATTGCAACCACCATACCTGCATCTTCTGGGTCACCCTATAATCAAGCAAACCTGGGAGTTATCTGCATATAGCGACCAAAAAATGTAAGCTCTAACTCATCCCACTGAGGAAATGTAATTGTTTAAACTGGGATCCCCTGATTCCCATTTTCTGGTCAGAGTGATCTTAGAGGACTTGGGGCCCACTGCTACGTATGGTTCAGAGAGGTCTATTAAGATCAATGTAGCTGCCTATCACCAAGCCCTAGAAGCTATTCTCACAACGATAGTACAATTGATTCTACAATACTGTTGGGGCAAACACCAAGTTCACAAATGGCCAAGCCACAATGGTACTTAAGATAACATAGAATTTGGTCTATTATTTCAGCTTTTAGAGCTTTGCCTATATATATATATATATATATATATATGGTAACCCAAAAATGGGATGACATTTTGTCACATTGTTTGGAACTGCTTTATTTAATGATGAAATAGTCCTTATCTAAGGAATTTGATTCATGGCCCACTCAATCATCATTTAAACCAGTGTGGCTATATTCAATTTCCAGACTTGTCAATGATCCTCAGTGAAGAGGTTGCTTTTAGCGTGCTAGCTTATTTGAGCATAAACTGTATCATTTGTATTGTGAAGAACACTTATAGTTTATACAGGATTGACAATCTCCAGAGGCTTTTCTTTGATACTCTTTTGATACTCTCCTTGATTTGTCTAAATTGTGTTAGAAAAATTTGAAAGTAGATTACAGAGTTTATGGTCTTTGTCATTACATGATTACTTACCAAGATTGTGAAGAGTGATTTAAAACAGCTCAACACTTTCATTTTTAGAGACATGAATCTATTTGCTCAATAATGTCTCAATATTATCCTTAATGTCTTCACTATAAATTTCTTATTATACGCTGTTTGCAGAATATGTTTTCAAAGGCATCTCCTGATTTTAGCCAAATGAGCTCCAAACTTCTTCCTTCATGTTTTACTTTCCTGATATCTAAGAAAGCCTTTGATTAGCTTTTCCCTTGCATGAATCTTTTCCCTTGATAGGCATAGTGGTCCAAAGTGTAAGTACTCTTCTAGGTAATTAGAAATCCAGTTGGACTCCAACCCGTAGCAGTAATGTGAAGGAAGTGTTTTCAGGTCATGATCAGTCTCACTAGATAAGTTCCGGGACACATCAGAACTCCAAACCTACTTTAGTTAATGAATAACGCACTCAAAATAGCACTAAAAAGCAACCGAAATACTTTTAAACTTTTAAAATGCAACAGTCAATGCAGTAAAGCATGACATGGTCAGTGAAAACAATATCAACATTCCTAACATGGTTAGCATGTTTCTAGCATCCTAAAACCCTTTAGCTACCTCTAAGTTGTATGCTAAATGTTAGCAGAAGCAATAAATAGCAAGCGTATAAATCGAGTTTCTTAAGCTGCAACACACAACATACCTTCTCTCAGTATAAAATAGCTGTTTAGCTATTCTCTTTTGCAGCTTTTGCCCGGGAAAGATAAATAGTGCAAGGCTGAAGGCAGCTTCTCTGCACCACCCTTGGAGCTGCCTCCGATTAAGGCTGGTTGTCACTGCAAACTAAGCCTTGGCAAATTTTAAATTACACCAGTGTAATTCAGGTAATTTGACGTTACACTTGCTATGCAAAATGCCAATAAATACACAATTACACCACTTTGTGTAAAAACATGCCATTCTCCTTTACAGTTATTGTGCAATTTACATTGAACACACAGGAATGTGAGTCACTGTTGTTCGTGGCGGTCTTGCCAGCTACTGTTGTTCATGGTGGTCTTGCTTAAATGAATCCTCACACCACAAATGGGCACGAGGATTAATTTTATGCTACAATGTAGTGAAAAATGGAAGATTCACATTTTGCATAAATGCACCCACTTTTAATAAAAAATTCCAGCTCCCACTAGCACCCGGAATGGCAGGGGCTTCAGGGCTCCCCATGCAGCCCTCAAAGATGTGGCCGGATGTGGGTGTCCTCGGTGAGCATCAGGACAATGAGGGCTCCTGCAGGCACCCGGTATGGGTACTGGTGGGGAGCTGGCAGGGTGAGCACTGGGGCAACCCAAAAATTTGTAAAAAAGTCTAAACAAAAGAATAATAAATGAGCAGCAGAGACCTCACATTTAGTACTCACTGCTGTAGCAATGTAGTGCCCTTTAATGCCCTAGAGATTTTTGAAAAAGAGGAAAAGAGGAGCAGGGGCATCACCAACCATTTTCTTAATCAGTGATGTCATTTGAGATGTTATTGGTGATGTCATCAGCGATTGTCACTGACCATGTCATGAGTGATGTAATATGTGAGGTCATAAGCAGTGCATTGCGAGGACATAAGTTATAGTTAGCTCAGGTAAGTATAACTGCAGAATTTCTACGGTTTTGTGTGTGTGCAGTCTGAGCCTAACTATAACATCGCTGTAACCTTTGTTTTTTTCAGTGAATTTCTAAGGTTTTGTTTTAATTTGATTTCCTAACTATAACGTCCATGTAACCTTTGGTTTTTAGAGAGATAGCAATACCTTTAGTAATATCAAAAGGTCTTGGCTATTACCAGATCTAAAAAGCAAAAGTGGCTCTTGATTACTCGACTGAGATGTGTTGGATCAAATAATCATTCACCTGAACATATATATACACTGATTTGAAAAGCAATCACATAACGTCCCAAAGGTTAGAACAAATCTTCAGCTCTTGTCATGAAAAGTTTGACATTTGTTGCATTATATGGTCCAAATGTTATAAGCGACACATTTGCAAAAGTGAAATCTACCTATATCTGAGATTGTGAAAAAAATGTATGCATAGACAACACACAAGGGGAGAGGAATATTGCATACAACTCATTTTTTCATGTTTATCTCTGAGAATCAACTGAAATCCTTGGATAATATAGATGGTTAGTTGATCATGCATAATCCTCCACCTTTCCAGAACATGTAGCACCTATCTATATTACGTAGCTGTTAGGTTAAGCTAAAGTGCTACACCTTTAAAAAAGCAGGGAGACATTTTACTCCTCCTGTTACTTAGATGGTTGAATCCTGAAGTCTGTAGAAACATGTTTGAATAACAGAAAGTCTCAAGGTTTGTATGCCACTCAGACTAGATTTATATCCAGTGGGCTGATGAGACCCTCTATTCAGTTACTGTAGCTCTTCTGTCAGTCATTGGGTGACATGGCTTGGTGAGAAATAAGTATGATTCTGTTATCTGTTGTACTATTTAATAAACTCTCCTCTGATCTCAGGGTGTAAGTTGCTATCATAGTCTTAGTATAATTTAGCTGTTTAAAGCACAATCTCTTCCTGCGTATATTCTAATTGTCTGATTACACCCCTCCCATCGACATTATCCCTGTGCCAACCACAGTTCTTGGTGAGCAAGATTTGTCATTCTTGACTCTGCCCGCTCCCTACGGTTGATTAGCTGTGGCAGCCTGCAATGCATGTGACTTAGGCTCTCATTATGAGTAGCCCTGGTTTATGTGCGAAAAGTATCACACACAATAAAAACTGACACTGATCAATGCAGATTCTTTTTCCAGTTATGAGTTTTGCCACTAAAATGCAGCATTTTTGTGTGAATGTATGGTGCTTACTGCACCAAAATCTGCATGTCCCGGCTTTTACTGGTTATTTTTCCCCTGATAAATATTGGCAGGTTTAACCTGTCAAAATGTTTGCTGGGGATGTGCTTTTTATCATCTCCAGGATGTACCATGCTCGATGTCTCTACCTGCCTCAACCAGTAACCCAATTTCTTACAGCAATAAAAACAGCAAAATTCATAATTACGATATGGGCAGTAACTTGTTACCGCGCATATCGGAAGTTATTAGGCTACTCGTAATGAGGGTCTTAGCTTATGAAGCAGAGGCTTTTCAAGGCAGGTGGGGAAGACTAGCACAGGACAGGGTCATCTGTGATGTTCCTCTGTCTCTTGTACCCTCATTCTGCAGTTTATAGGGCCAATAGCAGTAGAAGGATGGACTTTAGACCCTTCAAGGGAGGCTGAATAACAGGCAAGGCATAGTCCAAATACAATACATAATTCAAGATAGTTCAATTATTGGAGAAGGAGTCCAGCTACTTAGCCCTGTAGCTTATGCTGAAAAAGAGACACAGTGATACCGTGAGACATGGACTATTCACTTTATACCGTTATCTTAATGTATAGAATGGTGATATGTTTTGTTGTGAATAAAAAAATAAAACGATTTATAAAAGAAATGGCTTCAGTTATTCCACATTGTAGTCGTCGTCTGTCATGCATGTAATCAATATCATTAATATGGAGGAAAGGCTGACACTAATGCAGATTGCAGAATAGCCTTCTGTGAAAAACAGCACTTCGCACTTTACAAGCCCAGATATCATCATTTCCTGTAAAACTGCAAGGGGATAGGCTATATTTTCCCGTTGAAGGAAAGAAAAACATGAAAAACTACCTTTAGTTTATCCGAGCCTCCAGAGAGAGAAAACAACCATTTATCAAGGTTGGTGAAAGCTAGCCTCAAGTTTCTTAAAAAGATTGAGTAAAGGTCTTACTTGGTTCTCGGCAGCCACAAACACCATAGTTTGTCCTTGTCAGAACAGTTCTGAAATGTTGTTCATAAAAAGAAAGATTGAAGAAAAATTGACCCGGATATTGCTTCAAATAAGAGCTTATAACATGTTTTTGCCCCTTACATAAAGATTTGTGTCTGCTGAGTCTAAACAGGATATAATACTATCTAACACAGACACTTGCCTTGGAGGGTGATGTTGATTTAATATCCCGTATTATATCACCCCTTCAGAAAGTCTTTTCGTATTAGTGTAATTTGTTATCCCACAGTAACCACTGGCATCATATAGCGTCATTTACATATCGTACATAATAATAGGCAGCTGTGTCTTTGATAAATCTTTGCACATGGTACCTCATCACAGAATTCCAATGCTCAATTCAGTGGATTTTAGTCTTGCTTTCAAATTTAATACAAACATTGGCCATGTAAACAGTGACCCATGGATCCAGAACACAGATGTTCATATTGCATCTCTTAATATTTTTTATTCAGAAGTCACAACTTGTTTACTGGAAATGATGAAAGTATATCAGTATCAAATTTGTATAACAATATGACCTTGAACAGAATTCTAATGCCCCTTAGAAAAAAGCACATATGGGAATTTAGCACATTTCACTGTGAAGATGTGGGCGATCAATGAAAAATCTTCTGCTGCGTGTATAAAACAAATGGTGTTGCTACTTGTAGCAGCTTCTAACTTAAAAGAAAGTAGTATATTCAACAAATTGAGGACTTTCCTGCAAAAGAAGAATTCTTTAACAAAAGGAGGTTTTTGCCATCTATCTAGAACTAATACAGGGTCTCATCAAGAAAAATAAAGATATTTATTACCATGGTTTCCTTTACAAATAAAACATTATTTGAAACAATTGTTTATTTAAAGTTCAGTAAATACTATACTACTTATTAGTACTGGAAAGTCCTAATCTACAGCTGACTACCAGTTAAAGATGAAATGGAAAGAAAACACTAACAGGCAGGTTCAAAAAACAATTTTTAAAAGGCAGCAATATATTCCTACGTTTTAAGAAGGCATGTGACTTTTTAGGTATTCACCCCAAATCCCCTAAAATACTATACAAGTTGTAGATTTCCAAGAATACTTCTGCTGCCCCTTACTTACTCCTGTGGATTGTCTTTTGGGAGGACAAGCTGAAGTGGACAGTCCGCATTCTGAAAATATAGATGCAGTTATGTTATTCATGCGTTTGTACACCTCCACGTGCCATTTCTCAAACCGCAGTTAAGTGCACAAAATGGATGAAAAAACATTTGGACAGTATGCAAATACCCACAAATTTAGGACTTTTGGGACGATCACCTAAATATAGCATTTTGACTTTATTTTTTCGGGTGATGGTGTGATTCAGAGTTATAAAATCATGAGATTCTATTATTGTAAATACGGATTTGTGACTCTAAATAAAAGTTTTTGTGAACGTAAATGACATTTCAAAAAGTGATTGTGAATTGGTACAATTGGCTGCTTTTACCATTGTTAAAATTTGTTGAATATTAGATTCTTCCTTTATCTTTCTTAGAAATCGATTTCACATTTGAAATCCCCAGGCAGCAAAACGTATATTTTGTGGCGCATTGATGGGTTCTATGGACACACAGAGTAGTAAAAAAAAGAAAAAGAAAAGGTGGATCCCCCTCCAGTTGATATGATTGTGTACAGGAAAATCTCTGTTGACCAGTTGTGAAGAAAATAATTGATGTGGAGTGTGGATCTTTAGTAGCACCGATGGGATATGATCTTCCCTTTTTAGGTCACTGCAAGGCAGACCTATTGTTTCCTATACATAAAATGTACTCCTAGTGGGTTTTGGGTCACCCCTTGCTCATGATTGGATGGCTATGTTCCTCATCTCGGGTCTGTGCTTATGATTCAGTGGCTTACCTATCCTTGTGTTCATCCCGCCTAGAAATATTTAGGTCTCAGTGTTTTGATTGGATGAGTTGTATCTCTTTACTCCATGGGACTGCATGTGTTTCTTTGTTTTTATCTCCCCTAGTTTCTCTGTCCTCCACATGTGCTTTTTTTCCTTTACTATCGTCCTCCACAATTCTGTCTGTCTCACTCCACAATTAAATATTTTTTAATGTTTTTTTAATGAGGAGCCATCAATCCTTTTATTTTTTTTGGCTTCTCCCATTCTCCTGCTGCCATTGCTCTTGTCCCTTCTTTCTTCCTCGAATGTATCCCACTGCTCTGGCCCCTTCCTTTTTCATCTGTTGTGTGCCGTCACTTCAGTCTCTCCTCCTTTACCCTGGTCTCTTCCCTGCTGCCCTTTTCCCATACCTCCCTCATCCCCGGTCTCTAGTCCACCGCCCTTCATCCTCACCTCCCTGTTCCCATTTCTCAAACAGCAGCCACGGCAGAGCCTGCTCCGTGAGGACAGGCTGCATCCTGACCTTTTCCATGCTCCAACGTGCATAGACCCTGTCACCCACTGTAAGCCAGGGCACACAACCACTGCATGTTGCCACACACACAGCTGATGCATGCAGACAGACGCTGAGCCGCTGCACATATACAACAGCTGTATGCACAAAACCACATGTGCAGTTCCTGTAAACACAGACACACACAACCACTGCAAGCAGAGACACCCTGCAACCACTGATTCAACACATGCTACAATCCTCATTATAAGGGATTTTAGATCTGGTCTCTCTAGGCTACAGTTTTTTCCCCCAAAAAATCACACACAATACACATACTTGGCCATGTGGGCAGTTGCACCACCCATTGGTCTGTTAAACTGTCATTCACATTTCGCTTCCACCTCACCAGCATGGGGCAGTGGGTCAGCCCATTTTACCCTCTGGCTCCATTCACTTTTAGTGAAAGCACAGTGCCTTTGTAGATTGCTCAGATATTCCTAAAACAGACCCTTTTCAATTGCAAAATTGTTTCAAATCCTGAGCAAGTTACCAAGCAATGCGTATCAATTATTCTGATTGCCTATCACATATATTGATTGTCACATGATTCATATCATATACACAATGGATTCGATGCATTGTGGATATGATATGAATCAAGTGGCATTAATCAATATATGTGATTAATTACTGATTGATAATGTAAATTCCTAGGGCAACTTCAACAGCAACAATATCTAAAACCAACAAGTAAATATTAGGAGAGACGTGTAATGAAAAAATACAAAAATAGTTTTTTATTGATAGTAATATATTCTTTTTTCTGATATAAAATATACGCCACATCTATCTAATCATACACACTCAACATTCAGAATATATACATGTACAGGTATATTCAATACTAGAGACCTTGTCTATTGACATATTTTGTACATGTTCTGATGCATTTGATCTTAATTACAACACATGATTATTTTTAACATTTTTCAAGAATGGGCCTTGTCTTTAGGCTAGTATCCAAGCCCCAGGCAATCAGAATAATTGATATGCTTTGCATGGTAACTTGCTTCCCACAGGATTATTCCTGCACGTTATAATGTTGAGATGGCCACCACGTTTCACCAGTATTGTGGCTCCTAACTAATGGCGATCTTCTATTTTGATTAAATGCCTTTCTGTTTGATGATACAATGAAGTAAATAAATGTCAAAACGGCGCCGGACGCATTGCCATTGAGAAAGGCAGTATGCCGAAATGCGTCCATCGTTTGTTTACATGGCAATAAACACATTTTAGAAAAGACCCCCATGAGTGTGTGACTTTCGTTTTTTATTTGGGAACGATGTACTGATATAAATAGTCGTACAAATATTAGTGGCACTGACGCTGCTGTTGATAATGCTTGTACAGAGCTAATAAATGTATGCATCAGAAAAATACTTTACGTCTCCACCACTTATTCCTCTACCCATCCCACCCTCTTTATACTCCACCCTTTTCTCAAATGCTCTGCACTTATTATTTATTTTTTTAGGGGCAGTTTCAAAGTGCTAGTGGGCCGCTCACTTTTTTATTTTGCACTAGTGTGTGCTTTTTTCCACTTTTAAAGTTTTTTAATTTTAATTTACCATTCTAAAATTGCCATCTGTATTTTAAAATAGTAGATTAAAATAAGAAAATGGTCGCTGGTGCATCACAATGCTTGTGTTCATCACAATGCACATGTGTGCATGCATCACAACACACGCACAAATCTGTGACCATCTTGAAATGGGTTTCTTAAAAAAAAAACACTCCAAGATTGCTGGCTATACATCCACATGCATTTCTGTGCTAACAGCAATAAAATAAAGCCAATAGATTGGCCTTTCAGTGCCAAGACCTATTGACTTTTCAAATGCTTCTTAGGTTTAACGTGTAATGACATTTGTGCCATTA
The DNA here is from genome assembly GCA_963921515.1 of Calotriton arnoldi. NCBI lineage: Eukaryota > Metazoa > Chordata > Amphibia > Caudata > Salamandridae > Calotriton > Calotriton arnoldi. The sequence continues at coordinate 1,810,773 of CAWUFW010003292.1, read as the reverse complement.
ATGGTGAACATATTGTATTCTGTACATACTCTGTGGTGCTTTGGTCCAGCCTCCTTACCCTTCTGCACCTCCCCTTTATATACTAAACCTTCAGCCGCTGACTTGAGACATTGTCAGTCACATCTTGATCAACCCACAGGAGTATTTTAATTTCACCTTGTTTTTACTGGCTGTTTGGGTGTATGCTTTCACCTCCACTGGAATGTATGAGAAAATATTTCAGTCTTTACACATGTAGTTCATTATCGCATGCACATATTTTATAAACAGCACAATGCTCATTTTAATTTGTTTCATACTGCTGCACATAATTTATAATTGCTTTTGTCAGTGGTTGACTGCGAGTGTCTAATCTATTGGCGTTGTCAATGCTTGTTGATTTTTAAACGATTCCAAATGTCGTGTGTTTTTAGTATTAGTTCTATAGTTCTATTGCTCTTGGTTGCTTCAGTATTCTAGAAACGGGAGGACATGTGACCTAGTGGCTAGAGCTGCTGACTTTGGAACATTGGGAACCAGGGGGCTCATTACGATGGCGGGCGGATCGCCACCGCCAGGCCGGCGGTGGCGATCCGCCCGCCATCGTAACGTGAATTATATTACAATGGCGGTGGGTATCGCGGCGGACGGAAAGTCCGTCCGCCGCTTTTCCGCCGGTCGGCAATCGTTACGATTGCCGGGCGGGCGGAGCTGGGGCTCATATATGGTGGCGGTGCCCAGCAGGCACCGCCTTCCATATTATGATGTTTAGATTTCAAGGCCTTTCCATGGCGGCGATGCCGCCATGGAAAGGCTGGTGGGGATTTGCTTTGGGGGCCCGTTGCGGGCCCCGCGGGAGTGGGGGGGGTGGTGGGTGCACCTGGGAGGTACCTATGGTACCTCCCTACATGTCCATGCACAAGGTGGCAGGCACCGCGCGGTGCCTGCCACGTTGTGCATGGAAATGCACAACATGGCATATTACCATTGCGGCGGGTGCTGCAGCCAGCAGCACCCGCCGCAATGTTAAAATGCCAGATGCGACCGCCGCGGTGGCGGTCGCATGATGATCAGGGGTGCGGGACCGCCGCATGGCAGGCGGGCGGTCCCGTTCCTGCTAGGATGGTGGGCGGACTCAGGTCCACCCGCCATCCTAATAGGCCCCCAGGTTTGAATGCCAGCCTAGGCGCAATATCTTGTGATTTTGGGCAAATCACTAAATCTTTCTGAGCCTAAAAAGGAAAACACAGTGTGTAATGTTGTCTTGTTTGGTTGTAAAGCACTCTAATACCCTTGGGCCAGGTTTGCTCTATGAAACGCTGCAAAAAAAGAAAGCGAGGAGGTGACTAATATCACAAGCAGTGTAATCCCTTTTAGTTGGTGATCAGTTAATCTTATTAAAACACGTTGCTTCTAAATCATTTTATAGTTCCAGGAATCAGTGCAATCATGCATAATACATTGAGCTCAATGAAGTGCAAGGTTTGCGTGATTAGCAAGACTCTGAAAATGCTAATTTTCAAAGTCTAGTTGGTTAAAGCTGGTCACACCCCCCAAATACTGCTGCGGGCATTTTTTTCTATTGCCTCTCCTACATTTGGAACTCATATGTTAGTGAAGTCTCAGGATGGGAACTCAAGCTGTCAACTGTAGTACGTATATCACTGAGGTGGTCTGCATTAGGCCTGGGTGAAATCTTAATTACACCAGAGTAATCAGAGTCATTTCAGTTATTACACATTACTTTTTTGATACAAAATTACCGAAATTACGCGAGTATGCCAGATTGAGTAATTAAGAGTAATTTGGGGCTAAAATCCTACCACAGGAGCACTGAAACAACGAACTAAGAGAGAGCAAGTGGCTGCTGGCTTCTGCTGTTTGTGTCCTGTAGTATTTAGTGTTATTTTCCTAGTGCAAAATAAATCCCCTGGCCCATTTTGGATGCAAGAGTTCATTTTGCGCTAAGAAAATAGAGCTAAATGTTGGATTACGCTTCTCACATAATTATGCATCATTTCGAGTAATTTTGCAGTAATTACAAGTAATTACTCTAGAGATTATTATGCCAGTTACACCCACTACTAGTCTGAATAGTGTGCACTGAGCATCTAAAGAAATTGAAAGGGATAAAACATAGTCAAGTTGCAGTCCAAAATACATTTACAATGGAAAGGCTCTCAGTAGAGACATTTTAAACCTTAACAAGACAGAGGTGATCAGTTTTGGAGACCAACAAGTTTGATCAAAACAAAGGAGACCAGAAGCTTTGTCCCCACTGTTTTAGATTCAGATAATAATTTAGGGTTAATCATGGACTATAAAATGTCTATGATACCTCAGATTGATAAGGTATCCAAGACATGCTAGTTTCACATGGGGACTCAAAAAGTTCTTTAACTTGTATCACTCTCCTAAGCAACTGCCAAGGATGTCATTGGGGAACTCACACATTGACAATGCAAGCAGTTTCAATCTACATATACCGGTCGATATAGTACCCTACTGAAATAAAGGGACAGATTTATTAACATTTAGGTGCCTGGTTTATGTCACAAAAGTGGCACAAACTGGTGCAAAGTATATATCTGGAATTTACTTTCCAACGTGCTAGAAAGTTGCCTGAAAGTAATGCAAAGCAGCGCGTCGTGTTGCTTTACAATACTTTGCATGACGGTGGTGTTCTATGGATGGTACGTGAGCGACCCATGCAACCACCCAGGGTTTTTTGATGCAAAGCCCTATTTACTAACAATTCTAGATGGCATATTGTGCTAAAAAACACATAAACGCCTCTGACATTGGAGAATACTTGGTGAATGCTTTTACTCCTCCAAACTGTTCTGACTTTGCATGTGTGCTGCACTGTACAGCACACTTCCAAAGTTGGAACAGTTTTAAAGTTTGCCTAGTCAATTGTCTAGTCGTAATATTATGTACTGGAAGGGCACCATATGCTAAGTGTGGGCGTGGTTCTAGGAAGCCTGATTATGCACCAGGGCTAGGGAGAGAGCAGGGCAGTACTGCATTTTAGTAGGTATGGCACTTCCTGCCTCTCTCCCTCTCACGCAGTGCAGCACAGAAACTTTGATTTTTGCCCTCAGTTGTGTGACATCTTTGTAAATCTGGTCCCGAGTGTTTTAAGAAGAGATCAGCCTACTTTCTGTTCAATTAGCCAATGTGGGCGTACATTACCTCAGCACAACAGAACCTGTACTGATCACAAGCAATCATTTGAAAAGTTAGAAATCTACTCCCACATGATTACCCCAGGCAATAAGTGATGAAGAAAAATCCTGTGAGTACTTGTTGAAATCTCGAATAGCTACAGATTTCCAGGAATACGCCAATGTTTAGCTTCCACACACAAAGACTTTCTGCCAGGTAGGAAATTATGCATGATGAAATGATATGCATATGTGCATAAGCACGCTTGCCTTTTTATCCTCCTAATTGAGGAACCCTTTAATTCAAAGCACTTATAAATATGGAGGCATTGCGCTCCTTGTTCCTGTCCTATCCTGGAATATAACTTTCTGCGAATATTACTTTCTGCTTCCTATGACTGAAACACGTGGGCATGCCTTAGGAAGGCGAGCGACTACCTCTAAATTGATTGTGAATACACACTGATTTACAGGCGTTCACTTCAGAATGCCAACTCCGAAATCTGCAACATTTCCACCAGTCGCCCTAAAACTGCAAATGCAGCACTTGTGATATATTAATGGATTTGCTCCATTTGTAAGTGCGCTTCCCAAATGTAAAATTCAGCAAATCCTGATTCTGTCAATCAAAATCTGAATTTTATGTTTGTAAACTGATATGCTTTCACTACAAAGTTCCACTTATATATGCAATAACATTTGGGAATCCGGCCCAAAATATTTTTGTTGCGGTATTTGACAAATACAAAAACCCTGAGCACACATTTCTAAGAAAGTGCCATTTTGCAATGTTCAAATTCTATATTTTGACTATTTAACATTGGGTCTAACGCACACAATATATTTTCACCAATTGGAGCATTATGGCTACGAGTTACTGGACCAAAGCTTAGAGATAGCGAAGTTAGGAGTAGTATGGTGGCTGTGAAGTAGATTGAGTAATTTCCAATAAAGTGAGGAAACAGGGAGGAGCCCCCAGGAAATACTGTTAAATGGCTGGCTCTGGAATTAAGTCACTGAAACACTACGGGTAGCAGTCATAACATCGTGCGCAGGATTGCATCCTCATCCCACCATTACTTCCTCAGCAGTATCCTATTTTCTTTGAGGGATAGGCAAGAAGTGGACACTACAGAAAGTAAACAGGGCTTCTAAAACCCTGTTTAACTTTGGTTCTGCGGAGGACTTCATGACCCTTGTGATCAGAATTAGCAAGGGCCGTGGCACCATAGCACAAGTTAAGGCTAGGAACTGGGGGCTGCACTGACCTGCGCTTGTGTTTTCCTGGCACCGGGACACTCTGAGCATTGAGCAGTTGACTCCCCGAGGTGGGGGCTGCATCTTTGGGCACTCCAACACTTGATCCAAGGGGTGAGTCGCCGTGCGACACGGCCGCTGGGGACTACAGGTCCCACAATCCCTTCCTGGGCCTACAGCTGACTTCAATCTGCCCTACTTAAGTAGTGCTGCTGCCCTGAGGACTGGGGGCTGCACTGACCTGTGCTTGTGTTTTCCTGGCACCAGGACGCTCTGAGCAAAGACCTGGAACTCTCTTCCTCTACATCTCAGTGCCTAAATTCAGGAAGGATCTCGAAACCTGGCTCTTCGGCTGAACTGGCTCTTTGACTGAACTGCATAACCCAGGGCCTAATGGGTGATTAGCCAGGCTCTATAAGAAACATGAGCATTGAGACCTTGACTCTGCATCTTTGGGCATTACAACTCCAGCACTTGATCCAAGGGGTGAGCCGCCGAACAACAAAGCCACTGGGGAGTACAGGTCATACAATCTCTTCCTGAATGTACAGCTGACTTCAACCTGCGCTACTTAAGGAATGGCACTGTCCCAAGCGTGAAGCCCAGGCCGAGAGCTGGCCCGTCTGCACCCATCAGAGCCCAGCAGAGACTGGGCCACTCCCTTTGGCTCATGTGAAGAGTTACTGTCTAGAAGGGGTTACTTCGTGGCTACATAGGTTCACTCCCCAGGGATTATACATCTAATACAAAATAAATTGTTGAGAACATTGTGATCATTCATTAAACTGTTACCCTGGGATGCACAAAAGACAGTGGTCCAGGCTCTCATCCTATCCAGACTGGACTACGCAAATGTGCTTTATATAGGACTACCAGCCTACCTGACACATAGACTATAAAAAGTCCAGAACATGGCCATCCGACTCCCATATAAGCTCCCAAAGCGCACCTCAATCACTCACTACGTAAAAAGAGGATCATTTTCAAAGCACTAACAGTGGCACACTCGGCCTTCTATAAAACGGGTCCTGCCTATCTGGTAGATAGACTGACCAACTACTGCCAGCAAAGAGCACTGCGTTCACAATCAGCTCATATTCCATCCATCCCACGCACAAAAAAGAAAAGGTGGGGTGGTTCAGCCTGCTCACTATTGGCGGCCAAACTATGGAATGATCTTCCGTTTCCCCATAGATGTCTACCAGACATAAAAGAATTCCGTAAGCAACTGAAAACTTATCTGTTTAAAGAATAATCAGTCACATGCCTCGATATTTGCCACTTGCCTAGCGCTACTCCACAATCCCTTCATTCATTCATTCATTCATTCATTCATCATTGGGGATGACGGGCTGGGTGTCTATCTGATTGCTTGCTATTATTGATTAAGCTAACATTACAGTTGTAAGGTTGCAAAAGGCTCTTGATTAATTGTGATTGCCTACTTGACTGGTAGCATGGGGAAAAGCAAGGCATCTGAGCCAGTCCAGGGTGCTTCTAAACACTGTAAGGCTACATGTTGCTCTGCAAATCAGAACCTGAATGAAATTTATCAATTGATTGAGGAGGTGGAATCCACCATAAGTGCCGTCACAGCCCCTAATTGTGATGGAAAGGGGAAAGGTAGGAAACTATCCCAAAATATAACCAGCTATTTTGGCAAAATAAAATTGCCCATGAGGCTGCAAAGCAATGTTTGGACCCGCCTGATGCTTCCTTCCCTCGCTCACCGATAGCATGTGAAAATTGTTTTCCTCCCTTAGTGGAGCTGTATGAAGACCCCACAGTTGCTGACAGCAGATCTGTACAGACCCCCACACTTGTAGACCCAGCCTTAGTACCAGCCGATAATAATAATTCTGTCCTACTCATTAAGGAGTTAATGGTGGAGGTAGGGGAATTAACATTGATGGTTTGCCATTTATCGCCAAAGTGAACCTGCTATTGTCATCTAAAGAAACAACTATGCAACATGCAGGTCCAGATATCCCAAAGAGGGGTCTATAAACCAATGCTACCCTGCAAGATTCAACCGTTAACCCTGTAAAAGAGTCTAGAGGAAGTCTCCTGCAATCATATCTTACTCAGACCACATCTAACGGCCCTTGCAACAATAGGGCAACTAATAAACAGACACCCCTTGGGGTCGCATCTGGTTTTAACAGTACCCTAATCCCTAACCCCCTTATAAATGAAGAAACTCTGAATAGGACTCTTCAGACAAGTAGATACTGTCCCACTCTGCCCCGTTTAGTTATGACCAACGTCTCGAAACTGCCTGAATCAAATAGACCAGAAGATGAGGAATCCATTAAAAATAAAGTTATCCACTGGATAAAGCACGTTAGGGGTTGCCGCTCGGCAATTAGAGATGACACCCTTAGAGCAAGGTGATGTTCTGATGATGCTTCACCTCATGATATTACTGAGGTATGCTTCAAAGATAGGAAGATTGTTGATGGCTTAGTTGCCCTGGATATTAGATCTTGTCCCCCTAACAACTCGAGCATTCAACTTAAGTATACAGGATAGAGCGACTGTAGGCAGCCTGGCCCAAGGAATGCAGCTATCCTGCCAGTAGTTCAGTCTGAACTGGACAATAATGACTGACTTTGTAGAGATCATGGTAGTTGCATCACAGAAGGTGACAACCTAAACGGCCGCAGTTCCTCTCCTAATGTACAATCCCCGAAAATTCTATCTTACGACCACATGCATGTCAAATTGAGGGACATAAATAGAGATACCAAGTTCAGTTCAGCTGTCACCAACAAAAGGGATAGTACCCAATGAGAAGGTCAACAACTTTAACATACCCTCGGCGGACATTCCGCAATAGTCCATAAGCTGTGATATTGTGGAGACCACACCCAATGTGGGTGCAGTTGACTCTCTTTATCTATGCAATATTCAAATAGATTCTATCACTTCGGATAATGTAATTAACATCATAGCAGATCATTCTGGCCCTCTCGTTAGCCCCCTGGCTAAGACTTTGATTATGTCCTGGAATGCTGCAGGCATAAAGCCCAAGCTGATGTTACCCCACTAATGCGAATTTGTTGAACAGCACGACTTATGCCTCTTTCAAGAGACTTGGGGTACCGAACCCCTGTTCAAACCCAGGTATCTATCATACCAGATTTTGGCAAAACCCAGTAAGGTAGGGAGGATTGCGAGTGGGCTAGTAACATGGGTGAAATCTTCCCTAAAATGTAAGATCCAGCAATTAGAGGTTGATAGACCAGATATTCTAGTCATCGAACTAAGTAGAGGTGGGAACCAAAGTGTGAAACTTTTCAATATTTATGCCAGAGGGGTTAAGTGCGGCCTTGCATCCCCAACAATCCAATTGCTTGAATACAACTAGGTACTCTAAATTACACTATAGCCCTGAGGATCTTAAGAACTGACCCTTTTCCGCTGGTGGCGTGTGGGGTGGCAAAATATCTGGACTTGATGTGGGCGAAAAGAAAGTCTGCTCTTAAAGCTTTAGCATAGCTCTGATCGACAGGAATAGGTTCTTATTTGGCAGCTTGGCAGAGCAGTCAGGCTTATCCCAGAGACAATGTGTAAAGCGTTTGCGCAACACACACATACCTGTGACACAACAAATACACCACAAAAGAGACTCCACACAGTAATATCTAAAAATATCTCATATATTGTATATAACACATAGACATAAATCATAAATCACTTTGCCAACTAGGCAATTGTCATAATATTGGAGGTAGTTCAATAAAGTAAATACTTAAAGGTTGCACACGTCATGAAAACATGTACATATTATGCAGGTCCTGAAATGATACTCATTATCCTATCATTCCAAGGTATAAAACAACATAAATCACAATATTAGAGCATGACATGCAGCTGTTTGGTCTGAGGGAGGAACCACCTACATCACCAAACATCACCATAAATGCATAGGGTGCAGCGTCCCTGCACTCCTACTACACTTTGTGTGGTAATTCCCATCCACAGAATAATCTGCACACCCTATTACAGGGAATACAGTAATGTGGAACCTGAGCACAGGGAATCGGGGGCCTCTGTTGAGGTTCCACCCCATCTGATGGTTCCTCAAAAGTGCCTTGGTATGGTGAAATGGGGTGCCAGGGGAAAGGCACAGCTCAGAGACCCGCAGGGGGTCCTTGCTGCACTTCAGTAGTAGTGGGCCCAACAACGGAGCTGCTCAGATGCAGCTCCAAACAGATCAAGTGTTCCCCAAAAGGTATGTTACCAAAGGAGGAGGGAGGGCACACACCCTTACCAGCACCATCTGGTTACAAGTCCACGCAGTGTCTAAAAATATGGGGTCACAGTCCATGTACTTATACTCCCAATGTCTTTGTTCTGGAGGTAACTACAAACAACTTTAGAAGTGCACAACAACACCATTCAATCCCCAGCCCTGGCTCCAGACACACTACAGCAGGGCGGAGACAGAATTGTGAAAGGCAGGCAGAGCCCTATTCAGGTGCAGGTGACAACTCCTCCTACCTTTGTAGCCCAGGAAGACTCATCAGGATATGCGGGGCACACCTCAGCTTCCTTTGTGACTGTCTAGAGTGAGTGCACAAAACAGGCCCCTGTCAATCTAAACCAGACGTTGATTGGCATCAGGCTGCAGAGCTCAAAGAGTCATAAGCACACAAAAATGCCCACTTTTAAAAGTAGCATTTCTAAAATAGTAATAAAAATCGGCTTTCACCAGTAAGTAGGATTTTTCACCACTATTCCAAACATACCAAACATGGAAATGCTACTCCATCCAGATTAGAAATTACGACTGAAACACTTATCGGGGAATTCCCAATGCAAACCTATGAGAGGAGCAGCCTCACAGCAGTGAGAAACCAAATAGGCTGTTTGTCACTACCAGAACATGTCACACAACAAAGGCACAGGTCATACCTTTTACCTACACAGCACCCTGCCCATAGGCCTACCTAGGGCCTACCTTAGGGGTGACCTATATGTAGTAAAAGGGGAGTTTCAGACTTGGCAAGCACTTTAAACTGTGGCAGTAAACTGTGCACGCAGGCCCTGCAGGGGCAGAGGCTTTGGACAGGTTTGAAAAGCTACTTCTCTTGGTGGTGCAAGCAGCGCTGCATGCCCACTAGTAGCATTTAATTTACAACCCCGGGGTATATAGGCTACTACTGTACAAGGGACTTAGAGGTAAATTAAATATGCCAAACAGGTGTAGACCAATCTTACCAAGTATACAGGAGCGAGCACATGCACTTTAGAACCGAGCAGCGGTGGTAAAGTGCCCAGAGTCACAAAACCAACAAAAACAGGTCAGAAAAAATACAGGAGGACGGCAAAATGTTTGGGAATAACCCTGCAAAAAGGGCCAGGTCCAACAGCTGCTAAATGCACTATTTTAATTATTTTAATAATGTACACATTTTATTGTATTTTTAATGTATTTTATGCTTTTATGGCTGAAGCCAAAATAAAGCTATATTTGATAGCAACTGGTACCGTTGAGGTCTCTAATCCTCGCAGTGGGTTTGAAGAGAAGACTAAAATAAGCACCTACAGTACTTTTGCAGATATATTTTACCTACAGCAATTCCAAAAGCCACTATACGAGATATATTGGAGGCGGATGAGTAGGTGTGTCTATACTATAAGAATAATATTTACTGCACGTTGCACACCTGTCCGCGTGGACTCTTCAGTGAAGAACAGCACAGTTGCACAGCAGGTCTCAAGTGTCTCCTCGACCTTACAACCACAACAAAGTCTGAGGGCAAATGTAAGATAAACCGGCAGCACCTCTTAAGTACTTCAACCTTCTTGAGACAGCCAAAAGCTGGCAGCCAATGACGGGGGCCTGGGTAAGCAGGGATTGGCAGCCGCACTGGCTGCCAATGTATGTTTCCCAAGGCAAGATACATGTTCTGAATGATGCTGACACTCACGTGACTTGACAATCAACATGAAACTGAGACGCTAAAGTGCTGTGAGGGCACGAGCACGTCGGCATCTTCTTTAGTGGAAAAACCTATGCTTCCTTTAAAATACGCTTCTACATATTCATTTGTTTTCCTTCAGTCCTGTCCACAATCAAGCGGCTGATGAAAGCTTCTAGCATTAAAACTGAAAGCAACAAGAAGGTTTTGCCATTTCCTCATCAATCAATCAATCAATCAGACATTTATAATGTGCTGCAAATCACCAAGAGAGGATCTCAAGATGCTGGAGTTGCTAGCTGCCGCGTGGTGATCTGTTCATTCGAACAGCCAGGTCTTGAGTCCTTTCCTGAATTGCTCAAGTGATGAGGCAGTGCTGAGGTGCAGGGGAAGGTTGTTTCAAGCTTTAGCCGCCAGGTGTGAGAAAGAGCGTCCTCTGCTATTGGCTCGGAGGATCTGGGCGATATCTGCACGGAAGAGGGAGGCAGATCGTAGGTGTCTGGTTGGTTGGTGGAAGATCATGCGTTTTATGTATTCTGGTCCTTCGTCGTGCAAGACCCTGTATGCAGGGGTCAACATCTTGAACTGGCATCTCTTCTGGATCAGGAGCCAAGTGTAGCTTCTTGAGAAGGGGTGTGATGTGGGTCCATCTGGAAAGGTCGAGGATGAGTCTTGTCTGTAGTCTATTCAGGAGGCATGAGGTGATTCCTACACAGAGTTTATTCCCTTAGGCCAGCCTGCAGGTGATGAGGGCTTGTGTGATGGTCCTTCTGGTGTTGACTGGGAGCCACCTGAAGATCTTGCGGAGCAGGCGTAGGATGTGAAAGCAGGCAGATGAGACTGTGTTTACCTCTTTCTTGATAGATAGCTTGCTGTCCAAAATGATGCCGAGGTTGCAGGCGTGATCTGTCCCGGCAGGGGGTGGGCTGAGTTCCGCAGGCCACCAGACATCGTTCCATGGCGAGGTGTTGTTCCCAAAGATGAGGACTTCCAGTCAGCGATGTTCATCATACATCTGTGGAAGCTGACTCTGGTGGTGGAGGGGTCTTCTGACAGCAAGAGGATGAGCTGGGTGTTGACGGCATTAGAGATGATGTTGAGTCCATGTGATCTGACGGTGTTGGACATGGAGGTCATGTGGGTGTTGAAGAGTGTGGAGCTGAGGGACGATCCTTGGGGGACGCCACAGATGATCTTCCTGGGTTCATGGCATATCGTCTCCTGCAGGATTCCCATTTTTCACCCATTCCTAGCATCTGCGGTAGCATCCACATATAAATATCACTAATGGCATTTGTTTTAGAAAACACCTTCAAAATGAGCTTTTCTTTGTGTTGGCAAGAGACAATTCCAAATGCATCAAACTTCTAAAACCCCAGGGCTACAATGCCAAACAAACCCTTTGCCCATTTCGTTATGAGTGGACAGCATGTGATGCACGGCCCATTTCATGTACCTACTTGCACATTGCATGTCTTTATTTACTGTTTAATAACTATTCAGTAGTACCATTGCATGCAGTATCAATTTACAGTGAGAAGGTTTTCTTTATTTGGACCAGTTGTGATGAGTTTAGCTAGTACTTATCCTTATCATATTAGCATGAGGTATTCAGACACACAGTGTATTCCCTATCTGAAGGAAATCCATCTTTTTGCCATATTCCTCCAAACTCGTTTGGTTTTTTAACTCAACATGACCAGTATTTTGACGCCTGGGCAGTTAAGCCTGCTAAACCGCTTCCAACTGCACTTGGTCGTTCCTTAAACTGAAAATTGTTCTGCAATCAAATTGTCCTACTTTGCATTTTAGTAAGTCAGGGGTAGTGTGTCAACAGATGGTGCAAGGCGTACAAATGTCGAATTTCGTATGTAAGTCTGCAGAGAAATATTTCTCCACTTACATCTTGAGCAGAGGCAAAAACTGAAACATGGCCTTACACTTGGCTATATAGCAGCTGTTTTGAAGTGGAAAAGCCAAACAATTTAGCATTTAAAATGCTAGATTTACCTCTGTGTTAAGCCAGTAACATATATAACTTAGCAGCATTTTCTGTGCAGTGATGCAGCCAGCTCCTGCCTTTCAACAGTGACATTTTAGCTCAAAATCTAATTTTCCTCACCGTTTGAGGATTGTCTAAAATGTCAAGTTGCGCACATAGGTATTAAAGAAAATAAACTCAATGAACTCATTGGATTTTTATTATCTGTATTGCTAAGATGACTTTTGTAAAGCTGTCTCATTAGTTGTTTAAACGTCTGACCGGTATGTAAATGGTGGAGTAGTGCCTTCGTTTAAATTGACATTCTGTGGCTCAAAGGTAGTTGCTGGCTAACACAGATCATTATCGCGCGAAGAGAAGACTTACTGACAAACTTCAAAGCCTTCCCCACAGAATGGCCTTCCTGTCAGGGCATCCCACTACCAAGCTACATCTGTCTGCCAACATATTATATGCCAGTTCTTTTCTCCAAGGAGTCCTTATCCACATTGGAAGTGAAGAGATGTGTGCAGAAGTGGAAAGACTTTTTTTGTCCCTGTGGGGGCCGGAGGGGACTGGCTTCGAACTTCGAGTTTTGAGACAGAAAGAGAGAGAAATCTAAGCAATGCTTGGAGCTGCTATTTTGGGAAACTGTAGCACAAGGCATTGTTTGATTGTGTTAACAGTAAAGCACCTTGTTCCAGACAGGAACTGGATCACAGTGCTTTAAAAGGCAGTGAATGAGAGGGATCTTTAGTGGAACTCTGTTAGAGACTTTGGCAATCACTGCTAAGTTCACTGTTTAAAAACTGTTAGAACTTCGATTTTGAGATAGGCTTGAAAAGGGGAGACGAGAAATAGAGTATTACGTGCTGTTTGCCAGAAGAATTCAGATTTGACTGGTAAAGGATCCAGGCTTACTCTGAATCTCTGAACCTGAAATCTGGTCTAGAGGCTAAGGAAGCTAGACTCTGCTGACCCACAAGGGCAAAGGAGTCAAGGTCCTGACATGGGGCCCAATTAAAAGTCATGATGTTGGGGAGGGATGAAGGAGCGCATGGCTGTGCTTCTGTCCTCATCTTCTGAGTTGGACCCATATTCGATGTTCCAACATTCCTTTCCACAGGCATGGAATCTGGGTCCTGTTTTAGATCACCTAATGATTTCAGATGCAGGAACATGAATTCATGTGTGATCAGGTAGAGCGGTATCCCCTACAAGGAAACTGCCCCAACTCTTATTGAGCCCTAAGTGTGATTCCTGCTATTAGAACTTCTATTTTACTATGGAAATTCCAGTGACCGTCATGGGCACATGTAAGAAAAACACCACAACGGTGGCAACTGAACATTTGCTTGTGAACTTGGGTGAGAGTTTTGGGAATCCATTTCACGATGTAAACCCATCGTCTGGTGTCAAAGTAGAATTCTCTGAAAATGTGTAGGGCTTTTAGAGCACCACAGAAAAAGGTACATAACATTTCTGTTACGGTGACATGTCCTTGAAGCATGATACTGCAGACTGGTCTGTCTGAAGAACCAATCCTGAAGATACAGACATTTTTCTTCAGCTATTGTTCAAACAAGAACATATGGGGAAACAGTAGGAAAAGACAATCCTCTAGAAATTACTAAATGGTAAACATATTTCCTGGGAGGGCACTGCTTTATTTCATTGGCAAAAGCAAATTCACTGCTGCCATCCCAGCGGCCATTTTTGAAAATCATAGTTAGGACCCTGTTCTGTTTAATGTTCTTCCAACGTGTTTGCTTCAAAAAGCAACCCAAACAATTTTTATAATAATCCCTGATCCCAACATCAGAGGTATTTCATTACTGCATCAGTTTGATAATTACATTTTTTGTTTCTTTTAACTAAATTAGTTTGGGTCATTTCATTTGCTTATTTGTTAACTGTAATTTTGTTTAGGTGTTGATGTTCATGTACCACATGCAGTTTTCTCTAAGTAATGTCTGCTTCTTGTGCTAATCCTCCCAGGGAAACACGGAGATTCTTCGAAGAAACCCGCTCACTTAATGGAAATTATATAAATTTGATTTTGTAGGAGCTCATTCACATCACAATAAAACTGTGACCTCTCATTTCAATAGTTTAACAACTTTGATTCCTACATTCAAAATTAGCTATCTTCCGTGGTGGTAGCACATAATACGAACTCAATTTTTACCCATTTCATTTATTGGACTGCATGTAATGGAGGGCCTATTTTATTGTGTTGACTGGCACATGTGCACTATAAGATTTTGTCTCAATGGATGGATTTAAACCTTCTTATAGTATTTAAAACCCAATTAGTAGGACTGCAAGTGGCAATAATCTGCATTATGAATGTTCTCTTCATTTTGGGCCCTGTTCACAAAAGCAAATTTACATGTGTAGATTTACTCATGTGTAAATTTACTCCTGCACCTACGTGTAAGTCTACACTTTTTCTGTAGTCACCATATATACACCTAAGTGCAGTCATATTTGTCTCTGCCCCCTGAAATCAGAGGGTGGAGAAATCTGAGACAAAATTTAGGAGTGTATAATTACTACGAGTAACTTTTTACATATAGGCAGAGAGCTTGGGCACTGGGATAGATATCTTCTTATGATGGGGAAAAATAATGAAGTGTTTTACTTCTTAAATAAATACAAATATTTTAATGTAAAATAAAAAAGGAAATTATTATTAATCAAATGACATCAGTGATGTCATTTGAGATGTCATCAGTGATGTCACTGACCATGTCATGAGTGATGTAATATGTGAGGGCATAAGCAGTGAATTGCGGGGGCGAAAGCTATAGTTAGCTCAGGTAACTATAGCTGCTGAATTCCACTGGTTTTGTACGACTGAAATCTGAACCTAACTATAACGTCCCAGTAACCTTTGTTTTTTTCAGTGAGTTTCTAAGATTATTTTAATTCGGTTTGCTAACTATAACATCCTTGTAACCTTTGTTTTTTTTAGTGAATTTCTATGGTTTTTTAACTAGTAGTCGCATTTGCAGAGTGGTGGAGAAAGGGGGCTGGGCCTCCGACCAGCTCTCAGGAATCCCGCTGTGTTGGCCTTACAGGTGGTACCACGAGGGCTTTTTGGCACCGAAGATCCCTCAGGAGTAAAGTGGACATCATCCCCAACCAGTAGTGCACCACGAGCCACGTTTACAGAATGGTGGAGAAAGGGGGCGTGGCCTCTGAAGATCTCTTAGCAATCCCGCTATGTGCGACTTATTGGCGATAACAGGAGGGATAGTTGGCCCCCAAGGATGTCCTTGGGGGTCAACTACCCCTCCTATTACCTCCAGTAATTCCCACACAGCAGGATTGCTGAGACCTGATAGCAGGCCATACCCCCTTTCTCCACCACTTTTCAAACGTGCCTCTTGGTACAGTACTAGTAGGGGGATGAAGTCCCCTTGTCTATTGATGGTCCTTGGGGGCCAACTACCCCTCCTGTTACCTCTAGAAAGTCCCACACAGTGGGTTTGCTAAGAGGTTTTCAGTGGCCACGCCCCCTTTCTCCACCACTCTGCAAACGCGCCTCCTGCACAGTACTAGTTGGGGGATGAAGTCCCCATTGCTCTTTAGGGTCCGTGGGGCCAACTAGCCCAATTGTTACCTCCAGTAACATCCACACAGCTGCATTGCTGAGAGGTCATCAGAGGCCACACCACCTTTCTCCACCACTCTGCAAACGCGCCTCCTGGTGCACTGCTAGTTTGCGGGAAGAAGTCCACTTTACTCCTGATGCTCTAGGAGGCAAGGGGACCTCATCGCCCCACCAGCAGTGTGCCGAAAGGCACGTTTGCAGAATGGTGGAGAAAGAGGGTGTGACCTCAGACACCTCTAAGCAATCCTACTATGTGGGGCTTACTGGAGGTAACATGAGGCTTTGTTGGCCCCTAAGGACCCTCATCAGTGAAGGGGACTTCATTCCCCAACCATCAGTGAGCCAGAAGGTGCATTTGCAAAGTGGTGGAGAAAGGGGGTTGGACCTTCGGGGAGCTGACAGCTTTTTTTCTGTTTTTTCAGAAGGGGGTCTTTTGGCACCCCCTTCCCTGTGCTGTTTTGGGCCCCTGAGACCCCATCCTTGAGGCCGGCCCCTTTTATGAATTATTTTTTTGTAACAAAACAAATGGGAGTCGGGGCGCGTGACTCCCTCCCGGGCTGATTTCAGCCCAGGGACCCCATCCCCTGGTGCCGGCCTTTTCCTTTTGTTTTTTTTTACATAAAGAAAGGGGGGTCACGTGTCCCCCTTCATTGGGCCCATTTTGGCACCGGGGACCCCAGCCCCTGGGGCCTGCCCTTTATTTCTTTTTACATGGGAGGGGGACCGCACAGCCCCCCTCCTGAGGCCAGGTTGGGCCCCGGGACCCCATCCCCAGGGCCGGGCCTTTATATATATTTTTTTTATTGGAGGGGGGCCACGCGGCCCCCTCCCAAGGCTGATTTCGGCCCTGGGGACCCCATCCCCTGGGGCCTGGCCTCCTGCGGGAGCCGGCATAACTTTGAGACCCAGGGAGCTGCTAATGTGGCCCCCGTACTTTTTTTAAAAACTTGCCCCTGGGAGGACCTGCTTGGGGGGGCTGAAGCCCCCCCCACGCATTTTTATTTGAGATAGCCCAGGGTGGTGGCGGTCCCCGGGGCAGCAGGGGGGGCAGTGTGGCCCTCCGCATTTCTGTCTTTTAGCCCCGGGGAGGTAGGGGACCCCGGTGCTGCAGTGTGCCATGCAGGGCCCCTGCATCTCTTTTCACATCTTTGCCCTGGAGAGGTGGCTGTCCCCTGGGCAGCGGGGGAGGCCGTAGGTGCTCCCCACATTATTTTTTAATTTGATCTCTGCCCGGGGAGGTGGCGGTCCCCGAGGCCATTATTTAACAAAGCGCAGGATAGCGCGCTTCGTTTTTTTTTATTTCGGCAAGAGTCGCGGATCCAGCGCGACTCCCAACAAATTTGTTTCTTTTTTAAATTCTTTTTTGGCCCCCAGAGGCCTAGGGGGTCAGGGTGTTTCTACCCTGTCCCTTTTCTTTCTTTTAAATCTTTTTTTCTTGTGACTCGGTTCAACCGAGTCACAAGATGGCTGACAACACTTCCTGCTTTGAAGTGTTGGCAGCCAATCATATCTCAAGCACGAGATCGGGAGGGATCACGGATCCTTCGCGTCCCTACATATACAACTGGGAATTTCTTTAAAGAGGAACAAGCCTCTTGAGATTGTTTTTGTGCAGGAAGGTTTTCCTTCCTGCGCAAAAATAATCATCCCCGCAATGCAGGCACCCTTGCACCATGGTGCAGAGGTGCCTGCGTTGGTGCACGGCAGCCCACTGTGCGTCAGCGCAGGGGAAAATGACAGAAATGTGCCATATCTGATAGATACGGCGCATTCTTGCCCTTTTCTTTTGCCGTAGGGCAGCGCAGCAGGAAGGGCTGCGGCGCTGCTCTACGGCAAAACCTCATAAATGAGGCCCTCTGAACCCACCAGTGGCTTAGCTAGACCTTTTGGCGCCCCATTGGCGGTCGGGCATTTGCCGCCCTGCGACGGCCGCAGGTGAGAGCGAGGGAGGGGGATGGCGACGGTCCCTGCGTCTGCCACCCCGCGACAGAGCAGGTAAGAGTGGGGGGAGGGCGCGCTGCCACCCTGAAAAACTTGTGCCTCCCGGGGCAGACCACCCCACCATCTCCCTATGCAACTGAAACCCACTCATTCCTTCATCCACCCATACACTTGCTGACACCTCAACGAATTGACTCCTATAATTCACCCACGTACTCTACCACACAACTGCATGGGGCTTGCCAAACAATTAAGAAGCACTTCGACTTATAAATCGGCCAGACCAATTGGCTCTGCCAACGCTTGTTTTCGTATGTAGTTTAGAAATTCCGCATGCGATTGTCAAATACTGTTTCTAACCATGCTGCTGTTCACCGTATGATTTCTGCAATGTGAGGAGATGCCCTCTCATTATGGCGTTGAAAACACGGGCGACACGACGATTTCAACAGCTCAGCTGCGCACTCTCAACGTAAATCCGACCCTCGGGTGGGTGTGTGAGACATTTTCTAGCCCTGAGCTAGACATGGGCTGCTCTGTCAAAGATAACAGAGCGCACGGCGCGAAGAAACACATTTATCCTTGCGCGTCAGTGGACCATCTGTGGTCCTGAGTGAATTTACAGATTTTGGCAGTGTTCAGCATTTCTATCACGCTGACTATCACTAGCAGTCCATCTTGCTAGAGCAAATGAAAGCTGGTACTGTTTTCTTCCGATTTTACGTGTGTATTGTGTTTTAACCCCTTTACGGTGTTTTCTACTTTTCTCCTCAAATGCCATGCCGTTTTTTCTGGTGGCACATGTATCCCTTCAAACCTGCAGAAAATGTTTTCGATTTAAGACACATAATTGGTGTCTTATGTTACCACAAGGCGTCCAAGAAAGGTGTGAAGAAAATGACCCGTCTCTGGCTCCCAGCGACAGTATGACGCTCCGAGCTGCCTCCAGCTCGTGGTACAGTACGGTAGCCCCGCCTTAACTCAACTTATGAACGTCCTGGCTCTAGTGATAGGCACGTTAATGATAACAAGAATATGTATTTTTGTTAATCAGTTTCCAAAAAAGGCAAAACTTAAAACAAGACTATGATGATAAGCGAGGAAAACCAGGCTACTGCTTTACTTGGAGCCATGACATATTTTTATTTCTAAGTTTGATATCGTTTTAGCTTTTCAGTAACAGGAAAGTTGAATTCCTTAAATAAAACAAAAAAATCAAAGGTGTATCAGAGCTTTAGCGGCTTGTGCCCATGTGATTCCACTGATCTGCATAGATCTGCTGAAATGGTTAGGAAAAACCATGGGATAATCTAATAATATTCTTAAACCATGAAAAAAAAACATATCACGGAGCAAGAGGGTTGAGAAAAGCAGAATAGGCCTGAAGATCACTTAGGATCTCGTGAGATGATAAGGAACATTATTCGGTTGCTCACAATGCCCCTTTCTCCTCTTAACAAATTATATCCTGCACTTATGGTTTATTTCATGGCATTTTTCATATGTATTTGTTTTAACAAAAAAATAATCAAAAACTGAAGAGGCCTCCTGTCTATTAGGCATTTTTTTCATTGCTGTATTATTGTAATAAACTGGAATTTTACTATTGGACTGTCGTAATAAATGAGTGAATGGTCCCTTATTACTATACTGTTTTTAAATAACATATTATAGGGCTACATTTATTTTAATTTCCGTGGCATCGTTGTTGTTACTGCGTAGTTATAGTGAGGTCTGAGTTTACACAGGAAACTTAAAAAAATAATTTCATCTAGTTTGAGACATCAAGCGAGGGCCAAGAAAAAAGGGGTAGGAGGTCACAAAAATGCTACTGCCCATATTAATTCCCATAGGAAGATTTGAACTCCAATACAAACAAGCATTGAAAATGCAATAGGTCTCGCCTTTGATTAAGTTAAAGCCATTTGCTTTGCTAATGGTATTGTATAGCAAAGCAAATGGCTTTAACTTAATTAAAGGCAAGACCTATTGCATTTTTAATGCATTTGTAATGCCCAGGTAAACGCGAAACTCTAAATCCCAGAATTCAGTGCTGCTGGCCACAGAGATCTGATTATGTCACAGCTATTAACTTGCCCGGGACAGGACTTTGAACCCCTGCCAATTCAACTAGCATTTAATGTTGTCCAAGGCCCAATTGAGCAATATTAAACTGTGTAATGACAACAGCCATTGCTTACAGTGCTTAGAAATAGAAGAAGTGAGGCACTATCCAAAACAGTTATTACGCAGGGTGCATCCATGCACCTGGCAGCACTCCGTGCGGTTGAAGGTGTCACAGATGACACAGGAAACACGGCCGGTGTGCCGTCTCCCTGCATTACTTTAGCAGGGGAATAAAACACGGCGGACTCCGTTATAAAAACTGAAGCATTTATTGGAGTACCTTCCACCCACAGGGCCTGAGTGTTCAGTCAAAGAGGTGCATAAGAACAAAGGCAAGACACTGTGAGCGTCGGCAGCAGCCAGGATCAGATAGGATCTACCTTGGCTCAGCATCTGGGATTAGCAGCTGTCAGCTGAACCCTGCGCAGCTGTGCACACTGTCCCCACAGTAGCCCACAGGTCCAGACACCCCACGCCTCACACGTTTGCACCACTCAAGAAGTCAAGGCACGGGGAGGGGGCACCTGAAGAAGCAAGTGACATCACCCGGTACCTGCTCATATTTCCATCTTGTGGTCGGAAGCGCGGCTGCCAAGTCCCGCCGCCAGACAGCTATATTACGTTTTGGGTTGTTTGCCCCCCCATCCCCCTCACAGGGGCTCCTTCTGGGGCCATTGTTAGGAGACAAAGGCGCCCCTGTGAACTGCCTGCAGAGGCCCGGGGCCAGGAGATACAGGGCTGGGGGCACAGGCGTGTCTTAAAGTCCGCAAATCACATTAAAGACAAACAATGACATGTAAAAAACTTCAGAGAGCGAAAACAAATCAATCAGGTTTACAACTTTGTCGCGAGAGCACACACTTAAAACAAGCGCACTTGCTCTTGCAGGGCCTGAACAGTTCCACCCGGAAAAGTTTCCCGCACCACTTCACAGGAAGCCGTGCCTCTTTGCGGCCCAAAATCAGTTTGCTACACCAAATATGGAGTCTTTTCCCCCTTGTTAAATTCTAGCAGGATTTCCCTGCCAAAATTTAACAAAAGGGTAAGATATTTATCGCACCTCTCAACTATCACGTGCATCATCAATACTTGTGACTGTAATTCTTGCGCAAACAGGACATTTGTAATCAGGCTATAGATGTCTTAATCAATGGGCACACAGGATACCCATCTGTAAGTTAATTCAACGATTCAACAGTAAAACCGATTAGGTCTACTCACTAAATTTGATGCAAAATGCCGCTATAAATGCAGTTGTGTGCCTGAAAATTTCCTTTTTTATGCCGCAAAATTTTCAAATCAATGCCACTATATCCTGGCGGTGCCTGACAATTATGATCGTAAGTACGCAGTAACTGTGTAAGACTGCACTACTCTTGGGCCTGCCATCCAATTAACCCCAGACACACCCTGTAGTAGCTTTTAAGGATCCCATTTCACATTACTGGACCCCCTAACACACCGACTCCATGCCACTCGACACCTTGAGCACTGCACAGAATGCAGCTCTGTCTCGGCTCATCCACAACTTCCAGCTCCTAACACCCCCCACCCCGCCCCAAATAAATCAACTGAAGATTGCGGCTGCCTTCGCAGCCCACATATTAGACCCCGTTCAGTCACAGGCTTTACTCCCCTCCTCCATTCACTAAAATAGTAGATGTCGTTACACAGACTCCGGCGCGACACCCTCCTCTTTGCCTTCACCCCAAGTAGCAAGGTCCTCGCCACCACTAGCCCCACTCCCCTTCCCTGATCACCCATAGGCTTTGCTATTCCTTTAATGGCTGCGATTGTCGACCACCCAGGGAAGCGGCCAACCGGAGGAGCAGCGGCGTCACCCCAGACCCTGGAAGGCATCAGGCCTGGCTAAAACGCCAGCCCAAGCCGTGACCCTCTTAACGGCTTAAGTTAAGGCGCATTGTCTGCACAGGAGCAAGGACAGCAATAGCCGGTGAAGAGGGTTCGAGTCCCTCTGGGTGGCTGCAATCCTCCTCCTACTCCCGGCGCTACACAAAAGAGCTTGCACTCACTCCATCTCCAGCAGTCCATGAAGAAAAGGTCACCGACAAAAGAGGCAGCGTGTTTTCTTCTCTAGTCCCCTGGAGTGCCAGGCAGCCTACTGGTGCAAGATGCGGTCCCCTTAACCGGGAGACCGCGAGAACAACATTCCGCAGGACCATTTCATTGGGGAATTACAGCCCCTCACGGTCGGGCACGGGTTTCCAGAGCGGCGGACTTTCTAGCCAGTAAATTCATGGGTCCGTTAAAGGGATTGTGAAGCTTTTATTACAACACTCATCTACATCCCGGTTACTGGCTTATGAAGTATGCTGCTTTTCAGCCATTACGCCCTCTGTAGTTTTTCCCCACCATCTGACAATATTTTCTCACGAACGCTAGCGTTGAAAATAAATGCCAATTTTATGCCCTCGGGAACGAACTTTCAATCGCGTTGTCTTGCGACTTTGAAAGAGGATGGGTGTTGGCTACCTTCTTCCCTTGAAGCAACTTAAGAGGAGAAAAATTCCAGTTTAAAGTGAAAGTTCACACGAAGAAAACTGTGCGACCTATGGGCATTAACTGTATAATTTATAAGAATTACATGACGCTCACAAGTGGGACATGCACATTTACACACTGATAGCACATACCAAGCAATCCACACGAGCCACATCGTACAGCCTGCTTTTCGAAAACCAGAACACGGTTAAGATTTTATCAGAGGAAAAGGGCAGAGTGAAAAGGGAGCGACGGTAGAGGAGAAAGCAGCGAGTGAGCTGTTAACACACACATGACAATCGCTCGCCAGGCAGCCGTGTGTTTATTTTTGCATCGCGCTTTCACTTTAAAGTGAAAGCGCGATGCAAAAATAAACACGCGGCGCCCTGTCTGCTTTTTTGTCCGGTCTAATCAGAGAGCCGGACTGGCGCGTGCAAGGCAGCGTGATAAAGCTTCTGATAAGAAACTTCGTCACGACAGCCGTAATGCAGGCGAGCCAGTCCGGGTGGGCCGGAACAAAAAGCCAAAGAGAGGCAACCGAAAACCCTCCTTTTCAATGGGAAGCCAACGCTGACGCTACCCAATGAAAATGAGGGGCGGGGCTTAAAGCCCTCTTCTGAAAATCCTCTCCTACAAAATCTCTCGGGGAGGCGGAGCAGGGCTCTGCCCTGCAACGCACGCGAGACCTAAAAAACGGCTGAGCAGAATTACACTAATTTTGGAAAAAAGTTAGAACTTTACTCAAAAAGTGTGCCTGTTGTGATTTGGTGTAAATCCGTTTTGCTGGTTGTGAGAAATTAACATTTAAATTTGGGCTCAAGTTGGGCTGGGAGGGCTTAACCTTCAGAAAAAGTTAGAGATATATGGATGGTTGGTCCTGAAGTAGTCCTGCGGCACTACAGTGGTACTAAAAAATAAATAAGCCCTTTTAATTGGCTGAGTGACCCTATGCTCCCATCTGTCATTTTGGTACCGCAATATCAGAATGATCTTATTGGCCCAGGGGCATTTGGCAGAGAGCCTGGCCAGAGGTCTGACCTTACGACCAATTCCCCACTGTGCATGACCAAAGGCCGTGTGCAGCGGGAAGTTGGGCACTGTTGGAAAGTGGGTTATTAATAGTGGTAACTATGCATCTATCACTGGCAATAAGGCCACTAGCATGGTCTAGGACTCAGTATAGGTCTCAATACATTTTTCCCATGCTCAACCCTTCGTAGCTAGGCTGCGAGCAGGCAGGCTTAACTTAGGAGACAGGTATGTAAAGCATTTAAAAACACCAATTCAGTATATAATTAAGGCACAACACACAATAAAAATCCCACACCAATCTACATAAATAGGAAAAAAAAATTTCTTTAAAATGATACCAGAATGACAAAAATCCAACTTAGGGAACTAGAGATATGACTTGTTAAAGATTTGGCTCCATAGAGCACTTACAAACCTACAGCGCCACCTTGGAACATCTGGTTGCACTTGACCGGGACAAAGTCAAAGTTTAAGGCCGACTGCCATGGAGCCCTTCTCGGACACCCCTCGCGGTAGGCCTCGGTCAAGATTTTACCTTCTGACTTCGAAACCTTTTTGGAGCTTTTTCTGCCAGGGTCACTTGATGCTCTTCACCGGTCCAGGTTTGGTGAGAGTTCTCCAGCTTGCTTCTCAGGGAGTTTCCAGTCAAACTCTGGAAGTCGGACCTCCAGAGCTTTTCAGCAGGATGAGCCAGCAGGGCAGGTCAGCTTGCGGTTGAAGGGGGCCGGGATGGCTCTTGCTTTTGAGTCGACCCCCATTATAGAGCTTTTTTCCAAAGTTGCTCCAAACTTCTCCAAACATCTGGCACTTCTCCCTGAAGTTCCTCTTGAGGGTCTAAAGTGTCTAAAACACAAGTCAAAGGTCTGTAATCTCCAAGATGGTCCTTGAAAGGTTGGGACTTCAGTTCCTACAATCCACTTGGACAAAACCCTTGGAAATCCACTGGACGCACTCCAGGTTGGGGATGCTTGGTGGTGATGATCCATGTGAGCTCTGTTAACCTGTTGCTTGCAGGGAGTCCACTCTTTAATGCTTTAGAAGCCAGGTAAGTCCACAGGGCTGAAGTTCCAGATTGTGCAGCAGGTGCAGTCAGTCAAAGTAAAGGGCCCGATGGTGCAAATCAAACTTGCAGCAGGGAAACCCTTCTTCTTTTTCTTTTAGTTTCAAGCAGCAGATCTGAGCGGCTCTGCTCTATATTCACAGTCACCTCTCACATATTTATTCAGTGTTCTCTGGGGTTAAGCAGGAGAGCACTCCTGTTCAATGAGGTGCAAGGCAACACCCCAGAGGTTGACCACTTCCAAAGTGTGGCATAATCTTCTCCAATAAAGCACTGTTCCTCCAAAATTCATTATGGCCCAAATCTCAGCAGAGGAGCAAGAACTAGTTAAACCAACCTCCAGTATGGCTCATTTCCATAGCTCTCCTCCCCTTACCATCTGCAAATTCCTCCCTTAAGAATGCCATCTTGTTGGGTCAGAGGGGCTGGTGGGTAGATGGACTTGTATTCCCTGCCTGTCCTATTGCCCTTTGGAACTTCATGCTTTACGACCCCTCCCCCCAGCTCAGGCACTCCTGTGTAGCAGAGCTCTCTCCAACAAATAGCCTCTCTCTGGGTGAGCCGCTTATCACTTCATCAAAGTAGTCTGGCTAATACTGTTTACTCTGACCAATCAAGGAAAACCACAGGAAGGCTGAATTTTTTCTTACAGATGAGAAAGTCTTATAACTTCTTTTCTGTATACTTTAGGATAAATTAAACAATAGCATATTGTTGGATTTATCAATACCATTCGCCTAAGTCCTTGAATTATATTTTCTTTGATTCCTAACAAAAGTTATGTGTTCATAAACTATTGCAATGTTATCCTATGTGGACGGGGATCTACAATGGGGAAAATGAAATGTGTAATTTCTCCAACACCAGGGCATATAAAACATATTTTATAAGGACCCTGCTCATAGCTACATGACCCCTACCTCCACCCCTGGGACTCCCAGGGGAGATTTTAGGGGTCCTGAATATGCACAAATACTGTAGATCCTCACTCCACAGTTCTCCTAGCACCAAAGTCCATTTTGGGAGGCACTTTACTACAATGGGGAATGTGAAATGTGCAATTTCTCTATTCCCAGGGCATATAAAACATCTTTTATAAGGGCCCTCCTTATAATGAGCCCAACCCATTGGACACCCAGGGGGCACCCTGGGGGTACCTAAAATGCCATAATATTGTAGTTTATCACTTTTTAAGTGCCCCTACCACCCAAGTCGAGTTTGGGCACAATATACATTGAAAAGCAGTGCTGAAAACCCCAAGGCTGCTTTTAAAATGACCTCAGGCTCTCAGCAGTGCACACATGCAAATGCAGAAAAGGCTGCTGGCCTCTAAACTGCCATGCCTTATTATGTACTAGGGACTTAAAGGTAGTTTCAATCCCTCTGCCATATTATGTACTAAGGTCTTATGGGGTAGGTCATACCAATTATAAGTGTACCCTAATATATAGTGTACCATCATGTATATGTGTGTTTTCACTGTGTTTTCAACATAGCACTGGCCCTGGTTAGACAGAGCCCAGTGACAGTCAGAGTCAGTTACTACCAGTACCAGTCAGCAAAAAATAGGGGTTTACAGGGCGCACAGGATGACTTTGCAACAGGCACCAATTGGGGTTTGGGGTAATTAGGGTGCAGGATCAGGCTGGAGGCTAGGCCCTGGAGCCAACCCCCCACTGTGTGTGGCCAAAGACCATGAGTGGTGGTGGGCTTGGCACTTATGGGGAGGGGGGGTGGGCACAGGGCCTGGCTAGAGGCACGGCCCTGTATCCAACCTCCCCGGCCAGTGTGCACAGCCAAAGGCCATGTGCAACGGATGTGTTGGTCACAGGGGTTGAGCCTATGCTCATTGGTGAATCGGATAAAAAAAACACAGAAATTCACTGGAAAACCAAAGGTTAAAGTAAGAGCTAGGCCCTCCACTTAATCCCGATGTGTGCCCAACACCATGCTGCTGTGTGAGCTCTGGCCTCAGGCCACACAATGCATTCACTCCCCCGAATACCCAGTCCCCCACAAATGCTCCATCCCGTGCTGTACACCACCTTCAGCCTTGGGCACCGCACAGCCTTCAGCCATGCACAGTGGCAGGTTAGTTTCGTGCCCAATCCACTGCAGACAGTCAACTTCCCCTGCGCATGGCCTAAGGCTCTTTACTAACAACTTCGCTTTTTTCAAAATGTAAAGGTTTATGGAGTAATGTAAATAGCCGTATCATGGATGTCATCAGCGATATTTCAATGATATCTTTTGAGATGTCATCATTGAAGTCAGCAAAGACATCTGACATCATTTAGCATGTCAAGAGTGATGTAATATGTGAAGTCCTAAGCAGTGCCTGGCGGAGCACAAGTAATAGCCGCTTTACTAAAGTAGAACTGGCGAATTTCAGTGTTTTTTTTGTTTGCTTTTAAACCTTAGTTCTTATCACATTTCAACACCTAACTATAGCGTCACTTTAACGTTTTGTTTCTTCAGGTAATTCCTTGTTTGTTTGTTTTTTTAACATAAGCTAAGATTGTTTTACCATACCTAACTATGGTGTCACTGTAATATTTTTTTCAGTGAATATTACCCAGTGGCGGTCACCACTGTGTAGATATAGTTAGGTCAGAATTTCCATAGGAAAATTCACCCTCCTAGGCTCCTTTCTGCAACGTTTCGAATTGATCCATCAAGTGGGGATCCAAAAATTAAGGTTCCCCAAAACATTAATTTCCCATGTTAATTCCCAGGGGAATTTTGGGGAGAGATAAAGAAAAAAAGACTGAAAGGAATTACAACAAATTTGGCAGAAAGTTAGAATTTTAATCTTAAACAGTGCTTTTCATTATTTGTTGTAAATTCTTGGTCTCTGCATCCTGAAAATGATATTAAAAAAATATAAGAGGGCAAATTGGTTGAACACATCCTGACCCCAAGGAGCATGTGGGATGGCCAAAGCCCCCCCCCCCTCCCATGACTGACTGGCGACAACATGGACAAAATGTTGAGGCAGCCACTAAAGGACTCAGGACATGATTCCCATTGAATTGCATTGTAGTGAATGCCAGGTTTGGAGGGTCACAAAAACGAGCACATTTATAGGGTTTTAACAGATTTTAGTCACAATATAAATCATTTGTTGGTGGTACCATACTAATTTTAGAAATTGGTGTGTGTTCTGAGATGCTTTTACCCTATGAACAATGCTGACACTCTATTGGGATTTGATGAACCATGTTTGAAAGAAATCTGTTTTCTTTCATGATTTCATCACAGACGACATGAATGGTGCTCGAAATGGTACTATATATATATATATATATATACATATATATATATATATATATATATATAAACAATACCCTTTCAGGCATAGAGTGGCACATAAATTATGCAAAAAAGAAGCAGAGAACTCTGGGTAGTTTTCAAGTTTAGGTGGAAAGCATCTCCTCTATAGAGCACCCTCAACACCAGCGACTCTCTAGATCTGCTCACCTCAAATGCCTGCTTTTTTATCAAAGTTTTTAAGCATAGGATTAGCACAGTGCCATCCACGGCGAGATAGAAAGGGACAAAGTCTTTTGCCATTTCTACAGCAAAGTTTTAAGCATAGGACTAGGACAGTGCTATCCATGCCGAGCTGTAAAATGACAAAAGTCTTTTACCACTCCAGGCACAGTATTACAGCTTTGAATTGGTAAAATACCAACCAAGCCAACCTGAAATTAATAAAAGCAACCCCTGACACGTGTTTCGCTCTCATAAGAGCTCTTCAGAGAGGTATAGCTTTGTCCAGACACAAGGGAGCACCCAGTAAAAGTCAAAACAATACCCTTTCAGGCATATAGTGACGCATAAATTATGCAAAAAAGAAGCAGAGAACTCTGGGTAGTTTTCAAGTTTAGGTGGAAATATATATGTATATATATATATATATATATATATATATATATATATATATAAAATTGTTAATAAGTTCACACTATCTTCCTCATCAATGTGATAACAAAGTCTGACACTTTGAGCAAAAGATACTTCCAACAGCAGCAGTGTGTTTCCCAGTGTTTTACTGCAACTTCCTATAGTGTTCTAATGAACAACTAGAGTGCTAACATTCTATATTTATGACAACACTGTAGCACACCGGATGCCATCTTGATGGCGCACTGCCCCCCCGGCAGTCTGATGAACTATAAAAGGTCGAATTCTGCATTTAAAGGGGAGAGAGGAGGTAAATTCAATTACCTGATAAAGAGATTCAAAGCAGCTTTAATCCCCACTGGGCACTCGAGCTGGTGTGGGGCCCGACATCCAATCAGGTATTGGGACATCACATGGTGTCGGGTTATCCTTATTACTAAATGGGGAACCCTGAAGGACTCCAATGACCAGCATGCCGTTTGCCTGGTGAGGCCAACGCGACCTTTTTACACACCCTTGAGAAGAGGGAGGGGCAAGCAATCACCTGACTGGGAGCAGTCACTTCATAAACTCCACCTGGATAAACCCCCTGGGAGAGTGAGGAGCCCGTGAAACCGGCACTGAATAAAGCATACCAAAGCTGAAACGCGTCTGCCGTTAGCGTTTCATGGACTGCCTGTCATCGCGTTCATGAATATCATTAAAGCTGCCTTTGTCACTCTGGAGCTGTGTCGAGCTTTCCTTTGTGTAAGAGAGAGCATTGGGTCTCATGTTTTGCCAGCAAGCAGCTGCTGGCTTACGACGCGCCCTTTCGGTCTGGAGCAGCGCGGTAAGACAGCACCTGGACTTTTGCATTTACTGCACAACGCGCTGCCCCCCCGGCAGTCTGATGAACTATACAAGGTCGAATTCTGCATTTAAAGGGGAGAGAGGAGGTAAATTCAATTACCTGATAAAGAGATCCAAAGAAGCTTTAATCCCCACTGGGCACTCGAGCTGGTGTGGGGCACGACATCCAATCAGGTATTGGGACATCACATGGTGTCGGGTTTTCCTTATTACTAAATGGGGAACCCTGAAGGACTCCAATGACCAGCATGCCGTTTGCCTGGTGAGGCCAACGCGACCTTTTGACACACCCTTGAGAAGAGGGAGGGGCAAGCAATCACCTGACTGGGAGCAGTCACTTCATAAACTCCACCTGGATAGACCCCCTGGGAGAGTGAGGAGCCCGTGAAACTGGCACTGAAGAAAGCATACCAAAGCTGAAATGCGTCTGCCGTTAGCGTTTCATGGACTGCCTGTCATCGCGTTCATGAATATCATTAAAGCTGCCTTTGTCACTCTGGAGCTGTGTCGAGCTTTCCTTCGTATAAGAGAGAGCATTGGGTCTCATGTGTTGCCAGCAAGCTGCTGCTGGCTTACGACACGCCCTTTCGGTCTGGAGCAGCGCGGTAAGACAGCACCTGGACTTTTGCATTTACTGCACAACGCGCTGCCCCCCCGGCAGTCTGATGAACTATACAAGGTCGAATTCTGCATTTAAAGGAGAGAGAGGAGGTAAATTCAATTACCTGATAAAGAGATCCAAAGCAGCTTTAATCCCCACTGGGCACTCGAGCTGGTGTGGGGCCCGACATCCAATCAGGTATTGGGACATCACATGGTGTTGGGTTTTCCTTATTACTAAATGGGGAACCCTGAAGGACTCCAATGACCAGCATGCCATTTGCCTGGTGAGGCCAACGCGACCTTTTGACACACCCTTGAGAAGAGGGAGGGGCAAGCAATCACCTGACTGGGAGCAGTCACTTCATAAACTCCACCTGGATAGACCCCCTGGGAGAGTGAGGAGCCCGTGAAACCGGCACTGAAGAAAGCATACCAAAGCTGAAACGCGTCTGCCGTTAGCGTTTCATGGACTGCCTGTCATCGCGTTCATGAATATCATTAAAGCTGCCTTTGTCACTCTGGAGCTGTGTCGAGCTTTCCTTCATGTAAGAGAGAGCATTGGGTCTCATGTGTTGCCAGCAAGCTGCTGCTGGCTTACGACACGCCCTTTCGGTCTGGAGCAGCGCGGTAAGACAGCACCTGGACTTTTGCATTTACTGCACAACGCGCTGCCCCCCCGGCAGTCTGATGAACTATACAAGGTCGAATTCTGCATTTAAAGGGGAGAGAGGAGGTAAATTCAATTACCTGATAAAGAGATCCAAAGCAGCTTTAATCCCCACTGGGCACTCGAGTAGGCCTGGGTGGAAAACTACGCTACGCTCGCGTAGTCTGCGCAACTACGCGCTACGCGAATTGCACGTAGCACAGTGCAAAAATGCGTAGCGGGCATTTTTTGCTTGCTCGCGGTCCTCAACGTCAAGTTGGCGACCGCGAGCGAGCAAAATGACATCCCGGCGAGACTTTTCTCGTTCGCGATCAGCAACATCAAGTTGCCGATCGCGAGCGTGGAGAATAAACCTCCCGGCGAGATTCTCAACGCGGGAGGTCAGGTTTCTCATTGCGAGTGGTCGCGTATGCTCGCGACCGCTCGCGATAAGAAACTACCAGTCCGCGTTGAGAAAACTGCCGCTCGAGTACAAATCTACTCGAGCGGCAGAAAACGACCGCTTGCGCTGTGCAAGATGCCGTTTGCAATGATTGCACAGTGCGGACAAGCATCCGGCACTGTGCAATCATTGCGAACAGCATTTCCCACCGCACTACGCAGTTCGCGTAGTGCTACGCGTAGCTCGCGTAGTGCGAAGTGCACTTCGCGTAGCTACGCATAGCGCTACTACGTGAACTACGCCCAGGGTTACACTCGAGCTGGTGTGGGGCCCGACATCCAATCAGGTATTGGAACATCACATGGTGTCGGGTTTTCCTTAATACTAAATGGGGAACCCTGAAGGACTCCAATGACCAGCATGCCGTTTGCCTGGTGAGGCCAACGCGACCTTTTTACACACCCTTGAGAAGAGGGAGGGGCAAGCAATCACCTGACTGGGAGCAGTCACTTCATAAACTCCACCTGGATAGACCCCCTGGGAGAGTGAGGAGCCCGTGAAACCGGCACTGAAGAAAGCATACCAAAGCTGAAACGCGTCTGCCGTTAGCGTTTCATGGACTGCCTGTCATCGCGTTTATGAATATCATTAAAGCTGCCTTTGTCACTCTGGAGCTGTGTCGAGCTTTCCTTCGTGTAAGAGAGAGCATTGGGTCTCTTATATATTATTGTTAATAAGTTCACACTGTCTTCCTCATCAATGTGATAACAAAGTCTGACACTTTGAGCATAAGATACTTCCAACAGCAGCAGTCTATTCAGTGTGTTTCCCAGTGTTTTACTGCAACTTCCTATAGTGTTCTAATGAACAACTAGAGTGCTAACATTCTATATTTATGACAACACTGTAGCACACCGGATGCCATCTTGATGGAATTAAAGCTACACAACTTAAAGCATTTCCATTAGAAATGAACAAAATGAGGGGTATTGTTTTGTTATAGAAACTTAAGGTTGATGCACCAGAAAGCTAAAATGAGTACACATTTTCTATGAGTTTTTAAATATCTTCCTCATCCATTTCAGTATAACATTCTGACATGCAGACTGAAACATACTTTCAATATCAGCAGCAGTCTGCCAGTTACCTTCCTAGTCTTCTACAGCAGCTTCCCACAATGTAATAATAAACAACTAGAGAGCTAATATTCTGCACTTACGACAAAAGTGTGGT
The DNA here is from genome assembly GCA_963921515.1 of Calotriton arnoldi. NCBI lineage: Eukaryota > Metazoa > Chordata > Amphibia > Caudata > Salamandridae > Calotriton > Calotriton arnoldi. The sequence continues at coordinate 1,778,538 of CAWUFW010003292.1, read as the reverse complement.
ACACCTGAACGACAACTTGATGGAATTAAAACTGTGAAACTAAGACCATTTCCTACATAGGATACTGAGGTAACTGAAAAAGCACTAACATTTTGTATTCAAGACAAAACTGAGGCACTCCTTATTTTGTTGGACAAGGAACTGTTGAATTGCAAACCCTTCCTGAAAAGCAGGCTGAAGTAAATGAGCATTGAGATGTTAATGCAGGTATGAACCTGTCAAGCAGGGATCCAAAAATGAGTGGCCCCCAAATCATTAATTTCCCATGGGAATTTTTGGAGAGAGATACAGAAAAAACGTCTGGATGGACTCACACATAATTTGGCAGAAAGGAATTTTACTGTTAAACGGTGCCTATTCATCTTAGAGACTCAGACTATCCATGTTCTTAGTTGCCTAACAGCTCCCTAATTTTAAAATAGTAACAGTTTGGTGTATATATATCTATCTATCTATCTATCTATCTATATATGTATATACTTTGATCTAATTAGTACTTTCAACAATGTTGTTCTTTAAATATATGCGAAAAGAACAATTGATGGACAGAATGTTGACCAATGTCAAACATTCACCCCAGTACAGAGATCTGGGCTTAAAACCATCGTTTTTTTAGCTCCCCATGCCATTCAAGTTTAAACCTAGCCATATGCAAATCAGTCTTGACCCTGCTCCCCATGGGAATAGTCCAGCCCAAACTGCGAGGCCAGGTCCTCCCTGGACCGGAAACAAGCATCCTAGGACCGGTTCGGGTATCACCCCTCATCAGCCAGGCTAGCTTAACTCCAGTGGCATGGAGGGCACGGGACCCACTTCTGGGCATACCCATTTCACTCGGGGTAACAAATGCAAAAAGAACAATTGATGGACAGAATGTTGAACAATGTCAGACATTCACCCCAGTACAGAGATCTGGACCTAAATCCATCTTTTTATTCAAATATAATCAGTGATGTCATCACTGCACCCATGCCATACACTGCTTATGACATCATTGATGACATCACTTATCATATCTCAAATATCATTGATGATATTACTGATGACATCACTGATGACATCATCCAATGAGTGTGACAGTTTGGTAATGCTTCTGACACTGAAATGTATTTAGTGAGATACATCTAGATGAACTTTTCTTTAGCATATGCACTGCTAATGAGTGAAAGATTTTGCACAATGTTTGGCACAATGCTTGGCCTTCTAAGGGTGCTTGCATGGATGGAGGGAGTGGGCTCTCTGTGAACAGTTCTGAACAGGACAATGGCTGTGCATAGTAGAGCCTTTACCACTTAACAGACTTTGAGAGTGTGTAGGTAGTGGGCTCTCTGTGAAAAGGTGTGCACAGGGTGATTGTTGTGCGTGGTAGAGGCTTGGCAACCTAATGCAGCTTGGTTGTCTGGAGGGAGTGAACTCTCAGTGAAGAGCTGTTCAAGGGGTGAAGGCTATGTGTAGAAGGAGCTTGGCCACCTAATGGTACCTGGATGCCTACAGCAAGGGACTCTCCGTGAAGAGCTCAGGTCGAAGGCTGTACATACTAAGAGTTTCACCACCTAAGGGAATGTGCTCTGCATGAGGAGTTTTGCAGAGGGTGAAGGCTATATGTACTAGGGGCTTGGAAAACTAATAGGACTTTCTTGTTTGGAGATAGTGGACACTATGGCGAAATATGTGCAAACTGCGAAGAATATGTGTGTAAAGACCTGGCATCCTTGGCATGGTTTCCCCTGCCTTTTACCTCTACCCCTTGTATCTTTGATGGTGTGCTGGACTTTGTTTGTGCTGGTTTATGTACTCTGGGCACTTTAACACTGCTGATCAGTGCTAAAGTGCAAGTGCTCCCTGTGTAAATTGTGATTCTGATTGGTTATCCATGATTGGCATATTTGATTTACTGGTAAGTCCCTAGTAAATGCACTCTGTGTGCCTAGGGCCTTTAAATTGAGTGTTACTAGTGGGCCTGCAGCACTGGTTGTGTCACCCACATGAGTAGCTCTGTAAACTTATCTCAGGCCTGCCATTGCACTGTCTGTGAAAGCAGTTTTAAGCTGCCATGTCGACCTGGCAAGTGCACTCACTTGTCAGGCCCAAACCTTTCCTTTTATTACATGTAAGGCAAACCTAAGGTAGGCCCAAGGTAGCCCCATGGGCAGGGTGCAGTGTATGTGAAAGGGAGGACATGTGCTGGTGTGTTTTACATGTCCTGATTGTGAAATACTGCCATTTTTATTTTTCACTATTGCAAGGCCTGTCTCTCCCATAGGTTATCATTGGAGCTGCCTTGTAGCATTTTACAAGTATAACTTTCAATTGGTAAGAGATAGAGATTTAGAGTTTGGGCTCCCTGAGGTCAGAATTTAAAAATGCATTTTTTAGTGAAGTTGGTTTTTAAATTGTGCGTTTGAAAATGCCACATTCAGAAAGTGGGCGTTTTCTTGTTTAATCATCCTGTGCCTTTGCCTGCCTGTGGAATCAATGTCTGGTTTAGATTAACAGGGGCTGTTTGTGCATTCACTCTAGACAGTAACACAAAGGGAGCTTTGTCTCTTGATATTAGCAAAAGTGAGCACATTGAGATGTTTAGTGCCTTTTGTTCTGTAAATATAAGTTGTTGCTCTGTTAAGGTGACCACATATTGAAAACCAAAAACTATAAAAACATTTACACAGTGGTAGATCTACACATTTACATCTACTGAGGTCCACGGAATTACTTATTTGACTGAACTCATCAACATAGAAAACACACAGAATGAAAGAGTAAGAGAAATTAAACACAAACATTTACACAGGGCAACATTTGAGGTTACCTGTATTGCTTTCTATTAAAGGATTATTACTAATTCTGCACTGGAACACATGAAAATATGGCTTCCTCTGAAAACCCATGCATGTGCTAAATTTACTGAAATTTGCCAGGTCAGAAGGTCAGAGAGACTGTCAGAGAGAATCTAGGACACCTCTTCACCTTATGTTTTGTGCAGGTCACACACATACAGCACACAATGTATTGTAGCCCGGAGAAAGGAGAGACCCATGGCAAATGGCTTTCTTTTGATTTTCACATTCATACATATACCGTTGCTTTATTTGCAGCCAGCATAGCACAAGTTTCAATTTGTTATCTTTACATCTGGCTTTGGTACTGCCATGACCCCCTGTAAAAAATGCTGTAGGCCATGCCTCCTTGAAACACACAGTGTCAGTGGCCTGATTCTCCCCATCAATAGCTGGGCGAGGAGGGTTCACTGCACGCTGACCCACCCCAGGGTTCTTTTTCAAGAAAAATTCCATTATCGATTCTGATGGACTGATGCATCGTCAAACAGCCTCCAGTCAGTGCGTGAACGATCTGCTCCTCTGTGACCTTTGTATGGTTCCGGAGCACAAAAGGCACGCGTATAGTCCACATATGCATCTATGACAGCAATTCTCCTCTGCTGCACTTAGTTCTGGTTCCTCCGCTCCATTGACATGTAGGGTTTTCACCTTTCCAAAAGAAAAATACTGACCATTTGTTCATGTTTTAAGAGTATGCAAATGCCTTGATGTAATGCTTACATGGGACTTTATATAAAATCATCTGTAATAAGTTGTAACATGACTTTTCTGTCTTTGTTTACTTTAAATATTAGTCAGGGACCATTAACGCAGCCCTGGCACATATTTTAAAGTGTTTTCTCCTTATATTTGCAGTTTGAAGTTTGTACTGATAAAGGGAAAAATACCACATTTAGGTCATTTTACAAATTTTTGTATCATACGGGACATTAAAATACTGGGCATGCCAGTTGAAACACGGCCAGGTGGCAACCCTATTGACACTGAATGCGAATGATGACTGTGCAATATTGAGATACGGTAAGCGTGTGGAGCAGGAGGGGGCGCCTTGAGCTGTGGCCTTCTGCCTTTCTAAAGAACTTTACAGTGACGAGTTTGGCCCCGGGAGTCGGCCGAGGCCAGGCATCATCAAGATGGCATCCCGGCAATGAGTATCTGACGGGGAGTGTGCAACGAGGCCCGGTGATCCGCGAGGGACCGGGCAGAAAAAGAGAGCAGTGGGGCCACGGCGGACTCCGATAGGTTGGTGGTGCCGACACAGGCCACAGTAAAGGATGTATAGCACACTTCTCGTCCAGCTTGACCACAAAATGGCAGGCGCCATCCCTCACACAGGAGGAGTTCAGGAGGCTTCCCTGCAGTCACATGGGGGTAAGGAAGACATAAGTAAGGCTCCCTGTACTGTCGTGGGTAGATGTGAATGAAGACACAGGATCAGCGATACATGGGAGCACATAGCCATTGCCTGACCTTAAGATGGCCTCCATGTGACATTATTACCTCAAGGGGTCCTCCATTTCAGGCACAAATCGTACCTGTTAGAATTAGGGGTCTCTAGTTGGCACAGGTAGGTACTTGTGACAAATAGGGACCCTTGCCTCTAGTCAGGGTAGGGGGGTACACTCCTAAAATAACCCCTGCTCACCCCCTTGGTAGCTTGGCACGAGCAGACAGGCTTATCTCAGAGGCAGTGTGTAAAGCATTTGTGAACACATACAGTAATCTAGTGACAACACTACAGATGGACACCACACAAGGTTTATATCAAAAATAAGTATTCTTTATATAGTTTTAACACAAGACCATAAACGACAAAAATCCACAATACTGTACTTAAAATGGTAGGTTTAGCTTAGTTCTCTTAAGTTCTTAAAATGCGACACTTTGAGTCAATGTACCTTACGATGCGTCACGTTTCTACAACGAAAGTGTTGCAGAGATGGATATGCGACAAAGTTCTGGTGCAAAGAAATAAAGACGTCAAGTTCTTCCTGATGCGGCACGCTTCTCCGATGTTGCGAGAAGTCTCGACTCGATGCGTCAGCTGCAGCGGCGACACCCTTGTTCCGTGATGCGACGACAGCGGCTTTGGCGGCGACCCTCTTCTCCGACGTGAGACGCTTCCGCTCGATGCGACAACTGCAGCAGCGACACCCTTGTTTCGTGATGCGACGACAGCGGCTCCGACGGCGGCACACTTCTCCGTGGATGCGAGGCGCTTCTCTTGATGCGGTGCAATGCGACAGCTACAGCGGCGACATCTACGATGCGACGGCAGCGGCTGCGACGGCGACACGCTTCTTCCTCGATGCGAGACTCTTCTCTTGATGCGGTGCAATGCGACAGCTACAGCGGCGACATCTACGATGCGACGGCAGCGGCTGCGACGGCGACACGCTTCTTCGGTGTTGCGGGACGTTTCTTGAGATGCGGTGCAATGCGACAGCTACAGCGGCGTCATCTCCGTGATGTGACAGCAGCCGCTGCGACGGCGACACGCTTATCCCTCTTGAGTCGCGCTTCCAGCTCCTTGCGACACGCAGTCCCTTCAGAAGGCCCAAAACAGCAGCAGGCACTTCCAAAGGATTCTTGGGGAGCTGGTGGTTGAAGTCTGTTGTCCCTGAGACTTCAGCAGGAGGCAAGCTCTTTTCTCAAGCCCTTGGAGATCCTTCACAAGTTGAATAAAAGTGCACACAAAGTCCTTTCTCCTTCCTTTGGCAGTCAGGCAACCACTGCAGGCAGATCCCTCTAGCTTAGGGATAGTCTTCTCCTCGGTTTCTTCTTGGTTCCGCTCCTCAGCAAAGGTTTCTTCTTGTTTCCCAAAGTGATCTAATTTCCTAGGGGTCTGGGTCCCCTTTTTATACACAGTTTCTCTTTGTTCTCTGAAGGCAGAGAGGCTTCTGACTAGCCCAAAACCAGTTCTGGTCAGTCCTGGAGCACTTTGTTTTTCTGACTCCTTCTTTCCTTTCAGAATGTGGGGCAGAGTGCTCAGCCGCCCGGCAGGAGGTGGAGCCAGCATTGTGGAAGGCAGGCACAGCCCTATTCAGACCCAGGTGCAACTCCTCCCTCCACTCGGGATGCAGATCTTTCTATTCAGCCCTGTGCTGACTCACCCTGTCTCCTGTAGCCACCCCCAGCCCCTGTCACTCAATCTCCAGACAAGGAATACACAACCTAGCAGAGGCAGGCTTGGAAGTTTAGGCAAGAAAATACCCACTTTCTAAAAGTGGTATTTTCAAACACAGAATGTTAAAACCAACTTCACTAAAAGATGTATTTTATCATTCTGAGTTCAGGCATACTAAATACGTTTTTCTACCATGTTCCCTGGGTCAGCTCTGACTATCAGGTGTAATAGTCAGTCTGCCCATTCTGGCCTATGGGGAGCAGGTAGCCTTGCAATAGTGAAAAACGAAAATGGCTGTAATTCACTATTAGGACATGCCACCCACACCAGGGCATGTCCTACCTTGTACTTACAATGCACCCTGCCCTAGGGCCTACTTTAGGGGGGACCAACATGCAGTAAAGGGAAGGTTTAGGGACTGGTAAGTGGGTGTACTCACCAAGTCGACCTGGCAGCCCTAGGCTGCACACAGGCTCTGCAATGGCAGGCCTGAGGCACATTTTACAAGCCGCTTCTGTGGGTGGCACAACCAGTGCTGCAAGCCCACCAGCGGCATTGGATTTACAAGCCCTGGGCACACTCAGTGCACTGTACTAGGGACTGACAAGTAAACCAATCATCCAATCATGGAGTCACTAATACATAACACAATTTATCATAGGGAGCACTTGCACTGTGGCACTGAATAGCAGTGGCACAGTGCCCAAAGCATCTAACACCAGCAAAAACAGATCAGTAACATAGGAGGCATCATAAAAAATGGAAGGGAGACCCACGCCAAGGATGCCAGGTCTAACAGTACCTGTTAGGCGCCTATTGTTTATCTTCAGCCTTTATCAGCCATATAGCCTTGGGCGGACTCTTATGGGATGGCGCCGATGCAGGGGGCCCGATGCACTGGAGCTGCTTCAAAACTCATAAGTGGCCGTACTCTACCCCCAATCTTCCTAAAGTCTGTCGCCCGGCCTCCACATCTTAAGGATTCCCCCCCGGGACCCATTTCAAACAATTTCAAATAAGATGCCGAGATGACCCTGCGCGGTGTTTGAATTTGGCTCTGGTCTCAGTGACTATGTGATCCCACCTGGGTTTTGGTCCCGCTTACTCTAACTTTTTGACCCCCATGAGATTCTCTTCATCCACTGCCAGTCTACCAGAACTGATCTGCTTCCCAGCCCCCTGTTTCTACTCCCCCCCCCCATTCCCTCTATCCTCTATTGGGACTTGTTTCTTCTAAGTTTGATTATGCAACTGTAACTAATGTATCTATGCAAAACTGTTATTCTTGTTATTCCTGACCGTGGAGACCTGAGCAACATGGCTGATGCCCGGCGGAGCTGCTAGACAGCTATAGAGGAGATCGGCCCTGGTTCACCCCCTAGGCAATCACCTACCCAGCCGGACATTGGGCACAGTTCTCCTCGTCTCCCCGCTATGTCTTCTCCCTCCCCCTCCCTCCGACGAATTACCGTAACGTTGTTTCTTTCCTGTGTTTTATTATGCTCTTGTAACTGATGTAATTTGTAACTTGTAACCTGTAACTCAATGATCCTCATGTAAAGAGCTCTGATACCTCCGGGTCTAGCCAGCGCTATATAAAACTCGTCAAATAAATAAAATAAATAAATAAATAAAACATGTATTCTGGACACCTACTGAACAATATTTGTACCTACAGAGTAGCTACTTAATAGAAAGCACTATGTTCATAACAAAACATTGCACTGTACTAAGCCAGCTGCACAGGGAAATCCATAGAATTACAGATCAGCAACTTGTGTGTTTTCATCCAAGGGGTGCCAAGGTCAGCTGACTTGTCACATTACTCACCTGGAACCCTGAGGTAGAAAACCCTGTTATGTATGCCCCCTCTTGTAAGCATATCTCATAAAACAGCGGTGCAATGGAGAGGAGGCATATGGGAGTTGCATACAAAATCTTATTTCTGAACCACCCTCTCCACTCTATTAGTGGTCCTCCTCCGTTAAATATATTTAAATCACTGGTCAACCACCACACCTCCCTCTGGACAACACTCCCTCCTTCCCTTAACAAATTAAAAGAGAAAATCTAACTTTCTCGCATGCTCTTTCACTAACCAGAGACAGGGTCTCGTGGCTCAGCGGACTAATGTGATCACTGCAGGGATCTGTGTTTTATCTCATAATCACAGGTTCAAATCCTGTGTGGTCCTCTCAGCCTTTCATCATTTCAAGGTCAATAGAATGTGTACCATTGAGTTGGGTAAACAGCTACCATTTCAATGTCAAGATATCCTACATCCTTTATAGTGAATGTGCGCTGTACAAAAACGTATGCAATGTTATGATGGATGCAATAGCCCAAATATTTAAAAACTTGTATCTGGTGACCTTTACCCTTTCCTTTCCTCCATCACCCAAGCTTCCGCTCTCAATAACAGAATGGAGAGGCAGCAGCTTTGACATGGCCACTGTCAGCATAGAAAGAATTCACTGCCATCAGCTGAACTGTGCTGATATGAAGGTGTAAAGAGGTGGGGGTTTGTGGTGCCAGAGCAGTATCGACTATTTCCTTGACTTTCTCTACTCTGCAGAGATCTGTAAGAGGTAGATGAAAGTGGTGAAGACAGCCGATGGCCGTACGTTACACCACTAGTTTCAGGACCACAGTGGCCTAAGGAAGTAGCAGCATTTATTACCTGCCCTTTCACTGATTGAATGTGTATGAATGTCATATCTTCCTAGAATGTTCTTCTGGGGTTTTTCATATTACAGTTGTGGTGCACTTCAAAGAGGCCTCCCTTGTCTCATGCAAATGTTATCTGACACTTGTGCAGTGTCCTCTTTTGTCTACCAAGCCAAAGAGTCCCTAATCACAGGGGGCCTCTTTGAGACATGACTGTGTCAAAGCCTGTTTGACAGGTCTGCTGGGTTTCCATAGAACATTTGAGGCACACTTCAAAGGGCAAAAATAGGATGTCAAAGCAATTCTTGTGTATTCCCTGTCTGATTGCTGAAAACTCAGCTTTGTTCTACCACACTTCTGGCTCTGAGGTTGTTGTGGGTACAGTCCCTATCTTAAACTGGATTTTAGTGTTAGATATGGGAGGCCATTAGGATTCTCACGGTACACTCTCCCCCCCCCACCTCCCCACCACACACACACAGCCCTCAAAGCCCAATTTGAGTGTGGTTGAGGACTTTGGCCATCTTGAAAAAGACCAAAGTCTGGAAGGGTTAGCCCTGGGAACCTTTACTTCATCACTGTCATTCCTACCCACTAGCTCCTGCCAGGAATAAATGTGATATCGCCAGGAACCTACTTCAGAAAACTCCTGAACCTCAGAAAGATAAGAGGACTGAACATGCGGTCTGCAACCTGAGAAGAGTCCTGGAGGACGGGACCTGCTCTATCTCTTGTACCCAGAACAAAGACGTCGGGTCCAACAGTCATAAGGCTGACCTCCTGTTCAAGCTACAAGGATAAAACAAGCTCTAAATGAGTTTTCCTGCAACTTTTCAATTGATCGGAGGCTATTGGACCTGGACATTACTCTATCTGACATCCTGTGAGTCTATAAGAGCCTCCCCTGAGGTGGTGGGGGGCTTCAAAAGTGTACTCCAGCAGTGTATTGGGACTGAAAGGACTGAACTCTGAAGGTAAAATCTTTGACCAGGTTGAACCTGGTTAGTGTTTCTGACCCACTTTCCATTGCGGACAGCGTCAAATTACACTTAGGTCCTGTTCTACCACTACCTTTGACTTTCATTGGCACTTTGTGCTTCTTGGCACTATTTTTACTTGAAACTTTAAAAATGCAAATCTCCAGTTCCCACAATTAGATTTTTGTCATTTTGGGATTTGTATTGTTTTGCATTTCAACTTTATTACTGTTTTAGTGCTGCTTACATTTTTTTTACACATTGTCTCAAAGGTAAGAATGTTTGCTCTATGCCATAGCTAGCAGATGGTTGAGCTGAGGATAAATTAGTGACTTTGCGGGTTCACCCTGACAAGGAATGTGGTTATAACCTGAAGTGGGCACCTACTCCCTCAACTAATACCCCACTTTCTTACAGCGCCATAAACTACGTATTTTACAGTGTTTGCAAATGTCATGCAAACAAAAACAAAAAAATAATCCCACAACTTTTATGCAGACATAGTTGAGGTACAATTTTAACACAAAAACCAATCAATTAAATGTTTCAAACATGACATGTATCAAAAAATATTTTCCATGAGCATCATTTTTCCCAAAAGCGTATATAAGAAGCAAGATAATTTTGTCTCTGAATATCATGGGATCTCTTGATATTAGGAAACGTATAAAGCACATGCATGCTCTCCTCCTCCCATCTGGCCTTATGCATTAATGGTTTGAAGTGCCCTTATATTTCATTAAAAATGTGTATTCCCAGTTCTTTCTGAGATCTATTTTTGTGACCTTTTCACATGTTTTCACAAAAGCACCAGTCTTCTTAGGTTTTTCCCAGACTTTAACATTTATTGAAAATCCTATTTGATCTACACACTGTTCAAACCCTAATGCATCTTATCCTCTGTCTGCATGTGAGGAAAGGTGTCTTGCAGAATGATTTCAAATGTGTCCGAAAAAGAAGCAATTGCTATTCTTCTTTATAAAGAAATTATTGAATATTTCAAAGGATGTGCTAACATTACACAGCGGACCTTACATTGCAGGTCTTACATATGGAGTTATTACATTGCACGTAGGTCATAGTTTGGTGTGGTAATAGGATCTAAACTTATCTTTAAAAAAAACCTAAAAATCCAATGAATAAACAAAAGTTAACTTCATGTTATACTTAGGTGTTGAAATAAGGTAAAAATTGATGAATAATAACCCACCCAAAAAACACTGAGATTTGCCATTTATAGTGTACTGAGCTATTACTTGCTCCCCTGCCATTTTGTGCTTATGACCTCACATATTACATCACTCATTACATATTAAATTACATAATTGATGACATTACTGCATTTTGTCCATTGAGTTTTAAATACCATGGAGCAGAGAAAGGACTGATCCGACATTGGTGACAAAGAAATGAGGTGAGATGGCAGATTGTGCATATTCAAAAACATCAATTTGCCAGCTGGTATATTACAATAATTAGACCTTTATTTAACCCTTATCTACTTATTTTAATATCAAATAATGACAGGATTAACAGTCGACATGGCACCCAAAACACATGATGAAATCAATTTTAAAATATGTACGGGACAAAATTAATACACAAAGGAATTACTATCTTACCATAGACGATCAAGTAGTCGTAGTAATATGAAAATTGGGGCGTCAGTGGTGTTGCAGAAGGAAGACTAGACCTGACTCCCACAAGTCCTAATGAGAGACAACAAAGATTGATTAACAGCGGCTCTCCCCAGACACAATAACAACTCTGCACTATAATGAACTTTTGTTTGTGGAACATAGGTGGCTTAGCACATGAAGAAAAAGTGAAATTCCTTTATCTTCCTACATTGAATACTACAGCCCCACTCAGAGGGCACCATCCAAAGGACACGCAAAAGGAAAAGTCGCCCCTTATATTTCTGCACGCTTTGCTTCTAAAGTTTAATTTGTTCAAACAAGTAGCCCTGCAATGTTAGGGCTTCTGATAAAAATATGGAGACACATATTGCGTAAATAAGATACTGCTGCTGATAAACATCTACATGAAATGAAATTCGTACTTGTAAAGCGCACTGCTGCCCCCAACAGAGGCGTCCTGGCGCTATACGCATACCGCTGTGGAACCCTTCCTGGCTATTCCCTGTGAAATGTCCACTCCTGGGCACCCCAAGGTGAAGCCAGGCATCCCAGCGCTGGTGGGGCCGTTGTGGAGATTAAGCAAGCTATTGCCCAGAGTTGCAGAGTGGGACCCATGATTAGAATAGGCACCGAGGCGAGAATTATCAGGTCCGAGGAAATTGAGCCCAAGACCCGCCGAGGCGGGAATTGAACCCTGGTCCTGGGCCAGATCTCTGCATCAGGGTCTGCCGCTCTACCCATTGAGCCACACTTCTCCACTTCTATAAAGCGCGATGGCTACCCTGAGGCCTACCAGCGCTACGGATGAAACAACAGAGGACCGAGCAGGTCCAGCCCATTGCATAAGTAAAGGAAACTCATGTCTACTAGTTACGGGTGATTTTACCTTCAACCTCATGCATGCTTTTTCAGAGGGTGATATAACAAGTTGGGAAGATTATATCTGGAGTATCCCAATACAATTGATATATCCTGAAAGTATTGAATGGAGGACCCCCAAGTGACAAACCAATGTCAATTCATTTCTCCATTAAAAGTCATGAAATGGTAGACTACACAATGGTTAACTTCTCCTTATTTTACTCAACTACTTTAAAATAATCAAACAATGCAAAAGTGATCATTTCCCCAAGTATTTTTAGATGAAAATGTAAACTTTCCTGAGTTATTGGAAACTCACCCACGTGCTTTCCTACTTGTTTAAAAATAATCAGCTGAGTTGAGAATATTGATATGCCTTTTTCATTCTATAAACACATTAAATCACATGGGATATGATGCCTCAATTGCCACAATCCATCAAGTTCAGAAATGGGAAGTCATAACAAGCTTGTTGATTGATGTGATTTATGCTGATCTGAATAGGAATGGAGTACCTAAACACTCAACTAATATTGAGCAGAGTTGGTTCTCCCGCTCAGTTCAAACCAAAAAGAAAGAGCTGAACACAGAACTTAGAAGGTTAACTAAACCACGATTATCCACATGAAAGTGATAAATGAGAGGGCTATGAAAAAAACCTATAAAAAAGCCATTTGGACCTCAAAGCGAGAGTGTAAAAAACAATTATGAGAGAAACTTTTCAAGATTTGTGGAAATAAATTTCAAAACGAGTTTTGGTGTTTAGTAAATAAACTGCACAACGGTTATTGGGCATTTAAGTCACAGCACAAGTCTGTATAAAGTTTCTGAATGTTACTATGCTCTTTCATCTGATAGTCAACTTGATCCAGAAGCTGATCTGGTACATGTGGTGGTACCAGACTTGTTTAATCATAGGAATATTGCGGACGCTATCAGAATTGCCAGACCAGATGGTGCATCTGGTCTGAATGAACTACCTACTAGGCTATTTAATAATAACATTACATTTTGGACATCTTGTTTATGCTCATTATATAGCAGTTGCAGCCAGGCGTGAGTTATTCAAGAGTCTGGGCAAGGTCAAATTTTACATTCAGTTTACAAAAAAGACCCAACAACTATTTCATATGGTTACAGGTTAATAGCCCAATTAAACGTCAAACAAAATTTGTTCTTAAAAATATTGATAAGCAAATTAGAAGAATGAGCCTATACACAAGAACTTGTGCCACTCAGTTAACTCTATCGGAACTTTAGATGATATTCTGGCATTGTCTATAATAGCTAAAAAAAACGTATTTAGGCCTTTTGGTTTTTTACTTCAAGTCAGTGTTCGACAGAGGCAACAAAAATCATCTGTGGTGTATACTAAGTAGGATGGGCATTCCTACCCCTCTTACATGAAATTCAGCTACATTAGATGGATCAACCTAGTCTCCAGCAAAATAAAAACCAGAATCAGGCTTGAAAATGGTTTGTTTTAGCACCACTATTGTTTACCTTACACATCCCAGATCCTAATGACAGTATCAAACAATTCTTCTACTGTAGAAAAATGCCTCTTTTTGCATGATCACCCACATTTTTTGGACTGATGTGCTTTGACTCTGTGCACTGACACTCGGCTAACCTGGCTTCAATGCATGTGCTCTGACCCCTAAAACGTCAAAATTGGCTATACTCCTAATTGGCATATTAAACTTACCTACAAGTCCCTAGTACGTGGTACAAAGTGTACTCACGTACCCTAAGTGCACTGTAGGGTAAATGTCACTAGTGGACTGCAGCACCCATTATGCCACTCACTACGGTGACAGCCCAAACATGACTGCAAGCCTACCACTGAAGCCTGTCTGTGCAGTTTTAAAACTGCAAATTTGACCTGTCAAAATAACTCCTTTTGACAGGTCTAAATCTTTCTTTTAAATAATAATAAGTCGGCCCTACTACTTATAAGGCTGGATGCATGGTATTTAAAAGTAGGACATGTAAAAGTTTAATGTTGATCATGTCCTTACTTAGAAAAGGCCCAAAATATATATTTCACTGTAGCAGGGTTAGCTGTTCTATAATAAAGCATTGAGATAAGAATTGAGATATTAATATCATCTAAAACTAGGTAACAGCAACAAAATTAATTCTTGGACTTTTTAAAATATTTATTACAAAACCAATTCACTGGTAAAATAGGATTTCTAATAAATATTTTTGGAAAAGGTACTTTTAGAATGTTAGCTTTTCCAGCTCCAACTGAACAGAGGAGCTGAATAGCTCCCTTGATGGGGTATGAACTTGTTCCCAGAGCTGAGACAAAGGCCTTGGTTTGGGTAGGAGTTCTGTTCCTCTGTCAAGATTACCATCTGGGATGTGCCTAGGAACTTGAGTAACTTCAAAGAGGCCTACCCTGTCACAGGCAAATGTTAGCATACACCTGTGCAGGGCTGTCTTTTGTTCATCTAGTTGGGCAGGCTCCAATCCTAGTAGAAGAGTAGCTGCCTCCAAAACCGGTTTGAAGTGATCACAGAGGAGGGGTTACTCATTTCCATGGCCACACCTCCGGGGTGGGAACAAGAACTCTGCGCAGGGAAAAAGGGGTTTTCCATCCTGGTTTTAGGTAGAGAGGGGAACTGTGGTATTATGTTCAGTACGGCACACAAGAACTGCTTCAAAAGTGGGTAGGGTTACCCCTGGGAACTATTTCTTTATCTTTATTGCCTGGGGGGGCAGGAGTCACCCCCTTCGACAGGCTAGTGCATGGCATAAATGTGGGCACCCTCATCTGTACGTGTTTCAAACATCGAACTCCTCAGCAACATCTCGAGTTCCACCACCATGGTATTCCAAAGGAGGATATACATCAGGATTTTCCATCAACTCTTAAAATCCACTGAGAGTTTCGAGAGACGCCAAGTGGAAACACGTATCTAAACACAAAGGGCAGGATTGGTAACCCCAAGGAGTCCCCTATTTATAGCAAATGTGACAGTGCTTCGTTGCCCTGGGAATGATTATAGCAGTATGGACACAGGGAAAAGAAATAATAACACACAATAATATACTTGAAGACCTCGGAGATTAGCATAAACCCAAGAGTGTAAACTAATTAAAGTGTGGTCCTGAAGAAGGTGGATATGGAATTTTTCTCACCCACCAAAACGTGCGCTGGCTGTATTTAGGAGTGATCCTTGCCCGCAACACACAATGGCTGAAATAGAAGTTCTTTTCCCATTGTAATTTTTGGTGTATGTGCTGTGTGGCTGGGATTGGTAAGAGTGGTGCATATGAGAGGATTTGTTTTGGGAATGAGGGAATGAAATGTCGGATGGGGTAATAAATAATTATATATATATAAATATTGTGCACTGTAAAATGTTTTTATGGAAAATACACCTAACATTTTTTGTAAAAACATCTTTTGATACTTGAAAGAAAAAAATAAAGATGTGATGATCTTGAGAATTGTAAACACCTCTGTGGGTATGCAAGGAAAAAGTATTGAAATGTATTCTTATCAATGAATAATAAAAAGTAAAAATTTTAGATTATGGAAATGTATCAGCTATAAATTGTCAGAACCTGTTTTTGGTCCGTCCTCTATGCACTATGAGCTATAATAGAAGAAATACAGGATACCGAGTTCTGTTTATGGTTTCTGTTTTCCCCCTAATCCCAGACCTAAAATGAATTAAGTAGGGGGTATTTATTTCACGCGATGTTCACGAGCAAATGCAGACTTTGACTCCTTGGGATGTCTAGTCTTGTGAATGAATGTATTTAACTTCACAGGGACGCTTTGCCTCATTCCAGTCAATCTGCTTCAGTCACCAGCAGCTGGCCAACCAGTCCCACAGGCTTGCCATGCAGAACCGCAGTTTCCTATGGGGCTGCCCAGCGTGATCTTGTGCACGTCCAACTTTCTACCTGAACCAAGATATCTCAAAAGTTTAGTTTTAAACTGAGGGAGAGGCTACTCTGTCAATCCAGGAAGTGCCCCAAACCCTCAGATTCGTGCCTACCGGAGGGATCACAGTAATTTATCTTCTCCGTACAAGACAGTTGCTATTGTAAACACTCAAACCCCTTCGGGCCTGGCAGAGCAATCGGCAGGAAACACGTGGAGGGAGCAGGTGAGACCGTTGCTCGCCAAGGCCGAACGAGCGACCTCTTGAACACGCGGCGCGAGCACTGAAGCAGCAAGGACACCCCGAGGCCTTTACGGCCTGGGATTAGCTCCGTTGGCACCAGGGCCGCTCACGGTGTTTCCCGAAAGTGTCCAATGTGCCTGTAATGCATGCCGGACAAAACCGGCTGACGAGACACCTTAGCGCTGCGAACTGGCCAAATTATAGAGAAAGTACAAGCGTCAATACTCCAGTGAAGCACCATACTCGGCGGCCTGCAGCGGAATGACTGCATCACTGCGAACAACGACACATCTCTATTATGCACTCTCTAAATCGTCGATGACTCTCTAGAGAGAGCTGCAGGAGCACGAGGTAACACTGACATACAACACGTGAAAAAACTGGTGAACTGGCACAGGCCCCACTAGTGAATTAACTGATATAGCGTGATAATAAGTGCAAGCAGCCAGCCCTTATTAATTGGTCCGGAGTACAAGTTCTGGTTAACAAGCAAAGCCCCATTTAACTGAAAAACCAACTGCAAAAGACACCTACGAATACATTGGCACCATCACGCACACAGTTAGTCATGGCGATGTAAGACAACCCAAATTACAGTTCAACAGTAGGAAATTCCTGAGAACACAGGAGGGAGATGCGGTGAACAACTCAGACCACATAATGGATGGAGCAGATGAGACACTTTCAGACCAAGAGCTCGAAGGACTCCTCTTTGAAATAAAGGGCAGCGTGGCCTCCAGGGACGATAAGATAAATACCCCTACCCAGCGATTAGACGAGCTCCAAGAACCAATGGAGAAACCACACACAGGGATTAGTATGGAGGAGACACGCATTGACCACACATTCGGATCCGCAATGTATTACTGTTCTCCATGCCTCTAGGGAATCATGACCGCTCCCACACTCAACAATGGCACTGAATAGCATACATAAATAGCGTATATAAATCCGTTGGAATAACAAGCGCTTTATAAGTTTTTAAAAGTTTTTAAATCTATTACACTCTGTACATCTGCATATACGCCTCAGTTGGACCAGTTTGCATGTATTTACTTTTATTATTGGTTGAAAGGAAGAGTCAATGAATTCAGAATATTGCACTATTTATTGATATAATTTGTGAGTACCAGTCTGTCACCTTCACTGAGAGTTCTGCGGAGAGCGGGATAGGCCACTTACAGTAAGGTCTCCAGCTTTACACATCGACCCTCTTTGAAAAGTGGGAATCTTAGCTCGTGCTGCACTCCCATTGGACTGGTTGTGTGCCACTATCCACCATCCTACTTCTCCTGTGTGAAACACCCAGCAGTCTCCCCAAACTAGTCCTTCCAGGACCTCCTCCCAAGGCTGGCCTTTCTACTCTTTTATTTCATGTTTTTTGGGGTTGGGACTGCCCTGTATCCGAATCCGCGTGAAGCACCTGTAGCACACCGTTGCAACACTTATTTTAGGCCTCTTTCAACGACAGAGCACGAAGGGGGAATTGTCACCACAGGAGACCCCCTACACACACTCACACAACAACCAGGAAACATCTAACCTACAGCCTTCACAGACTAGAGCACGCAGGGCCTGCCAGTGTCTGCTATCCAAATAAATACATCAAATGAACGACCTCTGTCCACGTCTTTCAAACACACGCCAGCCTTGAACAGTTAGTAGATGCAATTCTCCTAAAACGTGCAATCACTTCCATTTCCTGTGTGCCCCAAGTTAATTGGCTTCACTGCTTCCCAATCAAGTTTCAGATAATGGTTCTCCATAGTAAACTCTTAAAAACAGTCTCAGTAGGAGAAATGGCATTGCTGTTTGGTGAAAGATGTTCATTCACTTTAAAATGTTAATACACATCCCATAATGTTTTTAAGTACGTAAAACACATCACTCAGCTCTTCTTAAGTATAAACTGCAGATTGAAACAGTCCCAGTGGTCCTGGAAAATAGCTGTCATGCTGCCGCAGGTGGGGATCATTAATTTTTACTGATAAAGGCCTGAACGAGCTGGAAACCTACGATAAAGCCATGAGGACAAAATGTGAAAGTAATCTCACAGAACCAGGGCTTTAAGTGGGGGGGGTCTGTGGGGGTCTGAGCACCCCCAGTTTTTTTGGGGGGGCCTCGAAAGGGGTCTCTAGGGGGCTCTATTTTCGGGCCTCAAAGGTAGGGTGACCAGACGTCCCGGTTTTTGTTTGGTGTTTCGGGTGAGCATGCGCGCGCACTGCTTAAGGCGTGACGTCATTGTAGCAGGAAGGGAAATCCTGCAATAGATTTCTAAGTAATGTAAATAATTTTTACATGTTTTTTAAAGTGTTTGGTATTTTATGGCTTATACTTAATAAATATACCTTTTTGCCTATTTTATTATCCTTTGCTGGATGCGACTTCATGATTTTCTTAAGCACACAATGCTAGTTATCTTGATTTAGACCATGCCCCTACTCGGATAGGCCACACCCCTTTAAGAAATTTGCCACGCCCCTTTTAGAGCACCCCCAGTTTTTTTTTCCCACTTAAAGCCCTGCACAGAACTGTTGAAGACTGTTCTGAAATGTGTGTCTTCATTCCTCACTCATTCTGTAAGAGCCGTTTCAACAACGTGTTGCCGGAACCAGGCTCGATGCAGCCTTGCTCTCGTTCTCCAATTACAGACAGTTGTAGAAGGACTGGCGATTCCCTCTCTCTTCTGCACAGGCACATCCCCCGAGGCCGCCAGGAGAGATGCGTTCACCACTTCAAGGGATGCTCTGGGAATAGCTGATCTCTCTAACGTTTTGCAATTGCTGTGTACTTTTAGAATGTGCATTTTGCAGAGGGTTTAGGATGTGAAGCGTTTCTCTCCCTAGGGGATGCGAGGGGTCTGGCTGCCTGCCAGGCCTTCACTATGGAGCTGATTACCACAGGAATAGGATATTTAGGCAGTGTTCAGAACTACCCAAAATGGTGCTCAGATGATGATACACAACACAGAATAGGCTGCAACTCAAACTACACATCCAAAAGTGGGGGCGAGCATTGCTGAACCTAGTGTTGAATAAGTATAGTTACTGTGTTTAAGTGTGGCATGAACCTGGGAAGGACACAAAGACCCCTAAGCACCAAAAGAAACCCTGATAAAAATGCTCAATGTTGCTTTTTTCTCTTTTATTTGACTTTCTCTTTCTCTCTCTTTTCTCTCCCTCCACTCTCTCTTACTTTTTTCTCTTCGTTTTCTTTCTCTTCATCCACGCTGTCAGTGGCGGCTCGCATAGGACGTGCTGTGGGATGGTGAGGCGGGGTGGGGTGGGGGAGGGGCAGGTTGGGGGGGGAGTAAACTCGGACATACGACGGAACGGAGGAAAGTAATTATTACGTTCCTCCGTTCCGTCGTATGTCCGGGTTTACTACCCTCCCACCCTGCCCCTCCCCCGCCCCGCCTCACCGCCCCGCAGCATGTCCTATGCGAGCCGCCACTGCGATGCTGTTCCTGCTGCCATACACCCCAGGGACCAAGAGAGAGTGATGAGCCCGCGGTCATGGTCCCTAATGCTGAACCTCAAAGTTTCCAGGCCACCTGTGAAATGTCCTGTGTGATAAATGGCCAGTCTGGCCCTGTTTGAGGAGAAGAACTGCACACACTTTCCTATTGAAACAGGCCAACTTCCACATGTATTTATGACTGTGTCATTATTTTTCTAAGATACCATCTCAATTATGCTACATCTAGGAATAGAATCTGCTAACCTCCAAAGGAGGCTGTAGGGAAGGTCTTTCTGCTCAAGGACAGCAGTTAAGATAGATACGGTTTTCAGACAATGGGCGGAGTCAAAAGTGTGTCTAAAACAACAAAATATCCAGTAACTTTTTTCAGTCTTTCACCTTCAGGTAATTACATATAAAATAGCGCACAGATTAAATGAAAAATAAATGCAAGTTAATTCAATCAATGGGAAATGCACTATCGTACATTATGAAACCTCCATTTGTTAATGCACCTCAGAGGTCTATGTCTGTAACCAGAGAGCCTGAACCCTGGTTGTGCAGTGGAGAATAGTGAATTGTGTATGTTTAGTGTTAAGAGGTCCCAATCTGTGACAGAAAGCAGTATAAATATGTAAGTCATTATTTTTAAACGTGTATTATAAACACAGTAGACAATAGGCTGCTATAAAAAGTGCAGAAATGTTTACGATAAAACCGAGACTGACCAGACTGTGCATAATGCAATTTTTTTTAGAACTGTTCATTAAAAGCATACATTTCACAAGTCTGCTGTTAAGACCCTTTCAATAACACTCAAAAAGAAAAAATCTGTGTTATCAGGAAACTTCAAGTGATTCCATCAACTAAAGCCACTACTGGCTTCCAAGCACCATTTGCAATTGCAGATTAACCAGCTGCGCACATTTACATTTCTTTTAAGCAAGCAGGCACCCTGGCAAGAATTCTTGTTTAGCTCTCCGCCACTCTCTCTGTTTCACAGCACAAGAGACTCCCTGCCTTACACTTCATTCAAAGCATTTCATCTGTCAGAATTAACCGTCCCGGGCGGTTGCCTTTTCATAGAAAAAGTAGAGGAACACTTTTTATTAAATGAAATAAGTATGGGCATGTCGTGCCTCTCAGATCCCCCCCACTTCGACCACTGGTCACCACCATGAAAAGTTCCTGGACCTTGGGTGTTAAATGCTCACACCAGTCGGCATCAGGTGTGCACACCGCTTGGGATGAAGAAATGGACACACACTCCAGTAGCACATTGGGGTGGTGCCGAACTGCCCCATCCGGTTCCGGCTGCCCCTTTTATTTAGAAAACTGCATCCGGCCCCTCCTTTACATGGGCACTACCACGATGCATACAGCCTGTGTCCCAAACTGTAGAACACACCCATCGGCGGACCACCAAATGGTATAGTCCACCAAACATAACATTCCTCCTTTGTTCAGAATAAAAACCAATTACAAACAGTGATTCCAAAACTACTGTGGAAATACAATATAAAGCTGATACAAAAATTTGAGAGAGAGAAAAAATCAAATACATCATCTCTGGAAACTTGTCATTATATAAGTACATAATCCCTCAGAGGTGGTACCTCCCACTCCGTCAACGGCCCTCACAGTCCGGACCATTTGCTCCACAGCTCACTTGGGTCTGCTGATGGTCTGCAGGACCACACAGGTGTTCCAACTCCACCAGGGGATTCGCCACAGCTCTTGGGCTCCCGGCAGCTACCAGGTTTTCTGTGGCAGGAGAGCAAAGAACCCCTTCACAGGGCACTGAAGGTATAGCAACATCAACAGACTCGGAGTCAATGTCTTCTACCTCAGCTGGTGCCCTAGCGCCCGAGCTCGCTGGAATTCAACATTTTTTAAACCAAGAGACATTCCTCGTGACAGTCTCTCCAGCTCTCCCAGCAGTTATCATAGTTCCTTTGATTCCTTGAACAGTCCAAGTGTCTAATTCAAACGGAAGTGTGAATTTCCCTCGTGGATTACGATTCTTGACCATCACCTGATCTCCTATTGCTAGTTGTCTTTCTTTGGCTCTGCGGGCTCTGGACATTTGTTTGTTCTGAATTCGTCACTGGTCTAGCCTTTTCGATGCTTGCTGCTGAAGATCCGTTGGTTGAGTCACCTGAGGAAACATATCTCCTACTGCTCTCCGGATGTAGAGTGATCCAGGGCTGACTTGAGTAGTAGACTGAGGAGTGAGTCGGTACTCTCGTAGAAAAGTGTATAAGGCACCCTCCAAGTTTTGGCCACGAGCCACAGCAATCCGAAGCACTTTGTTGAGCGTGCGCATGAAGCGTTCAGCTTCTCCATTGGCTTGAGGCCATCTTGGTGTGATTTTCCGATGCCGCACTCCCCTTGACTGCAGATATTCCGTCACTTCATGACTAGAAAAAGGGGGACCATTGTCTGTCCGTAGCTCTTTTAGGAGTCCATGAGTGGCCATGACTTTTCCAACAAGGGTATAGTTTTACTCGCTATGGTGGACTCTAGGATCTCCACCTCTGGATATTTTGAAAAATCATCTATCACCACCAGCATGAGTCTCTCGTCCGGGAGAGTTCCGAAATCCACGCTCGCCCAGTGCCACGAATGTGTGGTATGTCTTCAGTGACAATCGGCACTGGGGGTTCAGCTGGGCCAGTTGCTTGACAGAAAACACAGTCACAAACAGTTTGCTCTACGAGGTCGTCAAGGCGGGGAAACCATACTTTACAGCGCAGACGGGACTTCGTTTTCACAATTCCTTGGTGCGATATGTGTGCTAAATCGACCACTTGTTGTTGCAGCATCCTGGGAATTACCAAACGGGATCCTCTCGTGAGGCAGTCTTCAGCGGACACGGCCAGGTCTCCCCTGACTTTGTGTAGTACTCTCAGCGTAGTGCAAACTTTTTCTGTCCTACTGGGTAGTTTGTCAAGTAGTAGATGCCATTTCCCTGACGTCACCGCAGCGATGGCCATCTGAAGACACTCATCGTCTTTTGTAGCTCTCACGATCTCCTAGAGTGAAATAGGCCGGGGACAGGATCGCTCCACTATGAATCTTACATACTCTTCCACCTCCTCCGCCGCTGATTCTTCTTCCTCCGTGGCTGGTCTCGCGTGACTTGACAGGAAATCAGCGGGATTCTGTGCACCAGGGTGATACACCATTTGGAAGTGGTATTCCTGTAACTGGAGGATCCACTTTTCAATCCGTGGTGGAGGTTTGGAGGAGGCGCCCATGAACAGTGGTATCAATGGCTTATGATCCGTGTGCACTATGAATGGTTGTCCATAGAGATATAAATGGAAATGACGGCATCCCCAGTGAACAGCAATCGCTTCCTTTTCTATGTGCGAGTATCTTTGCTCGGTGTCTGTCAGAGCACGACTTGCATAGGCCACCAGCGCCCACTCCCCATCCTCTTGTTTTTGCGACAGCACTGCCCCTAGACCAATGGGACTGGGATCAACTGACAGTTCTGATTCTTTGGCTGGGTCAAAGTACACTAACGTAGTGTCGGCTGACAAAGCGTTCTTCGTATCAGGAAAAGCTTTTTCTTGGCAAGGACCCCATTCCCATGTGGCGGTGGACTTCGTGAGTTCCCTCAGAGGAGCAGTGAGCTCAGTCAGGTTTCGGATAAACCGCCCACAGTATGTCACCATGCCAAGGAAACTTCTCACTCCATTTACAGAGGTGGGGGCTGGAGCCATCTGGATGTCATGAACTTTCGCTGGGTCCGGGGATACTCCGTGTTGAGAAAAAACAATATCCGAAAAAGGCTATTTCCTTCTTGAGAAAAGCACATTTCTCTCAATGAAGGGTGAGACCACTGTCTCGCAGTCGCTGGAAAACATCTCTCAAACGGTCTAAGTGTTCTTCCAGGGAGGGGGCATGCACAAGAATATCATCGCTGACATTGAGGACCCCATTGATGCCAGCCAGAACTCCTCGAATGGTATCTTGAAAAATCTCTGCAGCGCTGGAAACCCCAAAACTAAGTTGCTTGTATCTTCGAAGCCCCACGTGTGTTGAAAAAGTGGTTATGGCCCTTGACTGTGGAACCAGCAGAAGTTGGTGGTTCCATTTTGGAGAACCAACGAGACCCGCTCACCTCGGCCACGATGTCATCAACGGTGGGGGTCAGATGACACTCTCTCTTTATCGCATGGTTGGGTAACCTCATGTCAACGCAGATCCTCACCTCGCCTGGTTGTTTAGGTTTCCTGGCTATGACGATGGGTGACACCCAGGAAGTCGGTCCCCCGACTCGCTCAATGATATCTGCCTCTTCTAGCTTCTTCAACTCGAGTTCCACTTTTGCCCGTAAGTGAAACGCGACTCGTCGATGTTTGAGGGCCACGGGTTGAATGGTGGTGTCCACATGTAGCCGGACCATGTGATCCTTTAGACATCCGATTCCTTCGAACAGGATCTTGAACTCATCCACCAATGATGCCACGCACTCTTGGTGAATTGCGAAAGCGAACGCTACCAGTTGTAGATGTTCGGCGGTTCGGCAGCTTAACAGCATCCCAGAGCCTTCCTGGGTTACATAAACTTTGGTTCGAGTGGAGCGAGAGTCATGACAGATGTCTGTGGTGAAAACTCCAGCCAAAGGAAGAGGGATGGTTGACCCGTAAGCGAACACTTCGGTCGAAGTTGGCCTCAAAGACGGTGTGATGGGGATAGTCTGTAGCAGGGAGCTCGCCATGATGTTGATAGATGCCCCGGTATCTATGAGCGCCTGGATGGGGTGTCCCGCCACCAGAATGCTGCACTTCTGGATTCGCCGCTTTGGACATCCATCTGGTTGCATTTGCTGGATTACATGTATCGCTCCCGCCACATCATCGTCATCCATGTCCTCTTCGCCTTCCATGATTTGGGAAGTATCCATGACATTTACTTGCCTGGTTCGCGGTCTCCTCCGTGACGTGGAACGGCATACTTTCGCAAAATGGTGGAGTTTGTTGCACGCTGAACACTTCTTTCCTTGAGCTGGGCATGGCCCCTGATGGGGAAACGGTCCTCCACAAACATAGCATGTTCTGGCAGTAGATGGTGGTTTGCTTTGCTCCAACTTTTTGGCCGGATTGCCAGATGCCACGGCGTTAACGGGCTCCATCTTCACCTGGCGTTGTAACGCCGCTTCCATGTGCGCCGCATGCACCTTTGACAACTCCTTGGACCTTCCCATCGTCAACATGTCCACCATGGACATCCCAGGGACCTGAAGTATCTGTTCTCTCAACTTTACAGACGCGCAACCCTGGATAAATTGCACCCGTATCTCATCATTAGCAGCTGGCAGCGTGCATGTACTTGCCAGTTCTCGGATCCTGGCGTAAAAAGTGTCGACTGACTCTTCCGGGAGCTGGCTCGCTTGCCTCAGTAGGAAACGTTCGTAATCGGGGTTAGCGAGCTGCTCGAAATGCGCTGTCAGGGCCGCCTTTAGCGTAGCATAAGTGTGAGGAGGGCCCGCCTCCATCACCGACCGTCCCAGTTTGTGGATGGCAGCACCACCAAGATGCAGTAGCATGGAACACTGTCGCTCAGCTTCCAGACCCACTGCCGCAAAATATGTTTCCAGTCGGTCCACCCACCCCTTCCACTTGGCCGCTTGTGCAGACGGCGGACCTTCCATCGGGAACGGTTCAATGGGCTGCACAGTGGCCCTTGTGCGAGTGACTTGCAGGTTCTGGGGGTCTGTAACCAGCTAGGTAAAATGTAGAACGGTGTGGCTGGGGAACCGATTGCACAAGAAAATTGCCCCTCCGATGCTTCTCTGCTGGCGCTATATGCTTTAGGTGCCTCCAGAACCTCACCTTGTATCTCCCTCCCGTTGGTAAAATCTGCCCTCTGTGATGGTGGCAAAGAAAACGCTCCTTTTGGGTAACAGGGAGTACAAACCCAAGCAGGCACAGGAGTACCGTCCCAGCAGGCAGTGGACAGGTGCAGGGATCACAAGATAGGCATAAGGTGCAGGGAGCACAAACCAAGGTCTCTACCAGATCACCGTCCCAGCAGGCAGTGGACAGGTGAAGGGACGTGACTGGAGCCGCCTCCTCGCATTGGCGGTAGTGCGCCAGCCCAGGACAAGCAGAAACCAGGGCTAAATGCTCCGCGCGTCGGAATGGGGGCATGGCCTCAAACGCTGGATATCGTGCACGAGCACGCGCCCGAGTGCAGGAGCAAACCACCGAGGGGAAAGATCACCGCTGCGGCAAGCCGGGCAGAAAGAAATGCGGTGCACAGACGGTGGTGGCCTCACCTTCCCAGGCGTGCACGACGTGTTCACAACATCACTTCCAAAGGCCACACAAGACGAATACTGGCACCGTCCCGGGCAGAGACTGAGGATGTCGGGCAGGGGACAGCGCCTCAGGTACGTGCGGGGAACGAACACTCCCTCGTCGCCA
This sequence comes from Calotriton arnoldi, assembly GCA_963921515.1. NCBI lineage: Eukaryota > Metazoa > Chordata > Amphibia > Caudata > Salamandridae > Calotriton > Calotriton arnoldi. The sequence goes on along the minus strand of CAWUFW010003292.1, from coordinate 1,752,379 downwards.
GTTGTTAAATGCTCACACCAGTCAGCATGAGGTGTGCACACCGTTTGGGATGAAGAAATGGACACACACTCCAGTAGCACATTGGGGTGGTGCCGAACTGCCCCATCCGGTTCCGGCTGCCCCTTTTATTTAGAAAACTGCATCCGGCCCCTCCTTTACATGGGCACTACCACGATGCATACAGCCTGTGTCCCAAACTGTAGAACACACCCATCGGCGGACCACCAAATGGTATAGTCCACCAAACATAACAATGGGCTCCTTCCCTCGATGCTGCTTCTCAAACGCCTTCCCCTTCCCAAGAAATCATATTTGATTTCACTGAAGTCATATGGAGGAGATGATAAAGACAGGGAGACTCCTTTTGTAAGAGACGTCCAATAAACATGTTAAATCAGGTTCACCATGCTAGACGGATTGTAAGTATTGACTTGGTTTTCTGGAGTGTTGCTGGGTTCTATTACAAAAGGGGTGATGTAAAGACTTCAGGAACATTTTTGACTGACTCTTATGCTTTGTGCATACAGGAAGCAGAGGAAGAACAATACATTGTGCTACTAGTCATTTATTTATTTATTTATTTGATTTATTTTAGGAGTTTTATATAGAGCTGACCTGACCCGGGGGTATTGGAGCGCTTTACAACAGTGTTTCATAAGGGTTACATAGTAGAGCAGTCTTAAACATAGAGTTCGGAAGTCCAGGAGGGCTGAGGATTCTTGAGGTAGTAGTTGAGTCCTGAGGTAGCCTCGTTGAATGCTTCATTAGGTAGTCTGTGAGTCCTGAGGCAACCACATTTAATGCACAAACTTGTCTGGAGGCGGGCTGAGGTGGATCTGTTCGATGCCAGGTCAGTGAGCAACGGAGTCGGGGTTCTTGTGAGGGAGGCAGCTATCCATTCGGGAGGGAGCGGTTGAGGAGGAGGGCTTTTAGGTGTTTTTTGAATTTAGCGAAGGACCGGATAGTCCTGATATCTGCTGGGATGGAGTTCCAGATTTTGGGCGTGTTTCCAGCGAATGACCTAGCCGCGGTTTTTTGTTTGCGTGTTTTCATGGGGATGAGAAGGAGGGAGTTTGAGCTCCTTAGGTTTCTTGTTTGACCGGCCCTCTTTAGTTTGGCGGCCAGATAGTCCGGTTTTCCTGTGTGTAGGGCTTTGTGCGTGAGGCAAGCCGTTTTGAAATTAGCCCGCTGTTCAACAGGGAGCCATTTTAGTTCTCTTAGTGCTGGTGAGATGTGGTCGTATTTCCTGATTCCGGTGACCATTCTGGCTGCTGTGTTGAGGGTTGTTTTGAGGGGAGCTAGGCGGGTTTTTGCGGTGCCGGGTAAGGTTGCGTTCCCATAGTCGAGTCTGGATAGCACCAGCGATTGGGTGGCTTGTTTGAGGTCTTTGGTAGGGATGAATGGTTTAATTTTGTAAAGAAGTTTCAGGTTGAGGAAGGCAGTCTTTGCAGAGTTTTTGATGTGGTTGGTCATCTCCAGTTTTGGGTCCAGGGTGATTCCTAGAGATTTTGCGGAGTTAGCCAGGGTGGGAGTGCCGTTTAGAGCATCCCTAGCTTTAAGCCATTCTGCAATTTGTGGGTTCTCTTCTTTGTTGGAGATGAGGAGGATCTCCGTTTTGTCCTGATTGAGTTTAAGGTGATTTTGGGACAACCAACGTTGAATTTCTTTCAGAGTGTTGTTTAGTCTGAGGATGTCGTCAGGGGAGGAGGTTTGTAGATAGATCTGGGTGTCATCAGTGTATAGGTGGAAGGGGATATTAGCATTTTTGAGTATGGTGGTGAGGGGTTCCATGTATATGTTGAACAGTTGTGGTGAGAGCACTGAACCTTGGGGTACACCCCTGCTGACTGGGTGAAGGTCGGAGGTGAAGTTTTTGATTTTTATCCTTTGCGACCGATTATGGAGGAAGGAGGTGAACCAACGGAGGACCATCTCATCGGCCCATACCCTTTCTTGTAGGGCCTTGATGAGGAGATGGTGTTCTACCGTGTCAAAGGCAGCCGATAGGTCTAGGAGAATGAGTGGGCAGCAGTGATCGATATCAAGTGACTTATGGATGTCATCTGTGATGTTGAGGATTTATATATATATATATATATTCCTCTTTGATAACCCTTCTCCACGGGCCGTAATGAGGCGCACACTAAGGGATTGTATCTCTTCAATTTATTTAGCCACAACAAAAAAACATCCGACAGACGCGTTTCGGCTACACGCCTTCGTCAATGTCGGTAGGGTCAACAATTGCATTCATTTTTAAATTAAAGTTCATAGAAATAGAAAGAAGCAGTAGTTCATTTTCATTATAGAAATCAATGAAGGGTTAGCTATACTCCATAGCAGGGCATAGGTTTTAGCGGCAGCCATCTTGTAATGTTTTACAGATTATGCAATTCATTAATGCATACATATTGCCTGCTATACCCTACTTGTCAGTCTATTGTGGACATTTCCTCTATACAAACTATATACAACTATTTACATACTGTACAACTGATTAATCATTTTGTATATGTACACAAATAAGAAAATATCGCCCTGAATGGGCAATTGATGTTAGGTGGTCATATATTCTTTATCAACAATTGTATAGACCGAAGTATTACTAATTTGGTTATATATATATAGGGCCCTCAGGGATAGCCCTTTTACTTCTCTATGGCGGGCCTCTTACTGCCATACGGGTAGTCATGGAGAAGCGAAGGTAATATTAACCACAAGCACCCGTTAGCAACAAATGTTATACTAGTTCTATTTCCACCAAGAATTTGTATATTTGAATTCAAATTTGAGGAAAGAGAGTGAGCTCTATTGGAATACTGAGGTCAAACAATGCCTTTTGCAGCACACTTTTTCAAAACATTTTGCCAAAAGGCCTTATAATTTCCATATCATTTTTAGGAGTAACTATGAATTATTGGAATACACCAGAGTATAACAATATGTCTAGGATCACTGTTTCTCCCCTGCACAACCCATACCATTTCTTCTAAGAATATTGTGTGCCAAAACCAAAATACTTTAGGAACACTAGGTAAAGTGATTTGTGCCACAGGAGAAGCAGTGCAAATGTGGCCCAGTGTACCCACTAAACGTGGGCCCCTATCCCTATGCTGAGTAGTGACATCCAAAAATTGGGATACAGAGGACCCTAATAGCCCTGGTCACCTGTGCCAATGTACCTGCTGCATCAGTGATGTGTACTCTGGACCCGTGGTAATCACTGGGAAAAATGGTAATCTAAAATCACAATCTGGGAGAAACTACACTAGTTTTAAATAGTTTCCCGGATATGTACAACACTATTCAGTAAGTGAGCCTACTAAAAAATAAAATACAATCAGATTTGAGGTCATTATATGCTATGGTACTGCCATCCTAATCCTTGAGATGTCCATAAAATGTATGTGCTTCGTTCAAATATTCCAAAGTGTTGTAATTTATCTTTTCAGTAAAACAATGCTACAATAACTTAAGGATAGATCACAACATTTTTGCGAGTAGCGGGCAATTTTGTGTTGTTGTTGGCCAATTTTGCATCAGTGTTTAACATTTGGCCTATCGAATGGTAAAATATTTGTTTTTGAGATGGTCAGTAAGAGCAAATGTCGACTTTTGCAATGATCGTCGAAGCAAACTTACTCTGTATATGAGCATGAGTGTGGCTGCCTGCATGCCTAGACAAGGAGTCTTGGTTCTTGTCTTTTATATGCTTTCAAAAATACATTAAACACATAGTGCAGTGTATTAGGCCTAGGAATCTGTAATTTCACCTGACTTTTCAGCATTTAAATCAGCCCTTTTTATGGTTGTAGAGTTGCTGTATGCATACCTAGCACCATGACACTCTTGGGGGAACTGTTGCACTTTACAAATTGTTAACATGACATCTGTACTTCTTCAATGACCTCTCATTGGGTGAGAGTCTCGCATTGATTTGATTTTAAAATTTATATAGCGCACGAATGCCCGAGGGCGTCTAGGCGCTGTGCGGAAAGGTTTGCCAGAAATAACGGGAACAGGTGACTTTAGCTGGAAAATAGCCAAGTTTTCAATGATTTTCTGAAGGAGAGTAATGTTGGGCTGTTTTTGATGTCTATCAGGAGAGAGTTCCATAGTTTCACTGTGCTCAGAACAAAGCTTCTACCTCCCCAACAGGCTTTATTAAATTTGGGTGTTTGGAGGAGTTTGCTCTGTGATGATCTTAAGTTTCTAACTGGATGGTACCAGGTGAAGTGTTGTTTCAGGAACGAGGGACCGGTCCCGTGCATAGCTTTGTAAGCTAGGCATAGGGATTTGAAATCTATCCTCTTTTTGACTGGGAGCTAGTGCAGTTTTCTTAAGCCCTGGGAAATGGACTGGAATTTGGGAATGTCCAGCAGCAATCTGGCGGCTGCGTTCAGCGCCCGCTGGAGTTTGAGCATATGCTGTTTTTGAAGGCTCGCGTACAAGGCATTTCCGTAATCGAGTCTAGCCAAGGATAAAAGTATGCACTTTCCTGATTGTCTTAAGTGTCACGAAGACCAAAGATGAGACCTTATTAATCTGATGATGAAAAGTCAGTTTATCATCAAAGATGATACCCAAATTCCTCACCTTACAAACTGGGACTGGAAGCGCTCCCATACCGGAAGGCCACAAGGTCTGCGACCAAAAAAGATGTGTCGGAGCCCAGCAGGAGAACCTCTGTTTTGCCTCCGTTGAGCTTTAGGCAGTTCGCACTCACCCATTGGTCTACGCGGGACATGCAATGGCTAAATCGGTCCGCGGTTTCCTCCAAATTGCTTGAGAGACACCACTATTTGGGTATTGTCCGCGTAGGAGACCAACGAGAAGCCAAACTGCCTAATGATATCGGCCAAGGGGGTCACATACAGGTTAAACAGTGTGGGGCTCAATGAGGAGCCCTGCGGCACCCCACATGGAAGCGTAAACTGTTCTGAGCATGAATCACCAATCTGAACATATTGAGTCCTATTGTTCAAACATGATTTAATCAGATTAAGGGCAGAGTCCTTGGGGTCGATTACGATGGCGGGCGGATCGGCACCGCCGTGGCTGCGGTGGCTTCCGCCGGCCTGGTGGGTGCTTTTTTGCCAACCACGGTCGCGAATCCCCGACCGCCATATTACGATGGGCAGACATAGGCCAAATACCTACCGCCGCGGAGTTTTCGGTACCGCCATTACTTCGTTTCCGCGACGACGGCAGACGTAGCCAATAGCGGGAGACCGCCGTGCGGAATGACGTGTAGACCGCCGTCCGAATCACAATGCCTCAAATAGGCAATCGGACCGCAACGGAGAAACCACCCATTGAAACACGGCGGAAACAATACTGCGGAGGAAAACGGCAATAACACACAACTCCACGCGTTCGCTACCGCAATGGATCCTGCTCTACAAGCCCTACCGCTGCTGTTCCTGATCCACGATCAACAAAGACACCGCCGCCGTCAACAACACCGCAGGTACGTCAATGCCACACCTCCGCATCGGGGTCATCCATCAACAACGTCATCACCGCATCCTCCCGGTCACGTCACCGCAGCGGTGAAGACGCAGGAAAAGTTCCGCACAATCCAGTAGGCAGGGCCAGCGGCACGCATGGGCAGTCACAGGGACGTGTAAGGATTGTGTTGGCCCTGGCCCAAATGCACATCGTGTGCCTCTGTTGGTAGCAGCTGACATTACCTGATACCATCACAGCTCCTACCATCCCACCCTGTTCAACATCAAAATGTGTGCCCATCTGATATTCAGGGATAGTGATGTATGTGAACAAGTTCATAGGTGTATTGTGGCAAAACAACACCTGCAAGGTAATGCCAAATAGGTGCCTGTGATGTGAAACCCCCTTCCTGCCACTGCCTTGATGAGTAATAGGTGGCAAAACAACACCTGCAAGGTAATGCCAAAAAGCTGCCTGTGGTGTGAAACCCCTTCATGCCACTGCCAAGATGAGTATTAGGGGCAAACCCCACCTGCAAAGTAATGCCAAATAGGTGCCTGTGATGTGAAACCCCCTTCCTGCCACTGCCAAGATGAGTAGTAGGGGCAAACCCCTGCAAAGTAATGCCAAAAAGCTGCCTGGGGTGTGAAACCCCCTTCCTGCCACTGCCAAGATGAGTAGTAGGGGGCAAACCCCACCTGGAACATACATGTTTGTAGTTGGCATGTACAGGGCCACATACACCTCAACACCACTGACAAGGACAGGCCAAGCACACTGTGTGACCACTCAACTGCACACATCCAAATATACCCATTTAAGTACGAAGACAGGCGTTCACAAGATTACCACACACACACACTGCTGTCCACACATCCAAACACATCACACAGACATCACCAACCTTGGACACCCCGCAAGTTAGACTGTGTGTAGAATTCACCTCTGTTGTGGTATAGCCCCCTAACATCACATGTGTACAATCATACTGAAATCAACAGCAAATGATGATTGCAAGAGTACATCAACACCCACAAACATCATTGCACCCCCAAACCTCAGAGTAAAGCAGACCAAAAGTGTGTGTTACGTTTGCCAAACAATGACAAAGTGAATGAAGTCAATGGCAATGTGGAAGTGCCATGCAGAGCATGTGGCACATTCATCCATACCCACACATCAAAATGTTTAAGCAAGGGCAGTAACAAACGATACAACAGGAGTAACAGTGTTTATTGCAAAATATCCTGATAGGCACAAAATGTCAAACAAATAAAAGGCCATTGGCCAGTCCACAGTCCAAACAATGCACATGTGTGCATGAAAATGTTTACAGTGAATGTGGAACACCGTACACTGCCATGTGAATGAACAAAGCACCGGGGCTATCAAAGCGCAGTCCAGGCACCGCTGTGGGAAAGATGGGTATGGGAGGGGGTCTGTGCCTCAGACTTGCCTGTCAGTTGGACTGGGAGGTGGCTGATTGTCGTGGCCACTGGCGGAACTGGACCTGGGCGAGAGAGGCTCGTCAGAGTCAGTAGTGGCTGTGGCAGGCGTAGGGCTGCTTGGACCGGGTGGCATGGTGGCACGTGGAGGCGGAGAGATGCTGCCGTGAGACACAGAGGCAGTGGTGGCTGTGGCAGGTGTAGGCCTGCTTCTACTGGGTGGCATGGTGGCACGTGGAGGTGGAGAGATGCTGCCATGAGACACAGAGGCAGTAGTGGCAGTGGAAGGTGTAGGCCTGCTTCTACTGGGTGGCATGGTGGCACGTGGAGGCGGAGAGATGCTGCCATGAGACACAGAGGCAGTAGTGTCTGTGGCAGGTGTAGGCCTGCTTGGACCGGGTGGCATGGTGGCACGTGGAGGCGGAGAGATGCTGCCCTGAGACACAGAGGCAGTAGTGGCTGTGGCAGGTGTAGGCCTGCTTGGACCGGGTGGCATGGTGGCACGTGGAGGCGGAGAGATGCTGCCGTGAGACACAGAGGCAGTAGTGGCTGTGGCAGGTGTAGGGCTGCTTGGACCGGGTGGCATGGTGGCACGTGGAGGCGGAGAGACGCTGCCGTGAGACACAGTGGGTGAGGGTGAATGTTGAGGGCTGCTTCTACACTTCTTTGGTATACGATATTGCAGAAGTGTCTTGGGAGTAGTGGGAAGTGTGGCTGGCACAACAGAGTCCCTCTCCACCAAAGGTGTGACAGGTGCAGGTGGCCCTCCTTGTGGGGATTTGCAGGATATGGACTTCGCCTTGCTTTTTGCTTGCCTTTTGCCCTCCATCCCCTGTGGCCCTGGTGAACGACTCACATTGCTCTCCTGACCACGCTTCACAGGGGTGTGGGTGGGAGTAGAGGTCCTGGGTGAAGCAGTCTTAGGTTGCTTTGTGGGCTTTCCCTTCAGCGGCACCAGCACCACATCAGGCATGCCAACTGTTTGTCTGTCACTTGGAGCAGTTGTGTGGATGGGAGTCTCTTGTGATGGGTGCAATCTTGTGGACCGTGAGCTAGAGGCCTGCTTCTTTGCCTGATGCCCCTGAGTGTCATGTGAAGGGCTTTTTTCTTTGCGTCCCTGTGTCACTTTTTGGGGATGGTGTCTGTGGTCTTGCACGCTTGGAGCGCAGCTGTCGTGTGCTGGGTGTCGACGACTCTGGGCCTGAGGGCTCAGTTGTGTGGTCACTCCCCTCAGGGGTTGCCACTGGCAGGGTGGTTGGTGAAGGCATTGGGGCTGGACTTGGATGCTGTGATAGCTGAATGGCTGCCGTCATGGTGGAGGACAAACCCTGGACAGTCCTGTGTAGCCCACCCACATCCGAATGAATGCCCTCCATAAATGCTAGAACCTGTCCCAACTTCTTGTCCTGATCCTGGAAAGCATTTAGGAGAGCTGTCTGACCCACACACAGCTGACGCAAGAGTTCAATCGCCTCAACACTGAGGGCAGCAGGGGAGATAGGGGCAGGGGCAGCGGTGCCTGGGGTGAAGGCGACTCTACCCTTAACAGCCCTGCGGGCACGGACAGCACTAGTGGTAGTAGCCGGGATGGTGGGCACTGGCCGATGTGTGGTGGAGGAAGAGGCAGCATTGTCACTCCCTGTGACCACCATTGTCGCTGACTCCCCACTGGAGTCCGGTGATGTTGAGGTTATGCTTTCTGCGCGTGAGTCTTCAAGGACACTCCTGTTCCCCTCCGAGGCGCTGGTCACATCAGTGTCAGTGATCTCATGGCTAGCATGCGTGCCACATGCTTCAGCACTGGTGTCCGTATCATGGCCTTCCGTGCACTCGGTAGATGCTGCAATGGACAGAGACATAGGTTCAGTACAGTGCCATACACACAAACATCAAATGCAAGCACCAAACTAGACTAGATAATGACAACCCCAAGTTGCACAACACCCTGTGCAGTCTGCATGTGCAACAATCATGCTGAACACAGAAGATGCATGGAAATATGCATTGTTTACATCAATGAGCCATGTGAGGTTCACACTGGCAAATAGCAGGTCCCTGCCTCCTTGTAATCTAACATAAACATCTCTGCAAGCATACCCACGTGCCTGTATGTGAGAGAGGCATACATCTCAGCATGTTGCCTCTGTCACATATGGAGTCACTGTAAGGGGACAACACAGATACAGATTCAAATTTCTACTTAATAATGTCCATGAGCTACTGATGTCTGACAAGGTGAGCAATTCATCTTGCAAACTGATGAACGTTGGTGTCAGATGTGTACTTCACACCATTTACAAGTCCTGTAGTGCACACATCGTTAAATGCACACTGACATGATGCACACTGCTGTACACTGCCTGGTGATGTCCATGACACCCAGAATGCAGAAGATGTCATAAGGCCACATCTCATCATGCAATGGCAAGGGCCATTGTATGAAACACATGATCAAGTCCATCTATGGGAAAATACATGACACCTGCACTGAACACATAGGCCACTGAGAAGTAGTTCCTAAAAATGTACACAGCAGCAAGATCAGCAATGTCTCACGGTCGCCATTCATGCAGTCACTCACACCCAAAGTCAGCCTACGCAGAATACTCACCACTTACTCCCTGCTGATGGTCCCTCATACAGCTCTGGTTGTGTCACAGACAAGATGCGGGACATTAGTGGAGTCATGGTTCGGCGTGCCAACCTGCCACTGCGAGGGACCAGCCCCACCGTCATCTCTGTCACGGTCCTGCTCAGACGGGAGATGTCGTCCCACCTCTTGTGGCAGTGTGTGTGCCGTCTGTTGGATTCACCCAGAGTCCGCACCTTCCGTGCAATGTTCTTCCATGTGGCCTTACGCTGGTGGACCTTCAGCTGCAGGCATAGGAGACAAGAAAAGGAAGTATCAGAGACCCTGTGTCATTCACACTGTGTGTCAGCACAGGAGAACATAAATGAATGGCACACAAATTGCTACATCTTCATCCAAGGCCATACAGCATGACAAATAGTACAAGTTTATTACAATACTACACAGAAATGAATGCATGTATGGCAAGGCACACAGTACATGGCCATCTCATACACATGCACAATGGCAGCACAGACAGCCATGTGCAGAAGGCCCTCATCGGTGATGCAGTATGTGAGTGAGCATGACATGCAATACAGAAATAATGAAGTGTAGTGGCAGACTCACTGTGTCCACCACTACACACCCCACGATGCCCTTGGCCTGTGAATGGCTCAATGCATTTTTCAGGAAACATATTGGGACATAATCTGATTTATCACGCACTTCTCACAATGTTAAGTCCTCGATTGTGCAATCCTCAGGACTATGATGGCTCAGTGAGTATTAGGTGTGTGGACTAAACACATGTTTGACTCAGTCCAGGTAGGCATGGCTCAGAGTAATATTGGACAGTGTCTGTGCAGGCCAGAGGAACTCACAGTGCGGCTCAACATGGTCCCTCAGATAAATCACATGGATGTACAGCATGAGAGGGTGAAAAGTGCCAACACATGCGAGACTGAACACGTGTTCAAATCAATGTAAGGATGACATCTACTACTTACATTGATGTGAAGTGTCATTGTTGCATTAACATCAAGTGGGTTCCACTCATGCATTGGACTATTGTGCATGATGCTCACATCAACATAGTGCACTTAAGAAATAGTCAACACACATAAGTTAGTGCTCCATACCAATATACATTTCATCAGTCACGTATGAGGTTGTGAAGAGTGAGTGGACAGTCGCATAACATGGCACAGTAAAAATCAGTCCCGACTTGTGCTGTTTCAGAACACCATCGTATCTGTGTGGCTGTTTAAGCAATGCATGTCTCCCCTTACCTACAATAAACTTATGTAGGTGTGAAATAAGCCTACAGACACCATTGACATGAAGTTAGCATGCATGGCAGTGTAACACACATTTACATCACCTAGTCTCAGACCAACATGTTTATTAAGTTTGTGCAAGAATGGCTGTAGGAGTGTCCATTTTCTACACATAATCAAAGTCAAGTCCCACAGAACATATATGGAGCATGCCATGTCAACTATTAGGATGCCTGTATATCGACTTGCACTCACAGGCACATACTACTGCACAGCAACATCATGGTATCATTTTGATCACTCTCACACTTGGAATCAGGGACACTTACCAGTACATCTGGTGCACCAAAAAGCCTCCCATACTGTGCAAGGACCTCATCCACCAGAAGCTCCAGCTCCTCTGTAGTGAAGGGACGGGCCCTGACATTCTCTGTTCTCGACATCACTGGGTCCAGGATACAGCAAAATATGCAGTTGTAGAGGAATGGCAGTCTGCAGTGTCTGAATGCATGTGAAATGTGTGGCTCTCCCACAGAGATTTATAGGCCCCTGGGTTGGTATCAGTGGCAGGCAGCTGCTGCAATTGGTCCACCTGACTGGCATCTTTCAAGTGTGGCCAATAAGCGGCCCCATGGTGGCGGTGCACGCCTACCGCGGTTTCCAAAGTTGCATTTCACTACCGCGATCGCGGTTCCCATTGGCTGCAATGGCATTGGTGGTGTCACACCGCGGAGGACAGGCGGTCGTTACTGCTATGCTGCATCTTTCAGGTGTGGCCAATGAGCGGCCCCGCGGTGGCGGTGCACGCCTACCGCAGTTTCCAAAGTTGCATTTCACTACCGCGATCGCGATTCCCATTGGCTGCAATGGCATTGGTGGTGTCACACCGCGGAGGACAGGCGGTCGCTACCGCTATGCTGCATCTTTCAAGTGTGGCCAATGAGCGGACCCGCGGTGGCGGTGCCCGCCTACCGCGGTTTCCAAAGTTGCATTTCACTACCGCGATCGCGGTTCCCATTGGCTGCAATGGCATTGGTGGTGTCACACCGCGGAGGACAGGCGGTCACTACCGCTATGCTGCATTTTTCAAGTGTGGCCAATGAGCGGACCCGCGGTGGCGGTGCACGCCTACCGCGGGTTCCAAAGTAGCATTTCACTACCGCGACCGCGGGTCCCATTGGCTGCAATGGCATTGGTGGTGTCACACCACGGGGGACAGGCGGTCGCTACCGCTATGCTGCATCTTTCAAGTGTGGCCAATGAGCGGACCCGCGGTGGCGGTGCACGCCTACCGCGGGTTCCAAAGTAGCATTTCACTACCGCGACCGCGAGTCCCATTGGCTGCAATGGCATTGGTGGTGTCACACCACGGGGGACAGGCGGTCGCTACCGCTATGCTGCATCTTTCAAGTGTGGCCAATGAGCGGCCCCGCGGTGGCGGTGCACGCCTACCGCGGTTATGGGCACATTATGCACTAGCAATGGCAATGGTCTAATTTAACAATTGAACACTATGCCTCCATAGTGTCTTTATGCACTTGTTTTGTACAATGAATGCTGGTGTGACATTAAACTCACTGATGCCTACACATGCCATGTCTGTGGAAAATGTGACATGCATTGACATGCACTTACTCACGTCACCTATGATATGTGTGTGGATGTACATCTATTGGTTGTATGATGTTGTCTCATCTTTGGAATCAACTTAATGTGTGAGATGGCTAATCAAACAACAGTAATGATTGCCTGAACACATAATGGTGGTATGTTACTGTGCCCATGGATGGTTTAAGTAGGATATGTGCTCAGCTTACACACACTGAGCACATTGTGATGATAACTAGTGGTCTGTGCAACTTAAGCAAGAAGGTGTGGCAGGTAAAGCAGCTACATATGAGTCAGCAGTGTTGCTGTCTCATACCTGTGCTGTGTCACCTACTCCTAGGCCTGGGGCCACCAGATGTATTGGTGTACCATTCACAACCTCTGAATATGTTTGTCTGGTAGTCAGTATGTACAACATGACCCCTTGTAAACACACATGTGGTGAATGTCTCTCTGCATCTGAGTTGTGGATTCAGCAATTGTTGGAGTACGTTCATTGTTTCTGCTGCGTGAGTCAAGATGTGAGAAGTCGGGCACATCTCATTGTGTAATTTGAATAACATTAGTCCTCTCCCATTTCATGTAGGCGATGACCAAATGTGCACCGGCCTTTCACAGTCCTGGCGGACATGGAGGATGTGGACATCATCAGGAAATTTCGTCTGGATCGCGTTACACTGCAAGAGCTGTGTGCTCAGTTGGAGCCCCATCTGAGGCCTCAACGCACATATCCAACTGCCCTATCCCCAACCGTGAAGATCATGGCAGGCTGCATTTCTTCGCTACGGGCTCTTTCCAATACACGGTGGCCACCGCCGGTGGGATGTCGCAACCAACATTCAGTATGGTGCTCTGGGATGTGGTGTCCGCAATGATGCTATACAAGGACCAATACATACGATTCCCAAATACAGCAGATTTGCCTGCTGTGAAGGCTGGTTTTTATGCCCTTGGCCACATTCCTCATGTAGTTGGTTCCATTGACGGCACACACATTGCCCTTGTCCCACCACAGGCACGTGAGCAGGTGTATAGGAACAGGAAGCACTAACATTCCATAAATGTGCAGGTGGTATGCCAAGCTGATATGATCATCAGCCATGTTTGTGCGCGATTTGCTGGCTCCGCCCATGACTCCTACATCCTGCGGAACAGCATTGTACCCCGGCTGATAGAAAATCTACATCCAGAGCGTGCATGGCTTGTAGGTGAGTACACTGAGTCAAGTAGTGTGCTGTGTATGACATGCTGTTCTCGTCAACTGTTTGTATCACAACATTTCTCTGTGTATGTCACACCTAGGTGACTCAGCGTATCCCAACAGGCCGTGGTTGCTGAGCCCACTGCAGAATCCAAGTACCCCGGGTGAAGTCAGCTACAACGAGGCACATGGTAGGACACGACGTGTGGTGGAGCGCACCTTCGGCCTACTGAAGTCCCGATTCCGGTGCCTGGACAAGAGCGAGGTGCACTGTTGTATTCCCCACGAAAGGTGTGCCGGATAGTTGTAGCATGCTGCATGCTACACAACCTTGCCTTGCGCAAAGCCGTTCCGCTGATCATGGATGACGATGAGCAGCAGATGCCCCCTCCTGCACACCCACACACTTCCAGTGCGGACGATAGTGGTGAAGAGGAAGGTGTTGACCTGCGTCGACAGCTCATTGCCAACTACTTCCCTTGAATGTAAGTCACTTTGTAGACAAGTGACATTGTGTGTTTGCTTGGATGTTACTATCAAGGCTTAGATAACTCTAACTGCTGGCTGTTGTTGTGTGTGTGATGAGGGATGATGTGTGTGGCACAGGGTATGTGTATCCAGGTACATCATGTGTATGTTGAGGTTGTTGACCATTGCTATGGGTGCTTGTTTTTGTACCTTTATGCCTAGTGTTGTATTTCTGCTGTGAAGGCGTCACCTGATGAGTAAATGTCATTCTCTTGTGTCGTTCTAGGTTCATTCACCCTCTGAATGCCTCCTCTGCTTCACAGCTGTTGGAACATTGAAATCTGATTTGTCATTGTACATACTGGAATAAACATGTAGCTCACACAGACATAGGTATGTGAAGAGTGTTTATTTGGAATTAGTTTTTGTGCACGTGACGGGGATATGTACATAAATGTGAACAGTGAATAAATGAGTTGTCAGTCATGGTAGTTGAGACAAATAGTGTAGTCACCACAAAGCTGAAGTCACACAGTCCAACAGACTCAGGCCATCAACATGGCAATGTGGGCAAGAATAGTCAACATAGTCAATGCAAAGGGGAACAACAAGATACCATCATGGCTGGCTCTGTGAGTGGCGTTGGTATGGTGGCCTGCCACCAAATCCTCCCCTGTGGATTCTCGGAAGGCCCCTGGTGTGTTTGGGAGGGGGGGCATCTGCTGCAGGGTCAGTGGTGTCTGAGAACTCACTCTCCTCCTGCACACCCCTCTCTGTGGCTGCAACTGGAATGTTGGGCTGCACAGCAGGCAATCCACTGGAGGGGGGTGGAGCGGCACTTCGGGCTGGGAGTCTGTCCCTCAGAACACCCACTAGCTGGCCAACAAGGTCGACAAGTTGGCCCATCTGTGTGTCCATGGACTGCTGCTGCAGGCGGATCTCATGCATGTCTTCAGCAAGCTGGCCCATTACTCCATGGTTCTCTTGGTAGGCACCAAGGACTCTTGCAATGGTGGCCAGGGATTCAGGGTCATTGTCCTCCTGTGTCTCTGCCCCAGTTGTACTCCCACCTGCCCTCCTGACACAGACCTGTGGCATAGTCCCCCGACGCACTGGCACACTCTCCCTGTCATGCTGGGATTGTGTGGTGGTGTTGGTAACCACCGTGGCAGGGCGTGTGTTGCAGGCAGCAGTGGTGATGGTGGTGGTGGAAGCCACACAGGTCGTAGTGGCAGGGGGCAGCACAGTTGTTCTTGCCGTGGTGGTGGTGGTGGTGGAGCCCACACAGATTGTAGTGGCAGGGGACAGCATGGTTGTTCTTGCCGTGGTGGTGGTGGTGGAGGCCACACAGCTCGTAGTGGATGGGGGCAGCACGGTTGGTCTTGCCGTGGTGGTGGTGGTGGTGGTGGTGGTGGGGACAATGAGGGCTTGAGACATGTTAGTCCCTGCCACACCAGAGGGGCCAGCTTGAGAATCCTCGTCCGAGAATGTTGGGGAATCTGCATCCGAGAGTCCACGTTCCAGGGGGGGAGACTGGCTCCGCATGTTGGTGTCATCCTCTGCAGTTAGTTGTTGAACTCCTGTTGAACAGAGGTGATATGGTGATTGAGTTGCACCAACAAGCTTGATGTTAGACAATTGTTTGAGACGTTTGATACAACACACACTTTACAATGCAATGACTTTGTATGCCTGCTATATGCTGTGCACCATGTCATGACGTTGAGGTACATACCTTTTAAGTCCATGGTGTCCGTTGGGAATTGATACTTGGTGCAGTGTACAGATAGTGTGAATACACGGACATGTCCTCATCTACCTAATTGCGTGACATCAATTTTCTGTTGTGCGTCTTTTCATTTAGCTGTTCATGTTATCTATTTCAACAGAGCTAGTAGGAACCATTGTCATGTTATACATAGCTTTGGAATCACATGTACTTCCCTTTTTTTCCATGTAGACCATGCATGTTGGTGTTGAGATGGGCGTTCATGCTCAGACACCATGGCACTTCCACATTGCATTCTCTGCTGTGCACAATTGTGGGATGCATTTGTTTCACTTGTGACTTGGTGAGTATGAGTTCAAAATATGTGACAGTTACGTGCACTTAGATGTCTGCACACTGGATGTGGCATTGAAAACTATGCCAAGTTGGCTGACATGTTAGTGCTGATGTTGTTATGTGGCTACATGCATTTAGATGAGGATGGCGGGGTACATGCAGTCACTACCTACGTGTAAGTTTTGGGAGAGCAATGCGATGGCTGCCCCATGCTTGTGGGTGTGGGGAATGCTCCATCCTGCTGAGCTGTGGGACAAGGGGGCCTGTTGGGAGTAGTAGTGCAGACTTCACAGCCACAAAGACCCCTCCCTGTTAAGATGGCTACCCACCTGTAAGTTTGATGAGAACAATGAAATGGCTGCCACATGGTTCTGGGTGGGGGGGACATGCTCCATCCTGCTGAGCTGTGGGACAAGGGTGCCTGGTGGGAGTTGTAGTGCAAGCTTCCCACACACAAACACCCCCTCCCTGTTAAGATGGCTACCTACCTGTAAGTTTGATGGGAAGAATGAAATGGCTGCCACATGGTTGTGGGTGTGGGGAGTGTTCCATCTTGCTCAGCTGTGGGACAAGGGGGCCTGTTGGGAGTTGTAGTGCAGACTTCACAGCCACAAAGACCCCTCCCTGTTGAGATGGCTACCTACCTATGAAGTTACACATTGGAGGGAAATGGCTGCCCCATGCTTGGGGGTGTGGGGGATGCTCCATCCTGCTCAGCTGTGGGACAAGGGTGCCTGGTGGGAGTTGTAGTGCAGGCTTCCCACACACAAACACCCCTCCCTGTTAAGATGGCTACCTACCTGTAAGTTTGATGAGAACAATGACATGGCTGCCACATGGTTCTGGGTGGGGGGACATGCTCCATCCTGCTGAGCTGTGGGACAAGGGTGCCTGGTGGGAGTTGTAGTGCAAGCTTCCCACACACAAACACCCCTCCCTGTTAAGATGGCTACCTACCTGTAAGTTTGATGGGAAGAATGAAATGGCTGCCACATGGTTGTGTGTGTGGGGAGTGCTCCATCTTGCTCAGCTGTGGGACAAGGGGGCCTGTTGGGAGTTGTTGTGCAGACTTCACAGCCACAAAGACCCCTCCCTGTTGAGATGGCTACCTACCTGTGAAGTTACACATTGGAGGGAAATGGCTGCCCCATGCTTGGGGGTGTGGGGGATGCTCCATCCTGCTCAGCTGTGGGACAAGGGTGTCTGGTGGTAGTTGTAGTGCTGGCTTCTAACCCACATACCCCCCTCCCTGTTAAGATGGCTACCTAACTGTAAGTTTGATGAGAAGAATGAAATGGCTGCCACATGGTTGTGGGTGTGGGGAGTGCTCCATCTTGCTCAGCTGTGGGACAAGGGGGCCTGTTGGGAGTTGTAGTGCTGGCTGCCTGTACATGTGCCCCCATGTAAATATTGTTATGTACCTTTGTGGTGAATGAGAGGGAGTTCATGTGGGATCTGTGAGACCTGTTTGGGGGTAGTGTGGTGGACATGAGTACATTTGGGCCTAGGAGGTGTTGCTTTTTAGTTGTGCAAGCTACTACATAGCAGGGTTATGGCAGACTTTTGTTGGTACTTACCAGCCTCCATTCCCCCCTCAATTCCAGTGCAACTCTCTGGGTGCAGAATGCTAAGCACCTTCTCCTCCCATGCGTTGAATGTTCTTGGTGGAATGGGAGGGCCACTGCCAGTCCGGTTTGCCAGCTCACGGTTCTTGCTGTTCTTCTCCTTGACCTTGCTCTTGAGGTCAGTCCACCTCTTCCTGATCTCCTTCCTGTTGCGTGGAACTTGCCCTACAGCATTGACTCTGTCAACTATCCTTTGCCACATTTGATTTTGCCTGGCTGATGGGGTCTGTTGAACCCTGCTTCCTAAAATATATGGCTCAACTCTTATTATCTCATCCACCATGACTGACAACTCACCATCAGTGAATTTGGGCATCTTATGTGCCATGGTGTGTGATGTGCTGAGTGGTTAAGAGTGCAGGTGTGCAGGTGGTGATGGTGGTGGTGATGTGTGTGGTGTGTGTGTGTGTTTGTGATGGTGTGATGTGTGCAGGGTTGCCTATCCTTTGTGTGATGTTGTTGGGCCCTTCTGTTCTGGAGTTGTGCAAAGAATTGTGGTCATGCAGGGGCTGGTTTTATGCTCTGCTATGTGGGTGGGTCCAAAATGAGTATTCATGTCAGGTTGTCTGTGTTGGGCTGGGATTTGTAGTTCTTATTTGCCAGGGGCATGTGTCAATGGGGTGTGTTGGCTGTTTTCATTGGCTAAGCCAGATACACAGCCACATTTGGTGGTTTTGTGGTGTAGTTGCTTCCGACCGCCATTACTATTTCCGCACGGACACCGCGGTCGGACTGCAATGGTCAATCCTCCAGCTCTCCCATTCATCATTTCTGTCAATCGCGGCGGTCGGAAACAAGCGGTTGTACCGCTGGCACCGCGGTAAGATCATAATTGCACTCATGGGAATTCCGCTTGTGTATCGGCGGGTTGTGAGCTTTCCGCAGTGGATCTGACCGCTGTGGAGGGTATTTCGCATTTTCTGCACGTGCACCGCTGGTGTTTCTTGGGTTCCGACCGCGGCGGTCAGATTTTTCCGCCGGTGCATCGTAATGTGATCGGCGGTGGTGCCGCAGGCCATGCGGGCGGTCTTTTCCCATTGCCACGGCGGGCGGAATGGTTTTCCGACCGCCATCGTAATTGGCCTCCTTGACTCCTGCCTCTAGGAGCCTTCTGATTAGGATATCATGGTTAACGGTGTTAAAAGCCGCCGATAGATCCAAGAGTATCAGGGGGCTCTGGCACCAGAATCCAGTATTGCTCGGAGCTCCTCTGCGGCCTTAACCAGGGCAGTTTCCGTGCTGTGCCCCTGTTGGAAGCCATATTGTGAGGTATCTAACAGGTCTGCCGAGGAAATAAAGGCTGTTAGTTGGGTGTTTAGGATTTTTTCCAGGACCTTCGCAGGGAATGGAATCCTAGCAATAGGACTGTAATTGCTAGTGTCGCTGGGATCCAGATTAGGTTTTTTTAAAAGAGGAAGAACTGAGACCATTTCCCAAGAGTCAGGGAAGATACCAGAGATAATAATTTATTTAAAAAGTATGCTGAGTTACTCGCTGATACTATCAGGTGCCATTTGAAATATTTTCGGGGGGCATGGGTCTGTGAGTGCTCCGGACTTTAGTGATCTGACTACCTGGGATATCTGTCCAATATTAGGAGGATCGAAAAATGCCAGAACATTATCGGAACCGGGGCGTGTTTTGGTGGGAGTGTTTCCTGTGCTATCGATGCCCTTGTCTATAAGGGATTTGAAAACTGTCTGCACCTTGTCCTTGAAGAACCCTGCGAGTTGGTTGCAGAATTCCACACTGCTGTCCCCTTTTGATGTTTCGGGTATTTTAACTAGCCTCTTTAAAGTTGCAAAGAGTACTTTGCTAGAGTTACCTGCCTGCAGAATTTTCTCTGAAAAATAACTACTTTTTTTCCCAAAATCATTTTTTTATATTTAGTCAGTGTCTGTGCATATGAGATTTTATCAGCTACAGCATAATGCCTTCTCCACCGTCTCTCTGACTGTCTACAAAGTTGTTTCTGTGCACGCAGCGTGTCACAAAACCAAGGTTCGGAGTTTTTCTTACGCTTGGAAGTAAAGCTTTTTTCAGGGGCTAATGTATTTACTGCAGTTTTGATCCAGTTGGTAAAACTGCCTGTTGCCATGTTTGCCTCGGATGTTAGGTCAGACTTTGAAGATTCCAGAGCAGATTGCAGCAAATGGGGGTCAATGTTCCCCCAGTTGCGCCCTTTTTGTGCCCTATGGGGATTATGGGGGTGGGGGATATGATGTGTGGTGGTTACTGCGAACAATATGGCTTTATGGTCTGACCAGGTGATTGGCAAAACCTCTTGAATTTTCAGATGAGGGTTAGATGTGAAAATTCCATCTAGAGTATGACCGGCATCGTGTGTGGGATGCTTGACCAGCTGTTCCAGCGAGGCACTGGCCCTCATATCCACAATAGATGTTGTGTTATGGTCTTCTAGATTTTCTAAATGGTAGTTAAAATCACCTAAAATTGAGAAATCCTCTGATTCAATGCTTGATTCTATGATTGGGCTAATTATTTCTGTGAATCTGTTTTTCGCACCAGGAGGTCTGTACAGTAGCGTTCCTTTGAACGTGTAGTTATCACTTAGAGTGATTCTAAAGGATAGCAGTTCGCAATCTGTGCAGCTTCCTGAGGTGGAACTCTTTATTGTCAGAGTGTCTTTGAGAATGATCGCTAAACCTCCTCCCCGTTTATCTTGTCTGTCATTTCTGATTATTGTAAATCCTGATGGGATAGCTAGGGACAGTTCGACATCGGAGGTACCGTTCGCCCAGGTTTCGGTAACAAAAGCCATGTCAATTTTGTGAGCTGTCAACAGCTCTGCAAATTCTAAATTATGTTTAATCAGAGACCTTGTGTTGATGAGCAGGCCTAAGACCGTTTTGGGTGAGGGTGGTTGTTGGCGATGAGTTTGTTTCACACTAGTGCAAGCTCTTATTTTCCTAAATAGAAATTTTGAGGCACAGTGCAAGCATGATTTGGGTTCCTTAACCACTTCGCTGCTAGGCCTTTTCCCCCCCTGTGCTAAGCCTTTTTTTGGCTATTTGGGGTAGTTCGCGCTTAGGCCCCTGTAACTTTTTTACCACATAAGGTATCCACGCCAAATTTGCGTCCTTTTTCTCCAACATCATGGGGATTCTAAAGGTACCCAGGGTTTGTGGGTTCCCCTAGAGGGGACCCAGAAATTAGCCATTGAAAAATGGGAAAAAAGGGCTACAGATGAAAGCATCTGGTTTTTTCCCTGCAAATGGTATCAAAAAGGGGTTGTGGTGCTGAAATCACCATCTTCCCAGCTTTCAGGGACAAGCAGACTTTTGTCAGAAAACCAAAATCTTTTACACAGTTTTGGCATTTTTCTGGGACATAGCCTATTTTTGCTATTTTTTGTGCTTTCAACCTCTTTCCAGTTAATGGTAGAAATGGGTATGAAATCAATAATGGATCCTGGAAAGCTATACATTTTAGAAAAGTAGACAGAATTCTGAATTCAGCAAGGGGTCATTTGTGTAGATCCTTCAAGGTTTCTTTATAGAAACTAACCAATGAATATAGGAAAATTGAAAATTAGTTGAAAAAAACAGCTATTTGTTTGCCTGCCGCGGGTACTTGACCCACCCACACAAGTGAGGTACCATTTTTCTCGGAAGACTTTGGGAATGCGGGCTGGGTGGAATTTTGTGGATCCACACAGATTTCAGAACTTTCCACCACAGAAATGTGACGAAAATGTGTTTTTCTTTACAAATGTTGAGATTTGCAAGGGATTCTGGGTAACAGAACCTGGTGAGAGCCAGACAAGTCACCCCATCCTGGATTCCCCTGGGTGTCTAGTGTTCAAAAATGTATAGGTTTGCTAGGTTTCCCTAGGTGCCGGCAGAGCTAGGGTTCAAAATCTACAGCTAGGCACTTTGCAAAAAAAGGGTCCGTTTTCACTGTGAAAATGTGTTGTGTCCACGTTGCGTTTGGGTCGTTTTCTGTCGCAGAGACTAGGGCTACCCACACAAGTGAGGTACCATTTTTTTCGGAAGACTTTGGGGAATGCGGGGTGGGTGGAATTTTGTGGATCCACGCAGATTCCAGAACTTTCTACCACAGAAATTTGAGGAAAATGTTTTTTGTTTTACAAAGTTTGAGGTTTGCAAGGGATTCTGGGTAACAGAACCTGGTGATAGCCAGACAAGTCACCCCATCCTGGATTCCCCTGGGTGTCTAGTTTTCAAAAATATATAGGTTTGCTAGGTTTCCCTAGGTGCCGGCAGAGCTAGGGTTCAAAATCTACAGCTAGGCACTTTGCAAAATAGTGTCAGTTTTCACTGTAAAATGTGGTGTGTCCACGTTGTGTTTTGGGCCGTTTCCTGTCGCGGGCACTAGGCCTACCCACACAAGTGAGGTACCATTTTTCTCAAAAGACTTTGGGAAATGCGGGGTGGGTGGAATTTTGTGGATCCACACAGATTCCAGAACTTGCCACCACAGAAATGTGAGGAAAATGTGTTTTTGTTTTTTACACATTTTGAGGTTTGCAAGGGATTCTGGGTAACAGAACCTGGTGCGAGCCAGACAAGTCACCCCATCCTGGATTCCCCTGGGTGTCTAGTTTTCAAAAATGTATAGGTTTGCTAGGTTTCCCTAAGTGCCGGCAGAGCTAGGGTTCAAAACCTACAGCTAGGCACTTTGCATAAAAAGGGTCCGTTTTCACTGTGAAAATGTGGTGTCCACGTTGCGTTTTGGGCCGTTTCCTGTCGCGGGCACTAGGCCTACCCACACAAGTGAGGTGCCATTTTTCTCGGAAGACTTTGGGGAATGCGGGGTGGGTGGAATTTTGTGGATCCACACAGATCCCAGAACTTTCCATCACAGAAATGTGAGGAAAGTGTGTTTTTTAACTAAGTTTGAGGTTTGCATGGGATTCTGGGTAACAGAACCTGGTGAGAGGCACACAAGTCACCCCATCCTGGATTTCCCTTGGTGTCTAGTTTAAAAAAATGTACAGGTTTGCTAGGTTTCCCTATGTGCCGGCTGCTCTAGGGCCCAAAATCCACAGGCAGGCACATTGCTAAAAACAAGTCTGTGCCTAGTGGGCTTTCTGCCGCCCTAGGGAGGAATCGGGGGGGGTTGCCCCATATGCCCCCAAGGGGGGCAGAAAGACTGTGGCTATGTTTTGGTGGGTGGGGCTGCTGGGGTGGGGGCATTGGTATGCCCATTCTGGGCAGCCCCCACCCCCACGCATAAAAAAAGCCAGCGTAATCGCTGGCGCCTAGTGGGCTTTCTGCCTCCCCCCGGGGGCAGATCAGGGGCCACTGCCCCCATCCGCCACTCGGGGGGGGCAGAAAGACTGTGGCATTTTTTTGAGGAGGTGTGGGCATTGGCATGCCCATTCTGGGCTGACCTCAATCCTGAATAAAAAAATAAAAAAATCCTGAGGCCTAGAGGGCTTTCTGCCCCCCCGGGGGGCAGATAAGGGGCTATTGCCCCAATATGCCTCCGGAGACGGGCAGAAAGACTGTGGTAATTGTTTTTGGGGTGGGGGCATTATCATGCCCATTCTGGGCAGTCCCCACCCCTACATTATAAAAAAAAAAATCCCTGGTGCCTAGTGGGCTTTCTGCCCCCCCCCCGGGGGGCAGATCAGGGGCTATTGCCCCCCATCTGCCCCTGGGGGAGCTGAAAGACTGTTGCAATTTTTTTGGGGGGGTGGGGGCATTGGCCTGCCCATCTTGGGCAGCCCCCACCCCTACATCAATAAAAAAAATTCCCTGATTTCTAATGGGCTTTCTGCCCCCCAGGGGGCAGATTGGGGGCTACTGCCCCCATATGCCCCCCGGGGGGGCAGAAAGACTGGAATTTCACTGGGGATGGGGGCATTATCATTCCCATTTTAGGCAGCCCCCACCCCAACATCAATAAAAAAAAAATCCCTGGTTTCTAGTGGGCTTTCTGCCCCCCCGGGGGGCTACTGCCCCCGTCTGCCCCCTAGGGTGGCAGAAAGACTGACATTTCTCTGGGGGGGCATTGCCATGCTTTTTTTGGGCAGCCCCCACCCCAACGTCAATAAAAAAAATCCCTGGTTTCTAGTGGGCTTTCCGCCCCCCGGGGGGGCAGATTGGGGGCTACTGCCCCATCTGCCCCCCAGGGGGGTACCAAAGGGGATGATGGACGGAGCGTTAGAGCAAATCAAACACTCACCCCCAGTCAACTGATCTGGGTTTAATCCATCATCATTCTTTAGCTCACTCCACCACCCCAGTTCAGACATGGCCATATGCAAATCAGTCTGACCCTGTGCCTCATGGCAGTTCGGGCTGGACTGTTCCCATGAGGCACAGGGTCAGACTGATTTGCATATGGCCATGTCTGAACTGGGGTGGCGGAGTGAGCTAAAGAATGATGATGGATTAAACCCAGATCAGTTGACTGGGGGTGAGTGCTTGTAATGTCAACACTCCGTCCATCATCCCCTTTGGTTTTGCTTTGTTCGCCCTCAGTTGGCAGGGTATGCCCAGACGTATGTCCCTTGCTCACTTTGCCACTGGATTCAAGATAGCCTGGCTGATGAGGGCTGTGAGCCCGAAACCGGTCCCAGGATGCTTGTTTCTGGTCCAGGAAGACATGGCTTGGCAGTTCGGGCTGGACTGTTCCCATGAGGCACAGGGTCAGACTGATTTGCATATGGCCATGTCTGAACTGGGGTGGCGGAGTGAGCTAAAGAATGATGATGGATTAAACCCAGATCAGTTGACTGGGGGTGAGTGCTTGTAATGTCAACACTCCGTCCATCATCCCCTTTGGTTTTGCTTTGTTCGCCCTCAGTTGGCAGGGTATGCCCAGACGTGGGTCCCTTGCTCGCTTTGCCACTGGATTCAAGATAGCCTGGCTGATGAGGGCTGTGAGCCCGAAACCGGTCCCAGGATGCTTGTTTCTGGTCCAGGGAAGACATGGCTTGGCAGTTCGGGCTGGACTGTTCCCATGAGGCACAGGGTCAGACTGATTTGCATATGGCCATGTCTGAACTGCGGTGGCGGAGTGAGCTAAAGAATGATGATGGATTATACCCAGATCAGTTGACTGGGGGTGAGTGCTTGTAATGTCAACACTCCGTCCATCATCCCCTTTGGTTTTGCTTTGTTCGCCCTCAGTTGGCAGGGTATGCCCAGACGTGGGTCCCTTGCTCACTTTGCCACTGGATTCAAGATAGCCTGGCTGATGAGGGCTGTGAGCCCGAAACCGGTCCCAGGATGCTTGTTTCTGGTCCAGGGAAGACATGGCTTGGCAGTTCGGGCTGGACTGTTCCCATGAGGCACAGGGTCAGACTGATTTGCATATGGCCATGTCTGAACTGGGGTGGCGGAGTGAGCTAAAGAATGATGATGGATTAAACCCAGATCAGTTGACTGGGGGTGAGTGCTTGTAATGTCAACACTCCGTCCATCATCCCCTTTGGTTTTGCTTTGTTCGCCCTCAGTTGGCAGGGTATGCCCAGACGTGGGTCCCTTGCTCACTTTGCCACTGGATTCAAGATAGCCTGGCTGATGAGGGCTGTGAGCCCGAAACTGGTCCCAGGATGCT
The DNA here is from genome assembly GCA_963921515.1 of Calotriton arnoldi. NCBI lineage: Eukaryota > Metazoa > Chordata > Amphibia > Caudata > Salamandridae > Calotriton > Calotriton arnoldi. The sequence continues at coordinate 1,727,113 of CAWUFW010003292.1, read as the reverse complement.
TGTTTCTGGTCCAGGGAAGACATGGCTTGGCAGTTCGGGCTGGACTGTTCCCATGAGGCACAGGGTCAGACTGATTTGTATATGGCCATGTCTGAACTGCGGTGGCGGAGTGAGCTAAAGAATGATGATGGATTAAACCCAGATCAATTGACTGGGGGTGAGTGCTTGTAATGTCAACACTCCGTCCATCATCCCCTTTGGTTTTGCTTTGTTCGCCCCCAGGGGGGGCAGAAAGACTGTTGCGACCAAACAAATATGGGGGGAGCAAAGGCCCTTGCCCAAGGGGCTGCTCCCCCCTCCCTGGTGCTAGTGGGTGGATCCCTGCTTGGGGATCACCCTCCTGGGGTGATCCCCAAGCAGGGATCCACTAGGGAAGGGTACCATTGGAAAGGGAGATTCTCCCCTTTCCAACGATACCTCTCCCATCTTTTTCGGTGCTCGGGGGGCTGAGATAACCCCACAAGCACCGAAACTGAGAAACTGAAACTAAGTTTCAGTTTCGATTTTGTTGCAATGACGATAGCGCGCCATGCGCGTGATCGTCATTGCAATGAAATTCAAAAATAGGCCTGGGGAGGTTGGGAAGCTCTTCCCCACCTCCCCAGGCAAAAGGGAAATCCCTCTGCTGTCTGCAGCAGAGGGATTTCTGATTATGTGCTCATGACGGAATGGTTCAGTCATGAGCACACTTGAACTTGTGCTCATGACGGAACCATTCTGTCATGAGCATGGAAGGGGTTAAATAGATCAAGCTGAGGACAAATGGGAGTCTTATTAGGCTTATTGAGACTCAAAAGTGCATTTTTAGAATAGGCCAGTCTGGGCCCCTTATGTGATACGGATGGGACACGGGTCATGGCCCTGGGCCCGGTCCAGGCGCGTACGGGCGCAGACTGGCTTGACTTTGGAGCGCCGGCGGCGCGCCCGCTGCGCGTCTGCTCTGGCATCCTGCTTAAGTAGTAAATGCAGCAGGAAACTGGCGCGCAGACACCAGCTGCCCCCTTTGACCCAGAAGTCAATCCCAGGTGTTTCCGGTTCACCAAAGCCCTCCACGCAATCGGCAACAGCCGCGATGGAACGAGGCTTGACCCGGAACACTGGGGGAGCTGGGCGAGCTACCGACCGAGCAAGTAAGTGAGCTACAAACAGATACAAACAGGCTAAAAGAATGTATATTCTTAAAATATGCAGTTGAACATAACCAGTAAAATTGGAAAGTAGCCTCACTCTTGACAGGTCTCAGTGGCCATTTGAATTAAATGGAGTCTCATGTGTGGCAGCAATCATGCGATCAAAGTTGCTAACAACTTCTTGGGGCATTTTGAAAGCTTCCCTGGGAATGCATTCAGCCCATTGCTTATCATTGACTTCATGATTTGTCACGCCCACCTGCTTGATTTCTATTTGTTGTCTTTATTTGTTTTAGGCTGTCCAGCTTGAGTGCGTCCCTCGGTGGAGCATAGCCTATTTACTGTATTTTTTTTAAGTGCTCACTTTCTGTAAACAGGCCTTTAAATCTTGTTCTTCTCTTGTCATATTTGCTGTGCATACAAAAACAGAGGTCAAATGTCAGGCTCTGTCTTCTGAGGGAGAGTGGTGTTTACTTCTCTTTATCTGACTTCAAAGTAAGAGAATGGCGATTGTCCAGTTACCTCGCAGAGAGAATCTTGATTTCATTAAAGACAACGGAGACTAACATTATGCAATAACCTTTTATTGCTGCCCCCCAACCAGCAGCCCCTTAAAGAATATTTAATACATCATAAGTAAAACATTCCAACATAGAATGTCGCGACATCATATAGCTCTCCAGAAACGCCGGCAGACAGAAGGAATCCCCATATCCGGAGGCTTTGATTTTATTCACTAGATCGCTATATACTTCTTTTAGTGCAGAAAGAATAGAAAGTGACATCCAGCTATCTACAGACATTACTAATCCTTTTTGCCTGTCCAGGCGATGCATGTCCATTGGACAATCAGTATACCCTTATTGAAATCACATCAGGATATCTTTCTGTATTTTGCGGCATAAACTGATGTCCCATCGTCATTTGTTTTAGAGGTTATCTTTGAAATATCGTATTGTCCTTATTCAACTGTGCATCATCATAGGTTTACTATCCAAATTAAGAATTCATCAATTGCTTTCACTGTGGCCGTCTTCCTGACGAAGGCACCTTGGCAGTGCGAAACGCGCGTAGAATTCCACCAGTCAATTGAATTTGTGCCACGTTTCTGATAGTGTATTGCAAATTTTGTGCTGATTTATTAATTCATGATAATGTGTTATCATTCTAACAATGTTATTAATCTGTTTTTAGTATGGTTGTGAGTTTGTATGATGGATATGAAAGTGAATGAATGATTTAAAATACATTTTCTTTCACGGTTTAAAAACTTAATAAATGCTAACTTTTTCTATTTTTGATAAATTGATTGTTGTCTTTGGTTCTTTCTGACAATTATTACATATGCAGGAGTATCATATGGTCTGCATTTTGGTTGCCTTAAATCTGTACACTTAGCGACATCATATAGCTCCATGACAACTGTGAGTCTTCCTCTTCAAGCTGTGCCAAAAACCACGCCTCACTTCAGTTCAATCCAAAATTTATTGCAGGGAGTTTTCTGAAAATAAAATGGATACCAAGTGATACCAATTGGAAATAAAATTTTGTGTTGCAAAATGTAATCATGGCAGAGATAGAAAACTGCATTATCAATCTTATTGTTAAAATCACTACAAGTTGTAAACAACATTATTAATTTATCAACATTTCAGTCTAATAATACTGTATTATGACAAAGTATTCCTAAACATCTAAGCATAGTAATGTTCATAACTTTAACAGTACAGAAAACCACGGTGTGGCGGGAGGGATAATGTTAGCCTCTGTTGTCTTTAATGAAATCAAGATTCTCTCCGCAAGGTAATTGGAGATTCGCCATTTCATTAAAAGACCGAAGGTTACCATTATGTATGCTTAAAGCTTTTCAGCACCATATTGCTCACGTGTTGTACAGGTCTAAGATCAAAATTAGCAAAAGTGCTAGCACTTGACCAGTCTCCTGCTTTAAGTATATCTACAACTGTACCTCCTGCCCCAAAAACCTTACTAGCCATTGCAGCTCTTGATGAATATGCTCCAAATCTATATAAATTTATTCCTGCTTCGGACATCACTGTCCTCACCCATCTAGAAATGGTAGCTGATGTTACTGCTCTGAACGGTTTAACGTATGAAATTAGTAATTGATCCTCGCCATTCGGTCTGAATTCAAACATGGTTTGTTCGTAAACTTTCATGCAACTTACCACACAACCTTTGGCAGTCCTCAAAAGCGGGATAAAATATATTTTCTGACATTGTTTTTGTTCTTTTCCAAATCTCAAAGTGAACCCCATCTGGAGTGTAGTACCTATTACAAATCTCTAGGGATTTTACATTTGATACCCTCCTAAATTATATTAAACATAGTAAGTTTGCCAATTTGAATGATATTTGCCTTCTAGAGAGGAAGCACTTATAAGGTCAAGATACAAATAGATCAAATACCAAATTGGCATTCTATAATGAATTGTACCTAGCCTTAGGCAGACGTCTAAGACTTACACCTTTCATTACCCTGCGAACCACGGGATCGCTACCAATCGCAAAATCATTCACTAAATCATGTCCTGCTGAAATACCTGATCTGTAACAGTTTACCGTTTTGTAAGACAGACCCAACCTGAACAAATAAGCAAGATAATTTGCCACTTCCACTACAGGAGCTTCCACGGGATCCACATTCTGTTCCAAGCACCAACGACACCATTTCTTCCATACTCCTGTATATCTCTTCCTAGTGCCTGGTGCCCATGACTCGTCCAATAAGTCCTCAGCCTCTCCTTAAAGCCCTATGTATCTTTTGGATTTCCTGAAATCCTCCAAACAAGAAGGTTCAAGCTTTCTTCTAGAATCAGAGGATGCCCCACCCATCCTGTCCTTCTAACAAGCCTACAATGGCCGGTATTAAGCGTGGAATTTCCATTGATAGCTCCATCACTCCAGGGAACCACACTTGTGGGTTCCAAAATGGCATCACTAGTATAATTTGGGATCCTTCCTTCTGTACTTTCAACAAGACCTGTTGAATTAGTGATAAGGGAGGGAAAGCATAATTGCTCTCTCCTTTCCAATTCTGGAGTAAAGCATCTACTGCTATGGCCTTGGGGTCTGGTCTCCAACTGTAAAATCTGTCTCTCTGGTAAGTGAGTCTGCTCGCAAACAGGTCTACTGTGAAGGGGCCCCATAAATCCTGAATTTTCCTAAAGAACTTCGGGTTCAATTTCCAATGGCTGGAATCCCAAAGATACCTCAAGTTCCAGTCTGCTCTTTCGTTCAGGAGACCCGGAATGAATTCCACCTTCAATAAATTCTTTTGACCCCAACAAAAAAATGCCATTTGTTTTGGCTAGGTCGGCAAGATGTTTTGATCTTGCTCCCTCCAGGTGGTTGATATAGGAGACTGCTGTAAAACTGTTCAGTCGGATTAGGACAACTCTGTTCTTTAGGGTGTCCTTGAAACTCATCAGGGCATTTAGGTCTGCTAACATCTCCAAGCAATTTATGTGTAAGGGGAGTTCCTCTCTGGACCATTTTCCCCCTGTCTCTATTTCTCCCAGGATCGCACCCCAGCCCAGGTTGCCGGCGTCCAATTCTGTTGTAAACTTTGGGATATTTCCAAAATTTGCTTTCCCATTCCAACTGCCCAGATTGCTCAACCGCCATTGGAGGTCCTCTTGAGCCTCCTGGGATAATGGGACTTAGTCTGTATACCAAAGACCCTTCCTTAGACCCAAGGTCTTCAGTCTCTGAAGGGCCCTGTAATGCAAGGGTACCGCGGAGATAGCTTGTATTGAGGAGGACAGTAATCCGACTGCTCTCGCCAAACCTTTAAGACTCACCACATCTTTCAAAAGTAAATAAGTTACCTCTTTCTTTATTTTTGATATCTTCTTTTGAGGTAAAAGCAACTGAGACTTGATGGTCTCTACCTGCAAAGCCAAAAAGTCCAAATTCTGCATTGGGACCTGAATAGATTTCTATATATTGATAAGGAAACCTAACCCTTCTAAGAGTGTCTTTGACCACTTCATATGCGTCAATACAGCCACAGCTTGTGCAGGTAAGAGCGGTGGGGCCGGGGGGGATTTCGACAGATGACGACGAGGGAAAATTAAATAAATATTTAATTTTCCCTCGCTGTCTGTCAAAATCCCCCTCCCCGGCCCCACGGCTCTTACCTGCACGAGCCGCGGCTGCGTCAATAGTTCTTCTCGATCTTGAGACATCACAAGTATGTCATCTAAATATATTATTAGTCTTACTCCCCTTCTTCTCAGGGAAGCCACTACTGGTTGGTAGTAGGGCTTTGGTAAAGCACCAGGGGACCAAAAGGAAGACAACAGAACTCGTATAGAGCACCCTTCCAACTGAAATGTAAATATTTCTGACTGTGTGGGTCCATCAGGATTGTGAAGTAAGCATCTTTGAGATTCAACTTCACAAGCCAGTCTCCCTCTTGCAAGGTGTCCCTTACAAGATGGTTTCCTCCCATCTTGAAGTGTCTGTAAATCAAAAATGTGTTTACATCTTTCAGATTTATTACTAGTCTCCAGCCCTTGTCATTCTTTTTCACTAGGAAAACCGTACTTAAAAAACCTCCCTTTGAGTTGGTCACTTTGCAGATTGTTCCTTTGAGTAACATTTGCGTTATCTCTGAATTTACTAGATCAGAATGCTCCTGGTCTAGTGAAAGTTCTCTTGGTTTCTTCAGTTGGTAAGGCATTTTGCAAAAGTCTATTTTGAACCCTTGCATGGTTTGTGATACCCATGAATCTTTTGTTATGTTTGACCATGACTCTGGGAAATAGCGTGATCTTCCCCCTACCTTTAAATGGGAACAACCAAACTGAGGACAAACTCTTACCTTGGTCACCAGATCCCTGGTATCTGCCCCTGTTGTTGCGAGAGCGGGGATTTCGACCTCTTTGTGGGAAGAAGTTTTTGCTTCCACTGTAACTTCTTCCATAACCCCGTTGGTCATTGCAATAGAATTGGGACCTTTGCTGACCACAGCAGACAGCCCGTCCCCTCCTGTTGACCCGGCCGAAAACTCTACTGCTGAACATGCATCGCATCTTGCACTGGGCTCTGCTAAATGCGGAGAGTGTAGAAACATATTTTCGTAGTGTTTTAATAAAGTTTTCTCCAAAAGAGTAGTCCGTAAGGCGTCCCCCTGAGAATTCTTGTTGGCCAGGTCACCCAATTTTGGGTTTATTCCCATCGGAAGACCTCTTAGCCTTTCTGAGATTAACCCGGCATTAGCATTGCCCAGCAGACATAGAGCTTGTTGGCTCCACCCCCGGAGGCGTTTGGCATTCACTGGTACTCCTTTACAGGAAGCTTCTTCGGCCAAGTCTAAAATCTTGGCCAGTGGACCTAAAGTATCAAGAACCTTATCTTCACACTGTTTAAGACAGCGCTCCAGATCCTTTCTAGGGTCCCTTCCTATATTAAATAAGAAGGTCATCAACTCGGGGTCTAAGTTTGGAGTCGATCCCGACTTGTTATCTAAAAAGGGTCTTGGGCATTCTGCCTGCATCAGATTACGTGTCTCTTTGTCAAGTGGATTGTGAATCCAGTGCTTGATAAAGGCTGTGACATGGTTCATAGGCCACCATTCGGACCCTGTAGGGTGTGTGATACGGGTGGGATTATACATTTTGGCACCGGATGGGTCTCTTATGGACATTGAGGTGGAAGGTTGTTGTAGGTCGTCGTCCAGGAAATCGTTATCAAATGTTTCTGTTGGGTCAAATATATATTCATCTACCTCTTCACCCTGATCCGTGTCAAAGGGGTATTCCTGATCAGTTATGAAACTGTGTTCCTTTGAGCCATGAATTCTACTTGTTCCTTTTGTGCCGCGAGGGCCACCCATGCTATTTGCGCCAAGAAGGCTGCTCTTTCTTATTGTGCCGCTATGGATACAATGGTCCCCTGTGGCGCTCTGGCTTCCCAATGATTGATCTAGTTCACTTCCAGCGCTCAGGCTGCCTATCGTGTGTGCCCCATCTGAGAAGTGTTTAGATTTCTTTAAGGCCTTACCTCGCCTTTTAGGATAGGTGCATCCTCTTGTGAAGATAGCAGGAGGTCTTCCTCAGTTATATTGTCCCTTGGCCTTTTACCAAGTACAGCCTCGACTGCCTCCTTTAAGGTAGACTTAAATTCCCTGTCAAGAAATGTTTTAAACGTATCTTGGTTAAGGGGTGCATCAATTGTGCCTTGTATGTCACTTTCTGACATCCTTACCTGGTTAAAACACCGGTTTATTTTCAAAATATATATATAATTATCTCTCACCTTTCCCTGATAACGTTAGCAGGTAAGTATGGATTTAAGTTAACAAAACTACTCCCCCCCCCCTTTTTTTTTCTTTTTGTTGAATCAGCTTATTTGTCTTTGACACCGTCTGAGTCTGTATTGTTTAAACAGTGCCAACAGCTGACCAGCCGGTTGCCAAGTGTCGGTTCGTCTTGGCCTAAGCGTTGGCAAGCAACAACCTTTGTTTGATGATTACGGGTCCAAGCCTGTTGTCTTACCACTGTGTTCAATTCCACTTATTTGGGTCGCTTGCCCCTTATCGTGCACCGTTCCCTCCCGCTGCTTCGTATGCGAGGTCAGCAGGAGGGCCCTTCCTTGTGCGGATTGTTTGGCTCTGCCTTTCCGAGAACCGCCACCATGTAATCGCTGGTCGGGTCTCAGTGGAGGCTGCTTCCGCGCATGGAGGCTGCGGGAGGCGGTTCTCCTGGTTTAGGAGGGCGGCGCCTCACCTTGTCTGCTCGGCTGCGCAGCGCGGCTTCCACCAGCTACTATTTGTAAGTCTGTAGTGCCGGTAGCTAAGAGCAAGCTTCTAAAATGAAGCTCTCAACAGACATTCAATATAAGTGAAAAATGCTTAAAATGACTCCAGCACATTACCCAACCATAAATTGGAAGGGAATCCAATGCATGCGCAACACTTACCTCGTAAGTTTCTATCTGTAAATCAAAAAACACATATAAGGCATTGTATAGTCTAGAGACAAAGAAAAACGTACTTAGCTGTTTGAGGAGCAGCGAATAAAAGAGGAAGACTCACAGTTGTCATGGAGCTATATGATGTTGCAACATTGTATGTTGGAATGTTTTACTTATGTTGTATTGAATATTCTTTAAAGTGCTGCATGTTGGGGAGCAGCAATAAAAGGTTATTGCATAATGATAGCTTCCAGTCTTGTAATTAAATTTATGTGACAATCTTGCTGTGAAAGGAAAGGCTTTTTTGTAGCACACAATAAAATGTAGATGTCTGTAAATGAACTGTGCTGATATTTCAGACCATATCAGAATTAGGAAAGTACAAATGAAGCACTTTTTTTGTAAATCAATACACTAGGTGATGATATTTCCACACATCGTTTGTGCGCAGTAAACTGTATGTCTGTGTGTCTGTGTAAATGTAATGGTCATTTCAATTGACAATGTATTGTTTGTACTGGCAATGCATATTCCACACTACACCACTCCATTCTACACCACTCCACTCTATTCCACTCTATGCCACGCCACTCCATTCTACAACAATCTACTCTATGACACACCACTCCACTCTACAATACCCCACGTCACTCTACAACACGCCACTCTACTCTACGACACACCACTCTAGGACATGCCATTCCACTCTACAACACTCCACTCCAGGACACGTCACTCCATGACATTCCACTCTACTCTATGACCTTCCACTCTATGCTCCTCCACTCCACAACACTTCACTCCACTTCACTCCAATCTACTCCAATCTTCCCCACTCCAATCAAATGTACCATGATCTAAACCCACTCCAATCCAATCTCCCCATTTTACTCTATTCCAATGTACCCCAATCCACTCCACTCTACTCCATTACAATCTACCCCAATCCACTCCACTCCAATCTACTCCATTACACTCCATTCTACCACATTCCACCCCACTCCATTCAATCTACCCCAATCTACCCCACTCCACTCCAATCTATCCCACTCCACTCCAAACTACCCCACTCCACTACAATCCACACCACTCCAATCTGCACCACTCCAGTCTATCCCACTCTGCCTCACTCCAATCTAGCCCACTCCACTACAATCTAGCCCACCCCACTCCACTCCAATCTACCCAAATCTACCCAACTCTGCTCCAATATACTCCACTCCACTATAATCTACCCCAATCTTCCCCACTCCAATCTACCTCAATCTAACCCACTCCAGTGTACCCAACTCCACCCAAACCCACTTTAATCCACCCCACTCCACACCACTCCAATTTAGCACACTTTTCTCCACTCCAATCTACCTGACTTTGCTCCAATCTACCTCACTCCACCACAATCTACCCCACTCCAAACTGCACTACTCCAATCTACCTTGCCCCAATCAACCCCACTCCACCCACTCCAATTCACCCCACTCCAATCCACCCACTCCAATCTAATCTACCCCAATCTACCCCACTGCACTCCACACCAATCTCCACTCTAATCTATCCACCTCACCTGCATTCCAATCTATCCTACTCCGCTCCACTCCAATCTATCCCATTCCACTCCACTACAATATATCCCACTCCACTCCAATCTACCCCACTCCATTTTAATCTACCACACTTTAATCTACCCCAATTTACCCTTTTCCACTCCATCCCAACCTACCCCACTCCACTCCAATCTACCCCACTCCAATCTACCTTGCCCCACTCCACTCCAATCTACCCCACTCCACACCAGTCTCCACTCCAGCCCACTGAAATCTACTCCAGTCCACTCCAATGTACCCCACTCCACTCTAATCTACCCCACTCAAATCTACCACAACCTACCCCACTACAATCTACCCAATCTACCCCACGCTACCCCAATCTACCCCACTCCACTTCAATCTACCCCACTCCACTTCAATTTACCCCAGTCTACCCACTCCAATCTACCCCACTCCACTCCAATCTACCCCATTTCACTCCAATCTACCCTACCCCACTCGACACAAATCTACCACATTCTACACTGCTCGAATCTACCCACTCCACTCCAATCTACCCCACTTTGCCCCAATCTACCCCAATCCACCCCAATCCACCCCATTCCACCCCACTCCAATCTACCCCACCACTCTTTAGCCTACCCTATTCCAATCTACCTCACTCCAATCTACCCCACCGCTCTCTAGTCTACCCCACTCCAATCTACCCCACTCCAATCTGCCTGTCAACCCCAATGCACCCCTCTCTGCCCCAATCTACCTCACTCCACTCTACCCCAATCTACACCACACCACTCCACTCCAATCTACTGTACTCCACTCCAATCTACCCCACTCCAATGTACCCCACTCCAATCCACCCCACTTGACTCCAGTCTACCCAACTCCACTCTACCCCAATCTACCCCACTCCAGTCTACCCCAATCTACTCCACTCCAATCTACTCCACTTCAATCTACCCCACTCCACCTCACCTCAATCACTTCAATCTTCCCTTAATTCATTCCACTCCAGTCTACCCTAGTCGACCCCAATCTACCTTACCCACTCCAATCTCTCCTATTCTACCCCATTCTTTCCCAATCTACCCCACTCCAATCTCCCCCACTTCACCCAACTCCACTCCACCTCATTCCACCCCCACTCCAATCAGCTCCAATCTAACCCACTCAACTCCACTCCAATCTATCCCACTCTACTCACTTCAATCTACCCCACTACACTCTATTACAATTTACCCCACTCTACCTCACTTCAATCTACCACATTACACTCTACTACAACTTACCCCAATCTATCCCACTCCAATCTACCCCACTCTATCTCAATCTACCTAAATCTATCCTACTACAATCTACTCCATTCTACCCCAATCTACCGCACTCCACTCTACCCCAATTTACCCCACTCTACTCTGCCCCAATCTACCACACTCCTATCTACCCAATCTACCCACTCCACCCCACTCCACTTCACTCACTTTGAGCCATGCTGAACAGCAGCCACACTGGTGTACAACGTGGCTAAAACACATTGCCAAAGCAATTGGCTCTCACACAGCCTAGACCTTTTAGCTTTGACAATACTTGTTTTTTCTTTTAGAAATGTTTGGTACTCACTTCTCAAATGTCACACTTTTCGACTCCCCCAGCAACGTGAAATTCATGACCACGGTTTCTTTGGCAAAGTATAAGCCTGGCTATTATTTATTTATTTCAACTACAAGGTTGGAGGTGTGTCACTGTGTCAAATATACTATTAAGTGTAAAGTATTTCTACAGCTCTCTTGATTCTAACAGTTGGCATTGTGCTTTTGGTTCGAAAAATATTCAGTCAAAATTGTTCAAATGTGATGTGTACAAATTGTTCTGTCAAAAAGAATGCACTTAACTGTTCTTCAACGAGATTACTTACTTTATAGAAAAAGTAGAAGATTTGGAATGGGTGTGCATTGGATATGATATTGTAGTAGTTATATGTCAGGTCTGATACTTGTTTCAGCCCTCCAGGTGGGCCTGCTTTTCATCCTTCAAACACCTAGGGCCTCATTGCAAATTGGCATGTGTGTAGAAGGTGAGTTTGCAGGCCGAACATTACTGATTCTGGATGTTATGTTCCTTAAAAGCAAGACATTCATAAGTTTAGTCCCCATAATGGGAAATAAACCTGCAGACCAGGGATTACTGGGTCTATTTCTTCTGGCAATCACATTTTTTACACCCTTTTCACTTAGATTTACAACATGCTTGGTGTAGATTTGAGGGGTTGGAGATTGAGGGTGGTGAGGAGGTATAGGCGAGCAGGACAGGTTCTACTAAAGATTTGGGGAGCATTGGATACTACCCCTGTGCTGTGAGAGAGGGCCTGTAGGGGGCCAGACAGATCTTCGGGCCCAGTATTCCCCCACTAGGTGGTAGTGGGGTGAGAACACAGGCAACTCTGAATCAATCAGGACTGTATGATCCCCCAGGATACTGCTCTGGCCGACTGGTAAGAAGGGCCTTACTTGAGCAAGTGTGCAGACACCGGACATCGAGGAATGAAATACCTGACAACCGTAGTGTTCCACCAACATTTGATATTCTTACTAGGGACGCATTCAGGGTGGGGACGCATAATCCATCATTGCCACAGCCATTATTGTAATTAACATTTGGACCCCGGGTAGGAAGGTGTACAATCTGATCCAATAACAGGCTTTTTTAACAGCGGACGTACAGTTATCCAGAGAATGGGTTTCGAAATTGTGCATACTTTACTCTCCTTAGAAATAGGCTTCTGTGATGATTAATCGGAGAATTATATCCTCCCACAAAATCCTCCAAGAGTCCAGGAAACCCTCCTATGTAATGGTTCAACAATAAGTCCCGGTCAAATAACTTGCATTTGAATTAGCTTGTTTGAGGAGGGGTTCTATCATACTCTCGGCTAAATTCTCTAAACCAAATTTATAGGAAAATGATAGAAATCTGAAAACATTCAAAAGCTTTTGGTATTGATTTCAGAGTCAGCAAAAGAAAATTATATGGTCTAGTAATGGAAACTGGTGGTAAAGGGTACTGGGAAGCTAGAGGTTGCATCTGATCAGCGGGTTCATGACTTCAAAACTGTTATATTTATCTTAGGCATTGATCAGTTTCAAGTATAGAGTGTGCCTCTAAAACATCTTACTTTCTTGACAGCCTGTCGTTTTGTTAAGTGTGACAAGGCATAGGATCCCTGACATATGGTGACCATATGATGTTCATCTCCACAAGGGAACCTCATTTACAGATTCCACCAGGCTGCACTGCCACACCTTTGTTTTGAATCAAATGGATCAATTATTTCAATTATTTCTGCTTTACTCTTATTTTTCATCGTATTTAACCGTTTTTTAATCCGTTACTTTTTCTTTATGCTCAGTTCATTTTACTCAAGTCTGTTTAAGACGTAGATCTCTCAGAAAAGCTCAGGAGTCAATAGTGGGTTCCACATGCCAAAATGTTTAATAAAACAACCCAATGCATTTTGGGAAGTAACTTCCCTTCTTCAGGGGCATCTACAATATACAAAAATAGGACATAATCAACTTTAAGAAACACTTCATTGCATTTTACAAGCAACATTTATATTGATAAAAAACCAAAAGCATATTTTTAACCCATTCCACCCTCATTCGAGAACTACTGGCAGACTGTGACCATTTCACCTTAGTGCCCTAAATTCAACATGTTGTTTATCCAATCGATTCACCCCCGCAGTATGCTGCGCCATATGATAATTGCTTTCATAGATATATAAAAATGCATTACTCTACGCTTACCATGGCTTACTGGTCACCGCATTTAAAAAAGAAAATTCAATCATTTCTTCCTTCCTTCTCAGCGTATAAAACGCTTCTGATACAAGTTAAACCAGATACCTGCGAAAACATTCTGTTTTATGCTCACGACCGTATACTACGTCACCCGATAATTCATTGCACCTGTGTGCGTCAAAATTTCACGCTAACATAAACAAAGGACTAACCAAACTTCAATTCCACAGTTGCTTAAACCCGATATCACTACAACTCCCAGTGCACATCATTTATATAATACTCGCATTGTTATACTGAGTGTTCATATAGTGTTCAATGAGTCCGTACGCTTTTGTATAAGATAGTTAATCTGTTGCATAAAAATTGCTGAACTGTTTTTAAATAAAGTGCTTCACTCCTAATGATCAAACATGGAAGGGAACCCTGCTTCTGTGCTTGTCGCCGTCTATAATATTTTGCAGTAATCGTGTTCTTACGTAGTATTCCGTGTGCTCTTGTATTCATCGTGTACTCTTGGGTGCAATCTCAGTTGAGACGAAAAAATTAATAGTTATGAGATACATGAGAAGAGATGCACTCCTGTTATCCTTAGTTTAATCCTTCTTTTGCCTTTTGATTTTGACGGCGTGCAAAAAACCTGCCTCGCGCTTCGTCCCGTTGCGCTGTAACGTTGTATCTCCACAAGGGAACCTCATTTACAGATTCCACCAGGCTGCACTGCCACACCTTTGTTTTGAATCAAATGAATCAATTATTTCAATTATTTCTGCTTTACTCTTATTTTTCATCGTATTTAACCGTTTTTAATCCGTTACTTTTTCTTTATGCTCAGTTCATTTTACTCAAGTCTGTTTAAGACGTAGATCTCTCAGAAAAGCTCAGGAGTCAATAGTGGGTTCCACATGCCAAAATGTTTAATAAAACAACCCAATGCATTTCGGAAGTAACTTCCCTTCTTCAGGGCATCTACAATATACAAAAATAGGACATAATCAACTTTAAGAAACACTTCATTGCATTTTACAAGCACCATTTATATTGATAAAAAACCAAAAGCATATTTTTAACCCATTTACACAATAATTCCACCCTCATTCGAGAACTACTGGCAGACTGTGACCATTTCACCTTAGTGCCCTAAACACACAGGTGCAATGAATTATCGGGTGACGTAGTATACGGTCGTGAGCATAAAACAGAACTTGTATCAGAAGCGTTTTTATACGCTGAGAAGGAAGGAAGAAATGATTGAATTTTCTTTTTTTTAAATGCAGTGACCAGTAAGCCATGGTAAGCGTAGAGTAATGCATTTTTATATATCTATGAAAGCAATTATCATATGGCGCAGCATACTGCGGGGTGAATCGATTGGATAAACAACATGTTGAATTTAGGGCACTAAGGTGAAATGGTCACAGTCTGCCAGTAGTTCTCGAATGAGGGTGGAATTATTGTGTAAATGGGTTAAAAATATGCTTTTGGTTTTTTATCAATATAAATGTTGCTTGTAAAATGCAATGAAGTGTTTCTTAAAGTTGATTATGTCCTATTTTTGTATATTGTAGATGCCCCTGATGAAGGAAAGTTACTTCCTGAAATGCATTGGGTTGTTTTATTAAACATTTTGGCATGTGGAACCCACTATGGACTCCTGAGCTTTTCTGAGAGATCTACGTCTTAAACAGACTTGAGTAAAATGAACTGAGCATAAAGAAAAAGTAACGGATTAAAAAACGGTTAAATACGATGAAAAATAAGAGTAAAGCAGAAATAATTGAAATAATTGATTCATTTGATTCAAAACAAAGGTGTGGCAGTGCAGCCTGGTGGAATCTGTAAATGAGGTTCCCTTGTGAAGATACAACGTTACAGCGCAACGGGACGAAGCGCGAGGCAGGTTTTTTGCACGCCGTCAAAATCAAAAGGCAAAAGAAGGATTAAACTAAGGATAACAGGAGTGCATCTCTTCTCATGTATTTCATAACATATGATGTTCATCCCTGCCAAATGGGGCAAGCCACTGGGATATAGTGGACATCTCTAGCAGTTGTTGGCTAGCCAAGGTATTGGGCTGCCGAGAAAATGCCCCTTTTTGTGTTGTCACCCCAAATTATTTTGCTGAATGTTATTGCTTGTTTTTAGTCTCTGGAAACTGACGCACTGCTGCCCAGTGTATGTGCTCTGATCCCTAAAACATGTATATATTGGTTACTCCTTGATTGGCTTATTTAACTTTCTTATAAGGCCATAGTATATGCTGCAGAAAATACACCTATGGCATAGAAAGTTAAAATGTCATCTCTGGAAGGCACAGCTTATTGTGCAATCCACTGGTGTGACCAAGGAAAGTATGGCTTCAGGACTACCATTGTACATCAACACTAAGAAGGAGTGAGAAGTTTGTAAATGGGCGGACCCTCAGCTTCCCAAACTATAATCCAAAAACTACACAAAGGAGGGTTGACCCATCTCTCTTAAATCCATTGTAGCCTGACTGCTTCAGTGTAAAACCTGCAGTGTGACCTGTTAAAATAACCATTTCTAACAGGTGAACACCTCCCTTTCAAATATTAGCAAGTCATCACTGTGTAAGCCTCGTAGCACACCAGACAGGTATTTAAAGGTGTGACATATAGAAAAGTAATGTTACCATGTTCCTACCAAGGTGCTAAAATCTATTTTCACAGGCAGGCCTACCTGTCCTATGTAGATTAAAATACTAAACCCGTATCTCGGGAAGGGGGCCAGTTATAAAAATAATAAAAGCACTATTTTTAATAGTTATTAAAAGCCAAATTCAATGGTGCAGTCGTTTGTTTAATAACTATTAAGGAAAAGCTACTTTTAGAAAGTTACCCTTTACCTGCCTGAACTGTCAGCAGTTAATTGGCATTGGCCTTTACCAACTCCCAGCCTGTGCTCAGCCTGGGAAGAGGTGTGAAGACCCTCCCAGAAACAAACAATAGGCTGACCTGAATGGGCAGAGATGCCACCTCTGAGCTCAATAGAATATGCATGGTAGGGGCTGTGGACATTCTGCTGACACTACAGTATTAAACCCTGCTTGACAGGTCTGTTGAGCAACATGTAAAATTTTGGCACTTGAAAGGGAAAGAGAAAACAGGATGCCAGGCTAATTTTTGTGCATCCCCTGTCTGGTGGCTGAGGGACCCTGCTTTTGTACTACTCGATTTCTGTCTCTAGGTTTTTTTGTGGGTACAGTGCCTACTTCAAGCTGGATTTTGATGCAAGATGTGAGAGGGCACTAGGATTACCATAGAAGACTCCCCACCTACACCCCCAGCCTCACATTCCAGGTTTTGTGTATCCGAGAACCTTTGCCATCTTGGATTTGCCCTGACACATTGCATTTTGGGCTTGTTTGCAGTGAAGCAAGCATGAACTACTGCAAAAGTAGGTATTTCAAGTGTGGGAACCTTTACTCCATTGGTCAGAAAGGAATTACAAGTGTCTTAGGATGTTCCCCACCCACTGGCTGGTGAACCCTTAAAGGCTGGGCCCTCACCTAGCCCTCCTCAAAACACTACTGGACTTCCGAACCAGCTTTTTCCCTTTGACCATCAGTCCATTTTCTAATGATAGAAACCTTGCAAAACGATTGAAGCTCTATACTAAAGATTTTCTCTGTGCACCATTCACTTGAAACAGGTTTCACCACTTCCTTCAAAACAACATTACTCTCAGTTTCTTCATTCCAAATGACCTTATCTTCACACACATCTGTAGCATAAACCTTGACAATAAAGCATTATTGAATTTCAATGTCACCATCTCTGTCATTTGTACTCTTTCAGTGGAAATCTGTAAAAGAAAGCACCCATCACATTTCCCCCCTAAAATGTATACAATGTTAAAGCTGAACTCCACTGACTTTGTAGATGGCCTTGCTAGGTTTTGCAGTGAACATTTTGATCACCTTACACATCAAGATATTAGCCAAAGGCCGATGGTCAGTTCTTCGGAAAAACAGCCTTTCCCAAAGCTATAACTTAAACTTTTCCACTCTGCAGACACAATACCTTCTTTTGGCTTCCTTCAACGTTCTTGAAAAAAAAACAACAGTGGCATAGAGCAGCACCAGCTGGGGGCTTCTATCTATGGAAAACAAAATGGCAAGGCCTCCTTTAGCATGGCCTTTGGATACTGGTTGCACAGGAACCTCTTTTGCAAAATGCGTGTCTGAAATAAGGTTATTGGTGAGCCAGGTCTCCTGTAGACAAAAAATCAATGATCTCAAATCAGCAAGAGAGGCGATTTTCTGTTCTGTGAAACCTGACAGATTCCAGGCTATTATTGGTAGGTTCTTCCAAAAAAGGTAACTTAGAGAACTGTTTTGCTTTGTTTTCATTGATTTAACTGGCAAGCCACGTCCAAGAATCCTCTTGTCTGCAAATACTCAAGATTTATATTCCCAATTTCTAATTTGTCTACCATTAAAGTTAACATGAATAATGAAAGAATCAAAATGACTCATAATACCTGTACCGCTGGGTACAGTTTCTGGAGAAACCCGCTTAGGTGCATCTATGTCAAATATGCAACTATGGAAACTTTTTACATTTAAAAGAGGAATAATGAGTAGAGCGTAGCCATTTTTATGTAGAGCATCCCACTTCTTCATGATTAACGACTAACCAAAATTATACTCTTACTGTGGACATATCATGTTTTATTGGGAAGGAAATCAGTTTTAATTTGGATGAAGAAAGGGATTGGAATTGAGGGTGAGTGTTTAAAAACTAGAGGATTCTTTGTCAATTTAACATACTATTGTGATTTAGAAAAAGATCTATAATTTCAATTATCAGTGAGAAATAAAATTAATTTATTTTTTCTACTGCTGTATTTATTGTCTCCATATTAATTGTAACTGCAGGGTCTGCAGGTTTAAGTGGTCTTTCCTCTGATAATAAAAGAGTTACTTTAAATCCTGGAGCTTGAGTATTTAACAAGCCACCTTCATCAATGTAAGTAGGAGATAATTCAAAGGTATCTCCTGGTCTATGGGTGGTTCTGTATTAATGGGGGATAGTTCATTCTTTGCTTTGTGTTCTTCCTTTAAGTTGAATCTTATCCATTTTGGACCTTTTCTAGAGGTTCTGCGCTTGTGCTTTCTCTTTTCTGACTTCTTTTAATTGTCTGTTCCTTATCTCAGATTTCCGTAATATTTGAATCAATTTCAACTACCCCTTTTAGTTCATAACAATCTTGCCTGTTATTTATAATAGGTTGTTTTTTAATATAGAAAAATAAGGAGTAGAAGTTGGATTTGGGCAAGATTGAGAATCTTGGTAGGGCTAAGGGCATGCAATGGAAGATTTCTTTCAGACATTGAATGCTCTAATACCTTCTCCAGAGGAACTGCCACTTCCCGTATTGACTATGTGATGGTAAGCATAGCACACTGAGCCCACATCCAGGATTTTAAGATTGATAAAAGAGGTGAGAGTGATCACTTCCCATTATGCTTCGATCTGTCGGGGAACTGGTCCGCTAGACATCCATTTCATTCACTGGACCAGAGGGAAGAGAACAGACATCCATTAGTTAGTAATAACCGGAGATCAGTTAAATGGCCAACAATATTAGATCAGGTAGAGCCCCTTACCAATATATACAACGACTTCTGTGAGCTCCTAACAGCTTACGTGGAGTCGAGCTCGGGGCTCACACCCTTCACACAAATCCATCAAAGAATGGCGGAGATTATAAAAATTCACTTAACCAAAATCCAGAGGGGTATTAATAAATCAAGACCTAGGCCACAGCCCTTGAACTCCTGGTTTAATAAGGAATGTGCAATAGTCAAACGTAGACTCCTTGGAGCTCTTAAATCAAAATATAACTCAGATTAGAATTGAAAGAGCAGAATATAAAAAAGTGAGGAAGATAGCCCTGAGGAACTGGGAGGATACAAGCTGGAGGGATCTCATAATAGCTGCAAAAACCAGAGATCAGTCTACGTTCTGAAAAATAATAGGTCTGGGGAGCAAAGGGAGTAAGGCGATTACTGACCACTTTTTGGACCCCTGCACATGGCACAGACACTTTTCTAGTCTTTATGCTGCACCAGATGTGTCCGCTACAGACTCGCCAGTTCCTAATGAGGAGCCCCTGTTGATAGCACAAACAGTACCTCTGCAATGCAGTCTAGAGGACACTGCTCAAGCTATAGCTACTATTAAATCAGCAACGGCGCCCGGTCCAGATAAGATCCCTGGTGACCTTTTGAAACACGCTCCAGACGTGTGGGTGCCGTATGCGAATCGACTATGCAATGCAATAGCCAGGGGGTAGCCTATCCCAGAATCCTGGAAGGGGGTTGAGATAGTCCCCATTTACAAAAAGGGCAATAGGGACGATCCCGCAAATTACAGGCCTATAAGCCTGATAGATATTACCCAAAAGGTGTTTGCCAAACAAATCTTGGCTAAGCTAAACGATTGGATGATAGATGAAAATATTCTCCTACCCTGCCAGGCTGGCTTCAGACAGAAAATAAGCACAATCGATCAAGTCTTTAGACTTTTAAGCATAGCCTGGAAGTATACTAAGTTAAAATAGGGACATTTATATGTGGCTTTCATCGACTTGAAAGCAGCTTTTGATTCTATTCCAAGAGATCTTTTATGGAAATCTTTACAGGACCAGGGAGTGCCAGAGGAGATTTTAAATCAAATTATAAGACTCCATGATGGAAATTTCGCCAAGGTACGATGTGGTGCAGGAGGGGAACTAACAGATAAATTTCCGATTAGGAGAGGAGTGTGCCAGGGCTGTGTCCTGGCGCCAACTCTTTTTTTTAAATTTGTTAATGATATGGTTGAGCACCTGCAATTAGCCTCGCATGATTCACCTAAACTTGGAGGCACTCATATCTGTGCCCTTACATTTGCGGACGATACAATTTTATTGTCCCAAACACCCAGGGGTTTACAAAATCTACTCGATAGCCTTAATAACTATTGCAAATTAAAGGTCTCGAGATAAACCCTAATAAAAATAAATACATGGCTATTAAACCACACAAAAACTTCCAAAAAAGATTAGCTTTGAATGGGGTGCCCCTGGAGTGTGTTTCCAACTTTGTATACCTAGGCGTTACATTAGACTCAAAGCTCTCATGGAAGCCACAAATAAATAAGTCAAAAACAATTTTTAATGCAAAACTCTACTACCATTGTGAAGAAGCAATATCTGACTGTGTCAAAGGCCATCACCCCTGCTCTGGAAGTATATAAATCCAGAGCCCAACCCACCACCCTCTATGGATCTGAGCTATGGGGAGGTGAAACCCTTCAGCCTCTAACTGTAGGGGAAAATAGAATCTTGAGAATGTTCACGTGTCTCCCCAAAAATACCCCAATGATCTCACTCACATATGACATTGGGATAAAAAGGCTGGAACATCTTACTATATGGAGGTTGTTGGCATACTGGGTCAGAATTTGGACAACCGTGGAATTAGAGATCTACAGGCAGACCCTGAGTGAGCTATTGGAATTGGATGTACATGTTACTTTTCCCAGGTTGGCACATATTCGAAAATGGCTCCATGATTTAGGTCTAAACAGGTATTGGGTAAATCCGAGCCTGCGGATTCCTGAATCTAAGAGAGAGATCAAGTATATTTTTGGGAATTTTATCTTGCACAAAGTCACTTTAAACTCCGAGTCAGGGAGACTCACTACCCAATTTTTGTCTTTTAAAATGACCCCGAGCTTTGAGCCCTTCCTAGATGAAATTGAACCGCAATTAGCAAAGACACTTTATATGAAATTCAGATACGAGACACTTCAGTTAAATGTCTTTACAGTGAAATGGGCAAAGTCTCAATTGAAACCAAGGGACCCAAATGTATATTATGCTC
The DNA here is from genome assembly GCA_963921515.1 of Calotriton arnoldi. NCBI lineage: Eukaryota > Metazoa > Chordata > Amphibia > Caudata > Salamandridae > Calotriton > Calotriton arnoldi. Next base: position 1,705,800 of record CAWUFW010003292.1, on the reverse strand, counting down.
ATTAGGTGCAAATGAAGATATTGCGCAAGTCTTATTCTTCTGTACAGCTTATGTAACCCCCAGACGTAAATGGATTAAGCCATTGTGTAAAAGGCTGAATACCAGGAGCTATTTAGAGACACTTAGAATATTAAAATCAGACAGCTCTCAACTTATTGTATTTGGCATCAGCAAATTTTTAATGGCCGCCAGTTACATAAGGAAAAAGAAAGGGCAACATTTTTAAAATTCTTTTAATGTAAACATACTATACACACTGCTGCACTGATTGCTCGCTTATCCAATATTTGAATTAATGGTACAGCACATGTAGGGACAAAGGAAAATAGTATGAATGTTTTTATTGTTAACTAGGGTAGGACTTAACTATTTTACCAGAATTTTAATTAACCCTGGCGCAGTTATGGGCTAATTGAACAGGCATTTGCACTTTGTATTTATAAAAATTCAAGTCGAATTATGATTCATAGTACCATGTTAAAAATGGGAATTTGAATTGTTTACATTTTTTGCACTTTAGTTTTTATTGAAAACTGTTCTTAATGCTTGTGCTAATTGGAATACTACTACAATGTTTTTAAAGATGTGTCCGAAATGCTTTAATGATTCTTTGAATCGAAAAAAGAGATTTTTGAATCTTGAGCCTCCTCTGAGAACATTTTACGCTACGAGGAGACTGCACCTAAATATTTATATTTCTGCTGATTTTTGTAACTCACTCGAACTTTCCCTGTTTTGGTAGACCATGACCTTCTTTGTTTTAAATCCTTCTCCACAGCTTTACTTTCCTTGTTCTGTTCCTTTATTTGTCCTCCCAGCCCAGTTTCCTCTGTCACCTTTGATGGAAAAGGAATATCTTTTTGTGACGTAAGAGAGTTCAAAATTGCTGTTAAGGTTTCTAAAATATGTTCTGAATTTACTGTGGTTTTTTCAAAGATTTGCATCATTGAATCTAAAATTCTCTTAAGAGCTTGGAGAGCCTCAGAGAACTGCACATAATCTCCTGAAGGATGATAGGAACTATTGATAGAACAATGAACAAGAAAGGTCATCCACGTGGGCACGTTCATCACTTATAGTACTGTTGAATAGTTTCAATGTCTCTTTTGGAGTTTTGGAGTTTTATTCTTCCCTGCATAAGTTAATGTGCTCGAGTCGAGATCAGGTACAGTATAATTGAGAAGAAGTACACCTGGTTGGTGCTATTCATTGATCCCGGTTTTGTAAGATATGTTTACAGGAGATGGTACATTTTTGTCTGCCAATTTTAACTGGGATTTTTGTTGAAGGGCATCCTCTATGTCTGTTATTCTGGGGTTTTCTTGTGAGGGAAGATCATTTTCAGCGTTTACTTTCCCTTGCAAATTCAACTCTTCTTTTTGAGTTGAGTTTTAACTTTGGAAAGATATCTGGAATGGAAGGAAGGCCATCTAAAGAGTCAATATGCAGAGACTTTCCAGGCCCTCCTTTCATTCTTGTCCCCGCTAGTTGCCTTTCCACTTGAATAGATCGACTTCTAAGTTTTGTAACAGTCATAATTCCTTCTACTTAACTGTACAACAGTGAGTAAAAGTTGCCAAAAGACGAGATGAGGAAGGAATGAATATGCTCAAAATCAAGACTTACCTCTCCCTTTAGTGTCTATGATCGCCGCCTTCACCCACAAGAAAGACTACTGCAGAAGTGATGAAGGTAGCATTGGAACACCAATACTTTTTGCTTATTTTGATTCTTACTTATCAGAGATATTTTGCCCTCTTTGCAGAGACATAGAAACACTTGGTCCAACAAAAAAACTGCTAGAAAACAAGATCTCCCAATTTTACTCCTGGATTTTCTGTAGATTAGATACTCCCTCGCAGTAGGCACTGTAGAACTGTAGGTCTGCCGTATGTGCCTGACCTCGGCTCTCCAAAGTTAGATCACAATACTAAGTGATAACCAGTAGTCTCCGGTGCAGTCGCAGGAGCGGACCAGGATCTGTTGGAGAGGCCCCCACTAAGAAGGCACTTACGAGGATGGCACGAGCCTGCAGGCTTTCACAGGGCTCAGAGGCAACACCAATGCCAGATGCTCCGTTGAGCTCCAGTGAGCAGTCCGTTAAATAATCCAGTGTCCAGCGGCATGTCTGACGTCTAGGCGTCTGTGCATTAGTCTGGTAATCTGGAAATCTAACCATAGTCTGGCTGTGCTGTGAGGAAGAAGCGCAAAAGAAAGCAATCATCTCTAAATCCAACGCCATCGACGAATGAACGCAAATGAACACAGGCGAGCGAGCGTGCTCGGCTGTTGCCTGAATCCTGTGGGTGGGCACAAGCATGATTGCCCTTCTAAGAAACACTTTGGGCACTTGTGCGTATGTTTCTGTTGCTGTTACGGCGTCTCTGCCGCCTGCACACCTGAGAACCATGGCCCCTGCCCACAGGCATTTGCTGCTTTTTTTCACCACTCGCAAATCATTGTCGGTGTTCACCTTGACACACAAATGAGATTTCTTGTTTTCACTATATCAGTAGATGTTTGCTTTACTTTTGCTATGCAAAGCTTTCATCCTGCCCACAGACATTTTCCAACGTTTAGTGCCACCAATGAATGTTAGCATAGATAACCCAAGCTTAAGTCTGTAGATGTGAAGGGCGGCAGAGTATTTGTGCCCACCCCTTCCCTCAGGCGAAATAATCCCTCTCCTGCAAAGTACATTAAGAAATATATTAGGAGCAAAAGATCAAACTATTGGAATGAAGTTGATTTTGGAAATTACCTTTCAAATAAACTAAATAATCTCAGACCATTAATACCCATTCTTAGAATGTTATTTTGTGCAAGTTGTATTAATCAACATAATATAAGGTTTTTTTGTTTTTTTTTTACATCTGGCTGATTACAAATGCCTATTAACTAACAAAAACTGGTCCAGAAGCCACCTTGAATCTCAGTCTCATCATCTGTATATATTCTGCGTGTTTCCTGCTGCTCTTATTCTTTCACTCTCTGAAATAATTTGATTGATTCAATTTGCAAGAAAGGCTGGCTGAGAACCAATAGCATATTGCATTTTCTCCACAGTGACTCACAAAACTGGCGCTTTTGCTCCCACCTCCTTCCCTCACTTAAAAACAGATGGAACACGACAGTGACATTTCAAATATTTCTAGCACTGGTTGCTGCAATTTCCACAATCTCTTCATCACATTCACCTAATGATCTCCTGCCTCCCCCCCACCACACTTGCTGGAGCGAGTTCAGAATTATTGTTGCAGGCCCTCTTATTTTATCTTGAAAAAGTTAACTCTAATGTTTGGCTCTTTGTTACTTTTGTTGATGTTCTACATTTTCTATAACACACCAGAAACATATACCAAGGGCCGTATTACATAAAGCGCCCCGGGGGCACTTTGGTATTACAGAAGGGGCTGCAGACGCTTGTGTTTCCCCTTCTGTAATACCAATAGCACTGGCGCACATAAGGCGCCAGCGCTATCTTCAAGGGGGCGTTCCTTCATTTGCATGGGGGCATGAGGGAATCTCTTTGCCTCTGCGCCCGCGCTGTATTACCGACGCAGAGGCAAAGAAGCCCTCAGGAGGTGCACTGACAGTGCGGCTCCTGAGAGCAGCCTGCTGCAGGGGATAAAGTGGGTCCTATGGACGTCCCAGACATCCCCTTGCAGACGGGTGCAGTCACTGACTGAAAAAGGGGGCACTTATCATTTGGCAATGCCAAATTAATGTGTTCATTCTCTTTTGTGTGGAACTTTTTTTTTTGTTAACTTCCCCTGGCTGCACGCTTTACAATACTTCTACTAAAGCTGTTCACACTATTTAAGCCCCATTCACTGTCAAGATAAGATCCCTTCCTACGGAAAAGGCAGACAGCTTCTAACAGTATGCTGGAATGCTTGCTTTTTATTACTTAGTTGTGTAAAGCAGATGCTTTAGCCTTAGATCGTATGTGGCATTTCCTATTCATTCCTCAGTTCTTTTCTTTGCACTTTGTAGGCATTATCGGATTGATTTTTTCAACTTAATTTATTTGGTCATTATGATCAAATTATAAATGTAATAAACATTGCACGTTATAAATAAAGTTAATATACAAGAGCTATTCTACATTTACTACTAAACCTTGCCGACAACAGGGTCATGATTTGAATGGTGCAGACGGTGCAGTAGCACCGGGCCCAAAAGTTTGTCAGAACTCCTCTAAACACATAATATTGCTATATTTGACTACTAAGAAGGCAGTCACAATTGCAGTTACCTTGCAGTTAAAAGGGACTTGATCTGAATAGTGCAGCAGGTGCAGTGGCACCGGGGCCAAAAGCTCTATGGACCCCACTAAACAAGATAATTGCTAAAATTTAAAACTAAACGGGCAGTCACAAGTGCAGTTACCTTGCAGACAACAGGGCCATGATTTCAATGGTGCAGCAGGTGAAGTGATTCCTGGACCAACAGCTCTAGGCACCCCACTAACCACCTAATATTGCTATATTTTACTACTAAACAGACAGTCACAAGTGCAGTTACCTTGCAAACAACAGGGTAATGATTTTAATGGTGCAGCAGGTGCAGTGGCACTGGGCCCAAATGTTCTCAGAACTCCTCTAAACACCTAACATTGCTATATTTTACTACTATGCAGGTAGTCACAATTGCAGTTAAAAGGGGCTTGATTTGAATGATGCAGCTGGTGCAGTGGCACCAGGGCCAAAAGCTCTAGGGACCCCACTAAACCCAGATTATTGCTAAATTTTACTACTAAATCAGTAACAAGTGCACTTATTTAGCAGGCAGTAGGGATATGATTTGAATGGTGCAGCAGGTGCAGTAGCACCAGGCCCAAAAGCTCTAGCAACCCACTAAACACCTAATATTTCTATATTTTGCTACTAAACAGGCAGTCACAAATGCAGTTATCTTGCAGGCAGTAGGGGCACGCTTTGAATGGTGCAGCAGGTGCAGTGGTACTGGGCCAAAAAGTTGTCAGAGCTCCTCTAAACACAGAATATTGCTATTACATCAATTAATTATAGTATTTCCCTTTTTCATTTCATTTTTCAAAATTCTGCTATTACTTACCTGCACTTAAGTAACAGCACAATATATTGCCTTTTTGTACATAAACAAGTCAAAACACTTTAACCGACTTTTTGAAACTTTTGTTGTACAACTACTCAGCAAGCTACAACTTACAACAAAAAAACTGCTTATTATTAATCACATAGGCGAAATCTAATGCATTTACCAATGCTTGTTTCAAGTTGCTGCCAGTGCTAAGACCGCCCCCCCCCCAGGACCCAGACCCTTTAAAGCCTGGGTCTAAATTTAGGAAAGGAGCATCATTTTATTTAAAGATTTGATCCTAGGACAATGCTAGATCCTGACATGGTATTCATATATGTTTTTATCAGCCCATATTTGGAAAATTTGTTTCAGAGGCAAAATGTTTTGCTTATTTATTGATATTTAAAAAGCACTGCATTAATGTATTTACTGGGTGCCAGAAAACTGGACCTGCTTTTACTGAGCTGAAAATCTGGCCGGTGGAGGTACTATGAGGAATATGTGGCATGGCAGCTCGACCACGCCCAACTCCTAGCAATACGTGCAAAAAAAGAGAGACCTGGCTACCAATTTATATCGCTGCTATTTATTTAAGCAGACTGACAACCTAGACTCAATAGTTCATAGGCTTAATGTGATGTACTCTCAGTTAATTTGTATTTTTTGGTTCTATTACAAACATTTTGCTCATGTCTGAGTAGAATACACAACCAATTAACATGATAAGTAAAACATGGAATTGTGAAAACAAAACAATAATAACATTCATACAATATGTGCAAGTATTAAAGAATATTCGAGATTTACACCAGCAGATATAATTTACATAAAGCAATCTCTGTGGCCCCACGCCTTGGCGCTAGTTGAGGGATTGCTGCCACAAGGGTAGCAAACTTTTACTCTGTGGGGTTAGTTTATGTAAATAAAGCCTCCTCAGAGAAATGTAACATTTTTTGGAGAACCCTTTGTGGAAAAAAAGAGGGAAAGCCGACGCGTTTCCAATCCCGTTGATGAGTCACGGGATTTTCATGAGGGCTGGGGCACGGTGTAACCTTAAACTGCAAGCAAGAACTTTCAAGCTTCTTATTGCTGCTGTGTTCTTAATTTTAGGACGATGTTTTGACGAGGAGGGGGCTGAATGTTTTTGCAGTTATATATCTTCTAACTCTATGGCTTTCTGTTTCTTATTGGCATACGTGATTTGAAAGCGTGCATTTGCTTTTCATTTTTTTAAAAAGCCTTCAAGTTCGTCGTGTGTTCACCTCACTTCATTTGAAACTGTGTCATCTCTGCGCAAGTATTATTCCAATCGCAGACTTGCTCCGTGGGAGTTGTGATTTTTCGTCTGAGTTTCAAAGTGTTCCTCCTGTCGTGTGACTCCTAGCAATGGCACCCTCTGGCACCATTCACGGTGCCCCCTTTCATCCAAGGCCAATGAACACCTCTGAGATGTGAGAGCCTCAGGGGCCCCTCACTGCCTTCGCAGAGGGCCCCATCATTTTGCATTATGCCTCTGCATAATGTGGGGACACAGTAACAGCTCTTCCGATTTTCTGCAAGGGGTCCAGAAATCAGCATGAAAAATGCTTTTTCTGCGCTCTGACAACCCCTTACTGCATCTCACAGCTGGTCCTCCTGGAAAAATGAACACACTAAATACTGAGAAAGTCACTTCTTTTTGCGGTGGGACAGACAGGGAAGAAATCCTGGTTTGGCTCTGGTAGATTGCTTTAAGAAAGTCTACAAAGTTATAAACTGTACCAATATCATGACAGTGACATTTAGCCAGCCCTGGTTTTTCATCCAACAGCCATGGACCTGAAGGCTCGATATTTGGAAAGAAAATGAAGGCTACACGTCAAAGCATGCTGAGGATGTTGACTCGAAAATCCAGAGTGGATGAAAGTCACCTTCATAAACTGGGGTCTATTGACAACATAGGCTGATAGCTAAATGGAATGGCACGAACCAATGTTCAGATGTGGTTCTTATGAAGTAAAAGCTTATCTTTGAGGAAATTCTGAACCAATAGAATAATAGATGGGTCAATGTGAATAACTGTGCTGCTTTCCACCTAGAGCTTTCAAGTGACATCAAATAAACAACAAAATAGATGCTCGAATTGTCTATGGTTTTACTTAGAACCTCAAGATGGAAAATTCTACATTATTGCCAACCACCAATATACAATTTTATATTGTGTATAGTCCTTTCCAGCAAATCCCACCACTAAATCATCCTCTTGCATCATCCTGAGGGGAACTCTCCCCACACCAACCCAATAGAAATAAATATCTGGCACCCTGCCCCCTCTCCATCCACCCTTCGCAGTACTGTCCCCTCATCCTTCGTAACACAATTTAAAAAATGCATTTGACCACTTGCCATCCTCCCTTACTAACCTCTGCATCGTTCCACCCCTTCCCTACCCAACGCCGTGCTCTTCACTCTTAATCTGAGTGCATAGAGCTACTGTCATGCTGCCAGCAGCTCTGCGACGCTGTTCTCTAGCACACCATCCATTTGCCTGTCAGCGTCCATCAGCACAGACCTACGGCTGACAGGAAGGCAGTGTTTCAGGGGACAAGCGTGCCACTAACAATCCCCTGGGTCTGTTGAGATGCTGGGGAGGTGGTGGAACCCTGTCCGACAGGGCATCAACTTCAGAGCCTTCTGTTTCTCTGCTCAGACGTCAGAGCAGTGAATAACTGGGTTTTGAAACCAGCATTCGTGATAATGATTCTCAATGAGAGCCATACAGAACAAATTTAGGGAACATATTCTTGTTTAGCAAGGATTATAGATCTATAATTCTATAGTAACAATTTGTTTTTTTCCTTGTCTTGTTTCTTTGGAGCACCGTGCATTGCAGATGTTGCTGCTACCCACACTCTGTTATCTGACAGCTCCTCAGCTCCTCTCTCATGCTGTAATTTGAAAGGACAGATCTGCCCACGTTGTTTGGCCCAATGCTCGCTTCTCCTTCATGCTATGCGCTTCTGGTTTTCACATCTCATTTTTTAGCGGTAAGGGACTGGGAACATTTATCTTACTTGACTCTGATTCCAGGTTGTGCGGAACAGGGCAGGGTATTTAATATAAGAGATATATACTATTGCTCCTGGGTGTGCTATTTACCAGATGTGGTAAATACCTTCTATTCAGGCTTTTTACTTGGAAATGAGACATAACATGTAGTGTTGGTACTGAACAACACTAAATTCTGCATGGTTTGCCTTTTTCCAAGCTTTTTGCTTTTGATAAATATGGTTGGCTTGACCTGCTGAAATCTGACTGAGGAAAACCGCATGTGTATGATTGTTATAACAGAACTCAGAATTCTGATCCCTTCTAGCACAGGAATTGGAATCAAGCCCTGACCCTGTAATCAGGGCCCTGGTGCGCTAAATACCCCACTCTATTGCATACAATCCGGAATCAGGGTCATAGATTTCAGCAACTCAAACCTGCTGGAATTTATCAGGGGAAAAGGCCCAGAAAAAAATGTAGAAAGCTCAGAATAGGAGGTATTTACTAGACACTAAATACAGTACCCCGGTGGAATGGAATTTAATTGATGCAGTATACACCCCCACCTATTGCACACAGCTCGTAATCAGGGCCTATGAAGGCACAAACATAATTTGGACTGTTACAGAAAGCTATTGCAAGAAAATGTGTTTCAACCAGAATGGAGATCTTCAACTTTGGCCTTCAGCAGGGCATAGATTGTTGAAAATCCAAGTACTGGGTGCCTTCTATATAAGCATGGTGCATTTCACAAGAAGCCTATGTGCTGCACACGGCCCCAGAAAAGATGCCTGTTAGACCTGGCATCCTTAGCGTGTTTTCCCCTGTCTTTTTGCCTCTACCTCTTGCATCTTTGATGGTATGCTGGGCTTTGGTTTTGCTGGTTTGTGTACTCTGGGAACTTTTGTGTACTCTAGGCACTTTACCACTAGTGATCAGTGCTAAAGTCCAAGTGTTCCTTGTGTAAATTGTGATTATAATTGGTTGTCCATGATTGGCATATTTGATTTACTTGTAAGTCCCTAGTAAAGTGCATTGTGGGTGCCCAGGGCCTGTAAACAAAATGCTACTAGTAGGCCTCCTGCACTGATTGTTCCACCCACATGAGTAGCCCTGTAAACATGTCTCAGACCTGCCACTGCAGTGTCTGTGAGTGCAGTTCTAAACTGTCATGTTGACCTGGCAAGTGCACCCACTTGCAAGGCCCAAACCTTCCGTTTTACTACATGTAAGGCACCCCTAAGAAAGGCCCTAGGTAGCCCCATGGGCATGGTGCAGTGTATGTGAAAGTTAGGACATATACTGAAGTATTTTACATGTCCTGATAGTGTATTACTGCCAATTTCATTTGTCACTATGGCAAGGGCTATCTCTCCCTTAGGTTATCATTGGAACGGCCTTGTAACATCTTGCAAGTGTAACTTTCAATTGGGAAAAGATAGAGATTTGGAGTTTGGGTTCCCTGTACTCAGGATTTACAAATACATATTTTATTGGAGTAGATTTTTAAATTGCGTTTTTGAAAATGCCACTTTTAGAAAGTGTAAAAGGAAAAGAGACTTTTAGAAAGTGGGCATTTTCTTGCTTTACCATTCTGTGACTCTGCCTGCCTGTGGAATCAACATCTGGTTTAGACTGACAGCTGGGTCACACAAAGGGAGATGAGGTGTGCCCTGCATATCCTGATGGCCATCACCAGGCTGATGGGCCTTTATGAGCTACAGTGGTGGGAGGAGTTGTCACAGACACCTGAATAGGGCTGTGCCTGGTCTCTCACAATGCTGTCTCCGCTCTCCTGCAGTGTGTCTGGAACCAAGGCATGGCAAGGCAGGATCTTATGGACAACAGAGACTTTCCTTTGAAGTATGCTCACTTGAAAGGCCAAAAGGGATATAAGTATTAGACCTATAACCCCACATCTTTAGAACACTTCTGGACTGAGTACTTTGCCAAGAAGAAGAGCTGAGGAGCTGTCAGGAGGAGTACTGTCCCTTTGCTGTTTGTTGCTTTGCTGGGATGACCTGCAGTTGCTGTTTCTGTCTGTGGGCAGTAAAAGAACTGGACTTCGCTTTTGAATCCTGCTTTTCCAAGGCCCTCCAAGGGCTTGTGTGTGCTTGCCTCCTGTTGGAAGTCTCAGGGCCATCAAAGACTTCACCTGCACCATCTCTGAACTCCAGTGCTGGGAATTCTGACCTGCCAAGTGGTGCTAATTCCAGTTCTGGGCTCTTGGAGGTTGTTCCAGCTGCACAAAACTGCAAAATCGATGCATCACCCTTCCAGCGCCTGTTTTTCCGAGGCAACACCACCATGCGGGAAAAGTTTCCATGCACTGCCACCGTGCAAGCAAAGAAATCGACCCATCGCCTGTTCACAGCCCGAAGAACCACCACAGCCCAAGTTCAGCATACCGTGTCTCCGATGTCTGAGACCTCCGCTTTGACTCTGACACAGGCCCTGCTGTGTGGCTGAAAGAATCGACGCATCACTGATCCGCAGCTGAAAGAATCAACGCATCGACCTCCAGCGCATCCGGATTTCCACGCATCGCGCCAAGTTTTTCACTGCACCACCCGCAGACCAAAACCGTCTTCGGATTTTGATGCATCGCTTCTCCTTACAGTCCGAAACCGACGCAACACTTCTCCTGCATGCAGCAAAACTGATGCATCGCTTCCCCAGGGACTCAAGAACCAATGCATCGCTGTGTTTTCCGATGCTTTTTTCCTCTGCGGCTGCTTTTCTTTGTGGATTTTGATGCATCAAAGATACTTGGTGCTAGAATCACCGCATCCATATAATTCTATGGACAGAATTGCTTAAACTTTTACAAAGTGATATTTTGAGTTATGTATGTTGGATTTTTGTCGCTTTGGTCTTGTTTGGTTTGGATAAAGATTGGTTATTTTTCTAACCTGGTGTAGTGTGCATTTGTAGTGTTTTAACTCTATTACTGTATGTGTTTTTTAGAAATGCGTTACACATTTTCTCTGAGATAGGCCTGACTGCTCATGCCAAGCTACCAAGAGGGTGAGCAGGAGTTATCTTGGGGGTGTAACTCCCATATCCTGACTAGAAGGAAGGGTCCCTACTTCGACAGAGTGCATACCACTGCCAACTAGAGACCCCTATTTCTAACAAAGTCCTTATATGTTATAGTAGACAGATTACAGAGTGCAGGTAGGGGTAGGAAAAATGCCTTTGGAGCTCTATCTTATAAATGCAGGTCATTATACTTTGTCTGTAGGCAGCAGTAAGTCATATTATTTTACGTGGTGCTACTTCAATGTTTAGAGTGCACAAGTGCAGATCTTCTTGGCACTCACCTACTGTAAAAAAAATTTACATCATCAATATTCCTCTCTAGCCTGGTATTTTGTCCTCCTTTATTACTACTTAAACTACAAAATGTAAAACAGAGATTCACCAGCTCACGTTAAGTGGACTGAACGTGGTAATTTTGCTAATATAGGGCCATATGTACTTAAATTGCAGTTAAAAATAATGTGATTATGAAAATCACAGGGTTTGCAACCGCAAAATGACATATACGTATTTACTAACCCCCATGGGCATTTGGAAAGCCTTTCCAAATTGCAAACGTGGTTGTGTGACACATTCCGATTTGCAATTAGGGTTGTGTATGTAAGGGGAGTCCATTCAAATTATGAATCACAATGAGATGTATCGATGGTTAGGACCGCAATTGTTTAGTTGTGTGAGTGATGTGAATAGTGTGAGTGGTGTAAATGATGTGAGCTATTCGTGTAATATGAGTGATGCACACTTTATATGTGGTCAATATGTACAATGTGAGCGATATGAGTGTGTAAATTTCTCGGTGTTATTTTACATTTAGATAAACTTGACTAATGCATATCAGTATCATCCCAGTTACACGTGCTTGGATACAACTGTAGTAATGCTGTGCATTTTATGAATGCACTATTAAGTCATTCATTTTGAACATCACCGTATTGTCTTATGATGCTAATATCTTCCTCAGTGATTGGACTGGAAGCACGCTCCTCAAGACCACCAGATAAACTACGCACTGCCCCGAAAGTGACCACCTGAAAGTCTTATCAAATGTGAAATGTTCACCCACTTCTCCAAAAGTACACAGTGCACCGCAAAGATGAAGGTATAAGGTGAGAAAAGGGACACCTTCAATCAATGCAGAGGAATTTTAGGTCCAAAAGTGCTTCTCTTTGAAGAGCTGTGTAACTATTTGCTGCAGGCTTCAGTGCCCACTTCTTCCCTACCTGTGCAGGGACATAGTGTAGGAACTATTAATGCCTATGACACAAATCTGCCCATGCCTGTTGCAAAGGCTTCTCTTGGGGTGGTGGAACTATTGTTGAAGCATGTCCGACTGTCAGAACAATACCACACAAAGCAAAGATTAGCTGCAGGAGCAACACAGGGCAAGGTTATGTAGTGAACCTGAGTGAAACGCCCCTGAGAAACACAACCCTGTTGTGAAATGGGAGTAGTGATTTATAGCTGTCGCCTATGCCTGCAGACCATTGATGTTGCTCATATTCTGCTCACTTATAAAATTGTTACTTATGTTATTTCTTGCCAACAAGTGACCGGAACAGGACTCTCCACGCATGGAGGCAAACTGATCGGCTACCTCCACAGATTCAGCATACCAGCTTACAAACTGTATATAAAAACATATAGAGAAATGCATGATGCTGTCCAGGCAGGGTTGAGTGTGATTACTGTCTGTACCACTTAACCAATATGTGCGGTGATCCTCAGGAAACTATAGAAAGGCATAAAAAGTAATCAGCGTGTAGCCTCACGGCTACATAGAGGGAGTCAGTGCTGACAGAAATTGGTGAGCATGGAGCACCAAGCCTCATTTTGAACAGGGTGAACATTTTAAAATGTCATCGAGATGGCAGCCATATTAGAAAGGGGCTACACACATTTGCTTTTAAATAATTAAAGAATAAACCTGAACTGCCCATCAGCGTAGATATACCTTGTGTGCACTACTGCGTCACACATGCACATGTATTTTAATGAGAAAAGTATTTCCAACCATAAGACTTCATTGCAGGCAGGGACATAGAATATCACTCTCAAGGGGCAGTATGTGAGGTGCACAGAGTAGGTACTTTCAGGAAGATTCCTTTGCCTGTGTGGATGCGGGAGACAATTTTGACACCCCAAAACTTTACTTTCAACAGAAAGCCCACAAGTCGATGAATCAGAGACAATTTTAAACCTCAATTTCATTAGACCATGTGTTACCGATGTAAGGCACCTCCTTGCACATCAACATATTAGAAATACAGTCAATTAAGTAAAAGGGCCCATTCAATAACTGACTTCTTGATCAGCAGAACAGTTTAAAGGATTTTTTCCAAAAATTCAAAAGATAAATGGTACAGAGTCAATGCCATGAAGGCTGTCAGCAAATAGGGCATCACAGAGAGGCACAAAATCTCAAATGGGGAGCAAATTTAATAAAGAAAGTGCAAGCATCCCTAGAAGCATCTATGTCTTCAGCAAAGTCTTCTGCCTAACCCCCAAAATCGAGGATTTTTATAGAATATTTTCACATATAAAATCACCAAAACTGCAGATTCATCCGGGAATGATCAAATGAGTTACATTCTCAGCAAAGCAGAGCACAGTTTGATTAAGCATCATATTACCTTAGCAACTAATCACTATCCAACTACCATAATATTGATTCTGCCCACTCTATGCTAATGCCATCTGGAATTGGTAGAACAAACTAGAAACATGAACAACAGCAATCTATTATGAATTAATAGTGTACAGTGAGCTAGTGGAAACCTTTGAAGCAAAGATTCAGTTTTGTAACTCATTCGCGGAAGATTAATTGAGAACAACATGAACAATTACATTAAAAATATAAAAACATGACTCTGCTTGACTATGTGCTGCAGAAATACCAAACACTGAACTATGCAGAGGGAACACAGGGAAGGCATCCATTTTGTAAAGCATGGCTGATAGACCCAAATTGAGGCCTAGTTAACAAGGTTCAGGAAAACACACTTCTACACATAATAGGAAATGTATTTTAAAGATAACTGTACTATATCAGTGTGTGCATTTGTAATTGAGTGTACATTTACATTCTGTGTGTTGCTAATAATGCACAGAAACATGAATGGCATAAATTCTCAAACCATGTCAGTGCTCAGCTTTTCACTATGCAGACTGCGATAGTAGACAGGCGTCACTCAGCTAACACAAGAAATACTGAGTGGCTGTCACGAAGACAGAATGAAACGTGAATGGCAGTGGCAAGCAAGCCAAAGACTGAACAGGGCTAAATAATTGCACAATCCTCTATATGCGATTTAATGGGCTGATTCAACATGTGAACAACACTCTTAACTTAGCAATGGCTGAAGCAGGATAATCGAAAATCCCTTTAGGTATATGTATTTTTATTTTACGTAATATTATTTTTAGTGACTATGTGAGGCTGGCAGACAACTAAAACTGCCTCTAGGCAAGACCTAAATAACCCCTCTACTTTCTTTAACCACCAAAGATTTGCTACTTCAATGCTTGAGGTTCTGGAGAAGGGAAAGCCCTTTAAACTGCCTAGCAACCACTTCCCTTACAAAACACAAAGGCACATGGCTGTATTTAGTAGGGAATGTTGTCAAATAAGTGCATATGTATCCATCAAGCTATGAACCAGCTGATATATTTTGAGAGGGTACTGGGCTTTTCTTACCATCTGTCTCCTGTCGATAGACTTTTGTAGTAGCCTGAAAGGTAAAAGGGATTAACATCAATTTAAATTTCAGATTACAGTGTGATTTCATTTTTAAATTTCTAAAGCGTGCATTTGCCCTTGAGCGTCTTGACGCTAGCATAATCCTACGTCCAACCTCAAGACCGAAAATAATGAGACACTGAGAGCTACACAATTTCAAAGAAAGTGAAAAAAGCCAGGTTTTATATGCTTACGAAAGCAAAGAAACCTAGCCTGACTTTTAAGCTGCTGTGGCAGTCTACTCCAAAGAATGCACGTGGAATAAACAAAACTGCGACCAGCCCACGCCACTTTCTTAGTTCTGGGAATGATCACTGAACTTGAGATGACTGATCATAATAGTCTTTTGGGGGAGTACCATCTAAATTTACTTTTGAGATAACCAGGGCCTGAGCCATGCCTGAGCCATGCAAAGCTTTGTGTGCCAGACACAAGGCCTTAAAGGCAATCCTTTTCCTAACAGGGAGCCAATAATGTCTAAATATGTCTTTACGACCACTTAATAAAAGTCTAAGTCTGTAGGAAAGTTTAAAAGGTTTATTACAGACTCAAAGCCAAGCTGATATAAATGAGTCGCAGAAACATACTGTAAAAATACATAATTACTAATGGAAAACCAAAGTGTCTAATGAAATTTATCCTCAATAACAGGAAGAATATGAGGAGTTCAGTTGCCGCAATGCAGAAAATGAGAAACAGAATCTGATGATTAGATTACAGGTTTTGATCCTCTTATCTGTACCTGAGGATGTCTAAGAAAATCTAATAAGCCCTATTCTAAATTAGGTATCAGAGAAACCATATTTAAATCAGGAAAGCAAGAAAGGTGTCAGCATCATGGAGACTTCAGTACAAGTTCTCCAAGTCAAGGGGAAAGCATAGCATCAAACCACACAATAAGAAATATAGCAAGTGGTCTGTACCTCTCCAAGTCTAAAGTGCATCTGCTGTCTAACTAACAATACGATTACCTATTAACACATACAAAATCTGCGTCATTATCTCCAGTAAAATTCTATCGTCTTCATAATAGAAATTGGCAACATCCTTCCATTCTCCCACCATCCAATTGCAACATCAGGGCGACCATGAGCATTTGTTTCAGCCATGGGAATTGGTCTACCACTTTGTTAGCACATCTCCTTCTTGCCAAAGATTTCCTCCTGCACCTCATTATTTCTACAATACACAATATGCCTTTCTCTAACTAATGAAGCCTTGAAACTGCACCTGCAGAGGAGAGAACATGCAAAGCAGGCAAACTTTCACATTGAAATTACAATACAGAAGCCCAAAAGCTTAAGCCTTTTGGTCATGTTAACTTTAGTAAAAACAAATGCGCACACGACATTTAATTATACATGACAACCAGTCACGGTATTATAGCGAGTATCTGAGGGTAGCTTAAGCAGGAATTATGATTACAGGTGTAATAGAATTTCAACTAAATATTGCACAGCGTAAACAATACATGTGACTACATATGAGAACTATGATTTCACAATTAACTTGAAAATTAATATGTGTACGTTAATAAATCTCTAACATTCTACGATGAAGCATTTCAGAAATACAGTTGAATACTCCATTCTCATTAATGACATAAAGACACACTGAGTATATAAAGTGTTAAATGCACATGAAGATTTACATTTCTGGGACGTTTAGGGTAAAGCAAAAATTACGCTGCTTCAATTTAAAAGACTGAAGACAATTAAGCCTACTTCAGAACTTAAAATGTGTGAAAATAAAATGTTTTTCTGCTCAGAGGTTAAAATGATATAAGTTGTATCAATTAATAAAAAATGAGTGAGAATAACAAAAGGGTTTTGGATGGAATGACTGTTGTATAGGAAACTATACAATTATTATTAGTATTTGTTTTACAATGTAATTAAAAAGTGTGTCAGTACATTGTGGATTCATTAATAAAGAACACAAATAAAGTATAGGCATTGGTAAATGTATCTTGTAAATGTGTACCACGTACAATGTGTTTGTTTTTCAGCTATTCTAGCTCTCCGGACATTGTAATACATGTAAATTTCCAGTTAACCGTGATACTGGATATACACATGCATGTATCTGGAAAATAGTTGTATGTTTTATTTCAGCTTTGTAAAAAGCAGGAGAAGCACAATCTTTTTTATCAAATGAAATGTTTTTACTATATTTTCATTCAATGAATGTGGTTTGCAACACACACACCCATACACACACACATACATATCTGAAATTGACAAACCCAACACATTACTCGTCTACAGTCTTAAATCTTATACACTTCTTTGCAGGCATACCTACTTAATCATTATGAGGTTTCCTTGAAAATTGGACATGATGGAATAGATTTTATGCGAGTGGGAAACGCATTTCAAGTCCTCTGGTACTTTTGTATGAAAGTACTCTTGAGGTTGGACATTTTCATCAAACCTGGTGTCCTGCTTCTCAGAGACATGGTTTTGCTGGGCAGTTCCAATATCTGTGATAAGTATTGGGAAGAATTTAAGTTTATGGTTTTGTATAGGAAGCATGTGGTCTTATTGGTAGCAAAAGATTCCATTTTGCCAGTTGATGGACTTTAGGATGGGGAGCGATGCTGTCTAATATTCTAGGCTTGCCAGCCAAGAAGCATAGTTTTGAGCAGGGCCTGGTCTGCTGTTGGCTGTGAAACTGGCAATGCAGCTGGAAGCATGTAAGGCTGAATATGTTTTGGGTGTTCTTTGAAAATATGCACATGTGAAGCATATTGTCACTAGTACTTGCTATGAATAACTCAGAAATACGATGCTGTTTGTATATAACATTAGATATATAGACCCATATCTGTATAAACTACCTAAATCTGAATTCTGATAAAATGGAAGGAATTCTTGGTTTTCAATCAGAGCGGACCCTCTCTGTGATCTCTTTGGTGGTCTGATGAACTTAACGATTCTCCTATTCCTATCTCTTTAGCTAGTAGCCTTGGCATCATATTTGATTCCTCGCACTCCTTTGCCACTCAAATTTAGCAAATCTCAGCGGTTTGTTTAATGAAGTTGAAAATTCTAAAAAGTTCCTTCATCTGATTCCTGAGGAGACGAGGAAAATTTTAGTCCATGCTTTAGTCACCTCTCACCTGGACTACTCGAATAGTCTGTACCTCGGTCTTCCTTTCCATCTGATATGCTGACTCCAGTTAATCCAGAATTTAGTGCCAAGATTAATTAGGAGAGTCCCACAGCGCCATTACATTTCTCCTCATCCGAGACATTTGCACCGGCTTCCAGTTTAACAGCGCATTAAATGTAAAGCACCGATATTGGCCTTCCGAGCTTTCCAAGTTGAGAACCCTCGCTACTTGACAAACCAACTGGTCCCATACACCCAAGAGAGGGTTCTTAGATCTAATACCAGCTGCCCCCTATGGATCCCTAAATTCCCGCCGTTGGGGCAGCTCCTTTACTGTTCCCACTCCCATATTTTGGAAGTGTTCCTCCCAACCTACGCTGGGTAGAATCACTGACTTCCATTAAAAAACAACACAAAACTTGGCTATTTGACAGTGTTTAGCCTCTATGTTGTCCAACTGGCCTTTTTGTCTGCCTGAGCACCAGGATCCTTCTGCCTGAAGCAGCTGCACGCTTTATTAAGTGTTGTTGAATACTAAATATATGGAAATAGGCTTAGTTAGTGCAGGGGTAGAGAGACATTATCAAAAAAAGTGCTCTCTGGGCTCATTGTGTAAGCACTGATGGAGCATGTCTTATTTTTAATATTATTTTGGAAAGTTGCCAGATGCTTATAATTGTCATTAAGGTAAATCATTTTGAAGTCTTGAAATGTGGTATTTTATGTTGGAATCTCATCCTCGTCTCGCCAGATATTACTTCCCCCAGCTGCTCATGCACAGAATGCATTCATATTTAATGTACAAATTACAAACAATTCAATTCATTGCCATGGTCACAAGTGTTACTATGCCTTATGGTGAGCCATACCCACTAAAATAATAGAAATATAAATTTTAGAAATCCAACAGCCGAAAGAGCATTAAAACTCCAAAATGTAAATTAAAGGTTTTGTCGGTATCAATATATATATTTTTTAAATCTTTTTATTGATGACAAAACTAACATAAGACAATAAAAGTCATACATTTATACAGAGCATTCCATGATGTCGGTATCAATATTAATGTATGACTACGCATCCCCCAATCAGCCCAATTATCTTACTATAACTTTATTTGATTGAAGGACTTCCAACATTAAACTCTTCAGACTTTGCAGTATTTTAATTCTGAAATTTGTCCACATGCTACAATCAAAACCTTAAAAAGGTACCTTTAATATGCCTGATAGCAAGGTTGCTGGTTTAGAAAATGTAACTGAAATGTTTAAAATAATGTTACATATTAAAATGATTTAGTCATATATAAATGGCACTAGAATGTGTACAGAAAATTAAAAAGCAAGTTCTACAGTTGTAACATAAAGTGTAAAGATCATCTGTTTAAGTTAATCAATTAGCTTTATTGGCACTGGGGCAAAACTTTATGCAAGGCATTTTATTGGGTATATGTAGAATTGGCGTGACAAAAGAGACAGGATAGATTTCATCCTAGTTAATTAGCAGCACACCATTGGGTTATCTGCTCAATTTTTTAAAATAACAGAAGCAAAAAATAGACGAAGTCATGCTCGAATAACCCACCACTAATCAAACTAAAGCTTTCTCAAACTAGTCCTAAAAAGGTGAACGCTACACATGTGGTGATACATCAGTGGAGTGTGGTTGGTGCATAAAAGCAAGGCTCGCTGTCTGGGTGCAATAAATAGCGACCTCAATTTTAGAACAAAGGCACAACTGTATGACAATAGCTAATAACATGTTTTATGCAAAACTCGTTTTCACAGCAGTTCTAGCATATATATTGTGAAGTACCTTATGTGCAAAACTAAGAAGGCTAGCAATAGAGCACGCTTGTGCTGGTTCAGTGTTCTATTGAAATCCGGGCTGTCTCTCCTCCAGAGCCAAGGCCTGAAAGGAATATTATGCACACAGTACTTATACTTATACTGCTCCCCAAGGAATAATGATGGAACTACATGGCTCAGCAGCAAGCGGCTGCAACCCTTATCTACGGAATTTTAACGGATGTGTACATTAAGACATATTTATATATGTTCATTTATATTAACTTGTTTATATCACTAGGAAGAATGTGGCCCTTTAGGGCAGTGTGCAAAGTGTTCCAGTACTTTGAATTCCTTCATTACAGTAAATCGATCATTATAAAACACGCTTAAACCTGCCTTGCTGGTTGACCAGTTCGATTTGCCCGACTTTTACTCCTATACCCCGTGCCAGTCCGCAGATGATCCTTGGTGCTGGTACCTCCAGAGCCCACCTGCATAATCAAAGACTATTATTGGCTTGGTAGCCATCAATGAGAGCCTCTTGGAGAAAAGGTTCAGCCATCATTCTTGTTCACTCTCTATGCTTGTATAAAAACCTACCCTCACCTAGGCCACAGACATGAAACACTTCGACTATTTATACAGCTAGGTGGAAGACAGGGGCGGCTCCTCCGCTAAGGCGGAGGAGCATCGCCCCACTGCTCTGTGAGCAGGTGAAAAAGGAAAAATAAAATGATAACGCATTGTTATTATCATTTTATTTTTCCGTCCTTGCTCAGCTGGGTAGGGGAGGGACGGGGCTGGCACAGTAAGCTGTCATTTTGTTCCTCATAGTTCACTGTAGTGTCTACTCTTCGCTGGTATCTTTGCTTGCGGCAGGCACATTTTGTCTGGATATTAATGTTGTTTATGGGAATTGGATTTGTCTGAGCTTACCCCACAAGTAATCTTTATGATTGTTTCCCATCAGTGTTACTAAACTTAGGACCTGTTAAGAATCCTGTGATAACCCCCAGTCCCTTAAGTCCTTGTCCCATTCATTTCAAATGGAGATATACCATCTCCCAGACAGAAAAAAGAACAAAAGGAATGCTGAACCCCCCTACCCAACCCCCTCCCACCGGGAGTACTTAACACTTACATACCCATCATTTGTTCTGTTCTTTTTTCTGTCTGCCGACAGAATTGGATACGGAATGTGGTGCACTGCTCCTGCAGGGCGGGAGTGGCAGTGTTTCCTGGATTGCCGTCCTGCCTGCATGGTGGCGGGGGCGGCGGTTGGTGTCATGCCTCCCAGTCTGCTGGGCTTACTGAGAATCCCGGGCTGTGGCTGCTGGCTCTTGGCAGCTCAGGTGGTTCCAGGGTCATGGTGCGCCTCTTCCTGATTGCTGGACTAGGAGGAAGACTTGCAGTTCCTGGGAGTCGTGGATTGGTGTGTGGAAGCAAGTGACTGGGTGCGCTTCCTGTGGTGCCTGTCTCCGGTTGGGACGGAAGGCTGTGGCTCAGGCGTGCCAGGGGTAGAGTGCGTGCCTGGGCTATGCTTGACCATCAAAAATAAAGGGGTTGCTCTATGTCCCTCAGAACCTGGGTATACAATTATATAGACTACAATGCGTGGTGTTGGGTATTGCAATTGTTATGTGTGCAAAAATAAAGTCTAAAATATATCACCAATGTATACAGATCAATGTATGGTCTGGAAAAACATGGAAGGAGTGTGGTGCTATATTTGCCCAATATTTAACACCCCATAATACAATTAATGAACAAGGATAGATAACACACAACACAACCATTAATTAGTTTGTATATTCAAAATCATATACCCAAATAATATGCATAATGTTCTTTGTATGTGGCTGCCATGAACATAGAAATAATAAATAATGTGACTTGTTGAAAAGGTGACTCAACACAATACAAATTTTTGTATCAACTAGTTCAACATACACCCTATCTCATCATTAGTTTCATTAAAGAATGGTTGACCAACAACATGGACCAATAAGATTGTCATCGATGTTTCGACCCTTTGTGTATGTATTAGCGGATACACATCATTGCAGGTCTTCCTCAGGACTAGTAAATTAAGTACAGTCTGTACAGGGAAACAAAGCCTCACATAAGAATGGTGTGTGTTGTCTGATAAAAATAATTAAAACTCACGTTTATTATTGTTGTGTTCATGACAGCCACATACGAAGACAATTTTGCATATTATTTGGGTATATGATTTTGAATATACAAAATAATGAATGGTTGTGTTGTGTGTTGTCTATCCTTGTTCATTAATTGTATTATGGGGGTGTTAAATATTGATCAAATTTAGCCCCACACTCCTTTTTTGGGGGACCCTGGCAAACGTAAGAAGGCTGTGCCTGTGCCATCTTCACAGTCCTCAGGGTCAGAGAAGAAAGGATATTGCCAAGGATATGTTGCCTAACTTAATTAGGCATGTGAAGGCTAGCATGGGGTTTCGGTGCCTTTTGATGTTCCTGTGCACGCTTATATTCATGAGGTCCTGAATCGCGCATGGAAATATCCGGAAAAGATTATGTTGCTGCAATTTATGGACAAATTATACCCTTTGAAGGATATGCAGAAGGATTTACCAGATATGATCCCCATTGAGTCTTTTGTGGCCAGTTTGGTTGGGAGGACATCATTGGCGGACGGTGCGATGATTAAGGACAGTGTGGAAAAGAAGGTTGATGCATCCCTCCGTAAAGTGTTTTCAGGCTCGCATTTGGCCCTTCGAGATGGGATCTATGGAACTTACGTAGCGCAGTCATTGATGACAGATCTCCAGGCGCTTTATAGGTTCCTAGATGAAGCCTCTGATTGCTCTGGACTGCTGGAACATATAAAGCATCAGGTGGAATATCTTTCGGATTTGTCCTTTGATGTGGTAAGGGCTTCGGCTCTGTCTGGGGGGGGTATGTGTGGCTGCTCGCCAGAATTTTGTTCTGAAATAGTGGTGGACAGATTCTGCCGAGGAGGCTTCAGCTCTTTGGTTACCCTTTCAGGGGTCTCTGTTGTTTGGGGCAGAGCTGGAGGACAAGATGCACAAGCTCTTCAAAGAGAATAAGCATTGATCCTCCCTGAAAGTTACAGCACTGGATAAACTGTCATTTAAGCCCAAGTCCCCTTTTCGCCCATCCTCACAGAGACAGTTTCCTCGGTCTCAAGTAGGGTCTCTGCGGGAAGGAGTCTTGATAGGAAGGCCAAGTGCCCTCCCCACCTCCAAAGCCTTGTTACTGACTATATGATGGAGCAGCAGTTTGTGATAGGTGGTCGCCTCCAGCACTTCCTCTGGGCATGGGAGGAATCTACTTCAGATGCCTGGGTGTCGAACATTGTGAGACATGGGAACTAGATCGATTTAAGGAGGTTTCCTTTTGCGTTGGGGGTCCGTCCGACTCCTTGGCCCTCCAGCAAGGAGAAGCAGGTGGCTTTAGCTTGGGGGATCCATTCTCTGCTGCAGAAACAGGCCTTTCGGGAGGTGCCTACAATTGAAAAAGGCGGGGGGTTCTACTCCATTGTATTTCTGGTGGCAAAGGCTATGGGAGGCTTCCGGCTGGTTTTGGATTTGAAGGCTCTGAACACGTATGCTCTGCATCTTCCCTTCAATATAGAGACACTGCAGAGGGTAATGCCATTGGTACTGTAGGGGCATCTGATGTGCACCTCGGACCTGCAGGATGCATATTACCATGTGCCCATCCATCCTCATTTCCAGCAGTTTCTGAGGTTCTGCATCCAAGGGTTTCATTATCAGTTCTGGGTGCTACCGTTTGACCTTTGGTCAGCCCCAAGGGTGTATAACAAGGTAGTGGCTCCGCTGGTGGCGTCCATTCATCTTCGTGGGATTCACCTATACTCCTATCTGGATGATTGGATGCTCCATGCCCATAGGAGGAGCAGCTTATTTCCAATCTGGAGGTGGTGTGTGTGTCCCTCAGGGCTCATGGGTTTCTCCTGAACCTGGGGAAGTGTCAGTTGGTTCCCTCTCAGGCTCTGACGTTTATTGGAGCTCGGTTTTGGACCAACCTCAACAGGGTGTTCCTTGCTGCTCCCAGGGTTCAGGTGTTGCAGTCCCTGGCCTGGGAGGTGATGGGCAAGGCCTTTCTGCCAGTACGTCTGTGGTTACGCCTGTTGGGTTACATGGAAGCTGATGTGTTCACTGCCCCTTGGGCCCGGTTTCACCTCCGACCGCTGTGGATTTATCTGCTGTCAGTGTGGGATCCATACTCCAACAGCTTCGATCTGATGGTGCCGGTTTCTCCAGGGGTTCTCCCACAGCTGAAGTGGTGGACTTTGCTGGATAATATGTCGTAGGGGATGCCTTTGCAGCTAGATCCTCCGCTGGTATTGACAATGGATGCCAGTGCATTCGATTGGGGTGCAACTCTGGGGGACAGATCCCTGCAGGCCCGTTGGTCTCTTCAGGAGGGGAGACGTTCTTCCAATTGGAGGGAACTGATGGCAGTCTACAGGGCTGTTATGGGTTTTCATCATCTTTTGGAGGGTCACAACCTGATGGTCCGGTCCGACAACCAGGTGACTGTGGCTTACCTGAACAATCGGGGAGGGATCCGTTGCAGGTTTCTCCATGCAGTGGTTCTGCCTTTGCTCCTGTGGGAGGAGAGGCATCTTTAGTCTCTGGTTGCTGTGCATATCCGAGGGGTGGACAATGGGGTGGTGGATGCCTTCAGTCATTTTTTTCCTCCCTCTCATGAGCTGTCTCTTAGCCGGGGGGGGGTCTTTTGTGAGGTGTTCAAGAGGTTTGGTATGCCTTTCCTGGACCTATTTGCTTCCCGGCACAATGCACAGGTACCCATGTTTTGTTTTCGCTCCGCTCAGGAAGGGACCTGGGGGTAGATGCTCTGACTGATCTTTGGCCGGACCGCCTGTTAGATGCCTTCCTGCCGATTGCTCTGGTTCCCAAATTTCTGGATCATCTGTGGAGGGAATCCAGAGTGGTGGTGTTGGTGGTGCCATTTTGGCCCTGTCGGTCCTGGTTTCCCAGCCTCAAGCTTATGATGGTTCAGGGTCACTAAATGGTTCCTTGCTTCCCCTCTCCTCTGCGGTCTGTTCTGTCTCTGGCTCTCCCAAGGCTTTGTCTGTCCTAGACATCTAGCTGTTGCTATCTAGCAGTCCTGTAGGCCTTTCACTTTAAAATTCTATGAGAGGCATTGGGAAATTTTCAGCATTGGTGTGGCTCTCTTCAATGTCTCCCCTGGAGTTTTCTTTGATGGATGTGATGCAGTTTTTATGGGACAGGCTTGAGAAGCGCTTGGCGGTCTCTACCTTGCGCGTCCAGTGGGCTGCCATAAAGGCATTTCGTTTCCCTTTGGGTAACCTGGATGATGTGGATGATATGGTGGCTCAGCTGTTGTGTAGTTTCCCCCTTTCCTGTCCTTTGGTGAAGCCCATGTTTCCTTAGTGGGATTTACCTCTGGTATTGAAACCTCTGGTGTCTGCTCCCTTCGAGCCTTTGGAGTTGGTGGAGATTAAGTTTGTCACCTTCAAGGTGGTTTGTTTGGTGGAGGATTGGCGAATTGGGAGCTCTGATGGCCAGGGAGCCCTATTTGTCATTTTCTGATGATGGAGTGTTGCTGCTTTTCGACGCCTCCTTTGTGCACAGGGTGGTTTCTCAATTCCATAAATCTTAGGAGATTGTTTTACCTGCCTTGGTGGTTGACTCTGGATCAGCGGAGGAGTTGGCTTGGTCCCTGTTGGACGTGAAGAGGGCTTTGCAGATCTATTTGGAGCGCACTCAGTCTTTTAGGAAGTCTGAGGCCTTGTTTGCTTCTTTTAGGGCTTCCTCTCGGGTGGATAAGGCTTCTTCGCTGTCTATCAGTTGGTGGCTCAAGCAGTTGATTGAGTTGGCTTATTCTCTGGCTGGGTCTCCTCCTCCTGCGGGTGTGCAGTGACGCTCGAGTAGGGGGATGGCTGGTTCCTAGGCTGAATTGAGAGGGGTTTAGATTAATGAGGTCTGTCGGGTGGACACTTGGGCTTCCTTCAATACCTTTGTTTGCTATTATCATATCCAAAATGTGTCTAGGGATGATGCAAATTTTCGGTTGGGAGTGTTGCAGGCTGTGTACTACTGATTGTTTTTCTTTCCTGTACTGTTTTGAATAAATCACTTTGGGTGCTGCTGTATGTTGCGGAGTCCATTGGTGGTTTCTTGTTAGTATGACGGATGGGTATCTGGCTTGGGTAGTCTCCATTGGTAATGAATGGGATGAGAACTTAAGGGACCTGAGGGTAATGTCCTATTACTTACCGGTAATCTTCATTACTCCTGACCCTGTTGTCCTCGTCCCATTCATTACGCTCCACCCTCCCTCCCGAATGGTCCGCCTTCATATGGAGGGCTTGGTAGTTCAGAACGAATGCTGAGTAAGTATGAGTTAAGTACTCCCCGTGGGAGGAGGTGGGGTACAGGGATCAGCATTCCTTTTGTTCTTTTTCCTGTCTGGGAGATGGTATATCTCCATTTGTAATGAATGGAACGAGGACAACAGGACCAGGAGTAATTAAGTTTACCGGTAAGTAATAGGACATTTCTTTTAGTGGAATAACAGCAAATTAGTTAATTACACAGTCAATGTAAGCATTATCTAAACACTGGCATTAATACTACACTTCCTACATCGTTTGCCAACAAATTGCAGCCGCTTTTGCACTCTACCCTTAAAAGTATGCGAAAACACAATTCTGTGCGGGCGTTAGGCTGTCAGCAGCTAAAAGCTCTTACCGTAATTAAGTTGTTAATTTTATATCCACATGGGATCTGCAAATAATAAGCTATTGATTACTTCAACCTCTGGGTCACTTCTAATCAAGATTTTGGGACGTCGAATTTTTTTGGCCTTGGGCACAATTTAGGCAAAGTAATTGATGAGGGAGTAACCACTGCCACGCCATATTGTGACATTTGTGTGATAAAAGGGCCCGTATTTTGTTTGAAGACATCTGCAGTACTTGTGTAAGGTAGCCTTCGAATTCAAAAGCCTCAGACGTGCAATTCAAGAAATGGGCATTTGATCATAATCTTTATTCTAAAGGGGATTCTGGACAAGGGCTTTTAAACCTAAATCTTAAAGCCCATTCTTACAATTATGCAACACAGATCCGTACATATTTCTAAGGTCCCTCTTCCTACCTGTGTTTACATTCTTTTTATTTTTTTTAACAAAGACAGGGGCGTAGCTGCAATTAGTGCAGCGGGTGCTGTGGCACCAAGGCTGGAAGGTTTTAGGGAATTAACCCAAATTATAGCTTTCTGTTTCTTCCCAAGATGGGCACAAGGGGCAATTACCTTGATTAAATTGTGACCAACAACAACCTTGAGCAGGTGTTAGGTCTTCTTTATTCCCTCTTCGCTGGTCATTCACTCTCACCGCTCTGTCTGAGGATGGCAAATATATTCAGAATTCGTTTGAACACAAATTAGGCCACTCTTTCCAGCTTCAAGAAAATCAGGGACCATACTATGTTTAGAAAATCTTTGAAATCCTATTTCAGAATATGAAGCACTCAATAACAACTCATCCAAAAAACATTAAATGGAAGCAAAGCACTCCTCAAGCGACCAGACCCTGCGTCAATCTCCTGCCAGACCCTCCAATTCCACACTCTCTTGAGCAATGGCAGACTCAAATAATGCTTAGATGGCGTTCATTTTCATTATTCTTGGCATGTTTATTATTATTCGACCCAGAGGTTGAAATAATCAATAGTGTATTCTTATTCTAATCATAATCTTCTTCTTCTTATTGACAATAAGAAGAAGAAGAAGAGGAAGAATAGTTATTATAAGAACAATAACAACATCTGGTCTTTATATAGTGTTTCACATTGTTTATGCAATCTCTGTTTGTTTTAAATCGCATTTATTCCTCTAACCGTGTTTTGTGGCTCTTAATTAAGAACTTCTGAAGGATAGAAGGCTGAGTTGGCCCTGCTGGGACTGAACCCAAAGGCTACAGGTCGCAGCATACGTCAGGGGTGAGCTTTTAACTCTATTTGCTGTCTCGTCATCCATTAGCAACAACCCAACTGTTAACAAGCAATCAATGGAATGGAATGACCTCGCTATCACCAGTGCGGATGTCACAGTGAAGCCCTGAGATGCTAATGCTTGTGAGTGCTTTAAGTCTAGAGTCAGGAGCACGAGCACATGCACATGCATAGAAACTAGAAGCGGGAACCGATCTGGCCCATATTGTCAGGCCACAGTGGACAATAACACTTTTCTTGTCCTCTTTATGCATCTCTAGAGAGGACATAGATCAAATCCATGCGTGTTGATAAGGGACTCTGGAGCTTGAGGGAAGTGTTATGTGCTTTATTAAGTTGAGCAGAACAACATGTTTTTTGTGCCCTGTGCTCATAAATCTTTGTGTCTCTTAGAGTGTCTGCTGGAAGAAATACTTGCACTCCAGCTCAATGGCAATATTTTCCCCAGTGCACGCAGGGCCTCTGAATTACACATAATTAGCTTTTTCCTAATTCTATGAAATTCTGGGGACACTGGAAACTGGCATTTTGCACTTTATTTTAGTACAAAATGTACCCTCCCATCCACTTTGGATGCAAGGACGCATTTCATGCTAAAACAATAGTGCAAAAAGCCAAACGCCGCAACCAAGAGCAGCTTGCATTGAGGTCGTTTGCATTGAGGTCGTGCTCTGCGCAAAACGTTTTCTGCGTAATTTTGGGAAATTAATTTAACAAGTGTAATGTAAAAGTACGCAAAATTATGCCGGCATAATGAAAATTTCGCCGAGACCTACATTTTGGGGACATCAGACAACCAAGTTGCAGGACAAGACCTTTCGTGCAAATACTGTATTGTACTCTGAAATACATTTGGGTGCAGGTGTCCCGCTGATATCTTCTGACCTTAATGGTCAGAAACCAAAATGTGATCGATCAAAATACCCCGTTCAGCAACTTTGGTGGTGCTCACTCATGAGACAGCACACACTGCAATGTCACGTGGCACGTAGCATTAATGAGCTGTGATTCATCATTGAGTGAATCATTTACTTAGGCAGTGCTTAATTTGAACTTGTGGTTGCCGGTGTGGGCCACCAGCATTCATTTTGGGCAACGGCACTTATTTTTCCTGATAAGGCATTTCTCAGAGCAAAAGAACGAAAAATATACAAAGGGGAAAGAAGGCGGAAGAGAGAGAGATGGAAAGAAGGAGCCTGCAAGAGTGAGATAAAAGGGAAGGTGGTGTCTGGGAATGGATTAAGAGGTATCCGGGATTGAAGATTACGCAGCCTTGGTATCTGGAGCGCTGACATTTAATAGCGCCGACCTCAGGCTTCTGAGCAGAGCTTGCGCCTGCACTCATTCTTTTACAAATTAAGCACTGCACCAGGAATGAGTCCATGCCTGTGAAACGATTGGCACCCATCATCCATTGGTCATGTGCATAGCCTCTTGCACGCATATATATGCTGGAGCTGGTGAAAGCCATGCTGAACCACACCAGAACACCCCATGCTCCATGTGCAACAATTCACTCTGCACTGTCCCCCCAAGTACAAATCCTATCCAAAGACCAGTGCATTTTACCTTGATCTGCACTGGAACTCACCACCCAGTTCCGACACTGGCGCCCATGGAGGGTGATGGCAAGACAGCAGCAGGGGGCCCACCGGCTCACTGTCGGTGGTAGCCCCAGTGCCTCGCTCCCCTGAGCTCAGGAACTGCCGAGAGGCTGCAGAGGTCCCTGCTCGTCTATTCAATAAAATCCAAGGAGTTGTAGAAGTGACATCATGAGCCCTTTGGCCCTGGTGACATCATATAAGGTGACCTCACATGACCTTTTGCCTTTGATGACGTCACAAAAAGGGTTACAGTAAGCGTCACTGAAGTAAAATAAACTATAAGAAATGCCAAATTAATAAAATACATGGTTATGAAAGAAGGCAGGAGTCAATGTTATCCACTCCGCATGTATTAACTAGAATGTTACCACAATATCACGCACGATATGGGAAGTGCCTAGAATCGTGTACTGTATAATGTGAAATTAAACGTGCACCTCCGTGTTTGACTACGTAATTACTGTGGAAGGTATGTTTAAACAAATGCAGCACAATACGTGAACTAAATATATATAGACATCATTTACATCCCGGGGGAGTGCAGGGAACAGCTAATGGCAGCAGGAGGAGGATCCGTCAGTTTAAGGTTCTGAATCATGACCCTTAATCTGTCCCAAGTGTCAGCAGACCATGATGAGCGCAGATCGATGAAACCACTGGAGGTGTGCACGTTGTGACCATGTGACGTGCGCGGACGTGCTCCAGGGATTTAAGGGGCGCGTCGTGCCGATGCCAAGCGGCACAGACACTACCTGCTACCATGAAAACAACAACAGCTCTGACAAGCAAGATACCAGTGTGTAAACTCAGATACAGCTTTATTAAAAAGAACCAGATTAAGAGCATGATGCGTGTTCGCTACGGTATTACCTGAAGGAGAAAGTAACAAGCTTCAATAATGTTTCTGGGGTTATGTGGAAGTGACTGCTTTCTTACCGCACCACAAGTGTTGCACAGCTATTTGGAGTTATGATTATAAAGGCACAATCAAAGGACTTTAGAAGAGGGGGAGAAGGTTCGATCTGAAGGAGAGCACGGCTGGGCAGCGTTCAATCTCTTATGAGTGGCCCATTGCCGTGAAAATCTGCTGCTCCTTTGTGATTGTCGTGGCCCAGGAGCATCCCTGTGCTGCGTGATTTCACAGATATTTGAAATGATGGAGCTGCAGGTGGCCATAAAAAGATCATAAGCACCTTCATTCTTTTGGCTAAAAGTAAACAGAAGAAGGCCAATATCAGATCCCACTAACATTGGAATTAGGATGCATTTTCTCAAAATCAGATCAAAAAAACACATGTATATCCGAGAACACGCCCTAGACTAAGCACTTTATATGGATATCGTCACTAACTTTCGCGCAAGTTAAACAACCAGAACATAAACCTAATTGATTTGCCATTTTCCAAACATGAATGTAGTTTTACGTAGGATTGACTTTTACCTCCACCATGATGCCTGTCTTACAAACTTGAAGTTGCCACTCTCCCTCGCCTATTTAACTCCTAGCCAGTGCCTGCTTCCCTTCCCCACAATATCTCAAATATCAGCACCTTTTGAAACCCGGCTTTTTCCTTGACATTGAAATCACAGGCTCTCTGTCACCATAACGTACAAATGCTTTTCCCCATCTTTGGTCTGAAAAAATTACTACTCAGACAACAACATCGATGACTGAAAGGGAAAAAATTCCCAGGCGGAGGGCTCCTTTTGTTGTAGAGGTGAAACAGTATTGTTTACTGAGCACTAATCATGTCCAGAACTTGTAAATCTTCTTTGTTGCAGAAGGAATCAAATGTGTAATGCAATCATCCTGGGGCGGCTCCTCCACGTGGGCGTCGGAGCGTCGCCCCACTGCTTTCTCACAGTGCGAGAAGCAGAAACGTAAAATGGTATAAATACAATTTTACGGTTCTGCTTCTCGCACTGCGAGAAAGCAGAAGAAGGGTATGCCTGGTTGGGGGCGGCCGGTGGGCGGGTCGGGGAGGAGTGGCTAGACCAATGTTATGGGCGCTGACTGTTTGGTCGGCCCAAGGGCCCACCAAACCAGTCATAGCACTCTCCGTGTTCTTCATGCAGGCTGCTGCACAGCCTGCATGAAGAAAACGGCCTCCCCATAGACGCCTGTAAGGACGGCGTACTAGCCAATCACAACGCTGCGTGATTGGCTTAGGTGAAGAGAGGGAGGCTGCCTGCTTCTGCTTCCTGTGAGCAGAGAGCAGGAGACGCGACCCGGGAGTCCGGGACCGGAGGCAAAGGTACGTTTTCTTTTATTTTTAATTTTATTAAATTAACCCCCCACTCCCTGCGACTCCCCACCCGCGATTAATGCCGGCCGCGACTGCAATGATCTGCATGAGACTAATGGTTGCTTCACACATGTGGAGATAAAACAGTTTGACAGTACCAGATGATGATGATTATGCTCTTGTGTTATAAACAGTGGTTGAAGTTTGGAAAAAAAAGTAGGGGAACTGTGGGCGGAGAATCAGACGACGGGAATAACCTGAGGATTGGATCAGTGGGCGGAGTCAGAGGTGTGGCCAGAATGCACAAAACATCCCAATTTTTAGTATTTGTTTGGCATTTCACTGTCCAGTTACAGCTTATTATGTTATTTAATTCAACCAATGGATACACATGATTATTTAAGGTTTAATATGAGTTATTGACATTAAAATACATTCACAAGATGAGATAGGTTTCCAATCACAGAATGTCCCAAATACGCTTAAAAGTGGAAGCACAAGCCATTTCTCTCCGAGCTATGGAGTTTCTGTCGTCAGCACTTCTCCTCCTTTTCTCCACAAGAGCTGTTCAAACATGGATAGCAAAATATCCTAGTTTGCAAATGTTTTCTATATAATTATGGCTCTGCCATATTTGACACATAACACAACATCTGCTAGATAATCTGACAATTTTAACTCATAAACTGGTTGTAGCTCAAATGGATCACAAGTTACTAAAAATGTGACTTGTGTTGCTGCGAAGTGGACAGCCTTTCGCAAAGGTTGACTAATCACCTTTCTCACTGCTGTATTTTATGTTACACTGGTACTAATAAAGCAAAATCTTTCCAGAGACTGTTAGCATGTGTAAAATGTTAAAATAATAAAGTATCAGAAAATATACTGCATTACTCTGCAGTCTTTTTTTTTGCTGCATAATTTAGTCAACACTGCGGCATAATTTTGTCCTCCTTTGCTGCATAATTCCAGTGGCCCCAAAGCAGATGTTAAAGGTGCTTGTGCATGAAGCAGAGAGACTGTTAAGTTTGCAAACTTAGTTTGGTGTGCGTGCAAATCCTATATTGCTGATCCCTGGTGAGTTGCAGCTACTACTGCTGAAACAAGGCCAATGGAGGTGCCAATGGGTGAGGCGGACTGGCCTGAAGGGCAGGGCCGGCTTTAGCACTGGTGGCGCCCTGTGCAACAATGTTTGTTGGTGCCCCCCAATGACCACCTCCGCCAAGGATTCCCTCACTACCACCCTTTAACAGTGCCCTCAAGTCTCCATAACTACACTCTCTCTTAGATGCATTTAATTTGATTTACAGCGCTGCTCATACCAGTGTAGGGTGTCAGATCACTTTACATCACACACATCACACAGAGACAATCAATTATACATGTGTAAATCACTGTATAGGAAATGCTACATAAGACAAAGGACTACAAGGTGTAGGAGTCACATGACAACCATACTAGTAGGCAATATAGTTTAATAGTGATTGGTCTGGAGAAACACAAACTGAGAATGTAAAACGTAATACCATGGTTGGGGGTTCTCTTTAATAATCAGAATTGATTTCCATCTAAATGAACACCTTTTGCAGCATTAGGATAATCAAAGACTGGGAAAAAAACATAACGGTCTGATTTATACCTTGCAGTTTGAAGCAGCTCTTAGATGACAGTTAATAGCTCACTGTTCTATGTTAGGATTTTAACTTATAAACTGTAAGTAACAAAAGCATCTCTCTGACAAAAGCAGTAATCCACTGACCTATTTACAGTATGTGCACTTTGTGATCTGCATGGTACATGTTCTTTGCAGCAGGCACTTTAACCCTCTGCACTACCTTTCCATGAGTCAAAACTTCCACTAGACAAAACTCTGATCTCTCTCTCTCTCTAGGAAGAACATTAATCACCAGAGTTATCATGACATTTTTATTGTTTCCGAAAATTTCTGGAGGCCAGGAATGAGGCAGCAAGTGCTTTTAAAACCATAATATACTTGCAAACAAGACACCCCCACCCAAAGTCAGCGCCAGGTGTGGTCATACCAGTCACACCTCCCTAGAGCCGGCCCTTCTCAAGGTTGCTGTGACCTCAGTGACAGAGTTGCTGTTGCTCTACGGTGTGCTGCTTCATAGGCCTGCCCAAAAGACTAGAGGTGAACTTCAGTATGGATTGCGGTGGACAGGCATCAAGGTTAACCTACACTTGCCACCGCTAGGGTCCACCTGCTGGTGCTAAGACATCAGGGCTTCTAAGGTCTTGCGGGGCCTTCTAAGGTTTAACATGGGAATGTGCTCCCTCAGGAGAGTGGTCTGGGGGACTGGTCATGGAGGCTGAACCTGGTTCCACAGTTCCAAATTCGTCAGCGCTGACCATAGTGCCACATCCTCTCCCCCACTGAACACCATACTGCCCCACTGAGAGAAACTCGTACTGCTTTCAGCAACAACCCAATTGTGCCCCGCTACAAACACCTGGATGCGACTCAATTCAAATTATGCACTAAACAAGAGTAATATGCTGCCTAAAAAAGAAAGTCCTGGAAAAAGCAAACTCTCATAGGGAATGCAAGATTAAGTAAAGCATGTGAAATGTAAGCAGGAACAACATGGTCACCATAACACTTTTACACTTACTATTCAGAAATCAGTGAGTGCTTTTGCCTGAAAAGTTAAGGACATGGCTACAGGGCCCGGAAGGGACCATTTCCATGTCCATTGTTTATATCCCTACAAAACGTAAGCAGTATGGTTTAAAAAGACCACATCCCTGAACACAGAGCCATGGTACACATTTTGTTTACCAATTCACTCATCAATCAGGCATCGCAGTACCTCCAGGATTGGTGCACTTCCCCACCTGGGGAAAACAATGCTGTTCAAAGAAAGACAAGAAAACAAAAGTAGAGCTTCACTGGAAAACTCTGTAAAGTGACTCTAATGTGTTTGGGTGTGAATAAAATCAATCTGGGCACTTTGCGACCACTCTGTCTTGCTTTATTTTGTTTTTTATTTATTTTGTATATTTTGAACCTTTTATTGCTGAGGCAGCACTGTGGAAAAGAAAAATGTCAGAAAAAGATGACAAAAGTGTTTTTATTTTTTGGATCCATTTCACAAGGGAACAAATAAACGGAAGGAGGAAAGAAAGGGTGGGAACCGTTTCTTGAAGTCACGGTTTTCAGTAAGTGAAGAGGAGCTGGTCATAAAGAGAGGGAATAAGAGGAAGAAAGCGAGGGGTGTGGCAGGGGACAGCTGCCAGCGGCAGAGCAGGAGACGTGGACACTGTCCTTGTCTTCTCTGGACAAGTTCTCTGCCCGCCACTCCCATCCCCGAAGCTACGAACGCCAAGCCTTCTCTGCAGGCCTTGACTATTTCTGCCGTCCTGGGACGAATGTTTAAAATAAAAAAGTAGGGGAACACAATCTATCGAATAAAATAAGTAGGGGCATACTGTGCCCTGCTGATCCCGCCCACTTTAACCACTGGTTATAAAGGAAATAATGAAACATGTCCAGATAGATGGATCTGATGACTGGCAACATTTGCCAAGAGTACAACAAGGCTGTATAGTGATACACACCTGGGATATTGCCTCAGTATATTCAATAATACTTTAGTAGTGGGTACCTAAAGACTGCACCAAAATGTTCATTGACTCCTTCATTTCAGGTCTGCGAGATTCATGTTCAGGTTCATGTATTCATGTTTGGAAAATGGCAAAGTTTGTGTTCTGGTTATTCAACAGGCACGAAATATAGTCAGTGACGATATCCATATAAAGTGTTTAGTCTGCGACTTGTTCTCGGATATACATGTGTTTATTTGATCTGATTTAGAGATAATGCTTCCTTAATCCACTGTTTGTGGGATCTGAAATTGGCCTTCTTTTGTTTACTTTTAGCCAAAAGAAAGAAGGTGCTCAAGATCTTTTTAGTTGTCATAGGCAAAACTAAGGGGCATATTTACAAGCCCTAACCGCTACTGGAGCGTCACTTTTCTTGACGCTCCAGTGGCGCAGCGCCATTTTTCATATTTCAAGATAGCGCTAAGCTACTTTGCCTGGCTTAACGCCACTTTGTAAATATGCCCCTTTCTGCCGCAGTCCTCTGCGGCAAAGGGGCGTGCAATGGGAGTTGCTGTGGGCGTCACCCATTGATTTTTGATGCTGCCCAGATTTACAAGTCTGAGTCAGCGCCAAAAACTACCACCATGGAATACCAGGTGTTAGAATAGCGATACATCCTTGTTTTTTGATCTTTCCATGTGTGTTGCATTCTGCAGCACCCATAGAAGTTGCAAATCACCAATATTGATTGTTTATGTGCAGGAAGGTGCCCCTTTCTGCATATAAACAATCGCCCCTGCAGCGAAGGCACCCTTCAATATGGCGGCAGGATGCCTGTGCTGGCGCTAGGCAGTTTTTTTTGCACCAGCACTAGGGGAAACATAGGGGTGCACCGTATTCTTGTGCGTTTTGTAAATGTCAGAGTGCGGCGCTGCCAAATTTGATACAGCTCCGTGCTCCGACATTTTAATGCAAATAGGCCCCTCAGTTGAAAGATCATGTCCAAGAAACTGTCTTTCAGTTTGAAAATGGTGGTGGTCTGTAGATTAAGAATGTAGTGGACATTCGTTTTTAGTTAATTACGATGTTGCTGGTGGTCAATTCAAGGCTGGAGAAAATAGACAGAAGGGTTTTTTCTTTGAAGAGCTATTACTATTTCAGGCCACACCATCTATTCAGCAAGATTTCATTTGTATTATGAACAGGAAATTAATGAGATGGGAAGATGGTGTTAGTGGTTCCGGAGCAATAGCTTTAAAGAGGAGCTGAATTTCGCTGATATTGAGTGCGGGTGATTTCATAATTAACAGCCTGACTCTGACGATATAAGGTGTATATGGGTGACAGTAATAAAATGTATTTTTAGGTCTCGCCTGAGCCAGCGCATGCGCTGGTCTGGCGAGACATTTAGTAAGTGGGCTTTAAAAATCCGACCACACGCTTTTGCTTGTGGCCTAAAGCTTGCGGTTACGCGCGCGGTTACGCACACAGGTGCCATCTGGCTTTCCGTCATGGGTCATTAAGCGCATCGCTCGCGGCTGTAAATAACTTTAACGGCCGCGCGGCCGCGTCACTTTCACGGCCGCGCGGCCAATGCTTGTTTATGTTGCAGAGTGCATGTGCAGACTGCTCGTGTTGCACTGTCTGCGCTCGCCCATACACCTCCCACTCAGTTTGTTCCACCCCCACCCTGGCTTCTCTCCCGCCGTGCTTTCAAGCCCGCTCTGTTTATTCCGACACCTCCCTGGCCTCTCTTCTGCCGTGATTTCACTTCCTCCCAGTCCGGCAAACCAATGTTCAGTTGGCGCGAATGCCAGTCTGTTGTGGCACACGCAATGTTCTTTTAATTATAAATTACATTGAGCACTTCTGATAAGTGCCTGCACCTTTAAATCCTGGCTTGCGTGTAGCTGCTCTGCTTTCACCCCTCCCTCTTTCATTCCGGATGTGTCCAGGCCCCCAGAAGCAGCAGCTCCTTGTCCTCCGGGTTGCCGATGAACATGGGGGAACAACTGGTTTAGACAGTGGCGGTGGAGGGGCTCGGTGTGTTTGAGCTACTGCCCCTCTTGAGCCCTTCCAACATTCACCAAGTCATCTCTCCAGTGTGCAAGTCCGAGGCACAGAATCCGTGAAAGCTTGGATCGGTCCCAGCCCTCAGATCACACACTCTCGAGTTATATTTCCATCTGAGCTCCCGCGCTTCATGTTTTTGATGCTAACACAATTCTTTTCTTAGCTGACGGCATTAGGTTTGCTCCTCGGCTAGTGTTTGGTCCACTCGCTATAAATCCAACCGATCACTTGGATTTATCTTCCTCACCACGGTATAGGGACCCCCTTCTGAATATGATGGAACCCACCTCCCTTCCCCTCACCACACTCCTCTCACACCTCCCTACAGTGTTTGTCTCCTGCTCTTCCGCTTGCAGCTGCTCCCCCCTTTCTTTCTTCCTCTTCTTCCCTCTGTGTGTATTTATTTCTTTGCCTTCCCAGCCATAAAATTGGCCCGTGACAGAAGTCCCCGCTGGGCCTCTGGCCTGAAATTGGCTGCTGTGACAGGCTGGATGCTGCTTGCATTCCGCCCCCCCTTCCCCGACCCCTCGCCTTCTGGTTATTCCTGGAAGTGCTGAGGGAGCTGTTGGTAAGGGGTAGGACTTTTCTCAATCGGAGCTCTTTCAGGTTTTTAAAAAATATTTTTATTATGCTTTTCCCTGCAGTGTGTTGTAAATGTCATTAGACAACATGCACAGTGTGAATAGCAGGAAGTCACCCCCTCCCCCTCCTGCCCTGAAAGAGCAGCTCTTTTATATTCTCACTCGCTGTTTTTTTTCTAACCTACTTCACATGCATTCTTTCCCCGCTTCTACGCTCTCCCAAATAGCTGTCACCATACCTTTAATTCCCATCTGTTCACCACTATTCTATTACACCGCCCTCTATTATCCAGCCATTACTACCCTACACCCCATTGCCCCTTTCGCATCAGACTGCCCACTGTCCTCAATTCCCTCATTATTGCCTGTCTCTCTTCCGACCCCACTCTCCTCAATACGTTCTCATGCTGTGCTGCTCCTTCCTCCCCAGACACTCTCCCTTCTCTTTGTTGCACTGTTGCACATCCGTCTGTTTGGCCTCTCTCTCCTCCCTACACTCTCTCTGTCCTCATATACCTTCTCTCCTCATACCCCATGTCTTCTCACTGCTACCAGTTTCTCTTCTCTAGGAAACTCTTTCTCTCCTCAGATACCGTCTCTCTCCTCTCTTTGTTGCATCTTAACCCTCAGATCCACTCGCTTCTCTCCCTTGTAGTAACCCTTCTCCTCAGACCCCCTCACTCATCTTTGAACTTTTTATCCTCTCTTCTGCCCTGCTTACCCTAGAACAACCTCTTCTAAGATAACTACCCTCCATTCTGCTACACAGTCTCTCCTTAGATGCTCTGTCCACTCTCCTCTCTCACTGCTGTCAGTCTTTATTCCAGTCCTTTCTCTTCATCCACCATAGCACATATGTTCTGTACCATCTCTCTCCACAGATGCCCTCTCCTCAGCCCAGTTCCTCTTAGAGATAGTGTCTCTCATCTCTTCTGTACCATCTCTCTCCACAGACGCCCTCTCCTCAGCCCAGTTCCGTGCAATCACAGTTTGGACATGGGTCGGGTTGCAGCACCCTCCCCCTACCCCATCTGGTTACGAGAACGGTTTCTCTTCATTTTTTGAAAAAAAAGCAAACCGCGTCTGCTCTGTAGTTCACTGTGAGCAGCAATTAAAACAAGCATTTGCAATGCAATAGGTCTCGCACTTACACGAGTTTAAGCTATTGGCATTGTAAATGACAATGCCTTTTATTTATCTTTTTAAAACAAAAATAAAAGGCATTGTTATTTTCAACGCCAATAGCTCAAACTCGCATAAATGCGAGACCTATTGCATTGCAAATGCTTGTTTAATATCTGTCGATTACGCACTTTTTTGCACTTTCTGGTATATTCCTAATAAATGGAGGGTGGCAAGTTGTTTCGAAAAACTTTAAAAAAAAAAAAGGTTTTGCAGAGATCTTAACTGAGACTCACATTCTTATTAACTGCACACTTCCCATATAATTTCTGATATAAATAATACATTTCTATCGAATGCTATAAAATGCAACAGAAACCCAACAGGTTATCATTGATTTATTAATATCTCCCTGATCATTGGTACTATTATCATATTTTTGCTTTTGATTTCTTTGTCAATAATGGCCTTCTTTTTTGCAAGTTTGTCATCTCCCTTACATTTTCACTAGAATGTGTACGGTATAACATTTTTATTTGGTAATTACAAAGACTTCTTCCACATTTGTACCGTCAAAGGCAATTTACTCTTTATCATTTATGCTTATAATTTATTTCAAATCCACACAACTTGCAAGTGATAGGTCATGATGTGCAAAGCATTTTTTTGCAATTTTGTAGTTGCATTGGCTGCAATTCCAAAATTCCTGGCTTTGCCACTCAAAATGATTGAACATGATTTTACTGTTGATATAAAAAAAAAATTTTTTATTGTACTTTTATGATTGCTTTTGCAAATCGAATAAGGATATTTTGACTGCATAAATGCAGGTTTCAATGTGCAAAGGAACATTGCAAGTCAGAAATGTCTTTCCAGCTAACAAAGTACACTTTGCGATCATTAACAAATTGCAACGATGCCGGGGCTGTTATGTGCATCCCAGTCTCCCTCACAATTCCCTAGGCTATGCATCAATGCTTTTTGACCAGTAACTCTGCACTTCTCCACATGCACAGTCAGTCCTGCTTCCCTCAATATATGCTCACTATCAATATTAGAGTATCATCTTGTTCCTGCCCGCCCTCACTGCAAACCAATATGTAATTTTGAAATCACTTCACCTTTGAGATTTGCCTAAGATACGCCAGAAGCTAGAGCCTACCCAAATGGCATCCTTGTCACCAGTGACATGCGGTCTCCATGAGCCACCAGTTGATGACGTTTATTCATACGCCTGGAGATATATCCCCACAGCAATACCACGACCGAGTAATCATCCTTCATTGCTTATACAGTGACCCAAAAACAGATACAATTCCTATAGGAATCCTCAATCACAACATTGTACACATCTGTTTACTTTTCTGTACTCTGTAATTTTAAATGCAACACAATGCCCCTCCAGGATAATACATTTGTTTGGTTGTCTGGAAACGTGCTGCATTATCAGCTGGAAGCAATGTCCAATAGCAACATAATTCCAAAGTTGTTGTTTTTTACTCCAAGACCAGGGAAAAGCCACAGCCTATAGAAAAGCTATGTTGCTGTCACTTCTGTATGGATGGGAATTGTGCCATTCTCAAGAGGACAGCTGTCTGACCTTGAAGGGCAAGAGCATGACCTAGCTGTCTGGATCTGTATAAAGGATGGTTACAGGAACTGAGAATGCCTTAGAGCTAGAGTTGACAGCTATTTGGATATGAACAAAGCTGAGACATGTGCTTCAACTGAGGATTGTGAATGGTCTTGGACCATCCAATGTGTGTGTGTCTACCTTGTGTGCTAAGACTTTTGTCAGGAGTAAACCTTGTTCCTAATTGGAATTTTGATTTTTAGGATGAGTTAGGCCTGCAACTGGTCCTTCTTTAACTGTGATCAGCACCTCTGTAAACCAGCCACTCAGTCCTGTTGACTTGCAAATGCAACTTTGACATTACTACCGCTTTCTTTTGCCAAACAGAAATGTTCTTTGTTGTGGTTTGGAAACTCCAGTTCATTTGTGGTGGTTAGCTATGGGGTTTTCAGTCCAAGTTTTGTAGATTCTCAGCAGCCTAGGCTTAAAGCCAGCGCTCTGCTTTTCTTCACACCTAGGATAGCTTAGATAGTAAGACATGTGATACATTTGCAACAATCTGTCTGGCATCTTTCGCCTTTGAAAGTAAGAACCCGAGACCTGAGGACTCATAACATTGTCCCATTCACTCCTATGCTATTCTGACTGTTGCTTCTAACATTGTAAGCTATATTCAGCTATTTGTGGTGCCCCAGAGGTGCTAGCGCCTTCTGTTTTCTGTTTGGTTCATTATTTTACCTGCCCTACTTTACCTGCAAAGAAAGACTTATTCATTTTAATAGATATAGCTCTGACTGGGCAACAAGATTATTAAGTGTGTATATTGGGTCACACTGTAGCGGACTAACAATCCTATTAACAACTACAGGAGTAAACATTAACTGCTTGAGCTAGCTAAGTTGACTGGAGAGAGACATGGAAAAGTAAGAGGCTAATAGTAAGAAACAACATATTGTGTTTTTAAGAAAGTATATCATGCACCCTTATTGAATATTGAGCTATGGATTGCGTGTGGGTACCGGAAAGTATTGTATAGGTTTTTTCTCTCATCCGCAGAGCTGATAATCTTTCTTAAGGTTTCTAAATGCAATACAATACTAATATACGTCTAAGGTTTCTGGGTTTGGTGAGTTCACATTTATTTGGAGGATATGGGCTGTATAGAGCATACCTTTAAAGTGATATTACCTTTTTAGGTCTGGTTTTACAGCTCAGGTGTTGGTAAAATCTTGTGTTACTAGTCCTTTAAAATATACATAGAGTGCGGCTTGGCTCTACCCAGAGGGGTGCATTTCACATTCACTGCATGCTATTGGTTGTTTAGTGCACCATTCCACCCTCTAATAAGTGCTTCAATTGAAATTCAAGAGGGGCTATTTTACATCTGAAAATAACACTCAATCATCACACAAACTCCTCTGACTGTAGAGCCATAGAGGTAGCAATCCTTGTTTCCTTTGTTCTCCCAGCTTTGGCAAGATTAGTAGATCTGACTTTAACTTGCTAAATGGTATCTGTGCATGCAACACATGCAAACAGCATTTGTGCATGCCTGTGTTTGCACATTAAAGCCAAACCAACTGGCTTTGCCAATACTTGTTTGTTGAGGCAGGAATGTTCTCTGTATGGTGGGCAGTCGTGTACCCCTGCACAGAGGCCTCAACTGCGGCTGGCTTTTGATTTTGGTCCCTGACTCACGCCAATGTGGATTGTTTGCGAAGTCCTAGCCCTGTCCCTCCCACTCAGTTTGTTCCACCCCCTCCCTGGCTTCTCTCCCGCCGTGCTTTCAAGCCCGCTCTGTTTATTCCGACACCTCCCTGGGCTCTCTTCTGCCGTGATTTCACTTCGCGCAATAACCACTCCACGCTGTAAGTTAGCGTAAAAGGCCATTTTATTAGGACAGGGTTGACAACCATATTTAAATATAACATCAATAAACATCTAACAATCCCCAACCTCGGGTCTTTCATCCATCATCCACTCCCACACTCCAATTACTCACTCCTGATTCACTCAGCGACCTCTTCCCTTATAGCATTCGCTTCCTCACTTCTCTTTCAACCTCCTCCAGCATCTCCAGCCATCGCACTCCTGCATGCCGCACCCCCCTCATGCACCTGTATCCCCCTCCCCGGAAGGGTGAGTATGCCCGTCATAGACTCCCCACCCCTCCCAAGTCCTGCTAGCCCCACCTTCAACCCGTCCTAAACTGGCACGCTTATTTTAAGGCAAATACCCTTTCCCACTCCTAAAATCATGTAGGGTGGGAGGGTGGTCAAAACTTTCTTTAACCCTTCCCTAACGGCGCTGGGGACAGGAAGAGGATGAACTTCCTCCCCTGCCCCCTATAAACCCTACCTTAAACCCCACCCCCTAAACTACCTCATAACCTGTCCTTACTATCGCGCGAACACCCCAGGGGAAGACTGGTCTGCCGACCTCACTTCCCCTGGGGGCCGCATCGCGCAATAACCACTCCACGCT
The DNA here is from genome assembly GCA_963921515.1 of Calotriton arnoldi. Lineage (NCBI taxonomy): Eukaryota > Metazoa > Chordata > Amphibia > Caudata > Salamandridae > Calotriton > Calotriton arnoldi. The sequence continues at coordinate 1,662,746 of CAWUFW010003292.1, read as the reverse complement.
GTAAGTTAGCGTAAAAGGCCATTTTATTAGGACAGGGTTGACAACCATATTTAAATATAACATCAATAAACATCTAACAATCCCCAACCTCGGGACTTTCATCCATCATCCACTCCCACACTCCAATTACTCACTCCTGATTCACTCAGCGACCTCTTCCCTTATAGCATTCGCTTCCTCACTTCTCTTTCAACCTCCTCCAGCATCTCCAGCCATCGCACTCCTGCATGCCGCACCCCCCTCATGCACCTGTATCCCCCTCCCCGGAAGGGTGAGTATGCCCGTCATAGACTCCCCACCCCTCCCAAGTACTGCCAACCAGGGAACCCCGGAGGGCGGTTACCTGCCCCACACAGCTCAAGTGCACCTTTCGCCCTCAAACCCGTCTGCACCAAATAGACTCGTTCCACAATTTACTGATGAGATCCCTCATTTCCATCATGTAATATGCATTACCCATGTGCGAAAGGTGCACTCCATCGTCGCGAAAAGCAGTGGCTCCTCAAGCCGCAAACCCACATGAGCAATCACTTTAATACCGTTGTTACCACAGAAAACTCTCATAGCTCGATTCAATTTCCGCCGCGCTTTTCTACTGCAGCGGGCTTCAGTGCCCCCGCCAAGTCCTTCTTGGCACAAACTCAGTCCATACAATACAGGCGCCTGCCAGATTGCTCCTCATGGCCTCCAAATCCCGTTGCATCAAATGTAGCAGGGACACGCCGGATTGCTTGATTAAGTCATTCTCCCCCAAGTGGATAACCAACATGTCCGGGCAGCCTCTTTGAGCCACTTTTCTTGTCAGCCAGGGCAACAATGCTCCCCAGCGCATCCCACTCTTACCCCACCAGTGGACCTCATGGTGGCTGCTCCGCAGGCCCAGGCTACGGCCATACACCTGCCTGTCCGCATATTTCGATGCCCAATGTACGAACGAATGTCCGACAATCCAGGTAACCGTCTTGGCTCCCGGACCCCCAATGCAACCTACGAAGAGAAACAAATATCAATACAACTGAACCAACTCCCAACTACCCTCACAACACCCTTAAGGCCTACCCCAACTGTCGCCCTGATTCATTTTCGCACATAGCGTTCACAGCAGCGAGACCTCCATCGCCCAATCCGTTTAATCTTGTCCCAGGACCAACCCAGGCGCGCTGCCGCCGTCGCCGCACCAATACGAAAAGAATGCGTCCCATACCTAGCAGGGTCCCTACCCAGGCGCCGCAATGCCATTCTCAACACCGCCAGTAACTGAAAAGCCGTCACCCGCTTCAGGGAAGCATGACAAAAATTTCACCATCCCTTCTCTGTGCCCTATGACAAAAAGCTCGCCACTCTCTCACCGGGCATGCCTCCACGCATCCGCTTTCGCCCAGCCACACCCACTTGCCCCTCCCAACCTGGTCCGTCTTGGAACGACCTAACTAAATTCCCAGACGCATCCCATCCAAACGCACGTCCTCATACACCCTACCAGCATTGCCCCTTGCCCCCACCAATTCTGAAACCCTGAACGCCCCGAAGAACATCCAAATCATACACAAACGGAACAATGCCACCTCATACTCATCATAACAACAATGCGACAACTCAGCCAACAGGCTTTGCAACAGGTCAAAAGTAATCGCCTCTCTAGGCACCCCCCTCCCTCGCCCCTTTCTCTCCCCCAACCTTTCAACATTCTACTCAGCAAATCCCTCTTAGCAGGATCAAAACCCAGGTACAACGTGCTGTAGAAAGAAATCCCCGCCAACTTCCCTGCAATCGTAGTCTGAGACAACCCCCTATCAATGCAGTCCAAAACAAAACGAAAGACTCCCTGTTCGCATCCTTGTCTGGACATGCGCCATGACTCACTGGTCCAACCCAGAAACGCGCCGAATTCAGACCACGCCAACCTGTAAGAGCGCCTCGTGGAGTCAGCTATGGATTTCTCAACCAGGCCCACCACTCTCACTCCCCCCAGGCCCAGATACCGTCCGTCACCTTGGTCTTGCAAGCCTCCGCTCCCGGCGCCAGACGTCTGAAACGCTGCCACTGCGAACGAGACAATGCATCCGCAACGTCATTGCTTGCACCTGGAACATGTTGCGCGCGAAACAGCACATTAAATCGCAGGCATTGCAGCATAAAACTTCGCAACAAACGCAACACACGCTGGTCCCTCGCTCTCTGATTGTTCACCAAGTCCACTACTGTCCTGTTGTCCACGTGGAACAATACCGACCTGTTCAGGAACTCCGGGCCCCACACCTCTAGTGCCACAAGCAGTGGGAAGAATTCCAAAAAAGCAATGCTCCTGCCCTGTTTCAACCAATGTTCCGGCCACTGTTCCGCGCACCACCTCCCATCCCAGAAGACCCCAAAACCAGAAGCCCCTGCGGCGTCAGAGAAAATTTGCACCTGCCAAACCATCTTCTCATCCACAAAATCCAGTGAGACACCATTGAAATCAGACAGGAAACTCTGCCACACCCTCAGGTCCGCCCTGACCCCCATCGAGATCCTGACTCTGTGATGCGGGAGCACCGCCCCCGACATGGCCATGCCGAGACGTCTGCAGAAAGTCCTCCCAGCGCCCACAACCCGGCACGCAAAGTTCAAAAACCCCAGGAGTCGCTGCACCGTCCGCAGATCGATCCTTCTCTCCCCCATCACGTGTAGCAGAAAAACCTGCATGTCTGTCTCCTTCTGTTCCGGTAACCGTGCCAACCAAGCGACCGAATCCAATTCAATGCCTAGAAATGTGAGACAACAGCTGGGCCCAGCTGTCTTTTCCGGAGCTAAAGGGACCCCAAATTCCCGGGCCATTACTTGGAACTGACTAAGGGCCCACTCGCACTCCCCAAACCGCGCTCTCCCGACGAACAGAAAATCATCCAAATAGTGAGACACCATCCGATGACCGCACCTGTACGTAAATGCCCACTGCAGAAAGGAACTGAACGTCTCAAACAAAGCACAGGAAACCGCACAACCCATGGGCAGGACCTTGTCAACAAAGATGGCCCCATCGAACTGGATCCCCAGCAAGGAGAAATCTGCAGGGTGAATGGGAAGGAGGCGAAAAGCCGACTTTATGTCACACTTAGCCAATTCAGCCCCCTGCCCACACACCCGCACCAGCCCGATCGCATCGTCAACTGAAGCGTACAAAACTCTGGAATCCTCCTCAGCAATGAAATCGTTCACAGATCTCCCTTCCGGCCAGGACAAATGATGAATCAGCCTGAACTCCCCGGGCTCCTTCTTGGGCACCACTCCCAAAGGTGAGATAATGAGGTCTGAGACTGGCCAATGATCAAATGGGCCCACAATCCTACCTTCTAGTACTTCCTTCCGCAACTTAGCTGCAACCACACTCGGCAATTCCTTCGCTGACTTCAAATTCTCCGCCCATCTCTGTTCACGGGGGCCCTGATAACCCACCCGAAAACCCTCCGTAAAACCCCAATGAATTTTCAATGCGGCCTCTCTATCGGGGTACCTAGAGAGCCATGGACCCATGGCCCCAACGTCAACCGGTGTAGGAGCCCTTGGGCCCAGCTTGCCCCCGCCCCTTTGTAGCCCGCCACTGCTCGGATGGCGTGGCCAAAGTGAAACATTGCGTGAGAGGGTGGCGTCCGCCACACTTGGAACACTCATGCTTGAATTTGCAGGGGTGTCGCGTGCAGAAACCCTTGTTAAAGTTCCAGCAGGCACCTGTGTTAGCCCCTGTGGGCTTGGGCGACTGACCCGTTGACCCAGTGTAAGTGCTCTGTCCTCCCGTTCCAGTGGAAGCGCCCTGCCCTCCCGCCCCAGACTGGGCGGGACGTGACTGAAAAGGCCGGTATGTGACCGGAAGGCCACTGGCCGTGTGTGTAGATGCCGACGACTGAGAAGAGGCCATCCACTGCATCCAGAGTTCCTGGTCTACCTCCCCCCATGGCTTATCCGGATTGACGCTAATCCTAGCCCTAAACTCCTCATCGTAGCTGAGCCACGCGGAACCACCGAAATGCATCTGGGCTTTCCGGATAATATCCATATACTTAAGCAACGCTATAGCCCTGTCTAAATGCTTCTCGCAATATATACTCGCGTAGATCAGAAACGCCGACGTCCAATTCTCCATATTCACCGGCACCCTCGGCCGCCTAGTCAATTCCCACTCCTCCTCCTTAGAACCCTCCTTGGCCTGTATCTCCCTGTGCAAGAGCTTGAAAACATCTACATACTCATGTCTCCATATTCTGGACCTAGCCTTTTCAGATAAATGCGACCCCAGCGGCATCGCCAAACCCATGTACGGTAACTTCTTCTGATGCTTATCGTCCCCCTTTCCCTCTTGGTCATCTGTCTTGTCAGTCTGGACGCTTGCTCCCACCAGTTATTTAACCCCCCCCACTGGCTCCACTGCCACTTTGGCAGGCAATCCCGGGTCCCTCACAGACCCGTCCCCCACACCCACCGACCGGCAGGCCTTCTTCCGCCCCCTTTAGGGCCATCATCCCAAGCGACCCACCAGGCACTCTCACCTGATAAATTCGGAGGTACCTCCCGGTCTTTCCCTCTGGCGTCCGCCGTCTTCTGGCTCGCCTTTCTGCCCCCACTGGTGCTGGCCTGTGGCGTCTGCAAAACACCAAACTTTCCTGTTGCCGTCTTGGCCCTCCCCCAATCCACACAGTCCCGCACCTCGCCTTCCTCCAACTCATCGCTGTCATCATCATAATCCAGTTGTTCCTCAATCGCAACCTCAACAGGCGCCCCCAGCACTTCACGCGCTGCCCTTTTTAGCCCCTTTCCTTTCACACCAGGCACAACCTCACAATCCGGCGCCGTTGATGCCCGCTCCTCGGTGGAGGGCAGGCCGCCGCGGACCCCCTACTGCTTCCGCCTGGCGTCTGGAGGCCGTCTTGCGCCCCGCCGGCCCACCCAGGCCTCTGCCAGCCTCCACCGCTGGCTTGCGCCCCCAAGACCGTCTAAGCCTGAGGGGGCCCCAGCGCCATCAGGTCTCTGTGCCGTCATGGCAGTCCCTGCCTCTTCCACCCAGACCCACTTGCCTCGGGCCCCAGCCCCATTCCTCTCCTCAACCAAGTGCGCCGGAGGCCCGTCCCCCCTTGCGCACCCCCCAACCTGTCTCCCTGGCTGCGCTCAATAACTGCCACTTCCCCTCGGTCTCTTGTATAATGCGACGCTGGTCGCGAATCTTCTCTTTCAATGACATGCCTGCCCACCTATCTGCCAATGGCCCTGGGTTCAAAGTACCTGAACTTGTCCCCCGGGAAGGGCCAGGAGCACTGCCACCTAGGGGTTCTGAAGAACATTGTGGCGTGGTGACCTTGATGGGCCCTTTCCCTTTGCCCCTCTTGAAGCAATCCCCCCCTCGCCGGCCTACAAGATAAATCAACTGGGAAATCCCCCCAGCCCCCCTCCTCCCCCCCCCAGCAGACTCACTGCCTGACAACACGAGGGCAAAATCCTCTGTTGCGGGGTCATCCCAATCTCCCTCCTCCTCACTGGCGTCACTCAGTTCCCAAGATGGGGCCCCCCCTCCCTGCTCGCCAGCAGTCGGTGCCTGTGACACTCCGGGGGCATTCCTGGCAGCCTCTTCCCCAGACCCATGCTGTTCCGCCAACATGGTCCCGCCCCCACTCCCCCCCGTCCCTGCCGTCGAGGCTGGTGCAGCCAGAGCACCCTGCAGCCGCGCTGGGAGGCTCTTACGCCGTCCCCGCGCTTGCCCTGTTCACTGTGCCCCATGCCGCGCCCCCGCCCAGACGTACCTCTTTTAGGCGGTGGTGGCTCTTCCAGACATGCCACCACCGCCGCTGCCACACCCGCCGACGCGGACCGAGGCGTGCGGGTCATCCCGACCCACGCCTGGTCCAGCACTCCGGGCCGCAGGAGATCCGCTCTCCCGGCCCAGCACCAGTAATGCAGCGCGAATAGCCGCCGCGTCAGGCTCCGCCATCGCGTGTACGCGGTTGCGCGCACCGTCGTCTGGGGGCCTCACACCAGCTGCTGCGGCGCTCTCACAGGAATCGGGGCACTATACTATAAGAAAAAAAGAACGCCCCACCAGGTCAACCGGTGGCGCGACACTCCTGCCTCAATCGGCAGATTGGGCCTACAAAATTACCTACACTGGCCTAGTAACTAACTGCCTAACACCTCAAAACTTTCTTTAACCCTTCCCTAACGGCGCTGGGGACAGGAAGAGGATGAACTTCCTCCCCTGCCCCCTATAAACCCTACCTTAAACCCCACCCCCTAAACTACCTCATAACCTGTCCTTACTATCGCGCGAACACCCCAGGGGAAGACTAGTCTGCCGACCTCACTTCCCCTGGGGGCCGCATCCTCCCAGTCCGGCAAACCATTGTTCAGTTGGCGCGAATGCCAGTCTGTTGTGGCACACGCAATGTTATTTTAATTATAAATTACATTGAGCACTTCTGATAAGTGCCTGCACCTTTAAATCCTGGCTTGCGTGTAGCTGCTCTGCTTTCACCCCTCCCTCTTTCATTCCGGATGTGTCCAGGCCCCCAGAAGCAGCAGCTCCTTGTCCTCCGGGTTGCCGATGAACATGGGGGAACAACTGGTTTAGACAGTGGCGGTGGAGGGGGCTCGGTGTGTTTGAGCTACTGCCCCCTCTTGAGCCCTTCCAACATTCACCAAGTCATCTCTCCAGTGTGCAAGTCCGAGGCACAGAATCCGTGAAAGCTTGGATCGGTTCCCAGCCCTCAGATCACACACTCTCGAGTTATATTTCCATCTGAGCTCCTGCGCTTCATGTTTTTGATGCTAACACAATTCTTTTCTTAGCTGACGGCATTAGGTTTGCTGCTCGGCTAGTGTTTGGTCCACTCGCTATAAATCCAACCGATCACTTGGATTTATCTTCCTCACCACGGTATAGGGACCCCCTTCTGAATATGATGGAACCCACCTCCCTTCCCCTCACCACACTCCTCTCACACCTCCCTACAGTGTTTGTCTCCTGCTCTGCCGCTTGCAGCTGCTCCCCCCTTTCTTTCTTCCTCTTCTTCCCTCTGTGTGTATTTATTTCTTTGCCTTCCCAGCGATAAAATTGGCCCGTGACAGAAGTCCCCGCTGGGCCGCTGGCCTGGAATTGGCTGCTGTGACAGGCTGGATGCTGCTTGCATTCCGCCCCCCCTTCCCCGACCCCTCTCCTTCTGGTTATTCCTGGAAGTGCTGAGGGAGCTGTTGGTAAAGGGTAGGACTTTTCTCAATCGGAGCTCTTTCAGGTTTTTAAAAAATATTTTTATTATGCGTTTCCCTGCAGTGTGTTGTAAATGTCATTAGACAACATGCACAGTGTGAATAGCAGGAAGTCACCCCCTCCCCCTCCTGCCCTGAAAGAGCAGCTCTTTTATATTCTCACTCGCTGTTTTTTTTCTAACCTACTTCACATGCATTCTTTCCCCGCTTCTACGCTCTCCCAAATAGCTGTCACCATACCTTTAATTCCCATCTGTTCACCACTATTCTATTACACCGCCCTCTATTATCCAGCCATTATTACCCTACACCCCATTGCCCCTTTCGCATCAGACTGCCCACTGTCCTCAATTCCCTCATTATTGCCTGTCTCTCTTCAGACCCCACTCTCCTCAATACGTTCTCATGCTGTGCTGCTCCTTCCTCCCCAGACACTCTCCCTTCTCTTTGTTGCACTGTTGCACATCCGTCTGTTCGGCCTCTCTCTCCTCCCTACACTCTCTCTGTCCTCATATACCTTCTCTCCTCATACCCCATGTCTTCTCACTGCTACCAGTTTCTCTTCTCTAGGAAACTCTTTCTCTCCTCAGATACCGTCTCTCTCCTCTCTTTGTTGCCTCTTAACCCTCAGATCCACTCGCTTCTCTCCCTTGTAGTGACCCTTCTCCTCAGACCCCCTCACTCATCTTTGCACTTTTTATCCTCTCTTCTGCCCTGCTTACCCTAGAACAACCTCTTCTAAGATAACTACCCTTCATTCTGCTACACAGTCTCTCCTTAGATGCTCTGTCCACTCTCCTCTCTCACTGCTGTCAGTCTTTATTCCAGTCCTTTCTCTTCATCCACCGTAGCACATATGTTCTGTACCATCTCTCTCCACAGATGCCCTCTCCTCAGCCCAGTTCCTCTTAGAGATAGTGTCTCTCATCTCTTCTGTACCATCTCTCTCCACAGACGCCCTCTCCTCAGCCCAGTTCCTTGCAATCACAGTTTGGACATGGGTCGGGTTGCAGCACCCTCCCCCTACCCCATCTGGTTACGAGAACGGTTTCTCTTCATTTTTGGAAAAAAAAAGCAAACCGCTTCTGCTCTGTAGTTCACTGTGAGCAGCAATTAAAACAAGCATTTGCAATGCAATAGGTCTCGCACTCGCACTTACACGAGTTTAAGCTATTGGCATTGTAAAATGCCTTTTATTTATCTTTTTAAAACAAAAATAAATGGCATTGTTATTTTCAACGCCAATAGCTCAAACTCGCTGCCGCAAAAAAGGGTCGTACATCTGGCCCTTGGTCTTGTAGGAGACCTGGCTGGAGAGACACCTGGTGCCTATGAGTCTGGCCTCAGGAACTATGGGTTACAGGACTGACAAGAAGGAATTTTTCTACCACGTGAAGAAAAGTGGGACTTAGGGACTTAGGGTCTTATTTAGAGTTTGGTGGATGAAATATTCAGTCACAAATGTGATGGCTTTACAACACATCTTATTACAGGTGCATTATTTCCTAAGGAATTTATAATAAGGTGGATGGGATGGGATGTAACCCTAAACTCTAAACCCCTATGTAATTTTTTCCAACACTGGAGGACTGGTATAAGATGCAAAGGCATGTACAGAAAGGCCACACCCTCAGCAGACAAGATAACTAGCTTTGTCTCACTCACAGCTTTTTGTAAAACTAAAAAAAGGTTCTGCACAACATTGTGGTAAAGGTATCTGGCCTGATGGAGACTTACCTGGATAGAGCTTTCCGCCTTGTCATGCTAGAGGATTCTGACTTCTAAACCAGCAGCTAAGTATGAAGGTAAATCTTTTGGACTGGGGCAAGATACAAAGCTATCGGACCGGCAAAGTGCCCAGGGTGACTACAAAATCCAACTTTGTCACACTTGGAGCTTTTGGCACCAATGGCTCAAGTGTGTATCTGATTTCAGTGAACTATCGCTGGCCTAATTCAGAGTGTCAAGTTGGAGTGGCAGGTTAATTTAAGGTACCAAGTGAGTATCGTCAATTGAACTAACTATGAAGGCTATTAACAATTTTAACTAACAAGGAAAAGGCATTCATGGACTTGAATATTCATGAAAGTGGTAGCGCAAATGCTGGGTATAATCAAATCTAGATGGCAGGTACTTTGCCGGCAAGCACTACAGAAATTAGTCAAGGGATTTGATCAGCATTCCCACACATTAATCCCAAAAACACAAACACTTGATAGTAGATAAGAGTCCATCTTTCATGTATGAACATCCTATCAATACCATTGCTAAGTGCTTGTTCCAGCTCCAAGCAAGCACATACCTGGCAAAAGATGAAAGTCGGTCTGCTGAAGCCTTTGCTGAGAGTCAGTTCCTGGAAAGAACACACCCATCATTCTCTACTTGCACACATTTTGCAGTACAACCCTGAATGGACTGAACAGCTGTCATGGTAACAACAGCATCATTATTTATTTTATTTTGAAGGTTTTATATAGCGCGAACATGACCCTTGCGGGTATCAGAGCGCTTTACAGGGGTAGAAGTAAGAAACAAAAGAACACTGAATGTCATAATTAAGTCTTGTTATACAAACAGCCTTTGTGGGAATTAGATACATTGTTCATGTGAATTTCCTCAAGAGTAGAGATTTTACTTCTTTCTTAAAAGAGGTAGAAGAGGGATTCCATCTGGTTTCAGGGGGCAGTGCGTTCCATATCCTAGGAGCGATTCCAGAGAAGGCACGGTTGTATGTTTTCTTTTGGCAAAACGTTGTGGTTTCAGAAGAAGATTGCTGGAACTTCTGGAGGATCTGTTGCCACATGAGAGCACCAGTTTCTGGGCCAAGTAACTCGTAGTATTGTGATGTAGGGCTTTGTGAGTCATGCAGGCGATTTTTAGTTGAATTCTTGTTTCGAATGGTAGCCAGTTAAGAGCTCTGAGGTCGGGAGTAATGTGGCAATTTCTTTTTGAGCCCATGATGAGCCTGGCCGCTGAATTGAATGAGGCTCTTAGAGGGGCCGTTGTCGATCTGGGAAGACCGCAAAGCGTTGCACTCCCATAGTCTAGTCTTGGGATTACTAGTGCTTGAACTGCCAGTTTGAAGTCACTTGCGGGAAGGAAGGGTTTTAATTTTCTCAAAGTGTTCATCTGAATGTTTGCTCCTTTTGTTGCGGCACTGATATGTTTCTGCATGTTTAGATTTCTGTCAAGTGTTAATCCCAGCAATTTCGCTGAGTCAATAATATGAGATTGGCAGTTGAGCGCTGTTAGTTGTTTAAGCCATTCTTCAATGATGGTTGTTTGGTTGGGTGGAGCGATTAGAAGGAATTCAGTCTTGAGGGTGATTAGTTTCAGGTGGTTTTCCGCAAGCCAAATCTGGGTTTTTTGTAGAGTTAAGTTGAGAGATTTAATGTCCTCCAGAGAAGTGATCTTTAAGTATAGTTGTGTATCGTCTGCGTACATGTGATAGTGGATGTTTGAGGAGCTGAGAATTTCGGTGAGTGGTTCCATGAATAGGTTGAAAAGTGTAGGTGAGAGGGATGAGCCCTGCGGTACTCCTAATGTGACTGGGACAGCCATAGATAAGGATTGATTGACCTTGAATCTTTGGGATCTATTTTGGAGGAAAGAGGTGAACCAATTTAGAACTGATCCTGATAAGCCCATTCTATATTTCAGAAGGTCCAGAAGATTGTCATGTTTGACGGTGTCGAATGCCAAAGATAGATCAAGCAGGATTAGCAGACAGGCTTAGTTTTGATCTAGGATTTTTAGTGCGTCATCTACTATGTGGGTCATGGCCGACTCAGTACTGTGCCCTACCCGAAAGCCGGATTGGTATTGGTTGAGCAGGTTGAAATGGTCGATGTGGTTTCCCAGCTAGATATGTACACATTTTTCTAGGAGTTTAGCCAGAGTTGGGATGTTAGAGATCGGGCGGTAATTATTTAAGTCCATGTGGTCTGCCGTTGGTTTCTTTAGGATGGGGACACCTGCCCAGATTTAAGGTTTTCTGGAATGATTCCTTGAAGCAGAGAGGTATTGATAATCTTGGTCCAAAGTGGCCGTAGCAGCGGTATGAACTCTTTTAGGTAGTTTGCAAGAAGAGGATCGGTGAAGTGGTTAGAGGGGTTCAATGACGTGAGCGCTTTTAATATTGCATCTTCCGTGTAAATATTGAAGGAGGACCATTCGGCGTTATTTTTGAGGGCGAACTTTGGTGTGCAAAATTTAGGGGATGCTAGAGAGGGAGGTGGGGTGCCCTTGTGGGTGTCAGTGTGAATTACTAAGGCCTTAAGTAGGTCCATCTTTATGTTTTCTGTCTTCTCAGTGAAGAAGGAGGCAAATTCTTCGCAGCTGGGTAGTGCGCTTGGACCAACATGGGGGGGGGGGGGGTAAGGTAAGCCATTAGATTGTACTTTGACTAGTTCAAATAGTTTTTTGGGTCGATTTTTGGCTTGGTCTAATTGGTTCCTGAAAAAGTTTGCTTTCGATCTTCTGATATTTCTATAGTAGGAGTTTCTGGTAGCTCTTAACAGCTTAACGTGGTCAGGGGATGCTTACTGCCCTGATTCTATACATCAAGTAAGGTGTACTGTCTCTCCCTATTGGCCTCACACTTTTAACTAGATCCTTGAAGATCAAAGGAAACTATGATGGAGCGGACAGAGGAACTGAGACACCACATAAAGGAAGCCCTGCTTCCCACCAACTACAAAGTGAATGTTTCAGAGCTGGCTTTTGCTTGTTGCTAGGGGCCAGTTTCCTACTGTCCGCCTTTTCTCCTACTTCCTTTGTCCACATTCCCATTCCTTCTTGTACTCCTCTTCCCAAAGTACTCCAGTTGAACTACGAGCCTTCTGATGTGTTGGAAGCTCTTCTAGTCTCCAGTGCTAGAACCTCCTGCTACTATTCCGAGTTATCCTTTGCCTATAACAAAGTATTTCAGCCCTGGTTCGTTCATAGGAGGTAGAGAAAATGAGGCTAAGCTTTTGCACTGACCATCAGCATCAATTCCTCTGCAAACCATAGCATCATTCGCCTCACTGACACCAGGGGCCAGGAACACAAAACATTTTCGTTGGCACAAATACGTTTCTTTATTAAGTAAAGCATTATCTGATGCAAACACCTTTATCATGGTATTATGGAGGCAAACGTATGGGATTGTAGGAAATTGGGTAATTAGTTGAGGAGGTTAAGTACCCATCTCATGCAAATAATCATAAAACTTTTCAGGGTGACCCCATAAGGTCACTAAATATACCTGAGCTTAACCCACTGGTAGCTATGGCACAGAGCAGACAGGCTTAATTTAGAGCAAGGTGCAAAGTATTTATGCAGCACTAAAACAGTAATAAAGTTGGAATGACAATAATCCTTTAACGGGAACAGGAGTTATGATTTTTTAAAGTTTTAAGCAGAAATAGCTCCAAGAAGCACAAAGTGCCAATGATAGTCAATGGTGGCACTAGAACAGGACCTAGGCACAATTTGACGCTGACCGTGATGGAACGCAGGTCGGATACACTAACCTAGGTTTGTCCAAAAATTTTACCTTTTGACCTCAGTTCTTTAAGCCCCAATCTACCACAGGAGCACACTTCTGACTCCCCAGGACATCAGTGGAGTCACTTAAAGATCCACAGGGTGGCAGGCAGAGGCCAAAAGGAGAGTCCAGTCCAGGTCCAGTTGCCAATGTTAGCTGGACAGTTTCAGGAAAAGAACTCTTGTAGCTTGTGGTGCCCCTAGCTTTAACAGGAGGTCAGCTTTATGGCCCTTGGAGTCCCCTTCTTTGTCCTGGGTATAAGAGAGAAAACATGACTGGTTCTCCAGGGCTCTTCACAGGTTGCACACAGCAGGTTCCATCCGCATTTGATCTTCCTCAGGAGTGCTCTGAAGTGGGTGGCTGGAGGTGCCACATATATGCGCCGCATCACCAAACCCACGTGAAAACCGCTCGCCGTATTATGACTTTTGTAGTTTTGGCAGGCGATTCTTTGGCATTTCCACTGCGGTGCCTATAAAATAGGCACCGCAATGGCAACGTCAAAGTAAGTTCCAGCACGGCATATACTTCACAGTCCATGCCGTGCTGGAACTGGAGGTGCATGCACACAGAAAGGCACATGTTGTTGCCCCTTGTTTGCATCCACATGGAGTGAGGCAGAAGGAGCCCCTGCTGGTCCCCCTTTATTTCCGCATCGCCACTGTTGTCATGGAGGAAAGACCTCCATGAAATCAGTGGTGGTGAGGAAAGTGGTATTATGCTTGGAGGGGCCTCGGTGGTCCCGCCAAACATATTGATGCCTCTTGACTGCAGTGCCACTGCCCGGGAATGGGGGTTCCCTGGCGGAGTCGGCGATCCTAGGGCGGCATGCACGCCAAGGTCATAATGTGGCGGCCCACCACGAGTCTGGCAGTCCTCGGACAGCCAGACTCGTAATTAGGCCCTAAATGGTGTGAAACAATGCTAAAAATACATTCATGGCTAAATCAAATTATACCCTTCGACCAGGAAAACACAGGATTAAAATAAAAAGCAATATCATATTTTGACAGTTTTGGAGGGTGCAGCATTCAAGCATCAAGAATAGAAATTTCATCATTTTGAAAAATGTGTTCTCACTTTGTTTTTTCTTTTTTTTTCTAATTTCTGAATTGATTGTATTATATTTTATTGTTTTGACGTATTTTATATTTTGTAATGTTTTGAGAATTAATTTGCTGGAAAATCACTTTAAAACTTGATAAATTGCGGAACAGAATAATACATATTTTTCTGAAGTGAGTTACAATCAAGATAAAAGCAAATAACAGGGAACCTAATACTGTAAATCATAAAGTACTTCATTACTGGTCCCTTCTGCCCTTGCAAATAGTTGCCATTGAAATAAAATCACGTCCATTCTAAGTAAATTTCTTCTCAGGTTCAGCTGTCTAGCTACTGCGTCTACCCCATAAATGTGGCTATCCAAGTGAGGGAGCAATGCAATTATTAAAAGTACTATTTAAACATATGTTTTAACCTACTAAAGGTACAACCCTTTCAAGATGGTTAATTATTTTAGCTTTTTAGTAGTTCATTTTATACTCGCAATTTACAAAAACATTGGATTGCTCAAATACCGAAACCCCTTCTTGTTGTATTTTTCAGTTGAGTTACTGCTAATTTTTTCCATATGCCCATGCGATATCTAAACACAAATAACATCATGAGAACTTCCTAAGCTACACCTCTCACCCACCCCACCCCAGGCCCCTCACCAGCTAAACTGGAGACTCTCCACAATTTGAAGTTAATTTGTGCAGGCTTATTTTAGCCACAGACAACCACATTTTTACCACATTTTTGTAAGAGACGAAGATGTAGCACACATTTTTATTCGTGTACTTTGGGTTGCAGATCTATTATGTCCTAACCTGGTTTCTGTCGAGGGGTTTCTATCGTGCACCCTCTATGACACTATTCGATGTTCTGGAACTTTTAAGCTTCAAACTAGTCGGTTGTGAGTGGCCCTATGAGAAGACAGACCCCCTCTTGTTGCGTGGCAGAAAAAACACGTATTGCATGCATTGTGTCCAGTATCTTTAGATTTATTATTAGCGACGAGTTGCCACATAATGGATGCAACTCACGATTGTTGCCACTGCAGTGGGCATTGGTGGACTTGGAGCAGCATGTCAAAGCATGCCTGAGGCGCAGCTTGGCCAAGCATTCATTTTGCTCCTGGGCTTCGGCGGACCTCTGTGGGTGTGATGTACACGGAATGCCACTAGTTTTGGGAGAAAGACACAATCCAAAAAGAATTTCAGCTCTGATCAGGCAGTGGACTATGGCATGACGTGCAGATCCGGCAGCACCACTGTGACATGTCCTGTGTTTCGCCTATTCAACAGGGTCATGCATGCCCTGACGTGTTTACTCTGACATAGCATACGTGGCTATGTCACACTTGGGAGAGCCAAGCTGTTATCTCGCTGGCAAGCTTTCACTTTACACAGCCATCGTGCCATGTAACAATGAGGAAAGCCACAATGTCTCTTCAGGCTATCTTTCTATTGTGAGCGCTGACGGCTGCACTGCACAGGCGCCACTGGAATATACAAACCTTTAAGTCAACAGATTTTACATCTTGGATCCAACTGGTAAAGTTTTTCTTGGGGGAACTTTAGAAATCTGTATTAATGTGTCCATTTCTGCTGGTCATTCTTATGGCACTTATGGGGATCTCAGTTATAAACAAGCATTTGCAATGCAATCGGTCTCGCCTTTAAGACCTTATATGTATTTAGCTATGCAGCACATTAGCCTGGGTGCTGAAACATCTACTGTTCTTTAACATGGAGGGGAAGTAAGCACCAAACTGCATGACACTCCAGGTATGGGAACACATGGAGAGAAATATTGCCTTTCAGTGGGAAATGGTATAGTCCAAAGCTCTGTTTTTAATATACAATCAGGGCCTTCGGTGGTCATATCACTGAAAATACAAGATTCGAAAAAATATTATTGTCTACGGGTGCTCGTGGAAGACAATTTCTATGGACTGGAATCTAGAGAATGCTAAAGTGATTCTGGTATTTTACTGACCTCTACTGGTCGTTTTCTATCAAGAAGGTTAAATAGAGGCAGTTGCCAGAAACATTTTAAAAAAGAAAGTCCCTCAGCAGAAAGCAATTCTGGTATTTTACTGACCTCCTCTGGTCGTTTTCTATCAAGACAGTTAAATAGAGGCAGTTGAACAAGCAGAAAGCAATTCTGGTATTTTACTGACCCCTACTGGTCGTTTTCTATCAAGACAGCTAAATAGAGGCAGTTGAACAGAAAAAAAGTCCCTAAGCAGAAGCAGACAAGTCCTAGGGCTCATCTCCAGAGCCCACAAAGTACATACACATATAAGTATATACTAAAGTATATACAAGAGGTCTCGAATGCTTGACCTAAAAAAGAGGAGAAATAGTCATAATCAGAACCTCTCTGTGCTCATCATAGAACTTGACAAACCAGCATAACCTTTTCACAGTAACAGGAGACTTGTGACATCATAGTCTGGTGTTTGTGAATCCCTCTAACTTGTTTTATGCATTCTGACATCTCGGGTCCAGCCTTGCAGCAATCATCTGAAAGCTATGGTTGAACTCAGCCCTTTCTGTAGGGTCATACCCAGACTTTTTGCATTCACTCCTCCATTTTTGCTGAATACATTTATGTTGGCCTTAGAACTCTGTGCACTTTACCACTGCTAACCAGTGCTAAAGTGTGTATGCTCTCTCCTTAAAAGATGGTAGAATTGGCTTATACCCAGATGGTATATTTAATTTACTGGTAAGTCCCTAGTGAAGTGGCACTACCTGTGCCCAGGGCCTGTAAATTAAATGCTACTAGTGGGCACTGATTGTGCCATCCACTTAAGTACCCCTTTAAACATGTCTCGGGCCCGCCATTGCAGCCTGTGTGTGCACTTTTAAACTGCCCTCTTCATCCTGGTAAAATAAACCTTTTTTCCAGGCCCAAAACTTCCTTTTTAATACATATAGGTCACCTCTAGGGTAGGGCCTGGGCAGCCCAGAGGACAAGGTGCAGTGCATTTAAAAAGTTGTACATGTACTTTTAAGTTGTACATGTCCTGATAGTGAAATATTGTTTTTCACTACTGCAATGCCTACCTCTCCCAAGGGATAACATTGGAGTTACCTTATTACATTTCATAAGTTGTAATTTCTAAATAAGAACAAGTAATCGGTTCATGTTTGGTGTCTTTAGAATTGTAATGAAAAATCCTAACTTATGGCAAAGTTGGATTTTAAATTCCAAGTTTAAAAATGCCATTTTAGAAAATGTGCATGTTCGTGCCTTAGCCAATTGGTGCCTGCAGCCTGTCTCTGGGTCACATGACTAGGGGTAGCTGGCAGTTGGTCTTTGTGTATTGCTCCCAGACAGTGAGACAAAGGGAAAACAAGTGTTGGCAGGATGTGCCACTCTGTGTTAACAAGGAGGGAGGAGTTGTCACCTACCACACTTCTGGACCTGTGGATACTCTGCCAGGAAGAAAGACTGCTGTGCTGCTGAAAGGATTGACACTCTCCTGGACTGCTGCTCTGAAGGACTGCTGCCCTGCTGTGCTGACCTGCTGCCAGCGGCCCTCTTGCCTGAGTGAGAAAGACTGCACCTACATCTGTTGAACCCAGGACCACCAGAGTGACTTCAAGGGGTAGTTGGCTGGCCTCCTGACTTGAGCCTCAGGGACAGAAAGCTCCAGCAACCTCAACCTCAGCGCGTGGACTCTGCCATATCTGAATCTACCCTGTAAAGTGGTGCCACCCCAGTACTGGACCTTTGGAAGTGGGCTATGGTGCTTTGTCAGCCTCTGTGGATCCAGCTGACCCGATCCATCTCCTCTGCAGTGCGGCGCAACCCCCAACAGAACCGGCGCATCCGTGCTGCTGTGTGAATTGGTTCTGTCGCAAAGACCTGAATCACCTCATCAGAACCACTGCTGTGTGACGCATTCTAGGCGCAGGCTCTCACATCCCTCATTTATGGCAGCCTTGAGGACGAGGCCAGACTCTGCATTACAGCCTCGCAGCTCCTTGGAACAGACGCATTGCCCTGAATGCACACCGCATACTCAATGTTGGACTTCACATTGCAAGCCCTCCTCGACGACGACACAAGGACTTGCATCGCAGCCTCGCTGCATATCCGAACCGATGTATCAATTTCGGCTGCGTGACATATCTTCAACACGGACCCTCACAATGCTCCGCAAACCAGGATTTAAGGTCTTTTGTTTAGCTGGCCTAATTGGGTCACTGTAGCCAGCCCATGGTCCATTGTGGTCGGCCTAAACTTATAACTTTGTCCCGGTCTGGCAGGACCAGATATCTAATGCTAGCACTTTGTGCTTTTTGGCGCTATTGTGACTGAAACCTTTAAAGTTGAATATCTCTGGTTCGACTGATTGGATTTTCATCATTTGGTATTGCTTTATTTGTTTAGAAAAACTCTATTGTTCTAACTTGGTGTGGGATCCATTTTCTATAGTGTTTTTTACTTTATCACTGTTTGAAGTGTTGCACAAATACTTACACATTGCCTCTGAATTAAGACTGACTGCTCTGTGTCAAGCTACGAGAGGGTTGAGCACAGGTTTATTGCAATAGTCTAACTTGGCCAGGATCAAAGAAGAGATCACTGTTTTTCTACTGTCCATGGGAATGAACGGGATTACTTTTTTAATGGTTTTTAATAAGAAAAAACATGATGAAGAAACAGCATTTACCTGTGATTTAAAATTAAGTTTATCATCAATAATCACGCCAAGGTTCTTAGCTTTGGTGACTGGAATCGGAGCCGATCCCAGTTCATCCGGCCACCAGCTCTGTGACCAATTAGGTAGGAAATTGCCAAATGTGATGACTTCTGTTTTGTCTGAATTTAATTTCAGACAACAAAAGTTCATCCACGAACTGACTGCAAGCATGCAATCCTTGAAATTTTGCATTTGTGGTGCAGATTTTTTTGATAAAGATAAGACAATTTGTGTATCGTCTGCGTATGATGTCACCGCCAGCCCGAAGGTTCTTATGAGTTTCGGCAGTTCAGATACATAAATGTTGAATAGTGTAGGGCTTAAGGATGATCCCTGAGGGACTCCGCAGGGGAGGACGAACGACGGGGATTCATAGCTTCCCAAAGCTACTGATTGTGTTCTACCAGACAGAAAGGATGAGAGTAGTGTAAGTGATTTATCTGAAATGCCAATGGAATTTAGACGATTTAACAAAAGATCATGGTTGACGGTGTCAAACGCCGCGGAAAGATCAAGTAAAATCAAGGCGGCCGCTCCCCCTGAATCCAAAGTCGCTCTAATTTCATCTGTGGCTTTAATTAAAGCTGATTCGGTACTATGTTCTGTTCTGAAACCAAACTGTGTCTCATCAAGATAATTATTTTTTTGTAAATAATCAGTCAGCTGTCCATTCATGATTTTCTCCACTAATTTAGCGGGAAAAGGTAGACGAGAGATAGGTCTATAATTATTAGGTTGCGTGGGATCGAGACTAGGTTTCTTCAATAAAGGTGCTATCGAAGCCGTTTTCCATATGGTCGGAAAAACACCACACGAGAACATAGTATTAAAAATATTGACGAGACAAGGAGCTAGCATCTTGGAGGCTTGCTTGAAGATACTAGGGGGAATCGAGTCATAGGGGGAGCCTGATTTCGTCTGTTGGATAAGAGTGGTAACCTTATCATTAGTAATGAATTCAAATTTAGAGAAGCTAGAGGCGTCAGAAGGACAGATATTAATGAGAGTATCGTTATCTATGCTAATATTTGTACCAAAAATGTCATAGATTTCCTTCACTTTTCTTAGGAAATGTTGTGCTAGAGAGTCGCAGAATTTTTGTGATGGTTCAATAAAATTTGTTTCTGGGGACCTGATAGTTTTGAAACCACTTGAAAGAGTTCTCTAGTGGAATTCTTTGCCTGATTAATTTGTTCAGTAAAATAGGTGCATTTTTCTGCGTTAATTAGGTTTTTATATTCAGTTAAAAGAGTTTTATAAATGGCAAGGTCCTGAGCGTTGTAATCATTTCTCCAACGCCTTTCCTGTCGCCTACATTCTTGTTTTTTTACTCTGAGAGTCTCTGAGAACCATGGGGAGGTAGGTGATTTTCTTTTGTTTACTGCTTTTTTCAGGGGGCTAATTTGTCGGCTGCTTGTGCAAGCCAATTGTTAAATTGCAAAGAGGCAGTTTCTGCGTCTTTTGAAGGCTCAAATTGGTTTTCTAGTAATTGACCATTCAGCCTTTTGCTGTCAATTAGTTTCCAGCTACGGTAGGTTGAAGATAAATGTTTAAAACTATTATTTAGCAAAGTGGAAGAGTTATATAGATTGAAAATGATAGCTGAGTGGTCTGTCCAGGTCAAAGGTAAGATTTCTTTGAGTGAAGTAGTCATTATTGGTAAAAATACCATCAAGGGTATGCCCTGCCTGATGAGTAAGGCCTGTGACAATTTGTCTAAGACCTATCATTGCCATGAGTTCATTTAAGGTATCCGTATTGGTGTCAGAGCTATCTTCCAGATGAAAATTGAAATCACCTAGAATATGTGTTGATTTCTCAGTCGCACATACTTCAAGAAGTGATTTAACTGTATTTAGAAAGCTTACTTTGCTACCTGGAGGTCGATATAGTAATATCCCTTTAAAAGTGAATTTATTGTCAATTTTTACATTGAAAGAGATAGCTTCACAATCAATGTTAGGTATGGGCTCGCAGCACGCTTTTAGATTGTCACGATAAATCATAGCAATTCCTCCACCTTTTTTATTTTCTGTTCTATCAAACCTGAATACCTTGAAGCCCTGAGGGACAGCATGATAAAAGTCAGGGCCTGTTGTTTTATCACCCCAGGTTTCAGTGATAAAAAGTATATCCAACTGTTTAGCCTCAATCAGCTCGGCCATCTCTAGTCTGTGTTTGGGCAGTGAGCGTGCATTAACTAAAGCACACCGTGTGATGTCTAGAGGCTTTGATATTAAAAGAGAATTTGAGGAAGGAGAAACCTGTGATGCTAGGTCAGGCTGGAACACAAAGCCACAAGTGGAGCAGTTACCATGATGTATTATGGGCAAATTGCAAAGGTCTAAGCCTATACAGTTTTTTGGCTTGTTATTCAGCATACGTAAATCCTCACCTGAGTAATGACATTTTATTCAGTGATCCTTAGCGGGCTGAACAACATCCCTGGCGCCTGGCGCGGTCTTAGCGCGGACGGGCGCAGACGGGCGCGCCCGCGGCAGGCCCGCTGCGCGCGTCCGCTGCGCGCTCAATAGCCCATCTGTTTTTATACTCCTCCTACCCAAAAGTAACAATTAGGCTAGAGCGCCAAAAAGCATTAGGCAGAAAGACTCTCTCCGCTCAAACGGAAATACCGCGGCGGACCGTAGAGTGCAGGATTACAAACGAAGGTAAGAGCAAAAGTTAAAAAAGTTTCACCAATCAGTTAAAAAACAGTGCAAATAAGCAAATTAAAAACGAAGCACTACAATAAGAATTAAGATAGCATTAGGTGTCAGCAGCGTTTCAACAGACCTGGCGTCCGCTGCGCGCCCGATAGCACATCTGTTTTTATACTCCTCCCACCCGGAAGTAACAATTAGGCTAGAGCGCCAAAAAGCATTAGGCAGAAAGACTCTCTCCGCTCAAACGGAAATACCGCGGCGGACCGGAGAGTGCAGGATTACAAAAGAAGGTAAGAGCAAAAGTTAAAAAAGTTGCACCAATCAGTTAAAAAACAGTGCAAATAAGCAAATTAAAAACGAAGCACTACAATAAGAATTAAGATAGCATTAGGTGTCAGCAGCGTTTCAACAGACCTGGCGTCCGCCTATTGTTTTTAATATAAACTTAAAAGGGACTTACATCTCGCCTCCTCTCTTTCCTGGCTTCTCATTGGTTCCTGTGCGTGCCACTTACCTTTCCTCCATTTCTATTGGCTTTAACATATTTTCCTGCATTTACCAATGCTTGTTCCTCATCTGCTTCTTTTAGTTTTGCACATCCGTGTCTCCGAAAGGGATACATTCGGGCGTTTCACACAAATCATTTGGCTTTAGGTTGTTGTATGCAATGTCTATTTCTCTTAGGTTTGACAGCCATGTCCATGTTGCACTAATCCATGTCCGAACATTGTTATGCATGCTTTAACCAGCAAGCAGACAAGTCCATCACCAGTTTTAAACATTAAAAAAGGTAACAATTGAGCGATGCAACAATTAGTCCCCCCTAGGTAACGATCCCTCTCTCCACGCCCCTGGCACCTTCCGTAATGTTTGAAGATTGCGACGATTATTTATTTATTTGTTTATTCATTTGTTCATACGTTTATTTATTTATGTGTTCATTAATGCCCCCATAGCTACAAGACTTGAGGGGGCTAATTAACCGCGCCATCATAAGTTTCCCCCCACTTCTGTCAGGCAGCTGCATTTTTATGTTTCGGGTGCATATAGTGAGGGTCAATCAATAGCAGGTTGAGATCACGGGGAGCACATTACCTCGCGCAATCACCACCCTTGCATGTGGGGGGGCCGCTCCTCATGTGCCTTCCACTGTGGTGCAAAGGGTGCCACAGATCGTGCACTGTAGAGAAATGCGATAAGCAATAGGGTATGGAAGCTAACTGTCGGAGGGGGCCTACTCATGGGGAGCATGCAGTGTAGTGCCACCACTGATGGCACCACTCCATGTAGGTACGCCCACATTCCCAGTGTTTAAGGGCAGAAAATGGAGGGAGGACAGTCGTGAGCAAGGACTCCCTTCCCCGTGCAACTACCAGCCTCTCAATGCCCCAAAGTGTGCCCTATAGTGTCAACTGTGAGATCTGGTAGGGGAGGGCTGAGGAGTTGTCTGTGCATCGTCCGTATGCGCCCCCTGGGCGTCGTGTATGATGGCCTCCCAATGTGTTGCAATAGGTTCCTTGAGAAGCCTCCGGGCATCCCTGGTTCGCAGCACCGCTCCCTCCTCTCTGGCCCATACCAGGAATGACTGTCTCCAGGCCAGCAGGGCAGGGGGATCAGGCTTCTTACACCTCCTTGTGATCAGGCGTTTGGCTGTCAGCATGCCCAGGTCTAGGAAGCGGGAGGTAACCTTCCGCTTTTGTGTTTAGCACAAGGATGAAATAATCGAAGAATGTATCCCAGCGACTGAGGTGGGTCATCGGGGGCAGTGTCATTTGGTTGTAGCCCTGCTAGCCATCTTGTCACCCATTGCAGTTGTGAAGCCAGGTAGTATTGCTCCATGTTGGGGATTGCTACCACTCCACTGTCTTTGGGAGGTAAAGCTTGGATAGGGCTACTCTGCAGCTGGAGTTATTCCAAATGAATTCTCTCATCAGTCGCTCCAACACCCGGAAATGGGATGGTGTGATGTAGAGGGGCAAATTAGTAAAATAATATAGCAGCCTGGGGAGCACTACCATTTTCAGCAAGGCTATCTGGCCCGCCACCGATAGGGGAAGTGTTCGCCAGAAAGTCATCTGTGATCGCAATGCAGTGATCGCCCTTTCCACCTTGCCATCCAAGAGAACCTCCTGACGGTGATAAATCCTGACGCCTAGATAGCAAAAGGTGTCGGGCTGCTAGCTAATGCAGTCCCTGCTGAGGGTGGGTGCCAGGTCCGGGTGTCCATGTGTGAAGGGGTAGAGGTAGGACTTGCTCCAGTTTACCCGCAGACCAGAGAGGCTCGCAAATTCCGCTAGCATTCGGGTTAGTCCTGGATCAGGCGCACATCTCTGAGATACACTAAGATGTCGTCTGCGAACAGCGAGACCATCTGTACGCCATCCCCCAGGGGAATCCCCCACCCACGGAGTGCCACCGCCAGTGGCTCCACCACCAACTAAAAGAGTAACGGGGACAGTGGACATCGCTGGCAGGTGCCTCGGCATATAGGTATAGGCACGGAGATGTGACGGCCTGTCTTCACTCGCGCTGTTGGTTTTGTATATAGTAGTCGGATCAGGGTGAGAAAACAGCATGTGACACAATATTTGGCAAGGACCGCAAATAGGTACTCCCCCTCCAAAGAGTCGAAGGCCTTCTCTAGGTCCAGCACCAAATACCCCGAGTGTGAACACTGCTGAGGTGAGTAGGTGGATACTCTAAAGAAGCATCTAAGGTTCAGTGACGTATTACGGGATGGGACAAAGCCGTTCTGGTCGTGATGAACTAACGCTGGCACCAATGGGGCCAGTCCATCGGCCAGAGTTTTAGCTAAGATTTTATAGTCCGTATTTAATAAGGCCAGCGGATGGTATGATCCAGGGTCGACCGGGTCTTTGTCGGACTTGGGTAGGGAGACGAGCAGCGCCTCCCGCATAGAGGTGGGAAGTAGGCCAGTCTCAAGTGCTTCAGCATATAGCATACGCAGGTGCGGAGTGACTGTGTGCACATT
Organism: Calotriton arnoldi; assembly: GCA_963921515.1. Taxonomy (NCBI): domain Eukaryota; kingdom Metazoa; phylum Chordata; class Amphibia; order Caudata; family Salamandridae; genus Calotriton; species Calotriton arnoldi. The sequence goes on along the minus strand of CAWUFW010003292.1, from coordinate 1,638,567 downwards.
AGGCTTTATAGTACTCGGATGGGAGGCCGTCAGTGCCCGGGGTCTTACTCGTGGCCAGTGTCCTGATGGCCTCTTGAATTTCATCTAGTGAGATGGGCTCTTCTACGACCATTAGCTGCACCCGATCCAATGTAGGAAGCCTTATTTGGGAGAGAAAGGCGGCGAGCTGTCGACTGCTAGAGACAGTTTTTGATGCGTATAGGGTTCTATAGTAGCGGGTCAAATCCGCATGTATTTCAGTTTGCATATGCAGAAGGTGACCCGTTCCACTTCTGAGTGTGTGAAGTTTTGCCGTATACACTTGCAGCATATTTATCACCTAGAGAGATTAAGTGATTTGCATAGAGTCACAGGATGTTGCATGGCGCCGCCGAGACTTGAACCGGGATCCCCAGCTCTCGAGTCAGCAGCTCTGGCTGCTATGCCACATCCTCTCCACTCCCGTGTTATCTGTCAGGGAGCTCTTTCTTTCTCCCGGACGATGATTGATGGAAACAATTCTTTTTTCATTACATAGGCGAAACCGATGCATTACCAATGCTTGCTTTTTATAGCCGCTCAACATAGTTGCAGCCTGTGCTTAGGAATGCAAACCTGCAGTAGTAAATTCGTACAGGAAAGCCACCAGGCCCAAGTTCCAAGTCTCTAAGTCACCCAGTGACTCCCAACTCCAGAACAGAATGCAGCAAGCTTGTGTGCTATTATGATGCAAATTTGTTAAGTGGTGCCTGAGGAGAGAAATGCTTCTGAGAGATGTGTGCAGAAGGTAGAGTTATAACATTTTGCATCTTCGTCAGAGCATAACTTACAAATTGTAGTTGAAGAGAGGTATGCCCGAGGTGGACTGCCACCCTATCAGGGTCAGACTGGCCTAGAGGGCAATCAAGCAGTGCCAGGCAAGCCGATCTGACAAGTCAGTGTGTGGGCTTTTTTGTCGCTGTTTGTGGGCCTATTTTATGGTCTGCTGGGCCAGTTTTTACAGTATTGTTCCTGATATTAAAACAAACTGTAGTAATCCAGACAGAAAGCTTCAATTATGTTCTTGAAGTATCTTTAATGGAGTACAGATTTACATGCAGCAACCTCCAGCTGTACAACTCAATACTGGTTAACATTGGAACTTTAACTATGATGCAGTTCCACTGCATCCTAGTTGCATCATACAATTCTAAACATTACCACATATCTTCCCCCCCCTATGAAATCTAAAAGAAAATAATACTTAAAAAAACATTAAACCTATGAGTTACATGTATTGAGGTAAACAATTTTTACAGTATTATAAGTGAGATACTTTGCACAAATCCCCAATACTCCACTTCTTGCCATCATCCAGTTGAGCCACGGAACCTCTGACAGAGATCACTTTATGCGGCTGAGAAAACTTGCTTTCTCCTTTCTTCACAAATCCAAATCTTCTTATTACCACCCAATCACCTTCCTCAAACACCAACTCCTTAGCACCTTTCCTGCTGTCAAAACATATCTTATTGCGCCACTGACAATCTGCAACTCTTGACCTCATATTTTCTCTATCAACCCGAACCTGATTCTTCTCCTGCAACCACATCGGAGACTCCTTAGTACCCGGCTCTCTTCCCTTCAAAGCTACAAAAGGAGAAACTCCCGTCACTGTGTGAGGCATAATCCTATGACCCCACATCATTCTCCGTAACTCATCCTTCCATGACAATCCATTAGCTAGAGAGAGTTGAATACATTCCAGCACAATCCGATTCACTCTTTCTACGAGACCATTGGCTTGTGGATGGAACAAAGCTACTCTATCATGACTGATCCCAAGACCAAAAGAAAACTACTCATTTCAGAAGAAACTAATTGAACTCCATTGTCCGTTACAAGTGTTTTCGGTACTCCTTCTTCCAAAAAGACTTCCTTTAGAAATTTTATCACATTAGCAGTAGTGACTTGTCCCATAGATTTACATGTAAACCACTTGCTATGATAATCCACCAACACAACCAAAAACCGATTATTACTTCCCAATTTGTCAATTGGACCCAATATATCTAAAGCCAGTTTCTCCCATGGTCTCATAGGTAACTCAACACATCTCAAAGGAGGTTCTCTTGTAACTTTTACCTTATCACTATTGCTACACGCATGACAATCCTGCACCAGTTCTTCCACATTCCTGTCCATTTCAGGCCACCAAAAAGACTCTCTTAATCTCCGCTTAGTCAAACTTCTTCCTAAATGCCCCTCATGTACTATTCTCAATAACCTTGTTCTCAATAAAACTGGAGGAACTATCCTATTTCTTCTCAAAATCTTATCACCTTGCAAACTAAGTTCATCCTTCACCGACAAGTATTGTTTATGCATTTCCACTTCACTAGACCCATTCCAACAATTCACAATGAGTTCCCTCAACTTCTTATATTCCTCATCATTCTCCATTGCTTCCTTCCATTCATCTTGACTAACCGCAAATTCAGTGTCCACATTTACAACTAAATCCTCCAAAATTTCCACGCAAGAGTCATCCTCCACCGGCATTCTAGAAAGACAGTCGGCAATAACATTCTTACTGCCACGCATATATTCAACCACAAAATTATAATCTAAAACAGATAATAACCACCTCGATATTCGAGGAGTTACACTACCATCTAAACCACGTCCACCTTTGAAAATATGGACTAAAGGTTTATGAATTGTCTTCACAACAAAAGGTAAGCCCCACAAATAGTACTTAAAGTGCGCTACTCCCCAACAACATGCCAGAGCTTCCTTCTCTATAGTTGAATATGATTTTTCTGCTCCCTGTAATCTGCGTGAAGCGAACCCAATAATTGTTTCCTCTTTACCTGACACTTGTAACAAGACTGCTCCTAATCCGATATTACTAGCATCCGTAACCAATATGGATTTTTTGTTAGAGTCAAAATGACCCAATGATGGAGCACTGGAGAGGCATATCTTTACTTTTTTAAACGCATCCTCACACTTAGAATTCCATTCAAACACAATTCCTTTCTTCAAGAGAAGTCTCATCGGTTCAACTAAATCAGCAAAGTTTGGAACAAATATCGAACAATATTCAGCAATACCTAAGAAGGATTTTAATTGATCCTTATTTGTAGGACAAGGAGCATCTTTCACAGCTCTCACAATACTACCCTTCGGTCTTATACCCTTAGCTGATATCTGATGACCCAAATAGTTGACTTTACTCAATCTTATTTGACACTTCTCTTTTTTGATTGTCAATCCACATTTTGAAATTCTCTCCAAAACTTCTTCCATCAATTTATCATGTTCATCGAAAGACCTCCCCACAATCATTATATCGTCTTGAAAACATAATATTCTCTCCATCCCCTTAAATATACCCTGCATGACGCGCTGGAATACAGCAGAGGCTGATGCCAATCCAAAAGGCATTCTACGATACCGAAACGCCCCCAAAGGTGTAACAAATGAGGTCAAGGGACGCGACTCGGGATGTAGATTCACTTGATGGTAGGCTGAGGACATGTCTAAGACACTAAATACACAACCCCCTCCCATCATGCTTAACATTTCTCCAATATTTGGTAATGGTTGTCTATCCACCCAAATATTTCTGTTCAAATCTCTCAAATCAATGCATAAACGAATTTTGTTACCTTCCTTCGGTGCAACGACAATTGGAGATAACCATTCTGATGACTCAATTGGTTCTATAACTTTAGCTTCCAACAATTTATCCAATTCCTTACGAAGTGGTTCTCTCATCATATGCGGTATTGTTCTAACTTTATGCACAATGGGTTTAGCATTTCTTTTCAAGATGATACGGTGAGCAAACCCTTTCAACATACCTAAATTATCAGAGAAAATATGAGAATACTTTTTCATTAACATGTTTCCCCACTCATTCTTCATATCAACATTTGAGGATACATTTTCTACATTCGGTTCAATTGCCATAACTGGTTCCACAGCATTAGGATTGAGCATAATGTTCAAATCTTTCTGATGTCGCCATCCTAACAAATTAGATCCTTCCTGAGTAACATAAACTCTTCCAAAAACCCCATTGTTCTTGAAGATAATATTCATCCATTCCATGCCTAAAATATTAATTTTTGATCCACCATACCCAACAGCTCTTACATCAGCTTGTAGAAGATTTTTCATGTCTCCATTCATTTTTTCTTGAAAAGTTTCCCACCCTCGTCGCCAAAATATGTAGTAATCCAGACAGAAAGCTTCAATTATGTTCTTGAAGTATCTTTAATGGAGTACAGATTTACATGCAGCAACCTCCAGCTGTACAACTCAATACTGGTTAACATTGGAACTTTAACTATGATGCAGTTCCACTGCATCATAGTTGCATCATACAATTCTAAACATTACCACACAAACGTTGCCTGCAGCAAGCTCAACTCCATCCAATCGTCCATACCATGCAAAACACTTATACAGCGTGTCTTTACAAGTTTGAAACTGCCCCAATTTGTAAGCGTGCTTTTAGGCTAAGTCACTAATGGGGGCTGTTGCAAAGTCATCCGGTGCCCTGGGCACCCCCCAACTTTTTGCTGACTGGCACTGGTGGTAACTGACTCTGACTGACCCTGGGCTTTGCCTAACCAGGCCCAGGGCGAGTGCTATGCTGAAAACACTTAGAATACAGTGAAAACACCTACATACACTAGGGTACACTATGGGTTGGGGTACCCCTGTGATTGGCATGACCTACCCTATAAGACACTATTACATAATAGGGCAGGGGGATTGAAACTACCTATCAGTCGTTAGTATATAGTAGGGCATGGCAGTTTAGAGGCCAGCAGCCTTTTCTGCACTTGCATGTGTGCACTGCTGCAGCCTGAGGTCAGTTTAAAAGCAGCCCTGGGTTCCATGACTGCTTTTAAAAAGTAAATTGTGCCCAAACTCGACTTTGGTGTTTGGGGCACTTACAAATGGATAACCTACAATGTATTGGCATATTAGGAACCCCCAGGGGCTCCCCTAGGTGTCCCAGGGGTGGGGTCAGGTATTTATAAGTTGGACCCTTATAAAATGAGTTTTATATGCCCTGGGTTAAGTGAAATTTCACATTTCACTCCCCACATTGTGATAAAGTGCTGCCCAAATTCGACTTTGATGCTAGGAGCACTGTGGAGGGAGAATCTGCAATATTTCTACAGTTTCAGCACCCCTAAAATCTCCCCTAGGTGGTCCATGGGGTGGGGGTCCTGTAGATATAGGCGGAGTACTTATAAAAATATGTTTTTGTAAGTCCTGGTGCTGGAAAAATTGCCCAAGTCATTTTTCCCATTGCAAATCCCATGCCACATAGGTTAACATGGCAAGAAGTTATTAACTAATAACTCCTGATAGGAGAATGATAGAACTTCCATTCAAAGACTTCCCAGAATGGTAGTGATAAATCCAACAATATGATATTGTTGAATTTCTCCTAAAATGTACAGACAAGAAGTTATAAGACTTTCTTGTTTGCAGGTCCAGATTCAGCCTTCCAGTGGTCTGTCCTGGTTGGGTAGAGTTAAGTGGATTAGCCAGGCTGCTTTGAAGAGGTGATAAAGAGCCCCTGGGGTTAACCAGCTCTGCTGGGAGGGCAGTGTGCTGCTGCACAGGAATACCAGAGCAGGGGGAGGAGTCGTAAACCATGGTCTTCAAAGGAAAGGGGAAGGCCTCAGTGTCAGTTACCACTCTACTCTTTTGACCCCAAGCCAGAGCTAGGATTAAGGAAGGAATGAGCAGATGCAAGGGGGAGAGTCTATGGAAATTAGCCATCCTATGGGTGTGTTTAGCCAGCTCTTAACTCTCTGCTGGAAAATCAGCCATTATGAATTTGGAGGATTTGGTGCACTCTGGGACAAAATAATGCCACACTCTACAGGATGTGGTCATAACCTTGGGGAGTTACCCTGCCCCCATTGGTCAGGAGTGACCTCCTGCTTGACCCAGAGAACTTGGAATAAGTATCTGAGAGGGGCAGAGTCTCTCAGATCTGCTGCTTGAAACTTAAGAAAGCAAGACATGGTGCCATGCTGAGAAGTTTGATGTGCAATTTCTAAGGCCTGTACTCTGAAGACTGCACCATCTGGAACTACAGCCCTATGGACTACCTTGCTGTGAAAAAGAGTAAAGAGTGGACTCCCTGCAAGCTACAGGTTAACAGAGCTCATCTGGATCAACACCACCAAGAATCCTCAACCTGGAAATCTACCAGTGGATTTGTAAGGGTTTTGTCCAAGTGGATTGTGGGAACTGAAGTCCTCAACATTCAAGGACCATCTTGGAGCTTCCAGACCCTTGGAGTGAGTTTGAGACACTTTGGGACCCTTTGGGGAACTTCAGGAAGAAGTTCCAGGAGTTTGGAGAACTTTGGAGCAACTTTGGAAAAAAGCTCCATAAGGGGACCGACTCAACCTGGTCAGCCAAGCCGCCTGCCTTCAACCGCGAGTCGGCCGAGCCATCCAAGTTCGTCCCGCTGAAAGCTCTGTAGGTCCAACTTCCAGAGTTTGACTGGGAGTAGAAGAAATCCGAGGCCGGCGAACCCTCACCGAATCCGGCCTGGTGAAGAGCATTGAGAGACACCACGAGAAAAAGCTCCAGAATAGTTCGAAGGTAAAAACTGTGACCGGGACCTATGCGAGGGGTAGCCGCTCAGGGCTCCATCGTGGGCGGCCTGAAACTTTGACTTTGAGCCGGTCTATCGCGACCAGATATCCCAATATGGTGCTATAGGTTTCTAAGTGCTATAAAGTGATAAATCTTTAAAAATTCATATCTCCGGTTCCCTACATTTGATTTTTGTCGTTTTGGTGTCATTTTAAAGATAAAAATATTTCCCATTTGTATAAATTGGTGTTGGATTTTATTGTGCATTGTGTCTTAATTATTTACTGAATTGTTGTTTTTAAATGCTTTACATACCTGTCTTTGAAGTTAAGCCTGCCTGCTCGCAGCCAAGCTACCAAGGGTTGAGCATGGGAATAATTTTCTAAGACCTATGCTGAGTCCTATCATGTGTTAGTGGCCTTATTGCCAGTGGCAGATATACATTTGCCCCTACTAATAATCCACTTTCCAACAAGGGCCATTTTTATTTTGGTGCCCATGCCGATTTTCTGTCCGAGCCGACCCTGCACCTTACATTCATATCTCCATTACCTTATTTTCTGAATATTCAGGAATTTTAAAATAAATTACAGCAAGTGCACTATGATGTACTTTTCTCTTCATGGCATCGAAAAAGGACACATTCCTGTGATTTTTTTAGGTCGAGCATCAGCACGCATGCGCTGTTTGCAAGACCTGATGTAATCCCTCTATGCAGAGCGTAATCCCGCCTTCTGCTTCAATTGGGTCAGTCTTGCCTCACTTGCAATTCCTGGCTCCTTATTGGTGGCGCTCCCGAACTTCACTTCCGTTTTTTTAGTTCAGGAGCACCGGCAAACTACAGTTAACTTACGCTGTAGTTGTTTATGAGGTTCTTTGGGCACTACTTGTTTTAAATTCACCATTCCCCACTCTCTACTCCCAACCAGTTGCTGGTAGCCCGCTGTAGGTTTCATAGTGTTTGTAAGCGCTGCAGGGGCATGGTGACCATTCTCGCATACCACTGATACATAATATTGCAACTAGGAACAGGAATGCAATGTTTTTCTACACCACCCCTTAATTGCGATTCCTGATTTGCAGACATCTCCCAGTGATGCACTTCATGCGTGGGTGTTTGCTTCACGGTGATCCTTCCCTGTGTGTGTGTGGTTTTTTTTTTTTGCCCCCTTTAACTGGCATACATTTTTTTCTTTTATGCTACTATTCAATGTGGAAGAACGATCGTTTGTTTTAATGTGCGGTCTATGTGGCTTCCATGGTTTGTCTCTTTTTCTTTTGAAGGAGGTGCCTCTCCTACATAGTAGTTTTTATAGTGTTCGTAAGCGCCGCAGGGGCATGGGCTAACGCTCCTAGAAGCCCGACTTTTGGCAGACAGAAAGTGGGTTGGAGCCATGCCGGAACCTGACTGCCACAGTCAGACGACGACAGCGATCTCTGCTCTCCATGGAGCTTTTGACACGTGAGCGGCAGTGAAATTCAGTGCCCAAACCCTTTGGAATTCAATTACAAAATGAGCATTGTTATGAAGCCATGATCGCGCTTCACAAGCTCCTTGAGGGCGACAGATGGCGCTTGGTAAGTTCCTCTTTACATACCCTAGGTTCATTTTGTATCATGTACTATTATTCTTCTCAAATTAAACAACTAATGGAACCGGGGAACAGAGAGATAAGGCGGCATGCCCAGGATCACACCATTTTCTGAAGCGAGGAAATGAGTATGAGATTTTGGTGCAGCTTTTCAGTGTCAGACTCTGCCTTCTTTTAATGGCACCGAGTGTTTGTAGCTCCAGTGTGTGCTTTGGCAATGCTTTTTGAGCCTGACGCATATTGGAATGTACATAAACGTACTAGATAAGCTTTTGACACGGAGCAACATTGCTTTTAAAGTCTGACTTCAAGGACAAGGCGCCTTCCGTGCTACTTTCTTCTCACCTTGACACTGCATGGCATACCCGTTTTCTTTGCGTTGTCTTCTGCTGATGTAAACTAAGTTGTTCTCAAATATAAAGTGCTAGATTACTATTTGCAATGAGAGCAGGGTGTAAAAATATCATATGTAAAGTAAGATATATTGTATGTGTGCTGCGTGTAACTAACTAATGTAATTTGTATAATGTGAAGTGACTAATGTGATGTGACTAGAGGCTTATAAAAGCGTTATTAGCGGCAGTTGCAGCCCTGGAAATGTTCCTTGCTAGTCCCTCGTGTGAGCCCAACTATTACTTGTTTTTGCATAGCACCCTTCTCCCTCTCGGCTGCATCTGAGCACTAACTGCATAGGTGTTTTCCTATCACATTCCTGAGTTGCATAAATGGTTGTGCAATACCCGCCACCGCCACCGATGGCTGAAGAGTATTGTTGTGAAAGATTAAAAGTCTGATGTTTTACTGTGGAATGAGCAGGGTGCAGGGCTTTTGGTCTCTTCCTCAGATGTATGTACTCTGAGGTCGTAACTCTTCAATGTATTCCCAGGATGTCTTATCAACTTTGTCCTTCCATTGGTCCATTTTAATGGCTTTGAAATGTCACGCTAACTTCATTTGGCACACATGCAGAGGGCGTATTCGTAGTAGTTGGGAAGTGTAGATTTGCCTCTGTGCTCTTGCCCCTCTTGCAAGTTTCTCTGCCTGCTTCACCATCTCCCAGGAGCAGACAGCAGCAGCATTCCAGGGCTCTTGCCACAGCAATCCAAACGAGCATTTCCTACAGCCCTGATGAAAAAACAATGCCACTTATCCTGTTTTTCCCAAGATGATTGAAGGTAATTACAGCCAGCTAAGGAGAAACGTTTTTTCATTCCACTTAAAGCCCTGCCTCTAGTATAGTGTCTTCCTGCTGTAGAGGGAGAACAAGTTCACTCAGGCCATCATACCTGCCAATTTGAACAAGCATTGGCAAAGCCAATAGGTTTCTCCTATGTGAAATCTGTTGGCTTTGGCAATGTTTTTTTTTTTTACATATTGCATAGCAGTTGAGTTTCTGTGAAACACGACCATGTAAAAAAAAAAAGTGCTATGATGCGCACACCATTGACTGCGTCATAGTGCTTTTTTTTTTACAGAAGCCATGTTGCACAGCAGCTCAAGTGCTGTGTAATATGTAAAACAATTGACAGAGCCAATAAATTATGTAAAGACGAAACCTGCTGGCTTTGCCATTGCTTGTTGTGGATGGTTGGAAGTGGGCTAGAGTGCCTTGAGCAGCCTGGTGAGGACGCGGCTGCAGCTCATTTCAAATAAGCATTTGTAATGCAATAGGTCTCGCATTACTGAAAGTTTGAGCTATTGCTTTGCATTATTATTTGCAACGCCAATAGCTCAAACTTTCAGTAATGCGAGACTTATTGCATTGCAAATGCTTGTTTTTAGTATAGTTTCTTTGATTTTTACGTCCTCCTGTAGCAGAATTTTTAAACATATTTCTGCGGATTTTTACATGTTTCTGCAGATTTTCACTACCTGTACTCGTAACTGTAAAAGTAGTTGTGCATTGACAGGGAATCATCCTGTAGCCCTGTATGTATGTATCAGGAGTGTCATTTAGTGGTAGTCATAATATCAACTATTGACATGTTGCTTTTTGCACACTATGTAAACTGCTTTGAACCTCATTGCTGGGCCGATCTTGCCACTAATCTTCCAAGAGTAAAAATATATTCAGCTTTTGCTGTTCAGTAGCATGTTGCAGGATCATATTTCTATGAAAGAGTGTTTAAAAAGTACAATTCCTCTACATCGAGATCAAAGTTGTGTGATGTCACTTCCTGTGATATCATTGCCGAAAACAAAGCTTATATGACGTCATTACAACCACTCTTTGTCTTTGGTAAAATGGTAAACATGAATATAATAGCATTTTCGAATAGTCCACAAATCTCCAATGCTTCTGACAAAGACACATTCATTTGCTCATGTTTCTTTCTTGGAAAAAGAAGATCCAACACTATTTGTGCGTGGCAGATCCAACATGTTCTCCGTGGGCCTTTTATGCTGGTTCAGGAGTTTACCTGAGAAGCCTCAAGAACGCTCACTGCCCACAATGAGGCACGGGCTCCCTTTAAAGTGCACAATGTGTGCATACAATAGACGCGCCCCACTGCTCTCTTTCCCTTTCTGCCATTAGTGTTAGGAGTCAAAGATTCGCGGTGGTGCTGGAGCCTGAAAATGAATGGTTGAGTTTCTTCTGCTGCTCCCATTTGATTGCATTCCATATTTCATGAGCCGGCTGCGAGTGGGTGATGGCAGCTAGCACGGAGAGACTTTGGCTCGCAGTCAGATTGATTCTAACCGGCATCCCCTGGAAAAAGCCCTGGCCTGAAGCTAATGCAGACGCTCATTGAATGTCTGAAAGCCACTTACTCTGAGAAAGATAAATAGCTTCAAACGAGGTTTAAAAAGCGTAAGAAAGTAATTAGGTAAAACGTGCTCCGCTATCCATCTACATAGAAGCTCACAATCAATTATTTACACCGGCTAGAAGCAGGTCACGTGATACGCAGGGGGCTGGTGTGAAGACTTTAGCATACTAGGTTAAGTGGCATTTTGCCTCCTCAGTTCTTAACAAGGGACAATCTATCACCCCTCCGCCCCGCCGACTGGGAGTGCGCCGCAGGCCAGGCAGGCGCCCCATGTCATTGCCTTGGTAGCGCAGGCCCTCGCCAATGAAGGGGCTTATTTACAAACCCCTTGCACCGCGGTACCTCACTTTTTCCCATATTAAAAGTGACGCCCCGGCAGTGCAAGGGGCTTGTAAACAAGCCCCTAAGTTCTTCCCTGGAGCCGTTTCAAAGATTGTCAGTGACAATTAAAAGAAATCACAAATTACATAACCCGAACTACAACTGGCTGCTGGTGGCGCCAAAAACAGAGGGTCCACTCAGAGAATGAGCTAATTTTCGGAAGAGGGGAGTGGGTCAGATGTAGACGACGGCACTGGCCATGATGAGGAGCGGGAGGATCGATCCCAGTAATATACACCCTGAGAGTCAGTGGCATGTCCCATGCTTCTTCTTCATTGTAATGTGCTTACGAATGGATATGTTTCCCCATTGTGCTTCTCTTCCCCCGATGCTACCACCTGTACCACGTATCACTAATAATACCAATGGTATGCCTCTATATGCTGTATCGATGTTAATTTGTTTTTGTATTTGCAAAATGAAAAATAAAGTAAAAAAAAAAAAAAAAATTCGGATGAGGCAACGATGATGTAGACAGCTCAACTAATAGCAATCAATTGTTAAAGTCTATTCAGTTTTAACGACTAAGGGCCAGATGTACTAACGTTTTTTGCGGGCGCAAATGGGTTTTAGACCCGTTTGCGACCGCAAAAAATGTGTGGCCCATGTACTAATCCTATTTTGCAAGTCGCCAATCAGTTTGCGACTCGCAAAATAGGATTAGCTACTCGCTATTACGAAGGGGCGTTCCAAGGGCTTTCCTTCCTAATAGCGACTCCTGAAGCTATGTATGACTGTTTTGCAACCACAATTGCGGCCGTAAAACAGTCGCAGTTAACCACCCTTCACAGAAGGGTGGTAAACCACTCGCAGACAGGAAGGGGTCCCGAGGGGACCCCTTCCCCTTTGTGAGCGGCTCTCAAAATATTTTTTAAAGGGCAGGCAGTGGTCCCAGGGACCACTGCCTGCCCTTAAAAAATGAAACTGAAAAGTTTCATTTAAATTTTTTAGATTCATCCCGTTTTCCTTTAAGGAAAACGGGCTGCCTTAAAAAAAAAAAAAAAACTGCTTTATTTAAAAGCAGTCCCAGACATGGTGGTCTACTGACCCCAGCAGGCCACCATCCCTGGGAGTGCCAGCCATTCCCAATGGGGTCGCAAATTGTGACAGCCTCATTAATATGCGTGAGGCATGCAATTTGCGACCCCATTGGGAATCGCAAACAGTGTCTCAGACACTGTTGTGCATCCCAATTTGCGAGTCGCAAATTGCGAGTCGCAAAAGCGACGCAATTTGCGACTCGCAAATTGGTGGGTCGTACATCTGGCCCTAAGAACGTGAAGGAAACTGTCATAATAAATGCATCAAATGTATTCAGAAAAAATTTGTGAAGGTCAGCTCACATTCTATGGGGACATCTTCAGGGGGATTTGTTGGTGCTAACATGAATATGGAACTCTATTAGGCATCCCTCCCACTCACCTGGAGCACTTGCAGACTCTTTGACAACAAACCTCTGACACTTCCATAAACACACTCACCTTACATATCTGCACATTGACAAAAGGCGAGGATTAAACTCTTCCTGAAGAATGACATAGGCCCTGATTATGAGTGCCCGGGAGGGAAGGTGCTATTTATCGCACCCATTAAAACCTGTCTCTGGGGTTCAGAATTTCTACTATGCGATAAAATGCATCAAAATCCGCATGTCACAGTAAATAGCGTACTCTTTTCCACCTGTTAAATTCCGGCATGTTTCATCTGCTTAAATTTATCAATGTAATTTTTGGGTGCGGTAAAGTTCATACAACACATTCAGGCCCTCTGAAAACTCTAGCTCACTCATATTCAGAGCCACAGTCTCAGATCTAGATTTAGTCTTCCATTATGGTGCAACTGGTTCTATCTTCACAAAAGATGATTTCATCCTGAATGTATTTTTTGAATGCAGTCGGATGTGTTGTAATGGAGCTTGCAATCTACCGAAAATGTATTAGTGATTCATGAAAGATGAAATTTTGTAACTGTATATCCTGCCGGAGTGAATGTGGATTCAACAAACATGACATGAAGTAGCTACAACTTACAAGACTCTTTCTGGCGGAATAATAAAGCAAATTCTGGGAAGCACTGATAAGCATAATAAGATTAGTTCTGTGTGGTGCATACAAACAGACACACACAACATAGATGCACACATAGAGAGTGCACACATACAACTAACTACTCTTGTAGACATTACTTTCACAAAGTCCAACAGAGGTACAGGCATCCATGCACACAGACCAATGAATGTATACATGAGTGCACACAGCCAACAGTGGTGCTTAACATGGTCACCGGATGATGAGCATCAGCAGTATACATGATGTATATCGGGGGCACAAGGTAGTGACCATCAAGAGAGCAGTGAGAGATGTACAGCAAGGGAGCACGGAGTACAGTGTAGAAGGGGAGCACACAGTATTGTGTACCATGGAAGCACTAATGAAATATCTCAGATGATCAGTGGATTATCCGCATCAACGGTGCTTTGAGTGATGGTTACAAAATTATTTTAAAAAGACGAAAACATAATTTATTAAAAAAGGAAATAGAGCCCACCTGAACACACTAATTGCTGCAAAGCTACCCACCACAGACAAGAATACATCTTTGCAGAGTGGAAGCCAACCAGCACATTTGGGTCCCAAATTTCCAGTAATAAAAGAAGGCCATGCCAAAAAAGGAATACAAATAATCTAAAAACATAAGGACTATAACATAAAAGTACTTCACTGTAATCAAAACCCTAAATGTGTTCTATTGAATTAGTATCTCATATACAGAAAATAAGTGAAATCACTGAAAAACTAACAACAAACAAGAAACCTTCAACAGCTACCAAAAAAACACAAAGAAACAAGAAAAACGAAGGCTTATATAATTATAAAAATGACAACATATGTGTTATAATTATCATTAACACATAAACAAATTTAATGAAATTAAATGTATATTGCATTATACATATTATTTACTTATTGCAAAATGGCCAAAACACAGATAAAAGGGAAGCCTCTCCTAACATACCTGGGATAAGTAGAGCACCACCAATCGGAGAACGCACTTTAAGTGGATAAATATTATTCTAGCAGGAAGAACATAATCATCCGCCAAAAGTAGCAGAAATCATAGTTAGAAATATAATCACAACCTTAAAGAAGCTAGCACTAGCTCTTCAGCACATACAGAAACAATTATACAAGACTATGTTTGAAATGTTCCTGAAGAAGTTAATGGATAATTAAAATTAATCACAATTTAAAAAGGATAATATCAAGAACTGGAGAGCAGCGAGATGACCGACAACTGCTCCTGAAAGATTTTTCAAGCTGAGAAGTAGTGATTTATAATTGGCATTAATTACGGAATTGTTAATTGTGACTCACTACTTCTAATGCATCATACGGTCTATCTCTAAATGGCAATTTGTTATCATTCACGATTTAAGTTTACAGAAATGCAAAATGTGAGTCAGTAATTTGTGAATAGCATTTGTTTAGTTTTATTCAAATATATAGAAGGAATTTTTGTTTCTTTCCTTCTTACATCAAATGTAAACCTGTGGAAAAAAAACAGGAAAAATTAGGGTAAAGTATAAAACAGGAAAAAATTGGGTACCATATATTTTATGTTTTTCTAAACGTTATTACATTATATAACAGTAAAATAACTTACCTTAAAAATAGTTGTTTGTGATGGCTGTACTGCATGCTTTTTCAGAAGTAGTTTAAACAGCATCTTGACCAAAATTGTGTTGTGGTGGAGCAAGCGTGTTTTCTTCATCATCAGATTCATCATCCATTGGGACTAATGATATGCATTTTCTATTAGCTATGTTATGCAATATTGCACTGCAGGCTGTTATTTTGCATGATGTCAATGGTATACACAATGATGCATATCACTCAAAGTTATTCCGTTATCCTTTGTGTACGGTCACTGTCTGGCTATACTCATAACCTTGAACAGAAGACCCGCATTAGGTAAGTTATTGACCCTCACTCACCCTGGTGTCAAGCTGCATCATCTGGTCTCATCTTAGTTCCTATAAACCAGGATGGGCTCAATCATCTTCCAGTGAGCACTTGCGAAATTATGTTCAACGGGTTCTACTAAAAAAGCATGAAGGACACCACAGTTTCTATTTAATATTTTGTGTCTTCAGTATGGTTAAAATTCTCAGGTGGGAACTTTTAGAGGATACAATGTCCCTACACCCTGAGGTGCATCAACACGTTTCAACCCTTGCATTTCGGCCACTATGGGTCAGGGGCTTTTTTCAGGACCTATGAAGATGTCAGTGCATTATCTAAAAAGAATAAGAAAGAGTGTCCTATATTTTACCCTTGATGGTATATGTTAGTGCCCCACTAGGTCAGGTGGAGGGCACACTCCTATCATCACACTGTTTTGTTTGATACGGGAAAGTAAGTATCTCGATTAGTAAACACAAGTTCCCAATTGTTACTGTGTAAGCCTGTAGATATTTGAAATCTGGCTTGGGACTCACCAGTCCAAGGGTTCCGTGCAATACCTGTTTCATTCCTGCTCTGTCTTTCGCTATGTTTTCATTTCTGTCGGGGGCACCATTATGAGTATTTGTTTCTCAAACGTGTCCCTCTCCTTCTATGCATTACTGGATGGTGCATCAGAACTTGCATAGTAGCGTGTGCAGATTCTTAATTTGAAAGTGCCGGACTGCTCTGCTGAGATGATTTTGGAGACCCATGTGATGGTTTTCATTTCAATGATTAGGGGCATAAAAAAATATCAGGTACATGTGGACTTAATTAGGTTGCATGATATGTCATCATTTAGACTATTGCTATTTGTTCCTAATCTATACAGAGAAAAATATTGTTGCATGGGGGCAATTAGTACATACAAGCAATCACCTAACCATAAGTTTTTTAATCAAATGTTCATTGTGTGTACATATTAGACATTTGAGAACCAAACATCTATACAGCCAACACATGTTGGGGATTAACTCAGAGATTGTGTTGGATGAAGATGATGAGTAGTAGATGGTCCCCAAAAGAAGTTTATACTTAGGTCCTGGTGAGATGTCAGCGTGCGATATTCAAAAAAGGTTAGAAAATTTAGGCCAGTAGACTCTTCACAATATATGTATATCACTGTGTAGAAGTTCCGTAGTTTCTGCTCCGTGAAGCACAAGTGGGTGCTAAGTAGTAAGTGCCTCCCCCAATGTGAAATGCCAAACGAAGGCAAGGCTAAGGGTATGATAGGCCATTAGTACCTATAGCTATGTAGGACCAGTGCGCCTTTCTAAAATTCCTAATCTGTACACCCACTTTTGCTCACCTTCAAGTAGGGTTTTTGTCACTTTCAATTACCTTTTCTATCAATGTCCATATTAGGTAATTTTCGTTATTTCCTTTGTCCAAACATTGAGTCATCATCCTAGTAGTACTCCAGTGATACCTCATTATGCTGCAGTGTTCGATGATTTTAAGTCTTACTTTCATTGTAGTTATTCCCTCATATTCATACTCGCAATAGCAAGTGATTAAATAGATCACATTTGAGTAGTTGCAATTGGTATGGTTTCTTTGTTCCCATGGGTATTTCATTCCCAAGTCAATAGTGTTGGTATGTGAGATGTAGGCTCATTTTGAACACTGGCAGCATGGCAAATGTCCCTTAACCTGAGCTAGGCCCCATAAGGTATTTGTTTTTTCTATGTCCAACTTCTTAAATCTGGTGTGGACAAGCAGATCCCTAAGGTTGGTATTGATCTTGAATGAAAACATTTGTTTCTCTAGGTTTAGTTTATTGTTGTTTAACATGCACCAGTGTTTATTTATCATTCTTTTAACCTCATTAGAGTTACACACAGATGAGCTGTTGCTGGTAATCTCTTTTCTTGTCTGCAAGGAGATTATCCCTGTGGATACTTTTAGCTCTCTTATTTGCTTTCTCCTCTAATTTCTTGATATTAGTTTCTCTGTTAGATTTTCTGCCTCTGTTTTGTAACCCAAAAAGTCTGAGCAATTGCATCTTATTCACAGGTATTGTTCCACTGATAGATTCTTCTTAAGAGGGCATGGGTGTGCATTGTCATATTGCATTCAGAAAAAACATATTTTCCCCAGAGATTCCTGAAGAATTTTGCAATCTTGTACTATAGTTTGAATTTATCAGTATGTTTAGTGTGGACAAATCCTAGACCCTTGCTGAGGACCTCCACTTCATCTGGTATACATACCAATGGGGTCAAATTTACCACACGTTCTATGCACTGCTGGTCCCTGCTTTTCGTTGTCATCCCATCCTTGGTTTCCTACCAGACCCTCCAGTATGTTTCCTTCCTCTCCATCCTCCTCATCCTAAAAAGAATGGTTGACCCGGTAAAAAGTTGGTGGGCTAATTTGGGGTGGTGGTCCATATGGGTTTGGGCCAAAAGTATTTGTGGGGTTGGCCATGGGTGGAAGTAACTATTGTAGAATCTCCTGCTCATCGATCAATCAATCAGTTGATTTATAGAGCACACCTAATCACCCATCAGGTATCCAGGTGCTTTCAGGGTCTGAGGGACTAATTCGAATAGCCAGGTCTTGAAATCTTTTTGGAATTCTGGTAGAGAAGGAGAGATTTGGAGCTGGATGTGTTGCTGTTCCATGTCTTCACTGGAAGATAGGAGAAGGAGCGTCCTCCACTCGTGCTTTTGTTGATGCAGGGAGTGTGGACAAGGGAGATGGAGGCGTAGCAAAGTTGCCTGGAAGGATTGGTGAAAGTTCAGGCAGTAGTTTATGTAGGTTGGCCCGAGGTTGTGTAGGGCCTTGTATGTGTGGGTCAGTAGCCTGAACTGGCACCTCTTCTGAACTGGGAGCCAGTGGAGTTCCCTGAGGTGGGGGTGATGTGGGTCCACCGGGGGAGGTTGAGGATAAGTCTGGCAGCGGCGTTCTGAATGGTCTATAGTTTCCCAGAGGAGGTGTGCGGTGGTCCCTGAGTAGAGGGCATTGCCATAGTCAAGTCTGCTGGTGATGAGGGCTGGAGTGATGGTGCGACTCATTATCCGGGGGAGGCATTTGAAGATCTTTTCTTGCATCCGTAGAGTGAGGCAGAGGAGACTGCGTTGATCTGGGACTTCATGGTAAGCTTTCTGTCAAGGATGATACCAAGGTTTCTGGTGTGGTCTGATGGGGAGGGTACTAGCCCTAGTTCCATTGACCACCAAGAAGGGTTTCAGGGTGAGCTGTTGTTGCCAAACGTTTGTCAATGTTGAGCTTCAGGCAGTTGTTTCTCATCCAGTCTGCAACGCTGGTTCTCGTGGTGGTGGGATCCTTTGAGAGGGAGAGGATGAGTTGAGTGTCGTCTGCGTATGATATGATGTTGAGACCGTGGGATCTGACATTGCTGGCCAGGGGTGTCAAGTAGGCGTTGAAGAGGGTGGGTCTGAGGGAGGAGCCCTTAGGGACACCGCAGATGATTTCCTTGGGGTCAGAGGAGAATGGTGGAAGGCAGACTTTCTGTGTTCTTCCGGTGTGGAATGAGGTGATCCATCTGAGAACGTCCCCATGGATGCCGATGTTGTATAGTCTTGCAATCAGAATGTGGTGGGATACGGTGCTGAATGCTGCTCAGAAGTCAAGGAGGATCAGGAACGCCCTCAGCCCTTGGTCGAGAATGACTCGGATGTCATTGGTGGCCGCAATCAATGCAGTCTCGTGCTGTGATCGATGTGGAATCCGGACTGGGGGGATTCGAGAAGGTGGTTCTGCTAAAGATGCTTAGCAAGTTGTCTGTTGATGGCTTTTTCCAGGACCATGGCTGGAAAAGGAAGTATGGAGATGGGTCGATAGTTCTTGAGTTTTTTGGGGTCAGCTGACGGCTACTTAAGCAGGGGTTTCACCTCGGCGTGTTTCCAGTCTTCTGGGAAGTTGGCATGGTTATCGAGGTGTTGAGCAGAGAGGCGAGTCTGTGGCTTATTCTGTAGCTTCCGAGGTTGAAGTTGTGGTGTGGGCAGGGATCTTTGGAGGCTCCAGAGTGGATGGAGTTCATGATGGCAGAAGTTTCTTGGGAGGTAAGCAGGTTTCATGTGGTCAGTCAGTGGTCGGTGCTAGTTAAGGTGTTGGTATGTCGGTTGAGGAAGTTTGTAGGCTTGGGTTAGGGTTTGACCTGTGTGTAGATGGTGGATATCTTGTTGTGGAAGATATTGGTGAGGGTATCGCAGTGATGCTGTTCTCTGTGGCTGCGGGGTTGGTGAACTCTCTGACAATGTTGAAGAGTTCTTTGCTGTGGTTGGAGCTGGGCTTGATGTGAGCCACTAGGACATCTCTTTTCCTCTCCCCCAGTAGCTGGTGGTAGCAGTTTAGGGTGGTCTTGAAGGAAGTTCTGTCATTGTTGTCCTTGCTGGCGCACAATTTTTGTTTGTGTTGTTTGCAGATGCGTTTTGCCCTTCTGAGTTCTTTGGTGTACCAGTTGGCCTTTTTCGTTGATCTTCTGTGGTTGTTGTCTTTGTTGGGGGAGATCTTGTCTGTGCAGTGTGTGATCCATGAGTTGAAGTTCCTGACACTCTGGTCGAGGGAAGTGGCGGTGTCGGAGCTTGAGCCAATGAGGGCATCAGTCCATTGAGTCCTGGATATTTTGCTCCAGAAATGGTGGGGGGTGTTTTGCCTGGCGTAAACTGTGGTATGTGGGCTAGTGACATTGAAATGGATTATGTGGTGGTCGATCCAGGTGAGTTCAGTGACATGGCTGTACTTTACACGGTTGCTGGAGGTGAATATGGGGTCCAGTATTTGTCTTGTGGTGTGAGTGGGGTCATGTACAAGTTGGGTGAGTCCAATGTTATTCATGCATTCAAGGAGATTGGTGGTGTTGGTGTTGTTGTTGTCATCTAGATGGAAATTGAGGTTGATTAGGAAAATAAAGTTGTTGGAGTCAATGGGCGAGGGGGCCATGAGATTGGTGATGGAGTTGCAAAAGATGGGGCAAGGTTCCCTGATGGTCAACTTGCAGTCAGTTTGGATCCTGCAGTTGAGGTGTTCCATGATCGGATGGGGTTGTCCATGGTGGTGGTGCACTCGATGGACTTTTTCCAAATGATGTTGATTCCTCTTCCAGGTCTGTTGATTCAATCCTGGTAGTTGATCTTGTATCCATCAGGTATCGCTGTGGAGATGTCAGGACTGTACGTGGAGTTGAGCCAAGTCTCGGTGAGAAATGCAACGTCGGAAGCACGTGTGGAGAGGAGGACCCACAGCTCGTGGCATTTTTGCACAATGAGTGCGTGTTGAGTGAGGAGGAAGCACACGAGCTGGTGGTGGGGTGCAGTAATGATGTGGAGTGGGGTCTGACTGGTGGTGGGCGGAGTGATAGGCGAACATGCTGTGGCAGTCACGGTTGCATTGGGTGCAGGTTAAAGGGCCTACTGTAGTGCGGGAGGAGGCGCAGTAGTAGCGTTGGCTTGTGGGTCTGGGGTTTAGAGCCTGGAGGTCAGCAGTGGTGTAGCTGAGGGGGGCATAGATCCAGGGTTTCTGGCACTAGGCGCGGACTTGCCTTTGGCACTCCTGCGGCGCAGCCACGCTGCAACTGCCATTAAGTAGGTCCTGGGAGGTGGGAGGAGTGCGGGTGTGCAGTGGGCAGGGCTAGCGAAGCTGGGAAGAAGAGGCGGGAAACACAGACAGAAGAGCAGATAATTGAGCTGGGGTGGTGGGAGGGGAAAGCGGAGGACAGCAGAGGAGGTAGCAGGGGAGAGAAAAGCAACAACAGAAGGAAACAGAACAAATCGAGAAAGCAGAATAAACAAAGAAACAAGAGTGAGGGAGCAAAAAGGAATGAAAAAGTGGTACAAGAAAGGAATGCAAACAGATGCAGAAACGAGAGTGGTTAAAGTAAAAGAGGAGTGAGGAATGAAAAGTGGTAAAGAGAAACAGATGCAAGAACAAGAGCGGTGAAAGCAAAAGAGGAATGGAAAAGTGGTAAAGAGAGAAACAGATTCAAACAGATGCAAAAGCGAGGGTGAGAAATCAAAAGAGGAATGAGGAAAAAAGTGGCACAAGAGTGGCATATGGGAGGGGGTGAGAGATTATCCCCTTAGTCTGTGGATCTTGGACAATGTATAAAAGTACGAGGTACAACGTTTTTCACTATTTAAGAAATCGTAGTTTTTTTTAGTCCAGCTCTTTGTGCTACTTTATTGATCTCTGTTAGTAGTTTTTTTAAGTGTCTGATGGTAAGAACTCATAGTTTCTGTGATTAGACAGCAGGATGGTACAGGCTTGTCGATAATTCTCTTTAATTTGATGGGGATGGGCAGCTTGAGAGCAGGATAAGCTGTCTGAAGGAGCCTGTACTGGTCGGGGGACCAGTCTACGTGATTTGGGAGCCTGGGCACTTGCTCAATGGGGTCAAGCTGCCGCTGCCATTAAGTAGGTCCTGGGAGGTGGGAGGGGTGTGGGGGTGCTGTTGGCTGGGCTACCGATGGCAGGAAGAAGAGCTGGAAAATGCATGCAGGAGAGTATGTAAGGAGTGGGGGGAGGTGGGTGGGAGAAAGCAAGGGATAGCGGAGAGGGCTGCAGGGGAGAGAAAGGCAACAACAGAGGGAAGCGGCACATCTATCCTTTGGTTGTTTCTATTTGTAGTTCTACTAGTTTCACTGCTTCATCTCTCTGAATTGGAGCTGGATGACCATTCAGTCTGGTGGTATGTGCCCTTGGGTGGTATCTGGTGTCTCGATTTGGTAGTATAGTCATCCTGTGCATATGGGTATACCTTTGTGTGTGCAAATCTTTAATATCTTTTTGTAATTTGGTTCTATGTTAAAAAATATGAAGTCTGCTATGTCCTTGTTTACCTCCTCCAGTTTCTTTTTGAAGGTACTGATCTGGATTTAGCTTCTTAAGAGGGTTCACTCGTTTTTTATCTTTCTCAGCATTGCATCAGACCGGACTTTTGCAGTGTTTTTTTTTTTTAATCAAAATCAACCAATTTTTTCTGCAATGCCATGCTATGAGGGATGCATCACTTTTAAATTGTTTATCTTCATAACAAATTCTGGGTTCATTATTTAGAATTATACAAGTTGTGGGAGCTTTTATTCTTATATTTCCTGTCATTATTTCCCCGTGTTGCCGTCACTGATAAATGGGGGTGGTGAAAGGATCTGAGATGCCATTTCATCTGAATAGCTTAGACCTGTTTCTTCCACCATATTGTTATTTACAATAAGCGGTAGTGGAACCACT
This sequence comes from Calotriton arnoldi, assembly GCA_963921515.1. Lineage (NCBI taxonomy): Eukaryota > Metazoa > Chordata > Amphibia > Caudata > Salamandridae > Calotriton > Calotriton arnoldi. The sequence continues at coordinate 1,616,019 of CAWUFW010003292.1, read as the reverse complement.
TCGGAAGCTAATTGTGGTAACCAAACCAAATCCCTACAGTTGTGCGTTGCCAAATCTTTTAATTTCTAAACCTAAGATAAGATGGTCAAGCCTATTCTGGTTTATAGGAACCAGGATGAGCCCTAATGATGAAGCATGACACCAATAGAGTGTGTGAGGGTCAATAACTAGACTTAAACGGGTCTCCTATTTAAGGTTTTGAGTATAACCGGACAGTGACTCGACACAAAGGGTTACAGGATACCTTTGAGCGATAAGTAGTAGTCAGGGGGAGAGTATCCTGTATCCCAATAGAAATCCTTCTCACCTTCCCAGATTAGTAATAATCTGGGGTTTAGGAAACAAATAGCACATATAAGTGCTCCCCACTGATGTGTAGACATTTAAATCCTCCTTTTAAAATTCAAAATTTTCGCTCAAGAACTGAGCTTGTTTGTGTGTACTGTTTTATCTCTTTCATAAATCTTCTGTTTCTATAACTCTTGTCTATTAATCTGGCCTTATATGTGTATAAGAATAATGTGTAAAATTACATTTACTGAATAGAAAACCTTCACTTTGTTCACCTCTTGCAAGGTGCCTGTTTAGAGCCATAGACATACCAGAACACCTAATAATTACTTATACAAAAGAAAACTTTGTCATGTATTACAATTAAGGCTCCTGTTTTCCGTTTTTACAGATTTTACAGATAAATACAGACAGAAAACAATGTGTTTTCTGTCTGTATTTATTTTAAAAAGTGGATAAATACAGAACATTGTGCTTTTTTAAGTGACTCTAAGTGCTGTCTTTGATGAATTACAGGCCAGAATCTGAGCATATGAACAGCATGGTTAATAAAAAAACAGGATGAAATTCCTATATATAAGAAGTTTATGGTATAATGCTAATATTTACCAATGGATGTACTGTTATGTAATATTTGTCATCTTAAATAGCTAAAACACCACAGACATTGACGTATAAGTGCGTCTTCTATCAGTTAAATAGATATGGAAATGTACAGTTTTATAACTTCATGTATATGCAAAACACAAAATAAATATGGATAAATACAGATAAAATGGGCAAAAAATAAATATGGATAAATACAGACGGAAATGGCCAAAAAATAAATACCATAAAACCGGGAGCCCTAATTACAATGAAAACAATGCAAGAAGGAAAAATAATATTTAGCACTATTGCAATATATTAACACTCACACAATGCACAACATGTTCAATAGATAGCACAGTTAAATCATGCCATCCACACTTTGCACAAATCTACACAATCCATGGGCAGTATTGGATCACTACCAAACCTCTCATATATTCACTACTACCAAATAAACAAAACAGTACATATCAAGAACTGCTCAATATTATTTAAGAAAAAAAAGTATTAATTATAACTCCCCAAAAATAATTAAGGACTTTGAACAAGCCATGACTAAGACCCAAAAGATAATTTACATGCTGCAGTGCAAAGCTGCTACTTTGATTTCAATCAAACTCTTTGGAATAAACTAAAATAAACTCACAAGCTGGCCACCACGTATAAAGGAGCATGCATGGTGGCATTCTTGGAATAATTTATTATTGCTTTTAAAAAATGATTCTAAGATGGCTACCATGCCTACACATGCAAATGTGGTGGTCATCTTGAAATGTGTTTTTAATTTATTCTTAGTTTACTGCTCCACAATAGTATTTTTAAAGCAAAGGACCTTGTTATTTTGAAGCCTGGGTGGGGAAGCATAATTTTGGATCCGATACATATTTATTTCTTTGCATTGTGAGCACACACAATGTACCAATTCCAAGTATCCTAACAGAAACATGACTTAGTAGATGGCATGAAAACACTGCAGAAGGTCCTAAGAAGACACATTTAGAGTGGTAGAAATCGATGCCTTTCAGCTACCTGGTTTAATTTCATGCAATAAGGGGTGGTCAATGGAATTTTAGGAAGCCAGACTGGGAAAATATATTGTTGCAACACCTGCCTCCCTTCATATCACATTGCCAGAGTGCTCTGCAGCTCCTTGTTATATGGCAGCCATACTCTCAGACATGCTGAATGATTTATCACAATGCTCAATTCAAAATTGTCTTATTCCACCGATTTGATGAAATGTGGCAGAAGTGGCCAAATTTTTGTCATATTTGTTTTCCCCAAAAGTATCAGTGGAGAGAGTTTCAATGTTTGAGGCCAACACAAATAACAAGGAGCTGCAGTAGATATTTTATGTTGTAAAACTAAAATAGTTACAGTTTGAATGTATGTTATCCTTTTAAAACTACAAAATGCAATGGAAACTATCAGGGTTGGTAGAGGTCAGGTTAGTGGGGCAAACCACTGAGTATGGTAAGGGGCACACTGGCAGTTAACAGGGATGGCAAGAGGATTTTTGCCAGCAAACACAAAGTGACATATTGTCCCTTCCCTCTCCTGGCACTTGAGCCACCTACTTGGAGAAGCTACTAGGTGCTCCTTGCTCATTACCACTTCACCCGTCCTCCCTGTCACATTCCTTACAAAGGGATGCCGCCTGCCTCTCGAGACTGAATACAGCTTACGCTCTATAAGGTATTTCCTCTTGTTTATAGAAATGTGTCCCCTTTGTCTATAAAGACCCCTCCCCCACCTCCTTCTGCTTCGTTCTGTCTCCTCATTTGTCAGAGACAGGTAAGATTTGTTTAATGTGTACACTTTGTGTGCACTGTGTGATGTGTCCCACAGCTCCCCATCCATGTGCTGGGCTGGGATGGAAAGCTCACTGTGGTAGCACTGAAGCCCATTCCTTTCCCCCTCGGAGTGGAAGGAAGTGTAGATGCCCTTTGTGTACTGCAGCAAGCGAGTTTTTCAACTGAACTTCCAGACCTCGAGAGAAGAGTTCTGATTGTTATAAACAGCATCCTGAAACAGGAAACAACTGCTTCTAGCATGGTACACAGAACACAGTTCACTCTGGAGGTGAGAAATAGTTCTCAAAAGTGCCACCATGTAGACCATGAAGAGTATGACAAGGAGATTATTTCCCTTATAAGGACTGATTTGCAAGCAATGATACAGGAGGCAGTGTCTACAGCTCTTAATGCACCTGCCACAAAAGAACAATAATTAGATTGCTCCACTGAGGGTGACCAGGATACTATTCCAAAGGGCAAATATATTCAAGGGTCACAATACCAGGAATTGCTAACTCACATTAGGGAGATCCTGGGATATGAGATGGTCTTTCAACTGAGAGAGGAGGGGCTTTATGTCCAATATGAATTGCAAAAGACTGATCACTTGCCCTTTCATGATATATTTAAGAACATTTTGTTAAAAGAATGGTAAGATATAGATAAGTCTAGTTTTCCTCATTTTGTTAACAAGAGATATCATCTGCAGTATTCTGATGCAGGTTTTACTCAGATCCCCAAAGTAAATGCATTTTATTTTCAGTATGGTGTCTACCTCATATCTGGCATCAATAGTTCCTGCTGTCTGAACCATGTGTTAAAATAGTTGCCTGTGCTTTGAAATGGTCCTATGCAGCTGTGAATATTGCAATTAAGACCTGTGCATGTGCCGCATATGCGGCACAGGTGGTGTTAAAGGACTTCCAATCTCTGTTTGATAGCCTCCAGGAGGGTGAAGACCACACACAGATACTGGCCAACATGGATCTTTTAGCAAAGTTCTTATCTGATACGACCTTTAATTCCTTGTGATCCTCTGCAACATCTGCAGGCGCTTCTATAGCATCTAGCAGGCTCTTGCAGTTGAAATTGTGGAGGTTGGAGGCAGACTAGAGGTTACTGATATGTTATGTTATGCTTGCTATGTTTTGTTATGTTATGCTATGGCCGTATCTGGGTCTAGGTAAAGAGCCATTCCTTCAGTTTCTTGCAGAAACTTAAGGACTGAGAAGGCAGCTCTGATGTGTAGGGGGAAGTCGTTCTAGGCTCCAGGAGAGAGGTATGAGAAAGTTCGACCACCAGTTCTAGCTTTGCAGATGTGGGGGATGTATGTGAGCAAGACACCAGCCATGTAGAGGTTTCTGGTCGGGTGTGGAAACTGATGCAGCTGTGGAGGTAGAACGGGCCTAGAATCTGTAGAGCTTTGTATGTATGCCTGAGGAGTTTAAAGAGTGTGCGTTTGTGAACTGGGAGCCAGTGGATGACTCTTAGATGTGAGGTGATGTGTGTGCTGGGTGGGTGGGAGCCTGCATGTGAGTAGGGCTGCTGCGTTTTGTATGGTCTGAAATCTTGTGTTCACTTTAGTGGTGATGCTGACTAAAACTGTACTGCTTTAATCCAGTCTGCTGTCAATATGGGCCTAAGTGACGGTCCTGTGGGTGTTGATTGGGAGTCATTTGAACATTCTTTTGAGGTTCTTGAGGGTGTAGAAACAGTAGGAGGCAACTGCATTGACTTGGTCATTGCGAGTTGTTTGTCCACCACTATTCCTAGGGTTTTGGCTTGGGCGTCTGGACTGGGTGCTGACATGAGATCTGCCAGTCACCAGGTGGAGTTCCATAAGGCGGTGTCCTCGCCGGAGATTACCACTTCCGTTTTGTTTGTGTCCAGTTTCAGACAGTTGATCTTCATCCAACTGGTGACTTCAGAAATGGAGCAGGTGAAGTTGGTCCGGGTGCTAAAAGTTTTGTCTCCCCTTTTTCCATCATAAGCTTTTTGGCCCATAGCTGAATGAGCTGATTCAGAAGACAGCGAAAAAGCTCCATAAAAAAATCTTTTCCCCAAAGACCCAAAAGGCCCAAAATGCTCAACTGTCACGGTGTGTCTTTCGAGGCTAGGCCTGTGGTTGTAGCCTCTGGAAGCATGATTATGGAAGAGAGAGAATAAGAGGAAGAATCTTGAAACTGTACAGCAAGTGAAATCAGCTAGTGAAGGACATATGTGTTCTATCACTTGTAAAAGATGGATATTCTATAGAACTAAAGGGAAGTCAAATTCAAATATTTCAGGAAATCAACTTTTCACAAAATTCAGTGAAGAGAGGCTCTATACTTCTTGGGATCAAAAATGTACCCATAAAAGAGTAATTGTCAAATATTCCTATCTTCAAACACATCTGGGAACATATTACATTCTGTTCCTAGTACCTTAAACAAATGAGAGATTTTGCCCAGTTCTGGATCTAAAACTTGTGAACCAATTTCTGCAATATATTCCATTCCAGATGACCACCATGAAATTGTAATGCCATGAATCTCAGAAAGGGATTACCTAGCAACATTCCTTATCCAAGATGCTTATTTTCACATCCCCCGTTCACCACAAAAGTCAGACATTGCTAAGTTTTGCGATAGAAGGTAACCACTGACAGTTTAAAGCCCTGCCATTTGGGCTTTCATCAGCTCTGAGTTACTTGCTCTAGTCATAGTTCTTCTTCATCCAGAAGATATTTCTGTTTTTCCATACTTAAACGACTGGCTAATGTCTGCCCCATTCTTTTTCTAATTATCTAAACACAAAGGCTACCCTACTCAAAAAGAAACAGGGCTTTAAATCATTTTTTACTCAACAAGTGGTTCCTTTTGGATTTTGTTTTGTATACTTGAATAAACGAAAGCACAATCGCATAAATGAAAATATAGTAGGATGCATTTTAGGGAAGTCTAAACACTGAGAACACACACGAGTAATGAATCAAAACAAAAATGGTAGTTGTGATGATATTTAGTATATATTTTTCAGACATATACACAATATAACATGTCCCATGTGAAACAGAACACAAGGGGAGCACATACAGAGATTCCTTTACAAAACAACAATATACATTAATAAAACTAAAAACAAAGGGTTTCAACACCAAAAACAAACAACCTCAATTTGGTTAAAACAAAGGTTTCAAGCCAACCCTTCTGTTCAAAGGATTAGGATACACAGTTTGTTTAATATTGTCGATGACGTTTTGACCCGCTATGGGATATTGGGTCTCATCAGGACTATATAATGTGAGGGACACCTGGTGAAAGGAACACAGAAAAGAACTTAATAAATGCCATCCTAAAGCTAAAGGCATTAAGAGAAGCCTGTTCGGGGCCATTATCATTGTGGAAATAGTGTGGCATGTGCTTTTACGTCTGACACGAAAATGTTTGAACATGGTTCAGTTAAATAGATTTGTTTTTTTGGTCCAACTGTAACTCCAGGAATATCTTATATTCAATGTGGTGCCCTTTTAAGTAAAATACACTAGTTGTATTGTCTGATTGCCAATGGGGACAGTATGTTTTCAATATTGTTGTGATAGATCAGAAAAACCATGATTCACTGTAGCTATGTGACAGTTCGGAAACTTAGAAATGTGGTGAAATAATGTGCATGGGTTTCCACTAACATATCACAAAATATGTGGAAATTGAGTATCCATACACAAATGTCACCAGAATATGGGTGTTATACTGTATTGGAATGACAATTGGGATTGCTTTCTGTTGTAGCCCTAATGAAGTTGTAGGATTACACCCGGATATGACTGAACAAATTTTGGCTAAAGTCTAAAAAAGAAGAGCCCAGCGGGCCGAAAATAAAAACACCAAAATAATGTTGATGAACATATATATATGTGCTCCAACACATGCGAGCAATAGTAAACCAAGACAACACGTACCCGGTGGCACGTCACTTTAAAGAGTACCATAACTACAATAGTCAAGATTTGGGATACTATCTAATTGATGCAGTCCCCCCTACTAGTAGAAGAGGTGGGAACTGAGAGATTAAACTTAGAAAGTTAGAGACGCGTTATATTGTAGAGATGGACTCCAAACATCCGGGGTACTCAATACATCAGAGGATTTGTACACCTGCCTATAACAGTTTTATAACTTTAAAACATAACATTTTAAAGATTTTATCCAATATTTAATATTCAACATTTTATATGTAGTATTTAATATTTAATGTTGTATATTAATATGAATATTGGAGACTTTGCACTTACCTGTTCACTAGAATTAAGGGGTAGACGAAGTGGGGAGCAAAATGAGCTAAAAGAGTCAAGACCCCCAAAGGTATTCAGACCAAGATTATGGCAAGAACTATGAAAATGAGTCAACAGCGGCTGTAGTAGAATTCAATCTAGTGAAAAAAGTAATCCGTAAAATATAAGAGTGACCATTAAGAGGACCGCATTAAGCTATTTAACGGACATACTTGAAACAAGGGTTAATAGCATACATTACGGGTCCATAAATCACACAAGCACTTAGACACTTTAAGCACTTTTAGATTTACACATAAGCACTTTCTATGGGCGATCTAAACATATATGGATATAAAACGAACTAGACATAGAACCCAGGATTGGGGGAATAACCAACATGACAAAGGATACATAAATGTATTATACAATGATAGCCTTGTACGTGTATATGTTGGTATTGAGGTGCACGCTTGAGCCGGTCATGTTACAAATCATGGCAAAAAAGTCATTATATGACGAATGAAACAACATGTTTTCAATTCAAATTAATCAAATACATAATTGATGAATTTATACATTTGTAATGACAATTTTAACAATGTTCATTTTATGATATTGTATTATGAGCTTATTGTTGAGCAATGATTTTTCTGTCTCTTTTATGTCTATGATCGCAATTTGCACGTTGTACGTTGCACAAGCACATGTAACTTTAAATGCAATGGTTGAAACCGCTGAGCCATGTCATGGGATCAAGGCTCGTTCCGAGCCGAAACGCGTAATGGCGACATCACAATAAACCAAACTTGAAGCACTTATCTGGTGGTCCGTGTCCGTGTGTGGGAAGTATCCAGGAGGCAACGGAATCCTTTGATATAACAAGCCGGGAAGCTTCACCCGACTTTACACGGACCCCCTCTCCGACAGGACGACGCGCGGTAGTGAAACTAGGCGTTCCGGGGCTTGCCTTGGATTGGAAATTGATCCGGAAGGATACGACGCGTCTGATCCCCCAGAACCGGAAAATACCACAAACCCTGGCCATATTTTGTGAAGCTGAGTCAGAGGATGCAGACGCACTTACTACGAGACCATGTAGGAACTGATGGTAAATCTGGGGAGGAGAGGTGTGCAAAACGTGAAGAGAGTAGCCGTATTTATCGGATTTACTTCCCTTCGGTAAATTAAACACACTGCGATGTCGGCTGACATGGTGCGCGACCGCGAAGCGGCAGCTGTTGAGATGTTAAATGACCATCCGTCCGTGACCCCGAGTGCGAGAAACAGCAATACTGCACCAACTAACAAATCCAGCTCTGTAAAAATTCAAAAAATTAGAAAAAATGATGAAACAGGAACAAAGTAAATGGTGGGAGTCACGATCCCTAAAGCACTATATTGATGTGGGTAGAATACCCAGAGGCCTCAGGATACTCATTGCACCAAGTTACGAGAACTCCAACCCGAATATGATGCGTAAGTGGGCCGAGTGCAATTTGGACTCTTCTAAACGATTGGTGCAAACTCTAATAAAATATGCTTATATAGATCGAGCAGAATTGTTGAATCAAATAGATAAAATCAACGACAAATTGGAAAGCATGGGCCAACCAGAGGAGACGGCCAAACTGCGCAGTGAGATGTTAACAAGACTAAAAAAAAGAGGAAGATAAAATAAAAGAGAGAAAAACTTACAAATTTCAAAGAGACAAGATGGACTATGAGCTTGGACAAATATTTACATTTGCTAGAAAATACGACTCATTGAGAGTATCCAAGTTCAAAATAAGTGATGGTCCAACGGCAAGTATATCAAGGAGCAGGGAACAATTTTCTAACACATCCAATTCAGATCTAAGCTCAGCGGTGGACAGCGAGTCAGAATCTGACTTAAGAAATCCTAGAGATGGTCAACAACCTCAGAAACCCTCGCTAGCGGAAGAACTCCATTTTTTATGCCTAGATCGGAGGCAAACCCTCCGTCCAAGAATTCAAAGAACCAATACAGAACCAACAGGAACTTCAAGCGCAGGCAGAGGAGGAAAGCAAATAGGAAATACAACCAACCCAAAATAACAAACAGTGGGACGATGGAAAAGGAAGTGACCAATACCAGCATGGCAAACAAAACCATCATGAATTTAGCCAATATCGACCTATCTAAAGCGGAGGAACAACTCCTTAGTCTGGGTTTGTCATTTTGCCCAGAAAGCAATTTCGATTATGCGACAACTAGGATGGACATATATAGATGTGTTAGGAAACTTAAATTAAAAAAGTATCATACACTGTTGAATAAAGATCAGAGGCAACAAAGTGATGATGATCATACTGAATTGGAACTGACTTCCAATCTATCCCAGTCTGATATGCCGCTCTTAAGGGATCTACGAGAACTGTGGGAAGATGGTGACGCATCAGGATCACGGGATGGAGACGCTATTGAAAGGTTAGACATTATTCCAAACATTGTACCAGCAGTACCAACAACCGTTAGTACAATCCAGCCTACACCTTTCAAATTAAAGTCTACATTCAATCCCATCACCCCTAGAGATTCCATAGACATCTTCCATGAACAAGTTACATCTCAAATCAAACAATTGAACAGAAAAGTCCAAAATACCAAATTAAAGTACCACAGGCGCAATCAGCAATACCATGAACTTATGAAAAGACTGCACGACGACAATCGAATAATAATTCGTAACTCCGATAAAGGAGGGAATATTGTTGCTTGGTCAAAAGAAGAGTACACCAAGGAAGCACTATCCCAACTCAATGACAGGACTTGTTATATTAGGAGCAGCGTTTCCAATCTAAAAATGATATAGAATGATTTCTATTCTAAACTACTGGCATGGAAAACAAAAGGTTTAATCAATAAGCAAGAATTCAAATTCCTGAAAAAGGAGCGCCCCACAATACCCACCATCTATTTCATTCCAAAGGTCCTCAAAGACCCAATAAAACCTCCGGGGAGACCGATCATTTCTACCAGGGACAGTCTGCTTGAACATACATCTCAGTATGTGGATTATTTTCTGCAGGAACTTGTGAAATCCTTGCCATTGTATATAAGAGACACTAGTGACTTTCTAAATAAATTATACAACTTTGAATGAAAAAGTAACTACCTCCTCATGGCACTCGATGTGACATCTTTGTACACGAGTATAAAACATCAGGATGGAGTCAAGGCACTAGAGCATTATCTTAACAAAAGACCAGGGCAACTGATGAAGCATAGCAAAATGTTGGTGGAAATGGTTATGTTTTGTCTAGAAAATAATGTATTTATGTTTAACAATGTACTTTACCAACAGACAAGAGGGGTGGCGATGGGAGCCAGCTTCTCCCCCAGCTATGCATGTCTTCACATGGGCTGGTGGGAGGAGCTGGTCCTTGGAGCCAGACACAGCCAGTATGTACACAGCAACATCAGGCTGTGGCTCCGCTTCATTGATGATTTGTTCATGGTCTGGGAGGGTACGCAGAACCAAGCAACTGAGTTTGTGAATGCAATCAATAAGAATGAAATCAATCTACATTTTACTGCCACCATCAGTGATGTCACAGTGAATTTCTTAGACACACAAGTGTATATACTGAACAACAAACTTGAGACCCAGCTGTATCATAAAGAGACGGCCGGCAATTCGGTTTTACACGCCAGTAGCTCCCATCCCAGGCACTTGGTGAACAGTATACCCTACGGGGAAATGTTGAGACTCAGACGAGTTAGCAGCAACATGGCAGACCTTAAGGAAGCACAGGCAGCCAGTAAAGCCAGATTTTTGGAGCGAGGCTATTCCCATAAGACTATCAACAGGGCAATCTTGAAATCTAAGACTCTTGAGAGGGGAGAACTTCTCAGGGGCAAACATCCCAACTTTACAAAGTGTCCTAAAGAACAAGCATTTGCAAAGGAACAGAAAGTAAATGAGTTCCGAATAATCATGGGGTTTAGCAGGCAAGAAAAGGACCTGCAGTCAATAATCAAACACAACTGGCCCCTAGTACTCAACGACCCAGTAATTGGACCCCTGCTACCACATAGAGTATCAATCACTCATAGCAGAGGACCATCTATGAGGGACAGTCTGGTTAAAACCAGTCCTGAAGTCATAGAAGGGACCAGCTGGCTACAGACTCACAAGGGCTTCTATAAATGTAAAACCTGCAAGGCATGCCAGCAGGGTATCAACAAAACCACATACCAAACCCGTTTAGCGGAAGGGAACACAAAATTACCAAACTACTGACGTGTAAAACTGATCATGTAATATACGTTTTACTATGCCCATGTGGTCTTCAATATATAGGGAGCACAAAACTCCAAGCCCACAAAAGGGTGCTCCAATACATGCGAGCAATAGTAAACCAAGACAACACGTACCCGGTGGCACATCACTTTAAAGAGTACCATAACTCCAATAGTCAAGATTTGGGATACTATCTAATTGACGCAGTCCCCCCCTAGTAGAAGAGGTGGGAACAGAGAGATTAAACTTAGAAAGTTAGAGATGCGTTATATTGTAGAGATGGACTCCAAACATCCGGGGGGACTCAATACATCCGAGGATTTGTACACCTGCCTATAACAGTTTTATAACTTTAAAACATAACATTTTAAAGATTTTATCCAATATTTAATATTCAACATTTTATATGTAGTATTTAATGTTTAATGTTGTATATTCATACTGGAGACTTTTGCACTTACCTGTTCACTAGAATTAAGGGGTAGACGAAGTGGGGAGCAAAATGAGCTAAAAGAGTCAAGACCCTCAAAGGTATTCAGACCAAGATTATGGCAAGAACTATGAAAATGAGTCAACAGCTGCTGTAGTAGAATTCAATCTAGTGAAATTAGTAACCAGTAAAATATAAGAGTGACCATTAAGAGGACCGCACTAAGCTATTTAACGGACATACTTGAAACGAGGGTTAAAAGCATACATTACGGGTCCATAAATCACACAAGCACTTAGACACTTTAAGCACTTTTAGATTTACACATAAGCACTTTCTATGGGCGATCTAAACATATATGGATACAAAACGAACTAGACATAGAACCCAGGATTGGGGGAATAACCAACATGACAAAGGATACATAAATGTATTATACAATGATAGCCTTGTACGTGTATATGTTGGTATTTAGGTCCACGCTTGAGTCGGTCATGTTACAAATCATGGCAAAAAAGTCATTAAATTGACGAATGAAACAACATGTTTTCAATTCAAATTAATCAAATACATAATTGATGAATTTATACATTTGTAATGACAATTTTAACAATGTTCATTTTATGATATTTTATTATGAGCTTATTGTTGAGCAATGAATTTCTGTCTCTTTTATGTCTATGATCGCAATTTGCACGTTGTACGTTGCCCAAGCACATGTCACTTTAAAAGCAATGGTTGAAACCGCTGAGCCATGTCATGTGATCAAGGCTCGTTCCGAGCTGAAACGCGTAATGGCGACATCGCAATAAACCAAACTTGATGCACTTATCTGGTGGTCCGTATCCGTGTGTGGGAAGTATCCAGGAGGCAACGAAATCCTTTGATATATATATATATAATGATGTACTGTCATTTGAACTGTTGCCGTGTTCTTAAGGCTGTAGGATTTTGGGATCTATTTTGGGGGATTGGGGTAAATCTCCCCCTTTTTAAAGCAGCGCGGTTGAGGTACTAGAAGGATTGAGATATTGTGTGATTTTATTGTGAGCAGCAGGGCCCCATCAAATCACCCATCTCTCAGTTTAAGAAATAATTGTTATTCACGTATTAACTAACTTCCCACCCTATACCCCTACACACCTAGAAGCCCACACCTAAAATAGAACTTAAAAATAAGTATTCTATAATTTACATATTTAAAATCAATGAAATAACTAATTAATTATTAATTAAACTTCCAAACTTAGACCCCTACAAACTTAGTAGCCCACCACTAAAATGTAAGTAAAATAAATAATTATTCCATAATTTAAATGTTTACAATTCAATTAAATAATTAATTTACAAATTACCATTAACAATTAATTAATTAAGTAATTTACGTCCTACCCCATACCCCTACAAACCTAGCATCCTGCAACTAAAATATCAGTAAAATAAATCAGTATTGCATATTTTACTTAATGCCTATGTACAATTAAACACACATATATGCTCCCACTTACATGCAGAACCCAGAGAACACACTCAAAACGATCAATATAAAAGTCATAATAGGGTGTTTATCTTTTAGTCTGAAGTGTTAAAGTGCTGTACTAAAGAGGTTTTACCATTACCCAGATACTCATTACATTGGCCATCCAAGAGTATGAAATCTTTCATTTTTATTGACTTTAATAAGACATTACATGGTATAAATGATATCTAAGCAGTTACAGCAGTACTTGCAAATTATACAGTGAATGAGTACAAGCACATAAATATAGATCAAGTATCCCCTTAAGCAGTAAGTAGGTCATCGCACACAAATATGATAATGGACACATAGCCGGGACATCATATGGGGATGATGCAGAGGAAAAGCTTACCAAATCCTTTCCCTACCAGTCACAATAAATCAATATCACTAGGCCCATTTTCTAACACGATCCAGATCTTAAAATCACTTTATTCTTTACCCACCATTACCGTGAGTTAGGTCCTCCAATGGATCTTTTTGTTGAGCTGCTAGGGACTAGAATACTCGGAAGATGCAAACAATTATCCTATGAGGACCTGGAATAGATAATTGTTAACGTAACCATAATTTTCTCAAACCTGAAACAAAACCTTCCTTAGCCACACATATAGACTCCTTGAGATAATAGATATGACCAAAAGAATGAGACAGGATCGATAAAAATTGCATAGACAGATAAGGAATAAATTTCAAGAACAGATTATAATGACAAATTGTTAATGCAAGTAATCACCCAGTTTAGCACAGATCAATTTGACAGCACGATTCAGCCTATAGAGAGCATGGGAAAAAATACAAATTCAGTTATAAATCATGCAAACCAAAGCAAGGCAGTTTGCTTCAGGTCTGTCCTCGAGTCATTCAGTTCAAGTTAGAGCTACAGCACCGCACGCCATAGCAGGAGTCAAATGACCTCTCAGCCGAAAGGTTTTTTCCCCGCACAACTTTGCCAGCCGGCAAAGTACAGGATTTGGAGTCACAGTTCAAAATAAAGTTTAGTTCATTAAAGACAAATCCAACAAGAGCAAGTGGATAAGAGACATAGAGCAAATAATAGGAATCAAGAGTAAAACTGGCAGTATGTCAGGCAGTAAAGATGAATGACAGCCAGGCCCGACTCCTCCTCAGATAGAGCAATTATACTCCAAATGTTCCAGGTTTACATACATAAAACATACAACGTATTCATTTCATCAGTCCATGGGGTTTCATTGGTCACTCATGGTGGGCTGTCATGGGGTGATCAGTAAATCATACAATCCCGTATGAATTAAATAATCCTTGTTTGTAAGTCTCATTAAAATTCATTATGCTCCATTTAGTTAGCCTTTAGTCACTTCCACAGAAGTAGGAGGTACTTGTATTTGTCCATAGTCAATCTGTTCCCAGGTACCTTTCCCTGGGTTTGCAACAATGTTTGCTACATTTCCATCCAATATGCTTCATTGTTAGCTAGAACAGAAGTGAAACTTTACAGAAAATTCTCAGAGGGCTTAGGTGACTGTCTCACATGATTTTACATTAGCGCAAGGAGAGAAAAGCTTTTGAGGCCTACATAGAGAAATAGCCGAATCACTTGTCGTGTTAATATAATGGAAGAGCACACATTTGTAAATGCATTTGACTTTTCTCATTAATTCGGTTATAAGTTCTCTTCATGTTATACATGTCAGTATTAAGTACTACTAAAATTTTCCTTTTAGTCGTTATTAGCACAATACCATGGAAGCATACATTTCAAAGTGACACCTTTCAGTGCATGTGTTATTTTCATATGCGTTACAAAAAATCCCACATTCGTTCTAAGTCAGTTTTCTTTGCAGAAAGCATTTATCTACATTTCTCTAGTACCACTAAGCATATATGCGTTCATTTTAATGCACATTTGAATATAGTTATTCACAAAAACTCTTCATTTTATTTTATTTTTTCAACACAAATGCATTTGCATGAAATTTTCGTTTTTCTCTCTTTGTTTACATTTTCATATCATCATTGTCTAAAACTCTGCATGCTTTTACGATGCAGTATGTGAACTCATGTTTTCGACCAAATAGGTTAACATGTCTCATCCAGTAAAAAGTGTCATAAATGATTTTTCCAGGTAGGAACTGGTAAAGGTAGATGCCAAATAACATCTTCGCTACATCAGGGAAAAACCAGATGGCCTCCGCTTTGGTTCCCGAAGTAACATAGATCACTATCATGGGTCTTCCAGTTTGTCTTCTGCAGGTAGTGCAGTCTGGGCGATGGAGTTGTCCAAGTCAAGCTGTGCCAGATACATTGTGAACGGCCCCCAGATGTCTTTGGGCCTGGGCTTGACAGGTTGAAGAGATGCATACAGTTCACATCGATCATTATAGGTAATCAAGTCTCGTAGCCAGTCGTACTTGGCCAAGACCTGCGTTCTACACCAGTGCATGTCTACTCTCAACCTAGCCAGCAATAGTACCATAGCTACATATCTACGGTGGTGGTGTTGCACCATTTTAACATAATCGAGGAGGTCCAGCTCTGAGTTTGTTGTTATTCTGCCACATATATCAGTTAGCGTGCAGACGATCTTGTACCAATATTGATGGATAGAGAGGGAAGTACAGGCTAGGTGGGAAAAATCTGCCAAATCTGCTCCACACCTCGGGCAGTTATAAGGTCTGGATGGGTGAATCCTGTGTTGTTTAGCAGGTATAGGATTAGTGTAGGAACTTGAAGTGTAAGAGCTTATGACGATGACTGAGTGCTATTTATCGAGTTTGTGTACAGCAATATGTCCATTTAGCTGCTGTTATTTCACCCCCAAGATTTCTTTACCAAGCTGTTTATGATGTAATGAGCCCCATTTATGGATTCCCAGTACTATCACATAGAGCCAAGAAACCAACCTAGTCACATTTGGGGACTTAATTATCTAAGTCAATGGGGCCATCTCCTGTGGCTCTTTTTGAAAACCTCGCAGATTCCCCTGAGCCATGTGTCGAAGCCTCATGTATGTGTAGGTGGTGAGGAATGACCGGTTACTACGTTGAAAAGATTGATCATGAGACAAAAATGTCCCATTAGTGTATAAGTGGTGAGTTCTGTTAGCCCTGTACTCGACAAGGTGCGTTGAACGCTGATCTCTTTCATTAACAGGAGTAGAAGGTTATCTGCAAGTCTAAGAGCTGGGAAGTACAAGAAAGAAAGCCCCTCCACGAGTTTCATCTTTATCCAGGCCCAGCACTAGGCAGCGGTGCTGACAATCTCAGCTCTGGGCCGGTGAAGTCCTGAAACTCCAAGGGGGTTATTGTATTTTGTTCTTTTTCTGGAATAATATGTGGCAATCTCCTATCTGGGTGACACCACCATCTAATAAAATGTCCTTGGGCTGTTACGTAATAAGGGGCTTATTTACAAACCCATTGCGCCGGTGGTGCACCACTTTTTGATGCACCAGTGACACAGTGTGCCTGCCTATATTTGCAAGGCAACGTAAAGCCACCCTGCTTGGCTTTTCATGACCTTGTAAATATGCCCCCCTTTCATGCATTACTCAGCATGAAAGGGGCATTCCATGGGTGTTGCTGTGGGTGTTCCCACGCAACATCCATGGAACCTGACGCATTTCCATATTTACAACGTTTTGTAAACCTGGGAATGCGTCAGATTCCTATGCCTCCCCTGGGGAGGCGTAAGGGAGGCGCAATGAGGAGAAATACCTATATTTCTCCTTGTTTTTCCTTTTTCATTTTGCAGCACACATAGAAAGGGGAAAACATCTCTCATGAGGTACAATAAACCAAGTCTGCATTCTTGGAAAAGCATCTTAGTCGTAAATAACAAGTACAGTCATCTGATAAGGGGACCCAGGTAGCTCTCGACCTTGGGGAGAGCTAGTGTGGGCCAGTGTGTATGTGTCCAGATGTCTGGTGTGGGTAGTGCGTGATCACTACATGTGGTATGCATGTTGTGTCCTGATTGGCTGAGTGTTCCTAACTACATTTGGCATCTAGCTTTGTGGTATTTTGGGGAACACGCACGTCTGGCCAAACGTGTTTTATTGGGGCCAAGTTTCCTCGGACCTGTTTGTAGTGCAACTCTCTATCTGTGGGATTGATCAGGGTTGTCTCTGGGTGCGCGTCTTTGGGCTAAGTGACCTATGACCTGTCACTCGATAGGGTTGGGGTTGCAGGGCCTGTGTGACCATGTATCTCTGACTCGGGGTTCGTGGGGAGGTCACATTTGGTGAATCTGACAGCAATGATACAAGTTCGTTAGAACTTCTACGAATAATGTGGTGATAATTTTTACCGAAATCCTCAGTATTGTGCATACAGTTGAATTACATCGATATTGTCATTACTGATATTGGCATTGTTATGCGTGCCTATATCATGGCGTATATTGACATTGTTTCTACTGGCATCGACATTGTTATGCATGCTTGAGTATGGCACACATTGACATTGCATTTATTGGTATTGTCATTGTTATACGGGCATTGTTTATAGCATACTTTGACATTGCATTTATTGGTATTGCCGTTGTCTGGCCTGCAAATATCATGGTATACATTGACATCGTATTCACCCTTACTAACAACGTGACATATATAGGTCGGAATAGTAAATAGCAAAAGTAGCCAGTATCTCCTCACTGGAAGTTCGCTCAGGCCCATCAGGCGTGGTAATTCCGAATATGGATATGATGGTGACCCTTCTCAGGAGCATGGCCCGAGTACACCCTGGTCGCTCCCTTTCCCCGTATCTACGAGCCTTCGCAAATCTATTCAAATAGTGGACCTCCTTATCTTCCAATTCTGTATATTGATACAGGAATGAGTGTAGGTGCTAGAGAAGGTTTTCCCATGTGTTATCCAACAGCTCACCCTCCAGGTTTTTAATATTATCTTCGAGGAGCTGCAGCTGCCTCTGTATGTCTTTGAGGATCCGGATTGTGTTGCAGTGGCTATTCCCTGGGTATATGGTTTAAAGGCCTCCCACAGGGTGGCCATGGACGAAACAAAGCCTTTGTTAGGCTCAAAGTCTTCATTTCCTCTTGAAATATAGGGTAATGTAAGGCATCGGATGGGAACCACCAAGGTATATTGCTTAGGCACGACCGGGGCATTGTGAGCTGCAGTTATACCGGTGAGTGATCAGAAAGTGTTCTAAGGTGATGTGACACCCCACCCAGGAGCTTGTATCTGGTGTCACCAGCCAAAAGTCTATTAGTGAGGAAGAATTATCGGGTGGGGAAAAGGAGGAAACCTCAGTGCTCGTGGGGTGTATGTGACTCTAAATGTCTACCAAACGGAATGTGCCCATGATTACAGTGAGCGTCTCCATGACCTGTGAATGTCTAGGACCCAGCCCGTAGGGAATTGTAATAAATTGTTGTAGTAAATTGAAATCAACCCACCCGCCCCCAGTATCAAAGCATTGTAAGACGGTATATGTCCCACAAATAGTCCAGGCAGTTGATGTTTCGAGTATGTGTATTAAGAAGCAACAGATTCTGGTTGTGAATGTTCCTTGAAGAAGAATGCATCTTCCCTCCCAATCTGTAACACATTTCTTAAGTTTAAAATCAATACGTTTGTGAATAAGTATGCAGACCCCCCCAGAATAGGAGTTATATGAAAAGAAATATTGGTGTGGTCCCCATCTCCTGACCAGTGTAGCGGAACGCATTGGTGAATAATGTGTTTCCCGGCACATAACAATGTCTTTGTGATAGCGTTCTAGGTATGCAAGTACTCGTCCAACCTTACCACTGATTTTGAGGGCTCTAACATTCAAAGGTAACAGCTTCAGAGTCTTGCTATCCGGTGACATGGAATTGGAGCAACAATATGGGCAAGGCTATAAGCTCTGACCCAACTCCAGTGGTAGGGCTCTCCTGTAATGTACTGCAAGGAATAGAAAGGAATGATGTCAAACTTTCAAACTTTCTCCATCCCCAACTATCAGTGCCATGAACCCCGTAAACTGAAAACCTAATCCCTTTCGGGCATTCATAGGGTGATACAAACTGAGTGCGTGGCCTCGTGTCAACCATTTTTGCTGGGCCTGGGAACAATTTTAATTACGCTGGAGCAATTGGAGTAATTTCATTAATTACCCATTACTCGTGTGATGCAAAATTACCGTAATTACATGATTACACCATCTTGAGTAATTAAGAGTCATTTGGGAGAAAAATCCTACCGCAGGGGCACAGAAACGACGAACTAAGAGATTGTGAGCAGATGCTGGCTACTGATGTTCGTGTTCCTTAGCATTTAGTGCTATTTTCGTAGCATCCTCTGGCCTATTTTGGATGCGAGGGTGCATTTTGCAGTAAGAAAATAGCGCTAAGTGCCTGAGTATGCTTCTCACTCAATTATGCATAATTACAAGTAATTTTGAGGAAATTACTCTAGAGATAATTACACCAGTTACGCTCACATTGCATACTGTGGCCAACCGGTATCTTAAGTTGGGAAGTAATGGCATTGAGGGGCACTACAAAATGGTCAGTGGGGCCCATGGGGACAGTGCACCAGCAATCCATAAAATAGTAACAAATAGTACAAAGGTAATTTCTTTGTGTCATTCTACATCACTCGTGGGTACTGGTAGAGTAGGTGACCTGCTATACCCTGCAGCACAGTAAGAGCCTGGGGTGGATCCGCGGGAGCCAAGCCATTTCTTACACGTCTGCATAGCCTCTACTGCTGTTGAGAAGATCTGCATCCTGCCATCGAATTCCACCCACAATCTAGCTGGATACAGCAGACATTTTATGCCCCTGGAGCATAGCGGGCACTTGATGTCCATGACATAGCTTCGAGCTTCCTGCACATCTGGTGTGAAATCTGGCTGGATGGATACCTCTGACCCCTGATTTTGTAAGGTACTCTTCTCCCTGGCTAGGTGGAGCATGATGTCCCGGTCCCAATAATTCTAGGTCCTCATTGTTCGCTGCCGACATCTGCATTTGCTTTTCGAGCAGGAAAACCTTCTAGGCTGTGGCAGCAGCGTCATCTTCAATGTCGGAGATCCTCCTATCTATGCCGTCCAAGCACATATTTTGCATATCCAGGCCCTCCTTAAGGAAGTCAAGGTGTCTGGTCATAGAGTCTATTTTACCGTTGATCGGGGCCAGCCCTGCCTTTAACTCGAGTAATAGGGCTCTAGTGTAGGCCCAAGACTGGGAGCATCATCCCTCAGAATCCCCACACTGGCCTTGCCAGTAGTGGATGTGTAGCCACCAGTCACATGGCTCTCGAAGTTAATCCTGCTCTGTTTCTTCTGATCAGCCTTGCCCATGACTACAGGTGATGGAATGCCCTAATGGGCCACACAGAACAGAAGACGAAGGAACAGAAACTATCGCCACCAGATAAGGATGCAGCAAGGGGGTTTGACAGGTCTCTGTAGGTATGGAAAATCAGCCCAATAAGGAATGCAGAAATTACTATTTTCTGGCACCTAGGTACGCATGCAGCAGGTAACACCCCAAAGGCCATACATACAGCCTCATAGTATGCAGTGCCCCTGGCCAAGGCTCAATTGCATGCAACCATACCTTCCATTAGAAGAATCCAATACATTCCTGGAAACACCAGAAATGCATACGGTGTCAGGAGCCAGGAGCCACAGCGGACCCTCTGTCATGGTTTGCTAGACCCTTTGCTGCTCACCAGCCGACCATGCAGCCACCGCCTTTGAGGGGAGAGGCTCAGGTGCAATTGAGGGCTGCCTCCAGGGCAACGCTTCTCCAGCACCCCTCTCCCCACAGCCACTCGATTTGGTGAGTGGCAAGCACGGCAGCCTCAAGCTCACCAGCCACTACTGTTACGGCTGGGCCTCTGAGGCCTGCTCATACATGGCGGCCAGGCTCCACAGCATGGTCAGCACTGGCAGCGGAGGGACCCAGGGAGCCTGCGGCAGGATCGCCAATGCCAGAGGTTCTCAGACGCAAAAACAACAATTGATGGACAGAATGCAGAACAATGTCGTACATTCACCCCAGTACAGAGATCTGGGCCTAAATCCATCGTTTTTTTGCTCACCTTGCAATTCCAGTTTGGACCCAGCCATATGCAAATCAGTCTTGACCCTGCGCCATCGGTGTGTCCTAATCCATGTGACAACACAGGATATAGCGAGAATTCACTGAGCAGGTGGCATTTGTGGCTGCGCAGCAGGCCACACCCCCAAAGACTATGAAATCTAGATTAGTAGTAAACATTTAGTTTAAATTTCTGTTGTGAGGGGAGCTTCTTTGCTGGCA
The DNA here is from genome assembly GCA_963921515.1 of Calotriton arnoldi. Lineage (NCBI taxonomy): Eukaryota > Metazoa > Chordata > Amphibia > Caudata > Salamandridae > Calotriton > Calotriton arnoldi. The sequence goes on along the minus strand of CAWUFW010003292.1, from coordinate 1,594,610 downwards.
TTCAGTTTGAGTGAGATACAAATGATGCATGTGATGCGTCATGCTGATAGGTGGAGGGGGCCATCTTGAGTGGTTTTTCCAGCAGAAAGGCCCAGGTTTAATGAAATGCTAAAGGACCAAGTATTTCACAAATGGGTGACTAGCTTATATCAAAGCTGAAATGAACCCCCCCCAATTTCACATACCCCCAATATCCCCAGGGGAGCGCACACACGGCATAGAGACATATGGTTCGGATACAAGTGGCAGGTGTTCTGCAGAGGGGGGGGCACAAGAGTCGAAGGGAACACTAAACCAAAAGAACCACCACCCAGACACTAGACACGATGGCGTCCAGGCTCCCTAACTCGGACCTGAAAATCATTACGTTGAATGTTAGGGGTATGCACACAGCGAGCAAACGATACGCAATCTACGCCTACATTAAGAGGCAGCAAGCACAGATAGCTCTCCTGCAGGAGACGCACCTGACGGTGACAGAGGTGGATCGCCTACGTAAAAAATGGCGGGGTATCATTTGTGCCACAACATACTGATTTGGATACGACCGGGGGTCCTCTTCAGAGAACAGTCTAGAGTGACCGATAAAGAAGGCCGGTACTCCCTGTTAGCGGGTCTCCTCGAGGTTAAGGAAATACTGGTAGGGAGCATCTATGCCCCCAATGTGGAGCAGGACCAATACTGGATCCGCCTTACTGGAGTGTTAGCGCAATACACGTCACTGCCCTGGCTATTGGGAGGGGACTATAACTGCACCCTAGACAACACCCTGGATAGATCTCATCCCCCTCTGGCTCAGTCCCCCGCACTGAAACAGACAGAGCTATTCAGGCATTGGGTTACCCACTGGACACTAGCGGATGCCTGGCGAGAAAAGAACCCGCACATTAAAATGTACTCCTTTTATTCCGCCCCGCACAATCTCAGGGTGAGACTAGATAGATTTCTTTGCTCCACGACACTGCTCCCCCAAATACAGCACACTGACTACCTAGGCAGAGTATTGTCAGACCATGACGCGCATACCGTGACCCTCAGATGGAGGCCACCCCACCCCCCGGTACCCACGTGGAAATTACCACGGGAGTGCCTCACTGACCCGGTATTCTGTCACACATATGGAGACCACATCCAGGAATACTTCACACTAAATACAGGCACAGCCTCATCTAGGTCAATCGAATGGGATGCGTTTAAGGTCGAGGCTAGGGGTCACTGTATCCAACAAATAGTAGGTGTGCGAAAAATACTTGAGCAATCTCTGCAAACTGCGGAGACAAAATTGGCGGACCTAACAAAAAGCGGGGATAAAGGGGAGGCTACCCCGGAGCAAGTGGCGATAGCTAAAACATCTTATGCGGAGACAATGAGAGACCTTCGCAAATACAACTTCAGGGCATACGCCGCCCGGGTACATCTGGAGGGAAACAGGGCAGGGACGCTCCTCGCTTGGCTCGCGAAACAGGAAGTGGACTTGCAACCAATCACAGAATTGATAGACGCGACGGGTACCCTTAGGCAGTCACAAATAGATATCCTGAACATTTTCCACGACTATTACATGGGAATCTACGGGGCTCCGCCACAGTCATCAAGCCTGGTGCTGTCCCAGTTCTTCCATTTATTGCCTCTACCCGGCATCCCGTCGGCAGATGGGAAGGCGTTGGAGACAAAGATAAAATCCCCGGACGTAAACCATGCGATCAGGACACTGGCACGACGTAAGGCACCGGGTATAGATGGCTTTCCCCTCGAATACTATGCCACCTTTTCAGCCCAGCTGACCCCGCGACTTATGACCATGTACGAGGACGCGTTGCAAAGAGGGGAACTTCCTAGATCACACCGGGAATCTACCCTGGTAACATTCCTCAAGCCACATAGGGATCCCACTCTCCCATCCTCCTACAGGCCCATAACACTACTTAACGCGGATTGTAAACTCTTGGGAAAAATGTTAGCGGATCGGTACATCCAAGTTCTCCCACAATTGATCCACCATGACCAAAGTGGGTTTCTCCCCAGGCGTAGCGTCTCACAGAATATACGTAGACTCTTCCACATCCAGGATAGAGCGAAAGATCACTTCCCTCGAGCTGCATGCCTAATTGTAGACCTCGAAAAGGCCTTCGATACACTATTATGGCCATACCTATTCGCTGTCCTACGAAAGGTACGCGTCGGCCCGACCCTGATGGCATACACACAACTTCTCTATACAGGCCTCACGACTAGGGTGAGGGTGGGGAGGTACATCTCAACCCCGCTCCCGGTGGAACGGGGGACGAGGCAGGGATGCCCCTTGTCTCCCCTCCTCTTCGCCTTGGCAGTGGAACCCCTGGCCATTCATCTACGTCAGGGGGCGAGACCTGGGGTATTCCGATCGCAGACACAGTACACAGTGTATCGATGTATGCCGATGATCTCCTGATCTACGTGCGGGACATCACGAGTGATCTCACACCGATATGGGCAACATTGCGTGACTTTGCAGAGGTCTCCGGACTCAAAGTCAATTGGGGGAAATCGACAATCTTTCCACTGAGCCCCCACCTAGCTCCTTTGGAGATAACGATTGGGCCCCACACACTCGGTTGGAATGCTGCGGAACCTCGATACCTAGGAGTGTGACTGTATCATTCCCCGGAGAACCTCTATGAGGGAAATCACCGCAAGACATTGGCCGGGCTACGTTCGGCAGTCGCCTTCTGGAAGACCCTACCATTGGCCCCCATAGGGCGTGTAGCCCTCGCGAAGATGGTCATGGTACCCAGACTGCTCTACTGTTTTACTAATCTCCCGGTGATCCCGCCCCGTTCTTTTTCAGGAACTAGACACACTACTTACGGCGCTGATATGGGGGGTAGACACCGGGTAGCCTTACAAACCCTCTACTTGCCCACAACGCAAGGGGGTCTGGGAGCCCCCTCCTTTGAAGCCTATTTCCTAGCAGCCCAGTTTCAGTGGCTGTCCCATTGGACAGCAGAGCGCCACATAGACGAGACATTCTCCAATGACTGCCGGATACCTCTCCCGGCCCTCAGCAGACTACTGATGCCGGGGACTAAGCCTACGAGTACACACCCCCTACAGATCTCGATTGCCCGCAAATGCATGATATGCATACACCGTCTGTCACGGGGTCGGCCCCTTTACTCCCCGCTCCTTCCATTGGTAGGATTCCCACAACGGGAGAAATATTTCACCGCTAACACCCTCAGGGTATGGACTGAGCATGGGGTGACAGAGATCGAGTCCCTATTTGAGGATGGGCAGTTGAAAACATATGCCCAAATGACAGAAAGCTATGATCTCCCCCCGGGGCAATTCCTGGTACATAGACGTTTAGTTGATAGCGCCAGGCACTGCTGGGATCTCACTGAGGGCGAACCACCGACACACCCGGTGCTACACACGATTCTACGTATGGGCGCGGGGAGACACTTAGTCACCTGGCACTACAAAGCGATCCGGGACTTGATCACGATCCCTCTACAAGCCCTGCAACAGAAATGGGAGGACGAAATAGGACGGGTGCTCCATGACAAAGAATGGGAAAAGGCACTGGAGTACCCCAAAAAGGTGTCCAGGAACGCACGCTTCAAAAACATCCAATTCAATATTTTACATCGTGCATACTTAACACCTCACCGACTCCACCGTTTTTATCCTGATACACAGTTCGCATGCCCCAGATGCCAAACACCAGAGGCAAATTTTAAACACATGTTTTGGGACTGTCCCACAATCCAACAGTATTGGGATAGGGTACATCAGACCCTAAGGGCGACGGTCAACCTAATAAATATTTCCACGTGGGAGGCGAGCGCCCTAGGTGTCTTCCGCAGGCGGAAGACAGAAAAGGTGCAGTACAGGTTTGCATCTCTTTCTCTGCTTTTAGCGAAACGTGGAATAGCTATGCATTGGAGGGCCCCGGCAGGACCCCCAGAGGCAGCCTGGATAGGCGCCGTAAAAGTGGGGGGCAGCAGAGGAAGAAACACTAAGAGACGAGGAGGTGAAAGGGATGCGTAAACATCCCATCTCCATGGAATGGGCACACCTCCTGTTCCAATTTGCTCAGGAGACAGCACCAGCGGACTCACCCGTGACCACACAATCCCACTCCCAGACTCCACACCTGTCCCCCATGGCGCAAACAAACACCAACACATAACAGACATGGGATGTGAAAGACTGACTGTGTGCTAGGGCCCCATCGGACTAACACTCCGGTCCGCGAGGGGAGACATACACCCCCCAGACTCCTCTCCCCCTCACTACGGATATCACAGCTCCTCCACAGGTAAATCAGAATCCACCACAAACTAGACAACCACCATGATACAGTCCGTAGGCTCCCCGTCCTCCCCTTCCTCCCCACATTCCCCCCCTCAGTTCTTTGTTCCACGTTTTCCCCCAACACCCACATCGTTGGCGTATCTCTATTGGGAACACACTCATGGACAATATCACAGGGGTTACGGGGGTAGTGCGGGGGACTGCAGATCAACCCCCCACCACACAGACACCCATATATGCAGGCACCAGGCACCTTATCATTACTCATACTAGTCCACCTGCAATGTACTTTCTATGTCGTTTCATTGTTTATAACACGTGACGTTGTATATTTGCTGAGATGGTTGTTCTATGGAGCAATGCTACCGCTCAATTGCCTGCACATGCCTGTCCTCATGTACTGTTAATGATGTGTATCTATGTACCATAAAAAATAAAATTCCCAATAAAAAAATGTAAACAAAAAAAAAAATCAAAGCTGAAATGAACACACAAGCATCACTTTCATGAGAAAGATATTTCAAAGAGGTCTTTTATGTTACTAGATCCGTGCAGGATGATGGACTCAAGCATTATTGCAATTATATCAGGAGCCCAGATACATCTTGGATCCTTTAGAGTTTAAAGACTGGCTTACTGCATGAGTAGTACACGTTGCTGTAGTCCATGCCTGACACCACTTTGGGAGGGACAGCTTTTTGTAGAACAGCAATTCTGCAGTTGACAGGTGTGTTCCTGCTTGAAAGGATTAGGACTTGCATCAGTGCTGGGCAGAAAACATATAAGGTTTGTTAAGGATAATGTGAGGTTGTATTGTAGGTTAAGGCTTTAAAGTGGGATACGGGGGTCACATGCAGTACCCTTTCTATTCAAATTGATGACGATGAATCTGGAGTAAATATGAAGACTGTGAATGAGATATGAAAAGCACATGGAAAATAACAAACTTGGCTAATGTAAAGAGATCCGGAGTCAGCACAGCTTGAAGTTTGGGTTTCAGGACATGGGCACTTAAGAATGAAATGTATCATCTGCTGGAGTTATCATTCCATGTTACTCTTCAGCGATGGTAGTCTAGTAATCGGCAGAATGACAGAAGCCTTTCAGCCAGCTGGAAACAAGTGCAGAGAGAGAGACTCAATGTTGGACTGGCAGTAGGCCATTACTGATTGATTACTGAAAATACAATCAGGCTGCTGAAGCCTCAAAATATTAGTGGGTTCACTTAGAATTTTGGGGCTCCATCTGTGCAACCACATTCTAGGAGATACTCCCTGGCAAAGGATGTCTGCCCACGAGTAAGCATGCTATTGTATCCCTTTTTTCACAACTTCTCCATATTCTTTCCAGTGTTTGCCATTTCTGTATTGCAGTATATCATAAACCATTTTTTGCTTTCTGCTTTCTAGAGTTGACTTTTATTTTATCAGAGCAAGGTGTCACTTTGCCAAATAGTGTAAATCGAGTCTTGTTAAAGATTCCAAGCAGCTTTCTAGACGAACGTCTGTGATTCACGTTGACTCCGACATGCAACAACAAGCTGGAAAAGACTTCTAGCATGACCCATTTCTTTACTGTTACAGTTGCAGTCTGTTTGATAGGTGACTATGTCACAGTAAATGTTGGAAATGTGCCCTTCTTGCAGAATCACTCAAGATTTTTGCCTTCTGTTGCTGAAACAATTTTCGTCAGCCATACAACCCTGTAACCTTTATCCATGCTAACAAAAGGTAACGTGCTTATGCCCTCCTTTCTTTTGAACATGGTAAAATTAGAAAACACCTCATTAGGACTTAAAATTACTTATTGTCCCTAGTATATGATACTCAGTGATCCCACGGCCTGTAAATTAAATGCTACTCGTGGGCTGCAGCACTCATTGTGCCACCCACTAAAGTATCTCTGTAAAAAATGTCTCCAGCTCTGTCCCTGCAGTCTGGGTGTGCAATTGATTTGTGTTTACTCACCTGTATTTAAGAATAAAGATACATAAGAAAGGAGTCACAAATATAACATATGTAAATCTGGAATCAACAAGAGTATTAACAGTGTAAAATGAACTAAAGCTGTTTATAATTTTTATATTTCATGGGAATATAAGGGTGACAAAAAGGGGGAAAGGAGGGGAGGGAAGGGAAGTATAAACCAACAATTGAAGATCGAATGGCAGAACGTAGTAAATTAATAAACTATAAATCATTAAAGTACATGGTTAATCAGATAAAGTATAATGGAAAAAAGCAGAGAAAATTACATATTACAGAGGTTTAAAATTTTCAGAATGGGTAGAATTAACATGTTGCTTAGCAACAATATCTAAGAAATTTGTTAATGACAACCAATGTAAGTCTCTAACAACATGTGGTATGCACGAAGAGGCAAATGCTTCATCTAATCTATGATAATGACAAGCATTATACCACCAAGCTTTGAATGAGATATTAGTGGAACATTTCCAATTAATAATGATTTGCTGAAAATGAGGTTAAATAATCCATTATCATGTGAATTAAACATAACTACCTATGATAAACTTTCTAGAAAAAGCAAGGACATTGACATAGGACAGTATAGATTACAAATTAGTGTGAGTTGAGAACATGCTTTCCTTCAAAAAGAGGCAGTGGGAGGACAGAGAAATAGAAGGTGCATCAAATCACCATGAGGATGTCTGCATGAGGCTTTATTATTCATATTAGAGAACTTAGCTATGGATGCAGGTGTATGATATAATCTATGATAAATAAGAACATAGATTTAGTAGTGGAGGCTGATCTGGAGATTTTAAATATTCTAGACCAAATTTTGTTCCAGAATAACTTGGCACAGGCACATCCCAAGTTTGCTTCCCAACTAAGTTCTATCTTGGTTTTAGATCAAAAAGGATATGGGATGAAAAAATACATCAAAATAAGGGAGTAAGTGTAAGTAATTTTAAAAGGGAGGCATCTGTGTATGCCAAAAGGAGCAAGGACAATTAAATGATTTTTGAAATTGAGCAAAAGAGCAAGAAACAGTACCGTCAAAAAAGTCTCGGACCCACACTATACCCTTTTGTCTCCAAGACTTCCAATACTGAGGTCTATTGTTTATAGTGATCAGATGATTGTACCATAGAGGAGAATGCACAAAAGACTCCCTGGATAGAGTCTGTGGTTGATAATAAGGTTTCCAAAGAAGACATGTATGTTTAAATAGAGGTCAGGATACAGTGGTGTTTTTAGAAGAGAAGGAAAGGACTTCTTTGGGAGAGAATGGCGCAAGTAGGGAGTGTTCAATATCCAGCAATAGAGGTATTATGGAGGAAGAAACTGGAAGGAGCCATTTAGAGACCTGTCTCAAACAGAAAGCTTTGTGATAGGTCCGAAAGTCCAGAAAGCTGCACCTCCTTCTGTCTTGGATTTCTTAAAGTGCAATATAGAGATTCTAGATTTTTTCTTATTCTAGAGAAATTTGGAAAGAAGTGTCTATTTTTTTAAAGTATGTATGTGAATTGGGACCATGGACAATATATATATTACAGAATAGGTGTAAACATCATTTTGATGGAATCAAGACGACCCCACCAAGACAGGAATAATGGATTCCCAGAAAAGAGAAGTTTATCAATTCTGTTTAGTCCCTCTTTCATATTTATTGTAACTGAACCTGAAATAGAATTGTTAAACCAAATACCAAAATATTTAATCTTAGAACTACTTCAGTAGGGACCAGTAGAGTCAAAAGACTGTTTAATAAAGAATTTTGTAATAGGCAAAACTTCTGTTTTGTCTAAGTTAATTTTATAGCCTGAAACGGAGGAGAATTCAGAGATTTCAAGTAGAAGAGCAGGGATTGTAACATCCAGATTAGAAAGGAAGAGAAGAATGTCGTATGCATAGGCAGAAAGCTTCAGATGTTTATCACCATATTGAAAACATGATATAAGATCATTCTTTCTAATTAGAGTTAAAAGGGTTCAAGGGCTAAAACAAACAAAAGAGGAGATAAAGGGTAGCCTTGACAAACCCCACAGTGCAATGGAAAATATTGGGAGACATGTCTATGGATCAACACAGAAGCCATTCGGGCTGTATAAAGTAAATACATGAGTGAAATAATATTTGGGCCAAAACCATGCCAAGTAAAGATTTAAGTAAAAAGGTCCAATCAACTCTATCAAATGCCTTTTTGGCATCAATTACGACAGATAATGGATAGGAAAGAGAAGGAGCTTTATTTAATAAATTTTAAAACAATCTAGAATTATCCAAGGTCAATCGACCCTTAACAAAACCAGACTGTTCCTTATCTATCAATTCGGGCAAAAAAGGTTCAAGTTGCAAGGCAAGTAGCTTGGCAAAACTTTTATAATCAACATTCACGAGGGAGATGGGTCGGTAGTTTTTACATTGCGAAGGATCACACCCGTCTTTGTGAATGAGACAAATAAATTGTTGCTTCCTGAAAAGCACCCCCGCTGTAATAGAATGATAGAAAAATTGACAAAGATGCAAAAGTTTAGGAAGTAAATATATCTGGGCCTGGAGGTTTGCCTTTCTTAAGTGCATTTTGTGCTTTTAGAATTTCTGAGACCTACAAGCCCTTTTCAAGGGGAGTGAAATTAAGCTTATCATGGGCAGGAGGAGGAGTGTCATTGAGATAGGCCTCTATGAAAGAAGGTTGGGCTGGAGATTCAGGAATATACAAAGTTTTATAAAATTTCATAAAGTCCTCTAAAATATCCTTATCTTTAAATAAACGCTATCCCGTCAGATGATTGAATAGATTCAATGGAAGTGCGCTATTTCCGAATAGTCATATAATTAGCCAAAAGATTCCCTACTTTATTACACCATTCGTAATAACAAGCACTGCTCTGTAGTACAATGGAGGAGGCATCATCTGTAGTTATTTTATTAAAGTTTAGCTTAACACGGACAAGTTCTTGTAACTTGGAGTCCGAGAATTGATGTTCGAGATGTTTAATATTCTCTAATAAGGACTTGCACTGTTTATCAAAGTATTTCTTCTTTTTTTAAACAAAATCAATAATAAAACCTTGGGCCGCAGCTTTAAAGGCATCCCATTTTAATTGGGGAGTTGTTGCCGCACTTGCATTAAGCACAAAAATTCATCAGCAAAGGAAGTGAATAAGGTAGAGAAAACAGGATCAAGTAAAAGAGAATTATTAAACCTCCATCTATTTGATTTGGGATGTCCCTCGAGAAAATATAGATCAGCAACAACTGGGGCATGGTCAGAAATGACATTAGGCTCAATATGGGCAGTAATGAGATTTTGTGCTAGTGATTTACTGAGAAAATATGATCTAAACGAGTGAGGGAATCATGTGGGGGGAATAAAAAGAAAACTCTTTTGCAGAAGGATAACATAATCTTCATGCATCTATTAGGTGATTCTGGGAAATAACAGATTGAAACGTTTTGAGTTTTGTGGGTAATAAAGCGGATTTAGGATTGCCTATCTATAGAAGGATCTATAATCTGGTTACAATTACCACTTAGAATGAAAAATTCATCTTTATATTGCAAACATTTCTTAGTAATATTATGCCAGAATAAGTAGTCCGGCTCAGTCAGACCATAAACATTGAAACTAGTGAGCGGAACATCATTAATCAGCAATTTAACAATCAGCCATCTACCTTCAGTGTCCGTTTCCTGAGTGAGAACAATACATTTTAACTTTTTATGACATAAAATAATAACTCAATTTTTCTTATTAGGTGTAGGAGAAACGAAAACCGAGGCCACCCAGTTACGCTTAAGCTTTAAGGCCTCTGCCTCTGTGAGGTGAGTCCAGAAGCTGCAGTAGAAATAAGGTGAAAAGGATATGGGATCTTAGCTCTCCCAATACCTTCAGGAAGACCATACAGACGGAGGTTATTGTACCTATTCCTTTTTTCAAGGCCTTCTGCGTGCTTTTTCAACAATATGACATCCTTCTCTAGATCTGCGATTCTAGTACAAACATCCTGTATGTCGCTCACAAGTTGGTCTACCAATGTTATTCTCGATTTCATCACTGACCATTTATCATCAAGTGTTTGAATACGAGTATTAGTTTCCTCAATAAATGGGCTTAAGGCTCAGATTTTCTCTAATGCAGTCTCTGGAGAATTCGTAAATGACTATTTTGGAGGAGAAGGAGGATCTTGTTTGAGCCTTTTATTGGTAGAAGATGGTGAGTGAGGTTTCAATGGTGTAAGAGCTGAACCTGTAGAGTGAGAATTGCCAGACTGAGCCATGATGAAGGAGGAACTTGGACCATCCACTAAGGGTACTGCAGGGGATAAGCCTGAACTTGATAAATTTATAGGCTGACCTATGCTAGAATATAATGTTTCCTTTAATCAGCCCATAAATGAAACAACCGCATATAAACCGGTGGGCAGAATAACAAAGTTAGTAGACCCAACAGCGTCCTCTGGGTCAAGAAATAATATAAAAGGTGACCATAATACTTTTTGACTGTGAGGTGGGACCTCAAGTGTAAGCTGCCATAGAAAGTCACTGAAGGAGCTTATGTATCAAGGAAGAATAAGAAGATAAGGCTCCTTATCATAATTCCATGTGACAAAACTGGGATAACAACATGGAAAGAAACCCGCTGGAACACCACCTGCAGGATTAACACATGACTGATTAAAGTGCGCTTCACAGAATCTACCCGACGATGTAGAAATCAAAACGGCAGCCGCAACACTCGAAGCAACACCGTCTGTTCATTTCAATATAGGAAATGCCTGAAAGGCAGTCGGGCAAAGCACATGTAGGTCCTGTGTTCCAGTGAGGTACGGAGCCTCACAGCTAGATGGCCATTTTGTATGGCGTCCTAACCACGCCCCCTGTGTGTGCAATTTTAATCTGCCCTTTCGACCTGGCAAAACAAACCTTTTGACCGGCCTTTTCACTACCTAAGTTACGCCTAAAATTCCCACAGGGCAAGGTGCGTGGTACTTAAAAAGTAGGAAAGAACTATTTATTGTTTTACATGTCCTGACAGTGAAAATCCTCTAAATCTTTTTTTTAACTGTGGTTAGGCTGGCTCTACCACAGGAAAACCCCAGGTTATACTGTAACAACTTAAAGTGCTCACTTTCAATTTTGGCGCAGCTAGAAAAAATGGTTCAAGGATTCATTTTAAAAGTAATTTAAAATCCAACTTAATGGTCAAGTCAGATTTTACATCACTATTTTGTAAATCACGCATTCTGAAAATTGTAATTTTCCTGCCGAAGCCAAAAGGAGCCTTTCTGCCAGAGACCAGTGTCACCTGACCCCTGATGACTCCTCTGTGATGAGATGTATATTGCTCCCAGACAGTGGAAAAGAGCCTTAGGACTAGGAACTCCATCTGACAAGATGGTCTGGGGGCTGTGCTCATACCCTTCCTGAGCTTCAAAGGATGGCTAGCTTGTCACTAGCTGATGATGCTTACTCTTAGGCCTGCCTCTCATTTGTCTATCTAGTCATGCTAGCAACAAACCCAGTGGGGGTAGAAGAACTTCAACTGGTCCAAACTGTTTTAGAGTTGGACAAATGCATGTCACCCACCCACAGGCTGTGCCAGGGCATAAAAGAGGACCACACAGACCTCTTCTCAGAACACTCCTCGACCTATGAATGATCTGAAGAAGGGCTGCCTTGCTGGATGAAGAAAGTGAAGGAAAATTGGATCTGCTTGCCTTGAACCCAGGACCCCAGAAGTGGCTCCAAGGGTCAGTTGGCTGATATGTTTGAGTTACAGGGACACAAAAAGCTTTCAGAGGCCCTTGCCCTGCAACTGCCTAGCTGACCAGTACCAACTATACCTGCCCTGGGCCGTGCTGCTGGCCACTGTTGGAGAGAGTCCTAACCCCCCAAGTGGTGCCCCTCAGGTCCCGGACCCTTGGCTAGTGTAAAAGTGTACTCCTCTTGTCCCCAAACTGCAAGATCTGGGACTTAGAAACTTTTTGCCAAGTTTCTGACTGGAGAACTGATGGAGACCGGAATTTCCGTCGAAGCTGCAGTCATTGATGTTGGATCGTCAGTCAGCCTTGGCTTGCTGCTTTGCCCTGCTGAAGGAGATTTGACTTCCAGAAATGTCAGAACATAGAGGGTTTCATCGGGAAAGACGCCGAGCAGCAACCTGTCATCATTGAGGCCTTCCTGGGCACATATGTGCCCACTTGTAGCTTTCCCACCCTTGTTGATGACCGCACTGGGACCTCACTCTTTAGCAACGTGGCGTCATCGAGCCCCGGTTCGGATCCAGCTTGCCTCGTTGACGACTCGTCGATGACCACTTTTTCTCCATACACGTTTCTAAGCCTGAGAGTAAATGTTTAATTGGTACAAACCTGTTCCCTGTATCTGACCCATGCTCCATCGCGGTCGACCTTCACTTTTGAGCTTGACCCAGCATAGCGATTAGATAACCACGGTTGGCACTTTGGGCATTTTGACAATATTTTTAATTCAAACTTTAACAATTTATTTCTTCACCTCTACTAATTGGATTTTGTTGTTTGGATGTAATTTTATTTATTTAAATTTACTCTATCTTTCTAAAAAGGTTTGGGATATTTCTTGTGTTGGCTTTTCACTATATTACTGTTTGAGTAGTGAATAAATACTTTATAAAATGCCTTTAAATTAAGCCTGTCTGTTCGTGCCAATCTACCAGAATGTTAAGCACAGGTTTATTTTAGTGTCTTTAATGGTTCACCCTGACAAAGATTGCGCTTATTATTTGAGGTGGGTTGTCACCCCTTCAGCTAATACTCCAATTTCTTACAATACATAAGAGCCAAATTAAACTGTGATCTTTACTATAAAGTTACAATGATCAGCTGAAAGGAGTCCTGCCTAAACATCACGATCTAGTCAAGGAGATTTTTCACTCTTGTATATGTGGCCTACAGGATATGCTGTTGATATTTTAGATCATCAATCATGTATTGAGACGCACAGATGATGTTCTATCAGAGAAATGGGATATAGACAGAGGCGCAAGACAGGGATGCCCTGTTTCCCCTGATCTTTGCCTTGGCAATGGATTGCAATATAATTGCGAGGCACGCTGCGGGAATGGGGAATCAGGATCGGAAATAATACACATATTGTCTCGATGTATGCCGATGACATCCTGGTCTTTTTGAAGCACTCACAGAGATCGGCCCCTCTCCTGCTACAGGAGCTGGGCTCATTTGGAGTCACAGCTGGGCTTTCTATTAATAAAAACAAAATGGATCTTTTTCCCCTGACTGGCTTGTTGGATGGGGAGGTGGCATGCCTTCCTGAGTAGGTTTACCCAGGAATGAGCAAATGTTTCACTACATGGGTATTTAGTTGCACACAACCCAAAAGATCATTATGCACATAATATGGGCAGGGTCATTTGGGGTGTGGGGAATCCATAAAGTTTTGGTGCACCTTACCGCTGTCAGTTATGCACAGGATAGTCCTTTGTAAAATGATATTACTACCAAGATGCCTCTATGTTATGCAAAACCCCATTTGTTTACTGCCTAGCTCAACCTTCCAGGCATTTAATAACATCTTAATCTCCTTTGTATAGACCCGCAAGAGAAGCAGGGTGAGGTTAGAGACCCTTAAAATGGATAGGGAACAAGGAGGGTTGGGACTCCCAGGCTTGCATCTGTATGTATTACATTGCCAGATTACTCCAGACACAATGGTGTGCTAACGGACCAACCTGGGGAAAAACGCTGCTGGAAGGTACGTTGGATAGAGGTGTGCTCCCCGATATCTTACAAGTGGACCTATGTAGGAGAGGAATGTCCGTTTGTGGTGCGGCAATTTGCAGAAGCATGGAAAGTGGCCATTAAACAGGTCCTCTAAATGCCAAATTGCTGATTATGTGGTGGCTACGGCAATTCTGTCTGATGCAGGGTATAATGGGTGTAAGACAATGGATAGCAGGGGCTATCAGACACTGGGAGACCTGTATATGGATGGAACATGTCTTAATTTTGACGATGCAAGATGGACATTTCAGCCGGGCCAGGGGCAGTTTCTCCAGTTTGCAAAACTCTCTAGAATAGGGTATGCGATTTGGACAGATAGAATAGACCATGCAATTTGGAAAATGTTCCCTGCTGAGTCACATAAGTCACAAGCATTGGAGTTGACACTTGATGTCCCTATCTCTAGATTTAAAAAAGGGCAAAAGACACAAGCCATTTAAGGGGTGCAGTCTATGGAACACCGACCTCCCGGACCTGTTCATGGATAGGGAATGGGCCAGGGCGTGTGCACTGGGGCAAGATGTTGCCTATTAGGTCTGCAGCTTGCATGAGGTGTGGTGCAAGAGAAGCAACTTTTGTTTATATGACCGGGGCATGCAACAGGTTGCAGGACTACTGGGCAACAGTGGTAGAGCAGCTCAGGGAAGTGATAGTCGTGAAGGTGGAGATGATGATTAAATATTGTCACTGAGCTTGGTTCCTAGACCACAAAAATGATGCAAAAGCAGGAATAGATCTGCACATCTGGAGTTGGTACTAGCTAAGATGTGGGTAGCCATACACTACCTCTTGCCGACCCCTCCTGGCCTCCACTCCTGCGGGCACCAATATACATGAATGGGAAGTGGCAGAGGGTTGTCAATTACCTCAGTTGCGAATGGGTGAATATGCAGAGGGGGATCTGGGGCTTTCGGGGGGAGATGATTTCTCAGCTGTTAGAGGCTCCATCAGACCCCATGGAACAGTGAATACCCAGACGGATAGTTCATCAGAGAGTGAAAGATCGAATTGAGGAGCGTGTGAACAGATGTAGATAAATATGTGCAAGAGGCGTGAAGGGGGGAATTATAAAAATGGGGAAATTTAAAAGAAATTGACTGTCAGGTGGTAGGGGCCTGAAAATGTGTGCATTCCGCTTATGTTCCCCCTTGCCTCACTTCTCTCGACTGACAATGTAAATTATGTTTTTACGGTGCTGACCGAAAGATGTACACTAGCTGATCTATGATACAGGAGCTGAGCTGAGTTTGTTTGCTTGTCATGTAGGTATTGTTTTATTTGTTAGCACAAAAAAGATAAATAAAGATTTAAAAAAGATGTATTGAGACTGAAGGAAAAAAGGGATATGCCATGTTTCTTCCCAAGCTGTTAAAATGCCCCAACCCTTTGATGTTTTCATAGCAAATGGCGTATTTACTGTTTGTCAAACCCTGTCATGGGGAGAGCAATCTCAGAAAAAATGTAATGAAGTAATCCACCACGGCTGCTTGTCAGCAGTTTTTTTCTGAAATGCAAAAAATTCAATGGTCCTGACATGCAATGAGTTTCCTCCCTGCACTTGAGGGCCCCTGTTGATTTTCTCTGCCCTGTACCCCCTGCCTCTCATGGCAGAGTATGGACCCAAGCAGGGAAAATTGCCATACAAGGCCTGACCTACATATCAGTGGCTTTAAGAGCTACAATGCCGGCGGCCTGAGGCAACTGGCTGAAAGTCTTCCACAGTGGCGACTGTCAGGATTGCTCAGTTCCTGCCCAAAGTAAAGCGGGTCTTTTCCAGTTTTGGTCTTAAATGCAAAAGATTACCTCTTACACATCTCTCAGGCGGTTTCTCTCTACTTCGCAGGTGCTCCCGCAGAAGTAGTGCAGGCAGACTCTTGTAATAGGGAAGCGGTATTCCAAGATGGCGGTTTGCCGATTGTTGCCCTTTAAGTTAGCCTTCTAGTGTTCCTAGGCTAAGGAGAAGTGTTCTGTTAACGCGCTCGCGCTCCTGGCGCTAAGCGCACTTCAACCATCGATTCCTGTGAGAAACAGTGTCTCTGCATCTGCGCAGACTTCTCCTGTCAGGAATTCCTTGTGGAGATTAGCGTTCCTGCTTTCTTGCACAACTCGTCAGTCTCGTAATTCTCTCAGTCCCCGCCCCTTCCCTCTTGGTGAATTTCCTCGGTTCTCAGGTATTGTGAACCTTTTGATTTCTGCACTCGCTGAGGGGGGCAGAACTCTTGTTGGCTATTGTGGACCCCTAATGAAGACTTCTCAAGTAAGTCAAGTGAAGTACTTACAAGCCTGACATTCCTCGTAGTTCAAGGCAGTATTTAGGAATGTTAGAGACAGTATCAGTTTAGTCTCCTCACTCGCTTTGAGCAATTGTTCATTTTTTTAGTCAGCTATTCCACTCGTTAGTGGGGCGAACTCCTGAGGAACTCTCCTGATTAAAAGCTCAATTCTCATCTAAAGACTATTTCTCAGAGCAGCATCTTCTGAGTGGCGAATCTATTTGTAATGTACCAGCTGTTCTAGTCATCATTACAGAACTTCAAGGCAGCAGCACACAGTGAATTCATGTAAATATGTATATATGTATATATATATATATGCATATATATATATATATATGTGTACTTACCATCAGCAGAACTGTATCAGCAATCTTCTTCAATACCTAAAAGAAAGAACAAAGACATTAGGAAGATTCAACAAGGTTCTACATATATATATATTAATGACTTTAAAAACATAAAGAGAGCGCCAAATCCACTGCAAAGTACAGGTACAGGAATATCACAGAGAGAGGGAATTTGAGATAAGTCTAGGAGGGTGGAGGGTCATGGTTTGAAGTAGTAATTCTGTGTTTGCGATTTCAGATGCTTGTGAAGACCCTCGCTAGGAATCCAGTGAGGAAGCGGCATAGCAGTGGCAGTCTCTCTGTTTTTTCATTCCCAATCCCCTTTCCCCTCTTTACTGCGTGTGGATATTTATAGTCCGCTGGCAGTGGAGTTTGGGATTTGGGCTACGTTAATCTGCTCCTGTGGAAACCAAGTTTTCAGGTTTGTGGTACTGACAGCGACAGCTGAGGATTTGCCATCAGAAAGCCAGTAATATCGCCACATCTAAGTGAGGTGGCGGAATCACAGGTTTGGCAGAATGGGACACCTGCCGATTGACAGTGGTTGTCCCACTTTAACCAAATTATAAATGACCCCCTAACCAAATTATTAATTAGCCCCTGCATTTTCAATTAATCATCGAGTTCCTTCTAGGTGGCTGCAGTATATACTAATGGCAAAGAGATGATCCAAGCTGCTAGGAAAAATGTGTTCTGCTTTAGCTTAAACAACTAGTCACTCTGATGACAATTCAGCCCGCTCCATAAAATGTAGCTCACTCTTGCTAAGGAATATGAACAACACAAAACCAAATACCAGACAGAAAGGGTAATGGGGGGGAGGGAGGAAGGGAGTGAGAGAAGGAGGGAGGGTGAGAGAGAAAGCAAGAGAGAGAGAGAGCGGCAGCTCCTCCACTAAGGCGGAGGAGCGTCACCCCACTGCTCTAAGAGCAGTGGAATAAGGAAAAATAAAATGATAATAACAATGTTAGCATTTTATTTTTCATACCGGCTACAGGGCTAGGTTAGGGCGGGGTGGGGCTGGGGTCACAGGGAGGAGGAGTGGTTTGTGCACCATAAGTGCAAATGACAGTTTGGCCGGCTGTCTTGGGCCGGCCAAACAGTCCTGCACACTTAGCATTTCTCCACCTGGCTGTGTTTCACAGCATGGGTGAAGAACAGCCCCAAGGCTCCCAGGCACTGTCTGAGTGGCCAAACAGGCCACTCAGACCAATCACGATGCTGCTGTCATGCTGGTGAGAGCAGCGTCATGATTGGTTTAGGGGAGCCTGTGTGCTGCCGGGAGCCAGGAAGAGAGGAAGACGGAGTAGGAGAAGCTGCGGTCGTAATCACGTAGGTGTTTTAAAAACATTTTTTTTATCAACCCCCCCCCCCAGCACCCCCACTTCGTAGCATCAGCCACTGGAGAGAGAGAGAGTGTGAGAGAGAGAGAAGACGTCCATTTTGTTTTTTTAACACATCTCTCCCAGGCGTTGCATCTCTATTTACAACTAAGTTACTAATGGAGCCTCTTTGGTGATGGAATAACTCACTAGTCAAAGTGTGTACACACAGATCCTTAGTATTGGTGAAAGGCATGCAGCCTTTGCAACGACAGAAAAACAAACAAGCTTTTTATTGGATTTAAGATGGCGGGCTATATTGAACCTGAGCGAAACATCACAATCACCTGTCATGCCAGGACCCTTCTGAGAAGAAGAAGGGGAGACAGCAACACTACAAAGCCAAAACATATTCCAAAAGCAAGGTGAATATAACACACAAAAGGTCTGGTAACCGAGGGAACTGCAGATGGGAATAAATAACAAAGGTGAGAGACAGAAAACGTTGACCAACTATATGGCAAGGGAAACACCAATGTAACACGGAAAGCCTTCCTTCTGTTTAAATAGTGCCACTACCTGTCATGACCTGGAAGAGCCCCCCTCGATCCAGGATGGCCGTCTAGTCATGGCGCCCCAGCATCCAAAGATCAGTCTGCCACAGTCTGAAAGGAACATGCCTGATTGGTCTTCCTATAGATTCCTCAAACCCCAAATACCTTGCTAATTCCTAACAGTACCCACCCCACCCTTAGGACCCTCTTTTTGTGGTGCTGGTTTGTCAGGGATGTCTTTATGGAGGGTAGCCACTAATCTGAGGGTGTGATGAAAAGTATTGCAGTTGTCCTCCCACTATCCTTGAATCTACTATGCCTCCACTTCAAGTTCTTGAGAAGCAAGTGATGGAGGGAAAACTAACTGTAGTTTTAGAGACTGTATGCTTTATTCTGGCAATATGAAAGACAGGATGAGCTTTCTAGCCCTTAGGAAGTGCTAGAGCTACCACAAACTGACCTACCAGTCTGATTTACTGGAAATGGAACAACAAATGGAGTTGTGAGCTTGGGATAAAAACTTGAGAAATGAACAGAATCTGATCAATAACGACACTAAACGTCCTACCTTGTATTCAGGTATATTTTGCGTGCGGCTGTTTGAAAATGTTTGTAATCTGCTTTGGCCTGTTGTCAATAAAGGAACAAGTTAGCATATATAGTAGAGATTACTGATAGTAAGGCTGTAACTGAAGGGACACAGGTTTGTGGAAAAATATCTGGAAATAGGTATAAGTGAAAACCAAATGAGCAATAGTAGCGCAAATGAATAAGGGCCTACCATAGCCATGTCTGACCGCCCCATTATGACTTGGGCGGTCGGACCACATTGGCACCACCGCAAGGGATCAGAGATCCCTAGAGGTGTTGCGGCGGTCTTGAGGTCGCAATATGCTTAGCAGGACTGCTGTGGTCAGTCCATGCCCTGTAAGAACCTGCAATGACGTTCCCATTGTGGTGCCTGTTATGGCTTTGCTATGAGCCTTTGAATAGGCATCGCTGTGGGCCAGCCGCCGCAGGACCGCCCGACCTGGATTCCAGTCGGAATCCGGCAGGCTGTCTAATTATGGCCTTGGAGGTGGAGGAGCGGGGCGCTAATGTGACGGCCCCCTCCCTCACTGCCAAAGTCATAAAAAGGCCCTAAGAGAAGATTGCAACAATTAGATATATGCTAGTTATGCTGATACTAGCTCACTGTTTTTGTTAGTTCATAGTGTAGCAGCAAAGCTATTCTACCAAAGACTGATTAACTCTCTCAGTCTGCTCGTTAGCCTGGGTATGATGACTGGTTGATTTAAAATGAATGAGAGTATTCCAGAATTTGGAGATAAATTTGGATCCTGTATGAGTTACAATCTCAGATAGTAATCCATTTAATCTGACAATCTCCCCAAAAATACCATTGCCAATTGTGGCTCTGGAGCTATTTCAGGTAAAGGAATGAAATGTGCATATTTGGTAAAATAAAAAAGTCAACTACCAGAACTGCAGTGTATTTTCAGGATAATGTTAAATCGGTTATGAAATTCATCTAAATCTTTTTTCCAGGGTTGATTCATTGTGGAGAGGGGAATAATTAAACCAAATACATTTTGGTGAGATTTCTTCATTTGAGCACAAGCAGGACACTATTAAAAATATTGTTGAATATCTTGTCCCAATGAGGGTCACTAAAATATTCCTCTACTAAAGCCCAAGTTTTCCTTTCTTCAAAATGTAATGCACTTGAAGTCATGACACCTATACAAAGCATTTCACTGAAAACCTGTATCAGGAAAAAACAGTTAGCCCCTATGCAAGAATGATCCTTCAAAAACATAGTACTCACCCAGGACTGGGAATCTTTTTTAATCCATTCATCATCCTCTTTCAACAACATTAGCTCAGAGTCCAAAAACCTCTTCAACACAATGACATTAGCTTTTTGAATGGCCATAATACAAGGTGCTTCAGTTGAATTTTTCTCAGGATCTTTCTGTGTGGACAGAGCATCCACTTTACCACCTCTTTTTCTGTGTCTATAGCTTATCTGGTAATGAAATCTAGAGAACAATAACATCCAAAGGACAAGTACGCTGTTAGAATAGTTCATTGATTTTAAGAAACCTTATGTTTTATGTGATCTGTCCAAACTGTTACTGGAAATGCTGCTTGTAGGAAATTGGATTACTGTTTGAGGGAGATAAAACCCTACTCATGCAGCAATTGCAATTCTCTTCAGTGCGAAACACAGGCAAACCTCAAATTAACCTGTGCTTAACCCTCTGGTAGCTTGGCACAGAAGCAGTCAGGTTTACCTTAGAGGTAATTTATAAAGTATTCATTCAGCACTTGAGCAGTAATGAAGTGAAAGCACAACACCTGAAAAATCCCACACAGATTTAGAAAAATAGAGTAACATTTAATAAACTATTTGACACCAAAAAGACAAAAATCCAATCAGTGGAAGCAGAGTTATGCAATTTCAAAGGTTAGGTACAATAGTGTTGAAAAGCACAAAGCGCCAAATCTAGTTATCTGGCCGTGCCAGACTGGGTTAAAGTCACAACTGCAGGTTGACCACAATGGAGTGCCAGCCAAATATAGGAACCCAGTTAGTCGCGATTAGAAATATACCTTAAATCCTAGTTGTGGAGGGTTGCGCCACGCAGCGGCAGTCCTGGGGCGATGTGTGGTCCAGTAAGGATCATGCAGCTGCAGTTCCAATGAGTTGTGAGGGCTGCAGTGCGGACTTGCATCGAGGCTGGGTTGCGCTGCATCGGTGCCGATGATGTGGTGCAAGGTCGAAGTGGGACCTGGCCCAGTGAACCCTGACAATGCTGATTTTACTACCCCCCAACAGTAGACAAAGGGGCCATTTCCTTGCTTGCACCAGGGCCCATGGTATCCTTGCTACGCTAACACAGGACAAATTAGAAAAAGCTTTACAAAGGGTAAGGCACTTTAAAGTGTTGGAAGAGTATACAGGACTGAGTTGTAGGAGAGGTTAGAAAGCGTAGATAGGATCACGAAAGGAGAGTCGATCAAATACAGGATATTGTACAAAAAGCTGCATGAGAGGTGGAATTGTAGAGTGAGAGTACGAAAAGACAAGGAGGAGCTGCAGGAGAGGTGAATTGGAGGTGAAAGCAAATAAGGTGTTTGCTAGAAGAGACTGGTTTGAAAGTGGAGTTACAAGTGGAGAGTAGGTCAGTGAAGGGAGACTTACTTGAACAAAATCACATGGCAGAGTGAGATCTGGTGGAGTAGAGAGTCAATCGCGGTTCCGTGCTCTGAGTTAGTGCACCCAGCTTTACCTGACCTAAATAAACATGATCCTGGCACAAGTACTTTTTTTAGCTCTGCTCTGCAGCTTTCAGAAGATGTGGAAAACCTGCAGCAATTGTGAAAAGATTTTTTGTGACGTGTTGTGTTAGTAATGCTTGAAAGGTATTTTTGGGGACATTATTTGCTTGATTCGTATCTGGACATGGCTGACAATGTTTGCAACTCAGCTTCACATGCCATGGGGATGGGTGGCATTCAAATGACATAGGGATTGTGTGGTACAAACTGCAATGCCCTTCCTTCACTGAGCAAAACTATTCCTGTCTCAGCCTCTAAAGGCTGTCTCACGTGATAAGGCCTCATGTGAACTCTTATTTACTCGAAGCAAACTACTGTACCAAGCGTGCCCAGGGTGATGTTGAATCTGTCTGTGTCAAGTTTTTGTGGGAATTGTTACATGCTGCCTGGTGGGGGTGCCTTTTGACACCTGGAGGGAGTTGCATACCTGACTGCTATATTGGTTGATATTAACCAAATAAGGGAGGGGGGCTTAATAACCCGTCTAAAACCTGGGCATTTAACATGAAAGGGTTCTCAGTAGGGATAAATCAAGCAATTAATTTGTCAACAATAATCAACTTGGAGGAATGTCTAAAGCAGTGGGATCCATGGGTGTCTGTGCAGATTGGTGTCATCCTCAATCACACTTTGTGCCATTTTGTGTGGGTTGGGAAAGTCCTAGAAAAAAGAAAGATATCTTTAAGTTATGTGTTTAACTTGTCACATTTGCAGTTGCTTCAAAGACAGAGGTCAAATGTCTGGCTATGTCTTCTGACAAATTGGTGCCGGATTGGTGTTTAATTTTCTTTCTCTGACTGCAAAGTGAGAGGAGTTTTTAAAGTGAATTATGTTTTGGCAGCTGGCTCTGTATATGATATTGCCACTAGGTTGTAATACTGTGCACAGAGTCCAGGGGTTCCCCAAACATGTACAGCGCTCAATGTAAAGCCCAAAATGCTCTATTAGTGATAGTGTGGGTGAGCAGCCGTAGGCCTAACACAGAGGCGTGTAAGACATCTATTGCACAACCTTGATCAATAATGGACACATGACTCAAAAAGATCTACACCAAATTTAGAAAAATTTACTTTGTTTGTGTTTTATTTGAAGACCAAGATCCTCGCAATCAGATAAGTATGTTTTTAAATACAAATACTTTTCACTTTCAAAAGTCGACAATTTGAATATTTTCAGAACAGTTAAAAGTTATCCTATGGAGAAAACCATATCGCAGATTAACAGGTAAGTACAACACGTTACAGTTACAGTCTTCGGGACGGCAAAGGGTCAGGTGACTACCAAAACTGCACCACCAGCGGCACAGGGGCGGCTGGTTGCAGAGGTCAAAATCAGAGTTTGGCCTAATGCGTTTACTTGAAGACTGTGGGGTGCCTGGAGCCACACTGCTTGCAAGTAAGTAGATTGGTTGCAGGGGCTAAGCTTTGGGGGTAAGCACAAGCACGAGGGGGCCACAAAGAAGCACCAAACATACACCACCGTGGCACAGGGGCGGCTGTCTGCAGGGTGCCAATTCAGCGCCAGGCGCCCAGTGCTTCTCAATGGAGTTTCTTCTTTTGACAAACCGGCTGCAGGCGTTGCACCGGAGGTTGCAGGAGGGAGATCAATGATAGCAGAGGTAAGTAGAGGTGTGGGGGTCGTAGGGGCAGGAAGGATCCAACCGTAAAGGATTATTGACAATGAAAGATTTAGAAAAGTGAAATTAGAGGTCAAAGGTCAACAGACATGATCCCCGACACCAATTAAACCAATGAAAATGGAAGCATTTATCAGGACAACTGCAATAATGCAACAATAGTAAGAAATGATCCAAAGGTAGTGCAATAACTTTGAAACACCTAAACAAGTATAATTAGAGGTAAAAGGTCAAAAAGCATAACCTCTTCCAACACAGTAACTAAATAGGATGTAAGTACTCATCATGACAATTCCAATAATGCCTCACTTGTAACAAATGTTGTAACAGTAATGGATCAATGACCATGAAACACTTAGAACAGTGAAAGTAGAGTTCAAAGGTCAATCATATGACCACCCCACCAATTTAAATAAGAAAAATGTAACCCGTTTTTGGGACATCTGGTGAGGGAGAACAGTGACCTGTCATCTTTTAAAAGGACTGAATTGAGCCAGCCCACATGCAAAGTACAACAGGCATCTTTGTTTTTTTGCTCTATGCAAGAGAGAGTGCTGCATGTGTTTATTTAAAACTCAAAGAACTTCAAAATAATTAAAAACGAAGTGTCATCCATTTGGTTTGGAGCAGTGGATTCACACACTGGCATGGCGGCCAATAATACCGGTATTTAAACTACTAACGGCAGTCCTTTTTTGTTGGTTAAGTTTTTGGTGTTCTCCAATGAAAGTATTTTCCATGCAATTTAAAGACATATGTAACCTTGGTGCTAATTAATGAGTACTGAAGAAGGCAGTGTGCCAAAATGCATTTGCTCAAATTAAACCCCACAAATGTCCCATGAGTGCTCCGTGCCTTTTGTTTTTCGAATATTATCAAGTAATTTCACCCTCACTTTAGCGGTGATAGCACCCATCCAGAGTTCGGCAGTACAGGGTGACCTTTGAGCAAATATATATATATATATATATATATAGATATATATATATATAGATAGATAGATAGATAGATAGATAGATAGATTGATAGATAGATATACATATATATATATATATATATATATATATATATATATATATATATATATATATATAGCCACTGAAGTCCGTTTCTTTCTCTTCACATAACATCCAAATACACAGATATTGTTCAGATTGTCCCCTCCTCGACACCAAGAGGGAAGAAGAGGTTGTTCTCTCTGTTTCCTTGACAACAAATCACCACAATGTATTTGCTCTATTTGCTTTCATTCTGTGGAAAGAAGACAATGTTCAGATTAATATTACATTACCTTTGGATCGCTACTGGAGACAAGATCAAGTTTCTGTTCACAGAAGATGACAAAGCCATTCCTTCAGCTTGGGAAGAGTTTGTAAACTGCCTGATCTGGATCCTATCCATATAGTTTAAAGAGTGATATTCTGGGGAGGGACAGTTGCAACATTTTGGATGCACACGAAGTTCGCCAATAGATCCAAGTTATTGGTTCTCGACATTTACATTGGACTACAATGTAATGTGATTTGCATTAGAACATGTTTTAGAAAGCTTATTAAAGTAAAGGAATCCCCAGCATCATTTGTGAAGCAACTCGGAGTTCACACGGGTCACTCCTATATCTCTGCACCAAACCTGTGTTTTCCGAACTTCTACTCAGATGAAGGGATATACTTGGAATCATCTTGGGCTAAAGAATGCCTAGGGGTCTTAGAGAAATTAAGCTCCTCGTCTAAATGTAGAATTACCAAATGGTTTCACGTCACTGGGACCCAGGGCATTTTGTTTAACAGGGAGTAGATTAGTTTCACTTCGACTGAATGAGGGCGACTAACTTACAAGAAACTAGTGGTCTGTGTTTGGAAAGCATAAGAAACCATGAGGTGTCCTCATTGTCAAGGAATATTTTGGTTACCCTCTTTGAAAGTGCTATCTAGTTAGTATTTTAGCTCCCTTGTTTGTGTACATTACAACATTTATACGGTGAAACAAGTGGGTATAGGTAAAACAAGCACATTTAAAGTAACAGGTATTTCTAAAAAACACACACATGCATACCCAAAAGTAACATTAGGATTCTACTATTAGACCGGTGTGTGTATGTGTGAGACATAGGAATTAACTGTATTAATGAAAATATATATATGTGTTATATGAAAAGACTGTGTGCAGTAATGTGTGCATTAACAATAATGTAGCCCAGGTGTATGTACACTTAAAGGAAAATACTGTTGTGGTATTAGGTAATTCAGTATGTAATCCTCCAAGACTCAAAGTACACAGGTACACAATTCAGCCATTGGGCAGCAACTGTCACATGGAAATCCCACCACTCCATTCTAAGTGACATACTCATGTTCCACATTTCCCCAGTCCAACCTTACACTTCCCACTCCCTTCCACCCGCAGGCAAGCATACAAATTCACCCAATATAGAAAAAGAAACATTTGCTATAATAAGCAAAATACACAACAATGCTAGAATACATAACTATTCAGTAAAACAGGGCAACCAGTCATTAGTACACCAAACACTGCTGCAGCCAAAGCCAAGGGTGAGCCTTATATCGATTCACACATATCAGGTATCAAGGGACGCTTGTAGTTATCTTCCTCTTGCTTAGTACTGCTGGCGGAGGTCGTTGTGCCACATCATTGGACACATTAACATCCAATTTTAAAATCTTTGCTACATTCTCTTTCTCACAACATCTGGGACAATGGATATCTTTTACACCACACCTTTCCGCTATCCATAAGTGTCTCATCCTCTTTTATCCTTTCTGACTTTGACATTTTTCTTTCTCCCTTCCTTACTCTTCGACCACTCTTTATTCTGATCAAATCTTTCCCTTACTCTTATTTCTCTTGTGTTTCTTTGTTTTTATTTCTCCTAAACTGCTCTTCTGACATTTTGAACCACCTTTAATTTGTCAATTGGTTCCAATTTCATGCTCATCCCTTGTCTATTGAGCAAACTATCAGTTAGCTTGCCTCCCAATAAGAGAAATGGGGGCATGCTTGTACTGCTCTGCAGTGTGGTACATGCTGCTCTCAACAGATTTCTCAATTCTTCTCACCAATCCAAACCTCTGGCTAAAGCCAACTGAGATAGCTCGTTCATCACCCACTCAAATTATTCAACAAATCTGTTACTGCTGGCATGATACAAGGAAGTTCTAATGTGCATTACCCATATGGTGGCCAAAACATCTTCTAATTCTTTGCTTACCAACTGTAGACCATAGAAAGTCTCTTCTGCTTAGTATTTCATATTAAAAACTTAGTTCAAGAGTTCAATGACTGCCTTTGTGGTAACTTTGTCTACAAACTTTTCCTCGGGTTGCATTGAATGTAAATCAAACATTCCCCTTTATTCCAAAGGGACCTCATATGTTCAAAGTCAGCATTCCCCATAGTCGGTTAGTGACATCATGAGTTGAATCGAACGGGGAACTGTTTGATCTCCTCACTGACGTAAAGCCAGATATCATGTTTATTACTGAGACATGGTTCAATGAGGGATCCAACCCGACAATTGCGAATGCGATTCCCTCTGACTTTTTGATAATTAGGAAGGATAGGGCCAGTGGGAGGGGGGTGTGTGGCCATTATTTACAAAAACTCTCTCTCATGCATACCTCTACGTATGGCAGAGATTGAGGGGGCGGAGAGCCTTAGTTTTCGTCTGACTGTGTCAGCTCAGCAATCGATTGCCGGCACAGTAATTTACCAACTGCCGGGACCAGCAGGTCGGTTTTTGGAGTCTCTTGGACCCGCCCTGTACCTTATCGCAGCCAAATATAACCATTGCATGGTTCTAGGTTCTAGGAGATTTTAGCATACACATGTACATGGATCAAGTGGCAGACCATGAGTCCATGAAGCTATGTGAAATCCTTAGCATCCTGAACCTAACTCCCTATGTCTCGCTACCTACCCACTAAAAAGGCCATACATTGGACCAGATTTTTTCGTCATCTAAGATTACAACAGACTCACCCCTCCCTATCATCTGGTCTGATCATTTCCTGCTTACCTTTCGAATATGTAAGGAATCAGGGAGTCCTTCTTCCCAGTGCAAACCTAGGGCTAGTAGTTTTAGATCCTATGCAGAGTTTACGCCGGAGGCGGTAGCCACTGTACTGAGGCAGCACCCCATTCCTTTTAGTGGCCAGTTGGAGGAGGATGTCCGCTCACTTGAAGGCTGGCTCTTGAAGTGGGCTATGCAACTAGCACCACTGAGAATGCAGGCAGCTAAAACAGGCCGTGACTCTGCCCCTTGGTTCACGGAAGTACTAAGGAAAAGTAAGAGTGCATGTAAAAGTCTGGAAAGATTATGGAGAAAGAACTTTGATCCCATTAAGAAAATTACTTATAAACTGGCCTTGAAGACTCATTACGCCAAAGTGCGAGAGGGGAAAAAAAAAAATTTGGCCTCAAAAATTGAACAAGCTGGGAACAGAAGCCTGGAATTGTTCAAAATTGTTAAGGCCTTCTCCTCCCCGAACGTAATTAAACCCCCTTTCACTCCCACAGATGAATGGACAAGCCACATGGCACAATATTTCTATAATAAAATTAAAAATATTCAGGATGCTTTCAGAACTGGGCCCCAAGCCGGTGATGGCATTTTAGCCACACCCTTTCCCGCCTACTCCAACCTAGATAAGACTCTCTTGGAGTTCCCCCCTATTTCCATGACTACGTCTCTGAAAATAATGCAAGCACTGAAATCTGGCTCACCCTTGGATCCTTGCCCGGCCAGAGTGCTGGCCTCTATTGCGGACGTGATCAATCCTGCAGTGAACCTGGTCCTGAATTTGTCTCTATCTGAGGGCTTGATGCCTGAATGTTGGAAACACGGACGAATCTTGCCCCTTCTCAAAAAACCTTCGGCAGACCCCGCTATAGTCAGCAACTACAGGCCAATAACGTTGCTGCCATACTTCTCCAAGGCTTTGGAGAAGTATGTGAATACTGTGTTCACTCATTTTATTGAGACTACCCATGCACTGCACCCCAGTCAATCTGGGTTCAGATCTAATTATAGTACGGAGACGGCATTACTGGAAGTCTCTGACACCATTAAAACCACTCTGGACAGCAGTGGGAAAGCGGTATTGATACTGCTGGACCTTTCGGCGGCTTTTGATACCGTGCCCCACAATCGACTTTTGCACAGGCTTCAGGACTGTGGTATCGGGGGCACGGTCCTCAAGTGGTTCACCTCCTTTCTCGAAAGCCGCCAGCAAACCATATGGTCCCCCCCTTTCACCGCCCCTATCCCTCCTATGAGGGTTGGAGTGCCACAAGGTTCGGTCCTGAGCCCAACTTTGTTCAATCTATATATGGCTCCCTTGGCACTCCTGGCAGGGCATCATGGGGCTAAAGTCATATCTTACGCCGACGACACGCAGCTGTTGTTTACCTATGAGAAAAATGTGGTGTTGGGAGGAGATGATATCAACAATTGCCTGTCCAAGGTGTTCTCCTGGTTCAGGCAAAACCAACTGTTGTGTAATTCCGATAAGTCCGAAATTATCTATTTCGGCCATAGTCCCGGTGTGGAATGGCGTAATTGGTGGCCTCAGGACATGTCCCCCTCCACCTGTCCAGTTGTAAAAAATCTTGGGGTAAAAATGGATGCGGACATGTCTATGAAGGCACAAGTTCAATCTGTGGCCGCCACCTGTTTCGGACTACTGAAAATGATGAGGAATTTTCTCCCTCTCCTCTCAGTTCCCCATAGGAAAACAGTGGTCCAAGCTTTGATAACATCTAGGCTTGACTACGCCAACGTTCTGTATCTCGGCCTCCTTGGCTACCTACTTGGTCGTTTGCAGGTGGTACAGAACGCGGCAGCAAGGGCCGTCTTGTTGGCTGACCTTAGAACTCATATGACGCCCCTCTTGATGTCCCTGCACTGGCTCCTGGTGCGGAAAAGGGTGATCTTTAAGGCCCTGGTACTAGTCTTCAAAGCCTTTCATAATGTTGGAGCCCCTTACATTAGGAACAGAATCCAGCCATATGTTCCTATCAGAACCCTGCGATCCTCAACTCAGAAGTTGACGGTTGTGCCAAAATTCGCACGTTCTCGGTTGGGCGGTCGCTCGTTCCAGGTGACCGCTACCAAGCTGTGGAATAGCTTACCGCCTCTTCTGAGACAGGAACAAGTTCTCCTCAGTTTTAGAAGAAAGTTAAAAACCTGGTTGTTTCAATGAGAGTGGAGTCACCCATAGTCGCTCCTGATCATTCTGTCAACAGGGTTAAGTCAGAGCCGGGACACTCTCAGGAGTAGCCGTACGCTCTACAAATACCCCCCATAACATAACATAACATAACAGTGACTTGAACTTTTCGCTGAAGGCAGATGCTATGCTTTCATGAAGTGTTCTACTGATTTATCAAGGGCCGGCCAACAAAAGTTTTCTCACATCCTATGCTTCTTGGGCTTAATGCACAGATGATCTTCAAGTCGAATACCTTCAGTCTCCTTCCAGTGGGTGCTACTAGCAAAACCCAATCTCCTCTCCTTACAATCCATTTATCAATTGTTAACTCATCAGCCACATGCTGATTGCTGATAAGCTCTTGTCCATTCAAATATATCAATGTACATTTACTAGATCAATAATTCTTTACAATTCTTCCAAACATTCTTCTTTCATCAAAGATCCCTTAGAAATATTTTCCACACTACTTATTACACTCATGTTCCTCTACATCTTCTAAAAGCAGTTTTTCTTAAACTGTGGTCTGGGGACCCCTGTGGGTCAACGAAGCTTACTCAGGGGGTCCGCTACTCATTAGAAAGTTAAATAATATTAACAGATTCATGAAATGTATATAAATAAAGCAGCAAAATGTAAAACTGAACATATCATGTGCTGTTAATGTGAAATTGGAGGTTAAAAGTTGGTACCCTCAAACTGAATCGTGGGAGCAGTGTAAGTTCATCAAACAGAATACAGTATGGATGATATGTGGCCTCAATCCTACCTTCACATTAAAAATAACATTTTGATTTTTTTTTATATTTGTTTATTAATTGAATAAAACATTTAATCATTTGTGTATTCGATTAATGCATTTTTCTGTTTTTGTGTATTGTTTTGCAGTTTAGCTAAAATTGCTAAGGCCAGCATCCTCGGTTTCCAATAATGATTCAGTGGGGGGGTCCATGGGTTTCAGTAATGATTAGGTGGGGGTCCACAGAAGTGAAAAGGTTAAGAACCACTGTTCTAAAGCAATGTTATTCATTTTGGGTAATGGCAAATGTGATAAGCTGTTGGCTGTAATATTTTTCTTGTCTGGAACATATTCTGGTTTTTAGTTGATTTTATATAGTCGATATTGCCATTTAGCTACGCATGTGTATCTCTGACAACTCCTTAGGGACTAAAGAACTGAACCAAAAGTTTGTGGTCCTCATACAGGACACATTCTGAGACCCACAGTCACATTCTAAAATTATACACTCCCATCCTATTTCTATTGCAGAACAACTTGACTCTGCTCCCCTCAGTACTCTGGAAACAAATCCCATACTTTCCTATTTTTCCTGCAGTAGCTCTGCACCCAATCCACAGCCACTGGAATCCACCATCAGCTTATTCCTATCATGGGTATCCTATGGTCTCACAGGCTTGGACTACATGATCCCTTCCTTCACTAGCCTACAATCTCCCTCCCAATCATCACTCCACACAAACTTCTCATTTTCCTTTAGTAACTGTCTCATAGGGGCATTGTGGTTGGCAAAATGGGGCATAAGCAGTGCCTAAAACTCCATCAAGCCTAACAAAGAACTAAAAATAAAGTTTACTTTCTGGACTGAGTCAATAAGCACTCCATTTGTTCAGTGCCAGTGCCTCACACTCTAATCTACAGCATCCACTTAAATTTTATATTTCTCTATCCTTCTCGTCACTCCATTGGTTTGCAAAATAGAGAATACTCCTTCTAATATGTTGCTGTGCTCCTTCACATTTGTACCAAAAACCAGCAAGTCATCCTGAAAATATGTAACTCCTACAAGATCACGTAGTAAGATGGGCATGGCCCTCTGGAAAACAGCTGAGGCTGATGCTAGCCCAAGAGCATTCTTTTGTACCACAAGATTCCCACTGGAGTCATGAAAGATGTTAGGAGACATGACTCAGTTGTAGTTCTCCCTGGTGGTAGGCTGATGATATGAGCAATATGATGAACACTGTTGGCAGTTTGAGAAGGGTTAGTAATTCCATGATGTTGGGTAGCCACCCATATACTTTTGTTTAGATCACATAAATAGACACACATTCTTAGTTCACCACTCACTTTGTGTGCAATTATCATGGCAGCCAACTGCTCAGAACTTGCGATCTTTTCTATGATGTCTTGTCCATTACTTTCTTGAACTTCTTCCGTAAATCCTCATGCATACACACAGGAATTCTTTTCACTTTATGCACACACGGTACAATTCCATCCTTCAAATATATATATATATATATTTTTTTTTTGTATTTATCCTTTTAGCTTACCCAACTTTTACAAAAAAACCTTGGTACATTCCGGCCCCATTTGTTGTTTGACACATATCTGATCAATTTGGAAGATATAACTTGATCAGAGTGGTTGGGATCTAAAACTATATCTAAATTCTTCTGCTCCCCCGCAACAGACATAATTCATCCTTGCCACATAAACTGTAGCTTCGTCCGTGCTATTACCCTTACAGGACAGCCTAGCTTGAAACTCCCCTACAAACTCAGTTAACTTTTTGTAATATGCAAACCTTAAAACTTGGGCAACATTCCATCATTTAGCTTCTCTAATTCCTCATCATCAATATAAGAGTAAGGTGATTGAGAATCAACCATCATTTGTGTTTCCACTTTTAAAATGTTCACTATGAAATGTGGGCTATTCCCTTTTTTCCTCAATGGCCTGCACATACATCTATTCTCCTCACACTCCAACAACTGTGCAGTTTGCACCCAGACATTATTGGACTCCCCAACCCAGTTGTTTTCATTGCATTACCTCCTGCCCTACAAAACCGGCAAAATTTCATTTATTTCAGGAATGGTCCATCCTGCCCAATTTTTGTAACTGCCACAAAGGTAACAGGGGCTATATTTGTCCACACTGAAAAATTTCTACCTGGTGGACTCAAATTTAGATATTCCACTTGCTACAATAATCATTAGCTCTTGATTATAATTACTTGAAGTTATGGATATTTTTTTCCATTTATGTTACAGCGTTCTCAATTTCTCTAGCAATTTTCACAGCTGCTTCTAGTGTAGAGTCTCAAATGAATAAAAGACACTCCTTCACCTTCTTGCTGTTCGCCTTTTCTCTTAATTGATCCCTTATAATTTCTTCTGTGATTGTACCTTGGATGCATGTATCGGCTGGGGATCCAAGTGTGGCATATAGTCCTCTATCAGTACACTTTGGAAAAGTGCATGTCTTTCTAGAACCATATTCACTTTCAAATTTTACATTTTGTCAAGCATACCTGTTATAGTGGCTATTCACCGACTATAAAACATCTCCTTCTTCTTCCCTTATTGTCACTTCCACCTTAGGAAGGCGTTTTAGCACATTTCTTCCTTCAAGCCCTAAATAATGATTAAATAGGGATATTTTCTTTTTTTCTGAAAGCAAACCACTATCTATGGCATCTAAATACGTGTAAAAACCTTGCCTTCATTGCTGCCAGTAATGTACAGAGGAGGACCTGGTGTTGATAACATTGTGCTAGAGGGCTTCTTGATTTATCTCAACAGTTATAGTTGCTGACCCACAAATATGCTGAAAATAAATGTCTTTAATGGCATGATCTGCTTTGGAACTTTAGAATATAAAGACACACTTTCAAAGGTTGCACAGCTCTATTGTGTATGAAGACATACTACAGTTATATGTTAGGGCCCTAATAGAGTCAGGTTGCTTAATATTCTGTGTTGTCTCTTGTGTTAAGCTTGATTAAACCGGGGAATATCATTTCTCTGATTAAGATGTGATTGACTGGGAAGACACTCCTTAGGTTATAATCTGCTTATTATGTGCTGAGTTCCACCTCACTATATCAGTTATGTTATGTTATATTTATTTGTACCGCGCACGGCTACTCAACAGAGTGCCCCGGCGCGTGCTGAGGAAAAGGAAGCTAAAGCCACGCAGTAACTAGAAAAGAAGGGTTTTTAATTTTTTCTTAAAGATCAAAGGATCCTGGGTGCCACGCAATGCCAATGGCAGTGTGTTCCAGGCCAAGCCAGCTTTCCAAACAAAAGAGCTCCCGCCAAGCCTATGGCGGTTGAACCTAGGGGTCTGCATCAGTAATTGAGAGGAGGAACACAACTGTCTCCCTGGGTTATAAAAGGCAAATCTCTTCTGTAGATAGATAGGGCCTGAGCCATAGAGGGCCCTATGGGCAATGGTCAGCATTTTGAATTTTATTCGAGACTCCACTGGGAGCCAGTGCAGGGTGTGCAAATGAACGCGCACACTACACCTATTAGACAGACCCAGTAGGAGTCTAGCTGCCGAGTTTTGGACTACTTGCAGTTTCATTAGGAGGTAGCCAGGGATACCCACAAAGAGTGCGTTAGCATAGTCCAGGCGGGACAGGATCAGGGCACGGACCCCCGTTTCTTTGGCAGGTCTAGGAAGAAGAGGGAGAAACTTCCT
This sequence comes from Calotriton arnoldi, assembly GCA_963921515.1. NCBI lineage: Eukaryota > Metazoa > Chordata > Amphibia > Caudata > Salamandridae > Calotriton > Calotriton arnoldi. The sequence continues at coordinate 1,560,394 of CAWUFW010003292.1, read as the reverse complement.
CAACGCTTTCAAAGTGCCGAAACAGGTCCCCGCCAGTTTCTTGACCTGTGTTGAAAAGTTCAAATTTTCATTGAACCAAACGCCCAAATTTTTTGCAACATTTCTCCCTGCACTAGGCAGGGGGAAGCCAGAGGGCCACAGCCTCTCTCTGAAGTTGGCGGGAAATGAACCGTATAGGAGAACCTCAGACTTCCCTTCATTACACTTCAGCTGCGCCTGAGCAAGCCAGTGAAAAACAGAGGACAGGCAGTGTTGCGCGGCAAGGACTGAGTCATCGTCCCTACCCCGAGAGAATAGAAGCTGAGTGTCGTCAGCGTAGGCCATCACCTTAGCCCCTAATGATGCCGCTAGATAAACCAGCGGAGTGACATAGATGTTAAAAAGAAGGGGGCTAAGGGATGACCCCTGCGGGACACCGGTGGCCACCTGCTGAGGCACCGAAGCAAATGGAGGAAGCCAGACCTGCTGTGACCGGCCTTCCAGGAAAGACCTGATTCAACGCAGCACTGACCCGGATATGCCTATCTCCGAGAGACGATCAAGGAGCAAGGAGTGGTCAGTAACAGCAGAATGTGGTTTCCTGTATTTGAGCATTTCCCCTCAAATTGTACAATATGCTAACAATATGGTCATGTTATGAGATCAAGATTGTTAACAAGACTAAATGAGTACAATAGAGAATAACGTCTTCTAGTTAATGCTATGAAAACAAAAGTTATGATTTTTGAAAGGGATATAAATCATAACTGCAAGTGTCATGTGAATAAGCACAAAATCTGCTATCATTTATTCCCCTTAATGAGTAAAGCTTCCATTTGACATTTGTTTTTCAGAGCTTGAGTAAGAAATTGCCAGGTTCTTTAGCTGAATCCTTGCTAGAAGTTATGCGGGCCGAGTTAATGCTCACTCTTTCTTATGGTCAAGTGGCCTATTTAGGATCTATTACCCTCGGTTTAAAGATTTTGGAATACTACATAACTTTTCGTTTTATTAGAGGATTTTTTCTGCTGCAACTATCTCCCTCCTTTTAAAGATTCTAGACAGCATCCATTGTTGAATGACTGCACATTATCTTAAATTTAAGCCTGACAAAACTGAGGTCCTACTCATTTCACTCTAATTCTCCGCCACACTGGTTAGAAACTGGCTGGCCTCTACTAATATCTTAAACTGAACTATGACCTTAATGGAAAGTGCCAAATTGCTTTTGTTTAATTTCGGACATTGCCTGAGTCTTCACAAACACATCAATATCATGGCCAAAAGACCAATCATGAGCTCAGACTAATTAGTTGGATAAACCTTGTTTTACCAGAATAGGACCTTAAAGCAGTAATTCAGGCTTTGTTCCTCATCAGATTTCAATTATCTATTCTGACTGGTATTTTGAAAATTCATGCAGACCGTCCTCAAAGCTATATTTCATGGTGAAGCCTGAATTAATTCTGGGACAGGACCCTTTAATCACATTATTTCTATATTGATCACTCTGAGCAGTTCCCCATTGAAGCCAGAACTATGCGTAAGCCTGTGTGCTTAGCACAGAACCTTTATCATTCTGACCACTCCCGTTATCTGGCCATGAAGCCTAAGGTTTCAGAAGGACTTAAGCAGCTTCAGAGGTCTGATATTCTTCTCCTTGAGATACTTGATTTCAACAAAAATGCATATTAAATTTTTCTCAGGCTGTGCACCTAAAATTTAGAACAGTTAGTCCTATAGCTGTGCTATTCCACCCGCTTCTCCAAAAAAGTACTGAAAAACCTGTTTCTCCCCCTCTCTCTCTAAATCCTTTCTTTCATCATTAAATCTCAAGTATAGCAGTTATTACAATTAGATGCTACCCCAGATGGGGGACTTTGTTTCAGTTGCCGAAATCAGATCTACTTTGGGTTTATTGTCTTCTTGTACGTCTGCCTCACTTGTTATACCGGTTACATCTTATTCACTATTTTATGTTGCCTTTTCTATTTATGTACCTATGCTATATTGCTGTATTAGGAGCGGTGTTGTAAGTCAAATATAAGTGTATAGCTCTAACTAGGACTGTAGATCTATGTATGTAGGACTAGTCTTCTTTAAGAAAGATCTGATTATTTGCATATAAACTTTAAGTGTGCTTTAAGTGTGCTACCTATAAATATACATCATATTTTTTAATTCACTAGCTCTGTATCACTTCAGGTTTTTCATATTCGTTTTATACTCTGCATTATCACCACCGCTCCTGCATAATTTTATTATGCCACTGATCTATGTATGTGCTGCGTCACTGGTGGGTGTAGGCACTACACAAGCAAATGCTAAATAAATGAAAAGATAAAGACATTAGTTTTTAAACCTGAGCCCAGTTGTTCTCTGAAAGAATGCAGCAGGAACTAGTAGTGTATGTTCACCATATGCTGACAGATCTGTTGGTAATCAAAACACACAGCAGTCCATTTCGTGTTACTGTGGATTAGCGTCAGGGCTTGAAACATACAGCAGAATATCATATTGTTACAACCACTGGTATTTCTGAAATGCTATTACAAGATTGTAATAAACTTAAAAGGAATAATTATGTCCAATTTACTTGATGTTCTCCATCCTGTCTGAACAGCTTAACTTCATTCCGCGGCACACAATTTTTATATTTCCATGCGCCTTATAGCACTTTATTTTGCTCTGATTGTTCTCTTTTTTCTTTATTCCTTTATTCATTGCTTCATTGCTTCATTTCTTCCTTCATAAAACAGATCTGCATTTATATTTAATTAAGCACAGCAATGTGCATAGCCTTATATTAAATTTCAAAGCAGCAGCCCAATATGCCCCAGAGCTTATCTCACCATCCGCACGAGAAATACTGGAGTATCAAATCACAGGTGGCTAGATTAACAGATTGAGCAAAATAATGTGTCTCATTAATGTCCATCATTAAAGTAATATGCCATGTTTTTATTACGGTGATGTAAAATATTGATATGCAAGATTTCAGATTTTTTACAACATTGATCATATTGAATATCTCTTTTTCAGGTGCAGAGTACAGCTTGGAATACTTGCCATGGACAATAATGTAGAAGCTTACCATATAAGTAGTAAGTACAAAACATTGTTTAATGTAGATTGTATCTAAATACAATATAAAATACAAAAAGTGACAATGGGTGTGAATACTGAGCCAAGCAGTTTGCAATGGGAAGTAGTGCTAAATTAAGTGCCATCTGTGTAAGAGAGGGTTAAGTACAAGTCAAGGTTGAATGAATGAAATGCTGTTTGTATTGCAGAACTATAACCGACAAATGGATGCCCTGGTGCTCAACAATTTAGCCAACAACAACCAGACAGCTCAGCTAGATATAGGGGGTTTTAACAAAAAACATGCTTTGAACATTTTATGAAATTTAAGATGATCAATGTCCAGACAAAGGGTAACAAAGACCAGATTCCACGATTTATCTGCTAAAAAGCAAATGATCTTCCTCCTGCACTGATCTCTTTGCTGCACGGTGCTACCAACAATCCAGCTGAAGAAGAACAAAGAACCCGAAAAGGGAAGTACCTAAAAAATTTGTCCTCCAAGTATTTCTGTACAGTTAAATGTACATATTTATTTGACTGCCTTATGTGTCAAGCAAAGTGCCTTAAACAAAATTCTTTTGACTCATAAGCAAGCGCTTCTGAAGCAAGAGTGGCCAAGTAAGGATAGCTATGAGCTCTTAGTTTTAAATAAAAAAATAAACACATTTTTTGAACAACTTGTAGCCTTGTCAGTAATATATTTGGGGGCTCCCCGGGTACAATACATTCCTATAATCTAGACAGTGAAAACATCAATAGTTGCACTGTCGACTCAAAAAAGAAAAACAGTCAGAGTGTGTACTTTGCATAGTAGTTTGAGATATAAGAAACAAGAAGTCGCTTTCTTCACCTGCTCTGATAAAGAAAGTTTATGATCAAACAGAAAAGCTTAATTCTTAACAGATAATATTGAAATTGGAAGTCCAGTAAATATATTGTCCCTGACCAGAATGAATAACTGACCAGAAAACGTAGCTGATTGAGTCGCAGAAACAAGAAACCATAAAATGCTTGACCCATAAAAGGAAGATTCTCATTTTACAGATCTTATGATTATCTTTCTCATAACTACAAATTCAAAACATGTCAACACAAAACGTCATGGTCATTGGCTGCCCCTATAACAGTACTTGTTTAATCCTTCTTTGATGTGCTCCTCCTTCAATGGGTTAGAATGCAGTACACTAATTACTAATTACAGGGATTTAATAATGATAGGGTATTCAGATCACATCAGAGAATTATTTAGATGAACTATCTTTCAACAGATATCTGATACCAAACCAAAAGGAAACCTACTGTTTTTGGGAAACAATATATATACTTGAATCATAGTTCCTGTTTTTGTTCTAAAGATACAATTTTTTAAACGAGTACGTAAATACATGAAGGTTAACAGTGTTATCCAAACGAGTAAATATAAGAGAACTGCAATTCTTTGTTCCTGTGAGCAAAGCGTTAATATACCCACATATATAAATGTCGAGGTTACATGGTAAATGAACTTCCTATATTGCTTTAAGTGCACTTGCTCGTTAATCATATTAGATCACATAAATACATAAGGCCCCTAGTAAATGTATATGTGGCCTAATCAATCATAAAAGGGTGGAACCAAAATTGCACTGCTCCACTATGAAGCAGAAGTACTGCAATCATTGTAGATGCTGCAATTCTAACAGTTGTTCATCTGCTACACAAAAAGCAAAAACTATAATAAACACTTTTAAGAAACTAGGCTTGGACAGCCTTTTCCATCATTCACTAGCTCGTCAGTAATAGCACAGGCGGGTCCATCCCTACACAAACAGGAGCACTCTGTCATAAAATGCTAGTTTTCTTCTCTTCACCAGAAGACGACAGGACACCCCAGATGTGTTTGAATCTCAGTGAGACTTATGAGGGAGATTGTGTCTGAATCTCAGTTTACATAATGTGAGGAGTTCTCGTCATATTACAAATAGGATGACAAAACTGAGAGACATAAAATTAAGAAAATGCTTCCTTATTGTCCAGGCACTTGGAATACAGCTAGACAGTATTTCTTTAATCTTTTTCAGTTCATCTGTGCCACTATAGATGAGTCACCCGTTGGCAGATTAGGCCAAGACTGACCCAAAAGGAGTAGGCTTCTCCAATCTGCCTAACCCCATTCTCTCTCTCAGAGAGACAATGAGCGACCTCAGACACATTCTGTCTCATTAGTTAGCTTAATAAAACTTTGTGAAGGCTTCTTGACAAATTGACTTTAATTATTCATGAATCTTCATAAATCAATACCAGCACATTTAGTTTTTGTAAATCATGCCGTACATACATTTTTCATGAAGAGATTACATAATTTACTTTTTATCTTTCGAATTGTTTACATTTAGAATTTTTTCCAGGCCTATATAATCTGAAAATAGCTACAATACCCTCACATTTTTCTTTATAACTTAGGTATCAATGTAATACAGAGTAATAACAGAAAAATACCAGAAAACATTTTGAGTAGGTATCTGGAGACTATCCCCATCGCTAAAAAGTACAAGCATTGCCAATGCCAATAAGTCTGGCTTTAAAGGAATGTTGTATGGAAATGTGAAGCATGACAAGTAAAAACCATGGAAATGGATATGTATTTGTGTGGAAGCAAAGAGCTGTAGATTAATATTGGTGTAGGTTAAAAGGTCAGGTGACAGTTGCACGGTCAAGCCAAACCTAAATATCTCTCCCATCTGTTCTGTTGCCAGAGAAAAACACCATACATTATCTAGTTATCTAAGAAACTTTAATAGCATGCCAATGTCTTGTGTGTGCAAGTTCAATCTTAGGCAACTGGATAAATAAACAAAATGATCACAGCTGTGTGGAGGGCAAGCACTTTTTGGTGTGGAAGCACACAACTTAAGCCCAATCAAAACATGTACTGCTGACTCCCAACATGTGGGCGGTGCCAAAGCCCTTCTCTAGTGATGGTCACATAATTGTCTGGTGCCAGTTGCACTGTCAAGCCAGACCATAAAAAGGAATAGAAGCAAATCAACCAGTGAGACTTCCACAGGGTTGGCTCTCCTTCACATTTAGCACAGCTTGCCACAGTGCCACCTGTTTATTTATTGTTCTCCTGTTTACTCTCAAGCAAGGGGGAAACATTATTGAAGAACTGTAAAGGCAGATTGTAACTGTTAGTTCATTAGCCCACCAATGGCTCACTTAGACTTCTTGAAGCCACATCCCATTTTCGTGGCCAATAATAGAGAAATCCAATAGAGGCAGGAGCATGAAAGATGCTCACTTGTCTAGTTCCTCTCTGGCCTTCCACACACACACACCACATAAGTATATATTACATGTCTGCTTGGGTTCTTTTATTACACGAAATGCAGTGGTATTTCACTGGCAGCCCTATAATATTTTCCATATTTTAGTTAAATTACATCATAAAGACAGCGGGTGCAGAGCTTCATCAGTGCCCATTTTTGTATAAAATGGGCACATATCCCTTCATGAAATCTAAACCAAAACGGGAACATTCAAAATGCAATTAGGGCACACTGATTATTGAACATTGGGGGAAAAGCTTCAACAGTCTCTGAGGGTGTGTGCGATTACTCATAAAGACGACATTATTAGGCAAATTTATTGACCCAAAGACCCAAGGCAGACAAAAGGCAGGTTTTTAAGTTTTTTTCGGATGGGAAAGATCTGTTTAAAAACACGGAGGTGTGATGGAAGACTGTTTCAGTGTTTAGCAGCATACACGGAAATGGCCCAACTACCCGCATGGACACGGCGGTGCAGTGGAACCAGAACTAAATTAGATGAAGAGGGTCTCAGGAGGCAAGACTAGGTATAATGTGAAAAATTATTTTAATGATAAACAGGACTAGTTCATGATAGACCCAATGAGCCAAACACTGGTGCTTAAAGATGATTCTTTTTGTGAAGGGGAGTCAATGAAACGAGACAGAAGGCTGAAAATCCATCTAACAGCTGTGTTTTTAATTTGTTATGCTGGAGGTGCACAATTAGGTGGTAACTAGAGCCTAGATAAAAGAGAGTTGAAATAGTCGATGCAGCTTAAAATAACCACTTGTACTATCAGATAGCGAGATACAAAAGTAAAAAAAGACAAACGTTTTCTTTGTAGCTTCAATTGGAAGTAACAAGTGGATGAAATGTTGTTGACCTCGAATGTAAGAGACAGGTCTTGAATGAAACAGACACCGAGGATATGGATGGGGGTAGCTGGAAGGTGCAAAACACCGAATTGAGAGGGCCAAAAACCAGCTGGCCAAAACTGAAATTAGTTTTTACCACACACTATAATGATCTCAGTTTTATGTGTTGTGTTTGAGGGAACTGTTATTCATCCATGAGATGGAGTAGAAAATGCAATTTTTAAATCTTTCCTTTGCCGCAGGGGTTTGGTCATCAAGATCGACCAAAATTTTAATGCCATTTGTGCAACCAAATCAAACGGAAATGGAGGATTGAGTGAGGTGAGCCAGAGAGAGAGAGCATACCGATTAAAAATAGTGGGGCTGAGGACAGATCACTGTAGGACCCCATGACAAAGTGAAATCTAAGCAAAATGGGAGGAGATAGAATGCTTGGGCACGACCGTGAGGATATGAGAAAATCCAGACAAGAGCCTCTCTCTGGATTGCAGATGCAAAAAGATGGTCAAAAAGATGGTCAAGGGAAACCGTATTGAAGACCAGGAAGAGATCAAGAAGGATGAGGGTGGCGTAGCTACCCTTGTCCACTTTCATGAAAGGGAGTCATACGAGGACTGAGAATGAGGCAGATCCAGTACTGTTCGAAGGTCTGGACCACAGCTGAACCATATCAAGAATATGATTGGACTCCAATAAGGTGGAATACTGTGTATTCTGTTATTTTCCTGCACTTTGATAGGGAGAGGAAATGGAGAAATGGGTCGAAAATTACTCAGGGCAGATGGATCTGCTGAATGTTTCTTTAACAGAAGAAGCCCTAGGGCTTGCTTCCAGGCAGTAGGAACATAAGATGTAGAAATACATTTATTGCAGATGGACTTGTGGAGTGATGTCACTTTTTCCAAGATGAAGAAAATGGATGGGGTAGGGATCCAGAGGGGATCCAAAATGCATGAATAACCTTGCTCAGTATGGTCCAAAAATAAATGTTAGGTCCAAAAATAAATGTTAGAACTTAGGATGAGGTGGAAAGACCACCAGTTGGCAGGGTAACAGGTGGGGTGTGCTCATTTCTACATGAAGATACTGGGAAGGCTTTGCAATACTCAACTTTGTCAGCAAAGGTGGTGTAAAGATTGTCAAAGAGCACTTGTGAGGGCTAAAAACTGGTAGAGCAGCATTAGAGGTTGGATAGAGAGTGGGCAAGCTAAAAAAGTCCTTTCTAGAATTGCGAGAGTAAAGGATGCAGGTTGCAAAATAATTAAATATAGAAGAATGGACAATTGTTTTGTACGAATTGAGGGCCGACAGATAGGTGGTTTTTACAATGAAGTTTGGCATCTTTGAGTTGTTGTATTAAAAGAGCACTGGAGGATGAAGATGGTGTCCTCTAGAGGTGGAAGCTGGAATTCTATTGTTCAGTACACCCGCAATTCAGTTTTTACATTTGACAAGTTTGTAATCTAAAGATGAGTTGAGATGCGGGTTCACATAGATGAGAGTGAGGCAGAAATATTCTCTACAGCAAGTTTGGAGCAAGGAATTGAATTGTTTAGGCCTCTGGCACTCTTCGGACAGAGTGGCTGGTGCTGTACATGGGTGGTGTGCGAACAAATTCACATGGGTTTGAATTACCAGCAGATTGTCTTCCCGTCCGTCTAATTTAAATTGCTGCATGCTCTCAACTTTGAGGGGCCAGGGCTGTGGCCAAGATGCTGTTGCTAGTCAAACAATGTACATCAGTAAAAAAACTCAATGTAACCACTCAATGTAACCATTTAGGGAGCGGGAAGACTAAAATGAGAATCATACTGGAGCCCAGAAACTCTGTGTCAACACCGAGCTTCCAATATGCAATACCTTCTGGTAAAGTAAGTGAAAAGTTAAAATACAAGTTAGAAATAGAAATACATAAAATCAATACATTCAATAAAATATCGTCCAAGCACAGCCTGCTGGTGAGGTACTTCCAGAAGAGAGGATTTAAGTTGGAGGGGAGTTGTGGACTCCAAAAATACAAGGAAACTCCGAAAATATAAGGAAAATAATGTTGATCAGAATTTGAGAAAAACAAACAAACGCAGAGGGCTCTTTCATGCACAGGTGATTCTCGCTGTGATTCCTATTTGTGGAAGCAATGGAAAATCTGAACATTCTAATGCAATCAAAGCATGCTATTAGCTTTCCATTTCTGGCAGTAACTTCAACAGTCTCTGTGCATAACTGCTGTCTATTGTGTAATCAACAGTCTAGTTATGAAAGCTGAGCATTCTAACGGCAATCAGGGTCCAGAGTAAACTTTTCCTTGCTGGTAGTGGCTTCAACAATCTCCAATTGTGTTTGCTAGGGTAGCAACGTATGTTGTAACTGAAACCATATATGCTCAGCTACATAAAAAATACTTTTCTTTTCACTGTCAACAACAAAATAGTATAGCCCAATATTCCAGTTACTGTTCTTAAACAGCCTTTCACTGTTTGAAAATGTTTTTTTTTGTATGCTTATTGCACACAAATAAACAGCTAAAATAAAGAATACAGGACAGGTAATTGTTAGAAATAGGGGTCTCTAGTTGGCAATAGTTTGCACCCTGTCCAAGTAGGGACTCTTCCTCTAGTCAGGAAAAGGGAGTTACTCACCCAGATAACCCCAGCTCAAACCCTTGGTAGCTTGGCACGAGCAGTCAGGCTTACCCCTCAGAGACAATGTGTAAAGTATTTGTACATAACACACACAGTGAAAACACTGCAAATGGACACCACACCAGTTTAGAAAAATAAAGTATCTTTATCTAATCCAAACAAGACCAAAATGACAAATATCCAACATACACAATTTAAAATATGACTTTTAAAAGGTTTCAAGCAATTCTGTCCATGGAACTCAATGGATGCAGTGATTTTACACAAAGTAGCTCAGATGCGTCATACTCCACAAGGCAAAACATCTGCAGAGGAGGGAAGCGTCGGAAAACACAGCGATGCTTCGGTTCCTGAGTCCACGGGGAGGCGATGCATCAGATCTGCTGCACGCAGGAGAAGTGTTGCGTCGAATCTGGACTGTAGGGGGAAGCAATGCATCAAAATCTGGTTCTGGTCTGCGGGTGATGCGTCGGAAAAACTTGGCACATAGGTGCGATGTGTGGAAATCTGGTCGTGCTGGAAGTTGATGCGGCGGCAGCAAACAGACGCTGTGTCGATTTCTTCAGCTGTGATCCCATGATGTGTTGATTCTTACAGCAGGGCCTATGCCAGACTCAGGGCGGGGGTCTCAGACTTCGGAAACACGGTGAGCTGAACTCGGACTGCGTCCGTTTCTTCAGCTGCTGACAGGCACTGCATCGATTTGTTCAGCCACATGCCAGCGGTGCGTGAAAAGTTCTCCTGCACGAAGGCGCTGCATCAGAAAAAACAGGCGCTGGAAGGGAGATGCATCAATTTTGATGGTTCTAAGCAGGTCTTTGCAGCAAGAACAATCTTCAAGGGCCCATAACTGGATTTGGCACCACAAGGCAGGCCAGAACTCCCAGCAGTGGGTTCAGAGATGCTGCAGAGGAAGTCTTTTATGGCCCTGAGACTTCCAACAGGAGGCAAGTACACACAAGCTCTTGGAGAAACTTCACAAGGAGGTTACAAAGCAAAGTCCAGGCCTTTCCTCTCCAAAGCAGAAGCAGCAACTGCAGGCCAGCCCAGCAAAGCAACACACAGTAAAGGGACAATACTCCCCCTCACAGCTCTTCAGCTCTTCTCATTGGCAGAGGTTCTTCTTGATCCAGAAGTATTCTAAAATTCTGGGGTTTTAGGTATGATACTTATACCCCTTTTGACTTTTGAAGTAGGAATTCTTCAAAGAATTGTCTTTGTAGTGCACACGCTTTTGTTCTGCCTGGTCCTGGCTCCAGACACACCCCAAGGGGGTGGAGACAGCATTGTGAAAGGCCAGGCACAAACCTATTCAGGTGCAGGTGACAGCTTCTCCCACCACTCTAACTCAGGAAGGCCCATCAGCCTGGTGATCTAAACTCCCTTTGTATGGCTGTCTAGAGTGAATGCACAAATAGGCCCATGTCAGTCTAAACCAGACGTTGATTCCACAGGCAGACAGAGGCACAAGATGGTTAAACAAGTAGATGCCCACTTTCTAAAAGTGGCATTTTCAAACACACGATTTAAAAACCACCTTTAGTAGAAGATGTGTTTTTAAATCCTGAGCTCGGAGAGCCCAAACTCCAAATCTCTAGCTGGTCCAAATAGAAAGTTACACTTGTAAAATGTTACAAGGCAGCTCCAATGATAACCTATGGGAGAGCGAGTCCGTGCAATAGTGAAAAACGAAATTGGCAGTAAAACACACCAGTACATGTCCTACCTTTCACATACACTGCGCCCTGCCCATGGGCGTACCTTGGGACTACCTTAGGGGTGCCTTACAATTAGTAAAAGGTAAGGTTAGGGCCTGGCAAGTGGGTGTACTTTCCAGGTCGACATAGCAGTTTAAAACTGCACTCACAGACACTGCAATGACATGCCTAAGACACATTTACAGGGCTACTCATGTGGGTGGCGATATCAGTGCTGCAGGCCCACTAGTAGCATTTAATTTACAGGCCCTGGGCACACACAGTGCACTTTACTAGGGACTTATCAGTAAATCAAATATGCCAATCATGGAGAACCAAATAGAATTACAATTTACACAGAGAGCATATGCACTTTAGCGCTGATCAGCAGTGAAGTGCCCAGAGTCCTAAAGCTAACAAAAAAAGGGTCAGAAAAATAGGAGGCAAAAGGCAAAAAGTCGGGATAAACCTGCAAAAAGGGCCGGGTCCAACAGTAATTTGTTTGACATGTTCCTATATTGCCATCTGAGGGTTCGGGTGATATTAACAAATGAGTATTTCTTTGGCCTTGTAGTTTTTAAATGCCACAAGAACTCCCTGATATCAATGTCACTTCATATTACATAGTTATACCATGGTGGGCATTCCCGCACAAAATGTGAAACGCTGGAATTTCATCCTTTTTATTCTGCCATCAGAGCAGCTGTTACGTGGATGGGAAAATATATAAAAGCACAGTTGCTTTTTGAAGCACGGTAATAACTGGGCAATGTATTTACCTGAATGCTGTCTGTGTTCATGTAAATAGTTAAATTTTTCAGACCCCTGACAGTGCACTTCAAAGCAAAATCCCCAGCAGGGAAGTCTGTGTGCAGCGCCTGCTTTCATGGACCCCCTAGCAGGCAAGATCCACACTCAAGCACCCCTGGTGAGAATTTTTCCTTGAAGAGCACTGTCAGGGACCAGCCAATACAATTAACTTAATATAATTACCATTCGGTGAATTACGGTGGCCGACCCCAGACAGTGGCGAGTGGCACAATAATTCCTCATTGCTTGCAATCGTCAATGCCCCCTGCATTCCTCCCTTTTTTCGATCTGTTGCATGTGGATGTGGAAGCATGGAAATTGGCCACAGTTCCACATCTGCTTAACACAGGTGGGAAAAAAGGAGTTTCACCCATCTCTAAATTCTATTTGTATTCTACCTTTTGTAGTATACCTACTTGATATTCAGCAGCAGGTTACCCACATGGGTGATAGTGTGCTTTATAAAGACACATACCATAACATATTCCATTTTCAGCTATCAAAATTTGCATTTCAGGGGAATATAACTTATTCTGAGTAAAGCTAGTTTTACCTTAGGGTGTGCAAGATGAAGGGTGTGTTGATCATTTCCAAGGTTACATAATGGGTGAAAGCTTTAGGTATTTGTTGACAAAAGATTTCCCTCCATTTCATTCCATGTCCTCTCACTGTCATCATCTTTAGGTTTTTTGTGAAAAGGCTGGTACAGAGATGTGACAAATTGTTTACTCCTGTATTCAGAGACATTTTAAGGCATGGGCAAAGCGAAAGATTGCACAGGGTCCCCACCTGCCAAGGGGCCCCCTGATAAAGTGAATGGGACAGTCGAAATTCCTGTCATAATTACCTTGCTCATAAAAAACATTTTCATTTTCTAACTTTGCAACCAAGCATGCTTAAGAGAACCTTGGGGCTGGATTTACTAAGGGCTTATACTAGGGCAAAGTCACATAGAGTGACACGAAGCAGGGCAAACTCTTGTAGGGGTATTTAGTTTCCAGTCCAAAAACATTTTTGCAATGCAAAGGTGCCCTTTTCTCAGTGCAAAAAGTGTTTTGCAACACTTTGCATTAAGGGCTGTTACTTGGGTGTTTCTTGGGAAGATTAGAGCAAAGCCAGAACTACTGAGATAGCCAGACTTCTGTGCATGAAAAAGCTTGCTTGAAGCAGGCACTAACACGAAGAAGTGCTTTCGTTTCTCCAAACATTCTAAACATTGCATGTGTGCTGCACTGTACAGCACACATGCAATATGTGGAATGTTTAAGAATTTTCCAGTCATAGGATTTTTCTGGAAGAGTACGCGTAGAGCAGACCACATGCACATACCTTTGCACAATGGTACAAAGGATGTGCGTGGTGCTTGGCCACCAGTTTGTGCATCAGCGCAGGGGAAATGACCAGCAGAAGGCCATTTTTTATAAATATGGCACCGCTTTCTCCCCTTCGCACAATGTAGCTCAGCAACTTTGGTTGCTGCGCTGCATGGCACTAAAAATAATATATCTGCCTTAAGTGTGCATGCCTGGTCTGCCCAGCCTTAACCCACCCTCACACTCTCAGGCAGTTGGTAGCAATTACATTATAAATTATTCTTTCTGCATCATTTCTCCTTCTTACTTTACCTCACCTCATCTACCTTAATTAGCCCTCTCTCTTAACCTTTTTATCTCTACATTTCTGTGCACCTTCACCCTCTCTATCACAGCTCTCTCTATCTCACCTTTATCAACCTCGCCTCTCTCGCAATATATACAGTATACCGGACTCGACTTCATCTCCCTCTCCTCTCTACCTCTTTCATGACCTTGCTCATCTCTCTATCACCCTTTGTGCTTTTCAATCCCCTCTCATTACCCCAACTCTCTCTACCTCATTCCTCTCTCTGTCCCTCACTGCTCTTTTTCATCTGCCTCTTGTACTTCTACTCCATCTACTTCACTTCTCGCACCACCTCATCCATATCTTTACCTCACCTCTCTCTCTCCTTGGCCTTACTACTTTACTACCCTCTACCTCTTCATTCTTTCTCTACCTCACCACTCTCTCACACCTCTTTATCTAATTTTTTTGTTGTTGCAGATTTATATAGCATGAACTCGACCCGAAGGTATTGGAGCGCTTTACATGAGCACCAGTTATGTTACACAAGGACAATCAATCAATCAATCAATTAGGGGAATTGTAAGCGCGCTACTCACCCGTGAGGGTCTCAAGGCGCTGGGGGGCGGAGGGGGTTTAGCAGTTCCATTCAGTCGAAAAGCCAGGTCTTGAGAGCCTTCCTGAAGGTGTTCAGGGAGGGGGCGCGTCTGATGTCGATCGGAAGCTCGTTCCAGGTCTTGGCCGCGATGTAGGAGAAGGCTCTTCCCCCTGTTTTGACTCTGCGGATGCGTGGGGTTTCGGCGAGGGCGAGGTTGGCAGATCGGAGGTTCCTTTTTGGTGCGTGGAAGGTGATTCTGTCGTTGAGGTATTGGGGTCCGGTGTTGTGTAGGCATTTGTAGGCGTGGGTGAGTATCTTGAAAGTGACTCTAAATCAATCAATCAATCAGGGCATTGTAAGCGCGCTACTCACCCGTGAGGGTCTCAAGGTGCTGAGAGGGGGGGGGGGTTCGCAGATCTGTTTAGCCGAAGAGCCAGGTCTTGAGGGTCTTCCTGAAGGTGTTCAGGGAGGGGGCGCGTCTGATGTCTGCCGGTAGCTCGTTCCAGGTCTTGGCTGCAATGTGAGAGAAGGATCTTCCGCCTGCTCTGGCTCTGTGGATGCGCGGGGTTTCGGCCAGTGCGAGGTTGGAAGATCGGAGGTTTCTTTTGGGTACGTGGAAGTTGATTCTGTCGTTGAGGTATTTGGGTCCGTTGTGTAGGCATTTGTAGGCGTGAGTGAGGATTTTGAAAGTGACTCTTTTCTCCACGGGAAACCAGTGGAGACTTCGAAGGTGTTGGCTGATGTGTTCGTGTCGGGGGATGCCGAGGATGAGTCTGGCGGCGGTGTTCTGTATTGTTTGGAGTTTGCGGAGTAGGGACTTGTTGATGCCGGCGTAGAGTGCGTTTCCATAGTCCAGTCTGCTGGTGATGAGTGCGTGGGTGACTGTCTTCCTTGACTCAGGGGGGATCCACTTGAAGGTCTTGCGGAGGATGCGGAGGGTGTTGAAGCAGCTGGAGGTGACGGCGTTGACCTGTCGGTTCATGGTGAGTGATGAGTCGAGTACGATGCCGAGGTTCTTGGCGTGGTCTGAGGGGGTAGGTGGTCTTCCAAGGGCGGTCGGCCACCGGGTGCTGTCCCATGCAGAAGGGGTGGTACCGAGGACGAGGACTTCTGTCTTCTCGGCATTGAGCTTCAGGCAGCTGTTGCTCATCCAGGTTGCTACATCCTGCATTCCTTCCTGGAAGTTGAGTCTGGTTGTGGTGGAGTCCTTGGTGAGGGAGAGGATGAGCTGGGTGTCGTCGGTATAGGATACTATGTTGAGGCCGTGCTGTCGGACGATGGAGGCAAGGGGGGCCATGTAGATGTTGAAGAGGGTTGGGCTGAGCGATGATCCCTGGGGCACTCCGCAGTTGTTTTCTGTGGGTTCGGAGAGGAAGGGTGGCAGTCTGCGCGTTTCCAGTCGTCGGGGTAGTGCCGGTCTCGAAGGTGGCGTTGATGGTGCGCCGTAGTTCTGGTGGTATGGCGGCTCTGTGGTAGATGTGTGGTGGGCAGGGGTCTGTGGGGGCCCCCCGAGTGGATGCCTTTCATGGGCGAGGCGGCGTCTTCGGTGGAGATCGGTGTCCAGGGGGAGATGGTGGGCTGGCTGGTGTTGCCGGATGAAGGGGAGGTTGCGGAGTCATATGTATGGTCGTTGAAATCGTCGTAGAGGTTTTTGATCTTAAGGTGGAAGTAGGATCCGAGCTTGTCGCAGAGGTCCTGGGAAGGGGTGATGACCGTGGCTTCGCAGGGGGGCTTGGTGAATTTCTGGATGACACTGAATAGTTCTTTGGAGTTGCTGGAGTTGGCGAGGATTTTGTTGTGGATGAAGGTCCTTTTGGTGGTTCTGATGTGTTGGTGGTATTTCGTTATGGCGTTCTTGTAGGTGGTGTAGTTTTCTGGCGTTTTGTTGTTTCTCCAGTTCTTCTCCAGGCGTTTGCATGTGCGTCTGGTTTTTTGGAGGTCGGTGGTGAACCAGGCGGCTTTCCTGGGGCGTTGTCCGTTGGAGTTGCGTAGTGGGCGAGCTTGTCTGCACAGTTGGAGATCCATGTGTGGAATTCCCTGGCTGCGAGGTTTGCGTCGGTTGTAGCGGTGGGGGTGTTGTGGTTGAGGGTGGAGTTGAGCTGCTCCTCGGTGACTCTGCTCCAGTTCCTTTGAGGGGGTGCAAAGCTGGTTTGGGCGGCTTGGGTTTGTCAATGAGGAAGTGTACGCAGTGGTGGTTGGTCCACGGGGGTTGTGTGGTGTGACTGAAGTGGACGTTGTTTCCTCCTGCGAAGATGGGGTCGAGGCTGTGTTCTGCCTTGTGGGTTGGTGTGGTGATGAGCTGCTTCAGTCCGATGTTGGCGAGGTTGTCCAGGAGGGTAGTGGAGTAGGGGTCGCTGGCGTTGTCGAGGTGGAAGTTCAGGTCACCGATGAGTATGTAGTCTGTAGTGGCGATGGCGTGGGGTGCGATGAGGTCGGTGATTGAGTCGGCGAAGAGGGCCCGGGGCCGGGGGGGGTCTGTAGGTGAGGGTGCCACATATTGTGGAGTTGGGGCCGGTCAGGACCTGGAAGTGCAGGTGTTCAGCGGCGGGTAAGGTGTCGCTGGAGGTGGAGAGGCGGGGGGAGTTTTTGTGCGCAATGACGAGGCCTCCTCTCGGGTGGTTGGGGCGGTCCTTCTTCTGGATCTTGTATCCGTCCGGGATGGCGATATCCGGTGCGGAGGAAGCGTTGGTCCAAGTTTCTGTAAAGAAGGCGACGTCGGGTGAGAGGGTGTCGAGGAGGTTCCAGATCTCCACGGCGTGTCTGTGTAAGGAGCGCACATTGAGGAGGATGCATCTCAGGGCGTCGGTGGTGTCAGCGGTCGGGCGGTGGTGAAGGTTTTGCAGCAGTGGCGGCATGAGAACTGGCCGAGGGTCTTGTTCGGCGTGGACTGCTGGCAGTTGTTATTTCTTCTGGGGTTGAGTGCAAGGAGGGCGACTGAGTTGTAGCGGTAGATGGTGGGAGACCCAGGGTCTCTGGCGCAGGTCGCGGTCGGGTCGCGGACGGGCGCAGACGGGCTTGACTTTGGCGCGCCAGCGACGTGACCGCACAGCGGCCGCCATTAAATAGGGAAGGAGGGGGGGACATGCAGCTGGGAGGCAGGAATCGGGGATCGTCAGGGGGGAGGGGCCGCAGGGGCAGCAGCGGCGGGAAACAGAAGCAGCGCAAATACAAAAGTAAGCAAAATGCTCAGAGATACAGAATCAATTAAAGGATTAAAATAACGAGGCAAAAATATTAAAGAAGGCAGAATGCTGAGCGAAGATAGCAGTGCAGGCAGGGGTACGGGCCAATTACCAGGCGGAGGTGGGCGGCAGGAGCGGGCACCAGCGGCACAGACAGCGGCCTCGAACCCTATCAGGTGGAGGTCAGCGTGTCAGCGGCAGGGCACTACACAGCGGAGCTGCTGGGGGGAGAGCTGGCCCTATACCAAAGGTCAGAGGTCTTGCTCACGCTCCACCGCAGCGGCCGCCATTATATAGGGAAGGGGGAGGGACGTGCAGCTGGGAGGCGGGAGCGGGGACCGTCAGGGAGGAGGGGCCGCAGGGGCAGGAAACAGAAGCAGCGCAAACACAAAAGTAAGCAAAATGCGCAGAGATACAGAATCAATTAAAGGATTAAATTAACGAGGCAAAAATATTAAAGAAGGCAGAATGCTGAGCGGAGATAGCAGTGCGGGCAGGGGTACGAGCCAATTATCAGGCGGAGGCGGGCGGCAGGAGCGGGCACCAGCGGCACAGACAGTGGCCTCGAACCCTATCAGGTGGAGGTCAGCGTGTCAGCGGCAGGGCACTACACAGCGGTGCTACTGGGGAGTGAGCTGGCCCTAGACCAAAGGTCAGAGGTCTTGCTCCTACCTCACATGCTCCTCACCACATCTTTCTACTCCACCACTCTCTTAGTAGCTAACCTCTCAGTTTACCTCACCATCAGTTCTCTGCCTCTCCTTTCCACCTCCCCTTTCTCTTAGTCTACCTCTGTTCCCTTTCCACCACCTCTAAATATTGTACTCCATTCTGTCTACCCATTGTTCTCTATCTCTACCCCTTTTTCTCTATCATCAACTCCTCTCTGGACCTCTTTTTACATTCCAACTTCCCCCTCCACCTCAACGTCTCAATCTCTTTCTCTCTACCTCACCATCTCCTCCTCTTTCAACTCCTTAACTCTATATGAACCTGACCTCTCTTTCTTAATTTCAAATAGGTCTCTCAATTTCCAAATCTTGCTCTACACTTCTCTTTCTATCCTTCACCCCTCTCTCTACCTTTCTCTTTTTCCCACTACTCTCTTTATCTAACCCATTTTTCTAAACCTGTTGTTATTTTACTCTGTCTAGCATCTCTTTGTTTTTCCTTAAGTCTCTCCGTCTACCTCTACCTGTCCTACCTCTCTCAACACACCCCTTGGAGTACTTTTCTGTCACTCTTTACATTTACTTTACTTTATCTATACCTCTCTATCACATTCTAAAAGCTTGCCTATTTTGCTACGTCTTTTTCTCTACCTACATCTTCCTCTTTCTATTGCTTTTCAACTTTCCTTCTAGCTACCGCATGGGTCTCTATTTACTTTTCTTCTCTCCCTACCTCACATATCATTCTACTACATCATCTTTATTACTTCTCCCTGTACTTCATGTCTCTCACTACACTGTTCTCCTTATGTCTCTGTCACTCTCATGTATCCTACCCGTCCCGTTTCTCGTACTAAGCAGGGTCACTGGGAACAATCCAGAGAAGTGCAGACATATAAAGGAGAAAAGGGACAAGGCAGGAGAAGAGAAATTATGAGACATGTATTAGATTAGTGTAATGGTGAAAATCCTCAGAACAGCGCTTCTATTTTCACTGTTGCAGAAATATGTCAGTAGTGAAGGGGGTATATTTGTGCTTACAAATATTCTGCAACCAAAGCTTCAATCTCAAGTGCTTTGTACATATGTCATATTTTAAAACCAAGCACTAGTCCAATAACCATCTAACAAGTCACCCTGATGTCACAGATGTACCCACCGTGGGGGTCTACAGGGTACCCTTTCAAAGCAAAGGTTGAAGGGTGCACATGCAACAAATGGCACGGTGTCTTTACAGCAATCCTGTGAAGGATATCAAATTGGGGGTCGCCAGGGGTTGTAACTGCGACCCCTAAGCCACCCTTTGTGGCCCCTGCCACCTTGCTTGTGACCCCTGGCAGTTTGTCAGCCTTGGCAAGCACTCAGGTGTCATAAAATCAGCCGCAGCGTGAGCAGCAGTTGATTGCACTGCTGTGCTGAAGCTCTGCCTGCAGAGACATCATGATGGCCTGCAAGCTGGGCCTGGGTGGGGGAAAGAACTCATATCACTTGTTGTTATGGTGACTCATGGCCCGGCCGGTCGGCGCAGTCCTTGATTTGATACATTGTATGTATCTGCTGCGGGCCTGGGCCAGGAAGGTGAGCAAATGAGCACAAAGTGCGTGCAGCATGGCAGGGCATGATTGGACAGTGACTACACGTGCTGCAGCTAGGAGCACGTGTGTTAGTGCAAGTGTACCCCTGCTGCACCCTAACCTGGTGCGGTATGTGTGCCACCGTGTTTGGGACCGCAGACCGGGTCACAGGGCCATCAATCTGGTAGCACAAAAGCACTACCAATGATGATGGCCCCAGCTAAAATTATTGACCAGCCCCCGCGTGCCAGTAAAAGTCACGCTGACACGGCACGGCCTCGGAGTCCAGTTGGACTCATGCCTGCTGCGTGGGTGCTGGGTGCCAAGACTCTAGAGTGACTGACTAAAATCACTGAAGTTCGGGAGCGGGCCGGGACCGGGCCGTGAGTGATGTGCTTCACTTATTTGTCACTCTCTTGACGTTCGGACCTCGGGCGGGCCTCAGAGCAGGTGAGGTCGTGTGAGAATGAGATTGACTGAGTCGTCTCATCGACTCGACTAGAGTCTCGACTCTCCGACTCCCCTTGTTGTGGTTTCCCAGTCGTTGTGACTCCTCTAAGCTGTGGGCCCTGGGCAAACCTCTATTAGAAGCAACAAGTAATGTAAGATAAGGTTATCTGTTTTTGGAGTTGACACAAGATTTTCAAATGCCCTGCTGCAAAACTTCAGAAATTATTGTTAAAGAGCACACATTTCAGGTTTAACCCTTCTAGCGGTCTAGCCATTGTTTAATTAATGTGAATAACACATTAATTGCCATTGTTTTATGGCGAACACTGCATCCGTGTTGCAAGCGCATGCCAGTCGGTGCTGGTGGACAGGCCAACAACACATTGTCTGTTTTGGACACCACTAAAGCCGGAATGGCCGTACCGGGCATTTGACGAAGGGTGGGCGTTTTCCCCGGGAGGCTGGAAGGTTGGGGGGCAGGTTTTGTTAGTGGGGGGCTGGTTTTGTAGCACTGCAGCAGTTTTAAAAGCACTGCATAGTTCCCCTGTATATTCAGCAGCTTTCGGGCAACAATAAAAGTGTCGAGTTAACTCTGGTGATTTATTAATGTGCCTTCTGGAGAGAGATGGGAGTTTTTCTAGTAGCAGTTTTCACTTATCTAAGGTAGCTCAGTGGGTTAATATGCCTGCTGCAAAGAACGTGTACCATGCATATCAAAGAGCAATATTTTATGTGGATAGCTCAGTGTGTTACTGCTTTTGTCGCAGAGATTCTGTTGTTACTGTGCAGTTCATAAGTTACATTCGTAATCTAGCACAGTGAGCTATGAACTGCTGTCTAAGAGCTGCATCCAAGCTGCATGGTACAGGTTAAAAAGTTATGTTTTTTTCCCAGTCTTTCTACCCTGGTGTTGCTAAGAAAGGTTTGTTTTGGCAGAAATAAATTCTTATTAATAAAGTCAACCCTAACCACTGTGTTATTTTCTGAATCCTGAGTTTGACCTTCTCCAGAACAAGCGCTCTAAAAAAGTGCCTACCAGCATGAATGACGTGAATCCTACACCTAGCAGTATCCTTTGCCTTATGTAACATTTTCTATACACTGATTTACACATGTATGATTGTCTCTGTATGTGTATGTGATGGATTATAAAAATGTGGAAAGTTTTGCTTTAGGAGCCGTGATTAATGGAGTCATTTTTAAGTGAAACTGTCACATCTGCATTTGTAAAGCAAGCATTCATGCCTTTGGGCAATCTGGCTGTTAGATAAGATGTTTGCTGCAGGTGAGGTATGCTAATGCAGAACAAGCATATTATTGATCAACACAAGTACTGTACCAGTGATGTGCATGTTTTCTGTAGAAGAAATGAATGATAGTAACCTGGAAAGGTTCAATGGCTCCACAGGTTTAGAAGTATGTATACCATGTCATGGAAAGGAAGGTTGCTGGGAGAACTTGGCCTGCATTAAATAGCACTGTTATCTATGTTCCAAGACAGAGATTTAATTACATGGTACTCTTAGTTTCTAAAACAAACGATGAAGTGAAATTGTTTTGGACATCATAGGGCCATCAACCTTCCCATTTTGTAATTTGTTTGATATTGATAATAGCTGACTTCAACTTGACTAGCGTATTTTCCATTGTTGTACACTATTTGGTAGGCTCATAATCATTGCTACATTATCTTAATTGTATATAACTGAAAATACTACCTGAAACAATTTAAGTAGCTGCATTTTCAATAGGATTTGAAATATGTCTGTTTATAGAGTACTTCTTTTGTATCTGTAGAGATTTTCCGGCCTCTGACTGTGATGTAAGTAGCCAAACGTTAGATGCATCACTTCCTGTGATAGCACCAAGCCAAAGGTCATGCAATGTCACTTCCTTTGATTTCATGGGGTCCAAAGTTCGCATGATGTCACTTCCTGTGATGTCATCAGTTCAAATGACTTGCGATGCCACTTCCTGTGACTTCATCTGGGTGGGTGAAATGCAGGTGATGTCACTTCCGGTGATGTCACCAGGTCAGAGTTTGTGTGATGTCACTTCCTGTGACATCAGGCAGGGGTCACATGGCATGTGATGTCACTTCTGCTACCCCTGGCATTTTGACGAATCGACGTCCATGAATCCTGTAACCTGTTTTGAAGTGGCACCATAATAGATCCCACACCCGAAACGGGGAGAACTACTGACTGCACTTCTTTGAAGGGAATGCTGGGAGGTCTCTTGGACCTTCAATGTTTCCTCCGAAAGGGTCCCTTTGAGGAGGGGCGCACTGACTGTGACATTCGAGCACTGGACCGTGACTGTACATTTGACAACTGCAACTCAACATTACATCTGTGGTTGTGATGAGGGGAGCAGTTAAATGCCATGGGAAGAAATAAAATTTGAAAGGGCTGTGCTCCTTTGAATTCTGGCAGCAAGATTAAATATCCTGCAGCTTCACCTCTATGAACTTCTACCGGATAACATTTGCCGGAATAAGGATGATTCTGTACATAATGCAATAGTTATTATGCAGCAAAGTGGCATAGATGCACTCAAGTCTCTTCCTTCGTGGGCTTGTGCGACGCACAACCCCTCATTCTTGAAATCAAATATATGGTGTCCCTTTATCCACCCCGTGATTGACTGGGTTGCAGCACTCCAGAGGCCTGTAAAGTGGGCTTAGGGAGAAGTGGGGAGGGCCGTCTGGTTAACGGGGTCAGACTGGGGCAGAAAATAAAAGTGGCCTTATTAGGGAATTAGATAGCTAAAAAAGCAGCACGTTTGCAAATTGAGGCAGTTTGGAACTTGTGAACTTGTAAAGATACGATGTGTAAGTGTTTGGCAAGGTATGGCAGACTGCATGGATTTTAGCTTGCTGCAGGCAATGTTTGTTTTAACACCAGAGAAATCAACAGTAAAAACACGCACTAGCAGACCGTAACACAAGCCTACAAACAGCAAAAAAACTGGCCCTCTCACTGGCCTGAGAGGCAGCCCGTCGTTCCGCCAGCCTGCTGGTTAACACCCACTGCTTGCCATGGTTCTTGTGTCTCTTTTCTCAGGTGAAGGTTATGTTCGGATTCGATAAGTCTGTGGCATCAGAAATGATGCTGATTTGTGAAATCAAACTGCAGCACTTTAAACGGCAGGCCCTTCTTGCCTCCTGTGCACAAATCTGCATGCCAGCGATTTGTCACTGGTACCTCAAACCTCATTTAACATGGACCCTTTTGGGAGCCCTTGTCTTGTCTGGAACACATCAATCAAGACCAATACAATAGGTCACCAGTTATTAAAAGGATTAAGTATAGATATTTAGTTTTCATGAACCACATGGCAAAATCCATATCTGCTATCTTAGCAGCCATAGTAAATGATATAAACAAATAATATTTTAAAGCATTTATATCAAGCTTTAGACCTTATGTGTATTTCTTCTTTTATTACCTTCGCTCCTATTCAATATAAAAATGGTTGTATCTGCAGTTTGTGTATATTTCAACACATAAGAAGTATAAAGTAAAATGACCAGAAGTTGCTCTGCTCCGAGGTCAGTGCTGGGAAAGGAGTTTGGAGGGCGTCCACATTACTCACTTGATCAGCCTGGCAGGTAGGTTAGGCTGGGTCAGCCAGAAAAGAAACTCATTTGGATTGTTCTGTGCAATCTGCAAAGACTTGCAAAACTGTGCTAAGCTTATTTTACTGGCGAAAAGGATATTTATGTTCTGTGCTCTACCTGATGGCATGCCAGGGACAGCACCCTGAATCCAATCTATTGTTTTTAACTCCAAGGAAGCTTCCCTTGTCATGGGCAAAGGATTGTTTTGAAATGTTAAGAAGCTTCTATTTAAAGCTATTCCATTGGCACTAGGAAGGAAGGGATATGTGTAAAATATGATGTAGTCATTGAATACATGCTTAGAAGTAGATTGGGCTTTTGGGGTTCAGGAATGGGTGTAGTTTAGGCTGGTGAGGATTTCTTAGCGGCAGTGATTCATGGTGTTTAGAAGTTGTGAGGGATGGATTGTGCTTAGGGGTGGTGAGGGTCAGCGAATTAAAAGCATCCGAAGTAATTGCTTGACCATGTAAAAGATATAAATATGAACTATTAACCCCTGAAGTAAAGCGCTGAAATAAATACCTCTGACAAAATTGTTTCTGAAAGAAAAACCTGCAACCATTGTAAATACCTGTTCTCTGGCCAATTCTGAAAAACCTGCAACCATTGTTACACCTCCAAAAAATAAGCATGTGAAAGCCAATTGTGAACAAAAAGGCATTCTGTGAATTGGTTTCTATGAAATGGTAAATGCCATTCATTCTGAAAATTTCCTCTAAATAGTTTAGGTGAAATGGTTACTCAGTAATGGTATTCCATGAAATAACATACAACTGACCCCACCAGCGTGGAGACCACAACCTCCAAATGCGCATGACCACTGCTGATGTCTGTCATTTTGTACTGCCACAGTGGACAAAGTCAAGAGGTGGGGCTGCTCTCTGCGATCCCATGATCACTGGCAGAGGCACTGAATGTGTGCCCGCAAAGGACTTGACCCCACTCAACCATGCTGAACTGGATCTCATCGAGTAAGTAACATGAGGCCTAAAGAAAAAGACTGAGAAGCTGTGATCTGGATTCAGAAAGATAACCCTGAGAGATTAACATTTATTAAACGTGAACTCTTTTTGCTCAAGATACAATGTAAACGGGCCTAGAGGTTACCAAACAGAGTACTTGTTCGAGCAGCCTAATTGTGAGCTCGCACCTGTGCGTGATTCCTGCCTATGATATTTTCACTGCTGCTAGAACTCTGTAGTTAATGTGAGACTGTAGAATAGGCTAAAATTCCATCGTAGTAATTTATAGTATCTTGCACCTGAACCCCCATTACTTTGAGTAGTATTCCATTTCGCAGTGAGATGAAAGTACTTCTGTTTTTACTAAGACAAGCACTGGGCTGGACAATGAGTTATGGCCTGTTTTGGGGTTGAGTATCTACCCCTACACTACTTCCCTGAGAAGACTTTGACTGCTTGACCTGGCTACAGAGAGAGAATCAAGTGTGGAATGGTTCTACTTGACCCTGTTTGTAGAGACATAGTAGGATGGATGACCAGGACACCGGAGGCAAATTACCTCAAGCATCATAGTTCTGGCCCACAGCCCCTGCTTCCTCTGTGGTCCCCCAATTGGAGTGTGAAAGTGAAATTAAGAAATCTTTCAGAAATTCTAATTATCGGTCAAGGTGGAATAGGACAAGTGGGAGGGATCTGTAGGAGTCACACTGAGAATATTAACCTCCATTTGGTAGGAGGTATTTATGGAGGTGGAGTTTGAAGATAGTTAATATTAATGTTTAGCTTCAACGTTCAACTCAAATGTTGCATATTTATCCTGGCTAAACAATTTTTGGTGCTACTCTAATTGATTTTAAGTGGCAGACCCTGCGTTAAAAGGGTGGCAAACCATATAAAAAGGGAGATACAGGTAGAGAAGAAAACCTCATGCACACAAGGGGGCATGCTTTGTGAACAAGAGAGCATCCCACCCTGGTCCTCAACAGAGGCTGGAGACAGAAACAGCATGAGTCCTTCCGAAGTAGTGGCAGATCTTGAGAGAAAGGCTGCTGATTTAAGATTCATTTCATTTTGAGCCTAAATCTGTGTAGGTCTGACTGGCATCTGCACTCCGTGCTGCTGAAAACACTATTCTATTCAAGCCCTTTTTCTGCACCAGTCATTCCCTTTTGATACTTTCATTGGAAACCCCTTTTTCTTTGGAAAGATCAGAAACCTGGAGATCCGTGAGTATTAGTCCCTGGGACTTGCATGCTATTGTGTGGACAGACTGAAATTTCTGTGATCATTTTGGTCTGTCAAGCAGAAGACCAAGACCGTCATCCTCGGAAAGAATAAATGCGTGTGACACTTCTGGGAAACATTGATGCAGGGCTCATAGTGTTAAATAATGAAACTATTTCTCCATGCCCAATTTTATCAATGTTTTGAGTTGGTGTTTTTGACAGTAAAATTAGATTCCACATATTCCATTCCCATTCAGTATGTAGGGCGTCCCTATATATCATTTGAAGCCTTTTGAGGACATAAAATTGAGATTTGTTACTTAAAACGTAACCTATTGATTGCACACTTCTTCATCATTCAGCCTAACTGCTACTAAAACAAACAGTACTTTATCATAATTTCATATACCTGTCTCCAGAACAAAGTCTTGGTTTTAATTATTATATTTTTAACATTACACTTTCATTTTATAAATACTACATCTGAATTCAGAATATTGTAGTGTTTGTACTTCTTATTGGCCATGTTAGCATTTGACAAGCCAAATTCTCCCAAAAAGTGTTGCATCTGGGCACACGTGTATCAACTATTTTTGCTAGATGCATTCTTTGACATCCTGTATTGTTGGGTTGTTGATACTGTCAAATAAAAGAAATTGCGTGCTGATGTAATCATGCTTTAGGATTAGACCCCACCACAGAACAGGTCTGAGTTTTCCCTCTATTTGAATGAATCATTCATTATGTTAGATTTTATTTACTGTGACCATTATACGACAAAATCAGATAGAACAAGCAAACAAATATTTGATTATGACACTAACAAAGTGTTATTCCACGCTTTGAATAAGTTGCTTTCCATCTGGGTTTATTGTGGTGGTTTCTTAGAGGTAGGAGAATTTGGTGTGGGCCGATGTGTATACCAGATATAATTAGGTTTCGTCACGTAATCTGTACTAGGTATTTAGACAAACAAGGCAGACCAATGGTAGGGTCTGGAGGAGGAAGGTGACAGGCTTGATGGATGCTGTAAGTGAACCCCCACGATACTGAAGCAGAAGGACCCACCTAGGCAAAATATTTTCATTAAGGATAACCTTTGCTGAACTGTATTATCTTCCTCTGTGCAGCACGGCAATCCCCAGTGAAAATGGATGAAGTCACCTGTATAAAAAAAACAGCAAAATATTAATACAGTAAACGAAATATAACACATAATGGACTTAAAACGTTTAAGTAAAAAGATACAAATTTGAGAAGAAACATGTCGCACAATGAAGAAAAGCTGACAGGAGTCCTAAGGTTAGAAGCCGAGGAGAAATAGCCTAATTAAATTCAATAGTAAAAAGCTGCTCATTGGTAGCCAATGTTAACTCAAGAACAAAGGGTAAAAATGTCTGTCTTCGTGGAGATCCAGTTTGGACTAGTGCAAGCAGTTACCATGAAGCATGAGTTTCTCCCAGTTAAGAGTTTTTATGTTTAAAACGTTTTGGAGCAAACTTCAGTCTTGCAGGATGAACTTTAAGACCACATATGAAGTGGACTCCAGGACTACGTATATGCTGTACCACCAAACATTGTCACAATCAGGAGGCGAATGCTGCCACTTGATCCTGACATGGAGGTGGTTTGGCAGATCCCTGGCAGGGGTGGAAATAGCATCATCCAATTGGCACTAGGCAGACTCCATCACTGCATTGAAATTGGCAGTATGCGGCAGAAGGTGGCACGTTGGCAGACTCCCTCAGGCCAGGTTTAAATGAAGACCTTATTGTTTTCTGCTTATTTTATCATTTTAGAAAATCAATAACATAATTGAAAGAAAGAAATATTCTTAAGTAGCATATACTTCTTTAATTTGCACATATTTAACAAATAGCAAAGTTAACTGTATTCTGCAACCTACAGATTCAAATATTATTTGATAAATAGCGTTTTGTGTGTTGCAATTCATCAGCATGCATACTCAGTAGACTGGAATACTTTTGTATTTCTTTTTAGTCTCAGAATAACACTCAATGAATCCTATTAGATTTTGACAACAGTTAGCAATGTCCTACCCTGCGATCATGATTTGTGGGGTCGTTGGTCAGTTTACACTGGATTCAGTTACAGGCAGTCACCAGTGCTCAGTGAAATTATGCTATCTGCGCAGGGAATGACGATTCTTATAGGTTTACTGAATAAAGAATCGAGATTTTATTAAAGACAAGGAGGCAAGCATTATGCATAAACCTTTTATTACTTCCTCTGAGCAGCAACACCACTTAAAAGCTCCCAGAATAGAACTTAACAACATCACAATTAAAAGAATGTTCACACACATATAGTCTCTGTGTCCTCCATTTTCTTCCTCTTTTGTTCCTCTTCTTTAACAACTTCGAAACATAACATCTGGAGCCCTCGAAAAACATCTACTGATCTGTGAAGTAAACAAACAATCAAAAATGAATCCATCCTAGACGAAATCTTAAAGAATTCTAAAACTCACCAATCAAAACATTAAAACATCTAATAAAATCTTTAAAGAAATACAAGAAATTACCCACATAACCCAAAAGGGCAGGGTGGGTGGGATAATGCTAGCCTCCTTGTCTTTAATAAAATCTCGATTCTTTATTCAGTAAACCTATAAGAATCGTCATTTTATGGCAAGACAGGAGGCTAGCATTATGCATGTTTAAAGCTTCTTTAAAACACATTTTAAAACATGATCCACATTTTTTAAATAAAATTTCCTAAAAGTTTCCACCGAAGACCAATCTGCAGCCTTCATGATATCCTCTAACCTTCCTCCTAACATACACACCTTGCTCGCCATAGCTCCCCTCACGCTATGTGCAGTGAATTTAGACATATCCACACCTGCCTCCTTCATAGACGCCTTAACCCACCTTGCAATAGTTGCTTTACTTACCGGATTAAACGGCTTTACATAAGAGATCAACAACTGTTCCACACCATCTTTTCTATTATCCATCATTCGTAACTCATACTCCTTAATACAACGGACCACACAAAGCTTAGTAGCCTCATCAAATCTAGGATAAAAAATGTACCCAGACGTAGTCTTAGTTCTCTTACAGATCTCAAACACACCATCCGGTTGAAACACACGTCTAGACACTTCCAATGCCTTCACATCCGAAACCCTCCTGAAAGAAATCAAACAAAGAAGAGTAGACAACTTCCAAGACAACTCCCTGACTTCTAAATACCTGTTCTCTGGCCAATTCTGAAAAAGCTTAAAAACCAAATCAACATCCCACAAGGTCTTATACTTATACAAAGGTGGTCTCTTTAAACGAATAACTTTCATGACCCTGCAGACCAAAGGACTCCTTCCTACCGACACACCCTGCAGCAAGGAATGTCCAGCCTCTACAGCTGATCTATAGTAATTCACAGTCCTGTACGAAATACCTTTCTCATATAAATTTGCCCCAAAATTTGCTACTTCCATATCAACCGCCTCCACCTTATCCAAATCCCTTTCCAAGCACCAAAGTAGCCACACTTCCCAAGAACTTCTGTACCTTTTCTTTGTTCCTGGAGCACAAGACTCATTGAGCAGAACTGAAGCTGACTCCGAAATACCTGACATTCCTCCTGTATATCTGATATCCTCAAAACTAGAAGGTTGAGAGAACACGCCTCTACCAGCGGATGCTCCAACCCATCTACTCCTTTCAAAAGACCCTTGTCCACCTTTAACAAAGAGGTTCCTCTATTGCTAATTCCATCACCGTTGGAAACCAAGGCTGACATTTCCAAAACGGAGTCACCAAAACCAGACGACAACCCTGTCTTCTCACCTGTAGCAACACCCTCTGGATCATTGAAAAAGGAGGGAACGCATAACCCTTCAACTCCTTCCAATCCTCCAAAAAAGCATCTATTGCTATTGCACCTGGATCTGGCCTCCAACTCACATACTTTGTCAACTGTAAGGTCAGACGCGAAGCAAAGAGATCCACTTCCAAAGGGCCAAACTAGTTCACAATCTTCTCAAAAGCTCCTGTGTTCAGCATCCAATCGCTGTAATCCACAATATTTCTTGAATACCAATCTGCATCCACATTCAACTTCACTGGTAAATACTCCGCCCTCAAATGAATTTTGAGCTCCATGCAAAATTCCCAAATATCCTTTGCCACATTCGCCAGTTTCCTTGACCTGCTTCCTCCCAGGTTGTTCACATAACTTACCGATGTAACATTGTCCATGCGTAAAAGAACCGACCTCCCTACCAATTCTCTGCGAAAACCCTGTAACGCTAGCAAACCTGCTTGCATCTCCAAACAATTTATATGTTCCGACCTCTCCATCAATGACCAAACTCCCCCTGTCATCATGGTCAAACAAGATGCTCCCCATCCTGAATTGCTTGCATCGCTGTCCATTACAAAATCCGGTTGTTTTCCAAAAATCGCCTTCCCATTCCATGCTTCCAAGTTCTCCTTCCACCATAAAAACTCATCTTTTGCCTCTTTGTTCAAAAGAACCATGTCTCTGTACCAAAAACCTTCCGCCAACCTCTGCCTCTGCAGACGTTGAAGCGACCTGTAGTGAAGAGGACCCGGGAAAACTGCCTGAATCAAAGAAGACAAAAGACCTATTACCCGAGCTAAATCTCTTAGCTTTACAGAATCCTTCTTTGACATTGAATAAACTTCTTGCTTGATCTGCCGTACCTTTTTCTCCGGAAGTTGCAAACAACATTTCTTTGTGTCCACCACAAATCCTAAAAACTCCATACTCTGTGAAGGAATCATCACTGACTTTGACGTTTATCACAAAACCCACACTCTCTAATAAATTCTTCATCAATTCCAACTCTTCCAAAAGAGAATCCACATACTGATTCAACAATAAAATGTCGTCCAGATAAATTATCAACCTCGTACCTCTTTCTCTCAGAAAACCTACCACCGCTCGCATAACCTTGGTGAAACACCAAGGCGCTGCTGACAAGCCGAACGGTAGACATTGGAACTGAAACAACTGAGTTCTCCATCTGAACTGAAGAAAAACCTGACTCTCCTTTGCCATTGGAATGGTGAAATAAGCATCCTTTAAATCTATCTTCACCATCCAATCTAGATCCTGTAATAGGTCTCTCAGACAATGAATCCCTTCCATTTTGAAGTGCCTGTACTGCACAAATTGATTCAAATTGCGAAGGTTGATTACCGGCCTCCAACCTTTCTCCTTTTCCACTACAAATAAGGTACTTACAAACCTTCTTTCCCCTTCTCCTACTCGAATAATCGCACCTTTCTGAATCATCTGACTTACCTCCTCTTGAATATCCTCTTGTAAATCCTTCTGAAACACCAACTCTTTCGGTTCCTCCAATTGAACCGGTATTGTTTCGAACTCTATTGTATAACCTGCTATAGTTTGCAACACCCATGCATCCGCAGTTATACTTTGCCATTTTTCTCTGAAATATTTCAATCTTCCTCCCACCTTTAAAGGGATAAAACCAAAAGTACTCCTCATACTCACCTTGTCCTTGACCTTGACCTTGACCATTGGCTTGTCCCCTTGAACGCACTCCCCTTCTTCCTTGACTTCTCCCTCTTTGAGGATAGAAAGGGGTACTATTTGCCTGTCCTCTGAAACCACTGAATCCTTGATAAGAGGTGTTATTATACTGGGCTCTGAAACCTGCTTAGCCAGTAGTTTGACCTCTCCTACCGGCCCTTCCATAAAAACTACTACTCTGGAAGACTCTACGCATAGCATACTGGGCTTTATCCAGACTTGTAAAAGTCTTCACATAATTTGTAAGAGACCTTACCAATCCGTCTCCAAACAATAAACCCTTTGCGTTCTCTGTTGACTCCCTCTTAGCTAGGTCCATTAATTTGGGATTAATTCTCATCAATAGAGTCCTGCGCCTCTCATTTAACAAACCTGCGTTTGCATTTCCCAAAAAACACAACGCCCTCTGACACCAGCCTCTCAACAGTAAAAGATCCACTTCTGAACCCTTGAAATATGCCTCTTCCACATAATCAAAGATTCTTGCCAAGGGGCCCAAAACATCGAGCAATTTATCCTGGCATAACTTCAGAGACTTCTCTAGTCCCTTCCTTGGATCCTTACCCATTTTAAACATATAAGTTATCAGATCCGGGTCCAGGTTAGGTGTCAGAGTTACCTTTTCATCAATTACTGGTCTTGAACATTCAGCTCGCATTAGGTTTCGCTCCTCTCTTTCAAGAGGCTTCCTCAATCTCATTTTAATGTATTGAGGTACATGCTCCATGGGCCACCAATCCTTCCCCCTTTGGTGCCTAATCTCACTTGGTTCAAATAACTTCTCCCCAAACGGATCCTTCACCGAAGATTGAACCATACCAGAACACTTGACCTCCTGATCCCCTTCCTCATTTTCATAGTCATCCTTGTACTCTAAATCGAGCACATATTCATCCAAATTCACACTAGATAGAGTCTCATGGTCCTCAAAACCCTTTCCAAGTGATTCAGCGTGCTGCTGACTCTTCCTTGTGCTGCCAAGGACACCACTACTCTGCGAGGCGCTTGGGCCCCCTCTGTTCTTTTCATCATTTTTTTCCATATGCCTCTTCTTTTTGAGGCATTTATCCCCTGGACCTCTGTTCTCATATTCCTCTTCAGAAATAGAAAAATGCTCATCAATATTCCTCTTATTCCTTTTTCCTAACACTTGTTTAAATGTCTCTTCTACTGCTGATTTAACTTCCTCACACACAATCCTCCTTAACTCATCATCTTTATTACCCTCCATTCCTACATAATTCTTCATTTCTAGAAAAAAAAACACCTCAAATTTCAACCTTTTCGCTTAAAATAACAAATTCCTTTCACTTTCCTAACCCTGAAGCGCTCTCTCACAAGACGATCGTCCGATAACGAGCATCTAACCACGAGCGCCCGTTGCCTAGTAACCGACTTTCACACCTTGCCTCACGAAACAAGCCTTAATGTTTCAAAGCAAGTCCAATTTCCTATAGAAAAAGCACACGCATTCCTAACGATGCGGATGTATCACATTAAAAAGTACACTCGCATCTATTTTGATTAATCATTTCCTCGAAACAGCCCGCGCTCGAGCTCCTTATAAAACAAGCAACCGCCAAGGTATGGAATTTTCCTAAAAAGCTATATAAAAACACTCTGCCTGTTAAAATACTCTTAACTGGCGATATCTACAACACTATAAACTGTAAATTTAAATCCTCCCATGTCATTTACAAATCGTTAATAATAAAACACAATCTTTCTTTAAAAATAAAATATTAAAAAAAAATTGAACCCAGAACACACTTCTTAGTACCCAAAAATTGGGTATCTACTAATAAATATTCATTAAAAACAAATACATAATCATTCATAAACCAAATAAAACATTCAATTCAAAACATATACTTAGCTTGCTCAGAAGCAGCAGCAAAAGAGGAAGAAAATGGAGGACACAGAGACTATATGTGTGTGAACATTCTTTTAATTGTGATGTTGTTAAGTTCCATTCTGGGAGCTTTTAAGTGGTGTTGCTGCTCAGAGGAAGTAATAAAAGGTTTATGCATAATGCTAGCCTCCTGTCTTGCCATAAAATCCAGTGTGCCCTGAGCAGGGCCGGATAGGCTTTTTATTCTTCTAGGCATTTCCTCGGCGGGCTGGAGCCCTTGTAGGCTGGTTTTGAAAGTCCAGGGGCGCTCCTGGTGCCTCTATCACTTTCCCGAGCTCATCGAGGTTAATTGCTGTAGGCAGGGGAGGCCTCAGGAGAAAAGAAAGCGAGACAGAGAAGGCAGAGAAAAAGCGATCAGAGAGAGAGAGAGAGAGATGAGAGAGAGAGAGAGAGCGAGCAGAGGAATAGAGGGAGAGAACATGGATGAATGGAAAGAGAGAGCTAGTGTGAGGAGATAAAGTGAGCTGGGCTGGTTTGAGCATTTTTTACAGAGTTGCTTTTAGTTCTCCAATCCGGCCCTTACCATGAAGAGGAAAAAACCCTTGCTGTGAGTCTTGATTTGCATTGGGTAATATGATAGGGTAGCCATTGCCCCACTTGAGGGTGATGTGGGGTCGAGCACATAGAAGTCCATATTCAATATTATGGACCTCTAAAACATGTACGTTAAATAAATGTAGCAGATCTAACTTCTGGTTCACCAATGTTAGGATTACAAAAGATTGTGAAGAGCTTATTGATAAATCAGCATTGTAGAATGATCGATTTGCATTTCAAATCAGATTTGTTTCACTCCGTCTGAACTCATGAGTTAAAGTTTAAAATACCCACCCGGAGGAGAGGGAGGATACAATACTCAGAAAGTGCAAGGTGAGAACTTCTTGAGAGTTTCATGATTCATAAGCAAGGTGGGTTTCAGTATCCTGATTATACTGAATTCAATAGGGCGCATACTTTGTGCGACTCATCGAATGTTGATTTTTATTTCTAAAGCCATTAATATTCCAAGCTGCACTCTTCAGTCCAACTCATGCCATAAACAATTGCAATATACATTATAGCCCCTATACAAATTCAGAAATGTATTTGCTTGTACAGAACAATTAACAATATAAAAAATACAACAAACATGGCAGGCAAGTGCCTTAGCTGGAATACAATACTTTAAATAACAGTTATGTTTTTTTCTGACCTTCAATTCATCAGCTTGAGAATTTCAGTCCCTGCCAATAGCTTGCTATCGGGATAGGTACTCTTACCCAAATCATGATATTATTGAATGGCATGGCATTGTATGGATATTTATATTGCGCTTGCCACCCCTGACAATCCGTTAAAGCACTTTGCTGGGCTCCTGCTGTGTGTGAGTCCAATGTTATTGATTTGTCACTGTTAGAAATGGGATTTCTTTTTTCTTTAATAAATTTATTTATTGCGTTTTCAAGCAAAACATACATTCAAACGGAAAAAAAAGAACATCAGAGAGGCATTGCATAGTACATATTGTGAAAGGAAAACAAAGTTCAGAGCATAATATACGATGCCATCATCATTTGCAAGATATACATTGACCCAAGCTTCAGTACATGACGCATATTGTAAATCGAGCTCATATGTTAGTATTGATTTCTACTAGATTGATCACAGTATATCTATCCTTGATTATTATGTCTGATAATACATGGATCGTAAAGCAGTATGGGGGTTTTTATCTGTCCCGCTCCCATTTCGCCGCACATATCTGCTCATTCCCAGGTATGTATGCATAGGTATACACAACTATACATTGCATCACTCAGTAGTGTCTTTTAAGTACTCCATTAATGGCTCCCATATGTCTCTAGGACGGGATGATGCTGGCAGTAGATCAGCATATGTCGTGAGTTGATCTCTGCAATATATGAGATCGGAGAGCCATTCCTTAAACTTAGGAGCTCGTCCCCTTCCCCACCTGCAAGCCAATCTACGCTGAGCTAATAGCAGGCCTAATGCAACGAATTTCCTACAGGATTGTTGTATGTTAGCTGTGTATCCCAGGAGTGCCAGTAGTGGGGTGGGTGGGATAGCAGTTCCAATCATTTTAGATAGCGCCTCCAGCACCTCTCTCCAGTATTCACATATCGCCTGACATTGCCATGAGAGGTGCAGGAAGTCCGCACCTTCCCGTCGGCATCACCAGCAGCGGTCGGCCTCACTCAATTTGAATTTGTGCAATTTTGTAGGGGTATAATAGGTTCTATTTAGAAATTTGAAATGGATAATGCGCAATCGGCTACTCGCAGTGATGACCTCTGTTTGCGAGCAGCAGTAAACCCATTGCTCATCAGTAAGTGGTTCCCCCAAGTCGAACTCCCATTCCTCTCTGACACCATGCATCATTTGTGGTCTTTCAGTCAGCGCCGCTCGGTAAATATGGGATACAGCATGTGTCGGGCCGACATTTTTAACACCGAATGATGGACCTCAAATGTGGACGGTTCTAGTGGGAAACCAGGGACGTTGGCCCTAATCTCGTGTTTGAGTCTTATATATAGAAACGCTTCCAGGGGAGTAATCCTTTCCCCGCCTAGCAGTTCCTGCTGGGATTTGAATTGCCCCTCTTGATATAGGTCCCCCCATACAGTAAGATTTCTCTTTCGAAGCATTTTGCGGCATACAGCTTCCTGAGTGACTGGCGTGGTGTGCAAGTACGGGAGTGGCAACAGTGGGGAGTATAGTGTTGGTTTCCCCATTATTTTGGACAATCTCTTCCATGCAAGGTTTGTGCAGCTGACAGTATAATTAGCAACCACTTCTCCCGGAACTGTGTTACCCAAAAAGGAATTTAGAGGCGTGGGCCACATGTACCCCTGTTCAATAGCCAAGTGCAGCATGAAAGGAGGGGATGAAGCCAATAAGCAGTGTAATGAGCCTGTGCGCTGAGAAAATATAGCTCCATGTCCGGAGCCTCGAAACCCCCTTTGGAGAATGGTTGTGTCAAGACTTTCCATCCCACCCTGGGTTGCTTACCACCCCAAGCGAGTTTAATGAGCAATGATCGGAAAGTGTTGAAAAAGGGACAGCCAGGATTATAAGGAATGTTTACGAACGGGTATAAAAGTTTAGGTAAGATGTTAATTTTCATTAGCGCCACCCTTCCGGCCAGAGACAGTGGCAACGTGACCCACCTATCAATCCATGAACTAATAGTCTCAATCGTTGTACCGTAATTGGCTCGGAGGGTTGTTTCTCTATATCTCTAGTGATGACCACTCCTAGGTATTTTATTTCCTGATCACACCAGCTCAACGGGAAATCGGGGGTGAATTGTACAGTAGCGGGAGTGAGTAGGAATATTTGAGATATATTCCAGTTCAGCCGCATACCCGAAATATTGCCAAACCATATAAATTCCCAAAGAATCGGGTTGAGGCTAACGCTGGGATTCCGTAAATGTAAGGTGATATCGTCGGCGTATAGCGATATCAAAATCTGCAGAGGATACTGGATGGCGTATTCCCTATGATGTTGTCTGATTTTGGCCGCTAGAGTTTCAACGGCCAAAGCGAAAAGCAGCGGGGACAACGGGCATCTATGCCGCGTGCCTCTTGTAATGCTGATTGGTTTGGAGTATAATCCGTTAACCTGAGCTGTTGCCTTAGGCTTAGTGTATAGTAGCCTTATCCATTTCAGGAAAGGCAGGGGGAGCCCCATCCTACTCAAAATGGCAAACATGTATCTCCATTCAAGGGAATCAAACGCATTTGTAGATATCCGGGTCTATGTCATGTAACAATGCAAAGGTGGTTCTTAAATTATGTGAGGTGGCCCTCCCCGGCACAAATCCCGCCTGGTCCGGAAGGACCAGTCCTTCCATTAGCAATGATAGCCTATTGGCAATAACCTTGGCCAGAATTTTGGTATTGCAGTTAATTAACAATAATGGCCTATAGGCGTCACAATTGGAGGCTTCTTTACCCGGTTTGAGTAACGATACGATCATGGCCTGGCGCATTGACGGTGGGAGGACGTCTAACTCCCTAGCCTCTTCAAAAACTTGTTTAAGTATCGGGACCAGCTGCTCGATATAGCATTTGTAAAAGTCTGCAGGCAGCCCGTCAGGCCCAGGGGCCCTGCCAGAGCACAACCCCATTATGGCTGCACGTATCTCATCTTCTTCAATCTCAGCTGATAGGAACTCTCAGCGAGAGTCATTTATCCACCCCAGCGCGGTATCCTCAAAATACGATGCTACATCTGGTGTGCTACTTTACCTAGTGCGATAGAGCGTCGCGTAGTAGTTGGAAAATACCTCAAGGATGTTTTGGGAGTCGGTGTGTCTGTTACCCCCATCATCTATTACCTCCAGCACTTGGTTGACGAATCTAGGGGCCCTAGTAGCTTCCGCGAGAGCCCTGCCAGGGCGTTCCCCCGCTCCATAAGCCCGGGCCACATGGTATTTTGAGCGAAACTTGGATTCACGCTCTGCTTCGTCTGCATATTCTGTAAGGAGCTCCCTGAGCCTAGCGTTAAGTGATCGGTCAGGGGAGGATGCGATTGCCTCTTCTGTCTTTTTTATATCCGTCTCTATTTTGCGTAGAGTGCCCCTTATAGATCTAAAAATCCCCCCGCTCTTGGCCATGCACATCCCCCTCATCGTGACTTTAAAGCTCTTCCACACACATGACAGTGTCACAACGCTATCCACATTACGCGGAAAGAATTCAGTGATCTCCTGACAAGAATTCAGTGATCTCCTGACGTATCTCCTCTTAAAAAGCCTTGTCAAGTAAGGCCGTGGGCAGGAGCCTCCATGTCCGGTATGCGGAGGCGACACCCAGTGGGGAAAGCTTCAAAAGAACCGGGGAGTGATCGGAGATGGTCCGTGCAAGCTGCGTGACCTCCCTGAGCCACGTGTTTAGTCCCGCTGAGAGCAGCCAGAAGTCTAGCCTCGACCAGCTGGGGTGTACACTGGATACGAAAGTGCCATCCCTGTGGGCAGGATGGAGGACCCTCCATG
Source organism: Calotriton arnoldi (assembly GCA_963921515.1). Lineage (NCBI taxonomy): Eukaryota > Metazoa > Chordata > Amphibia > Caudata > Salamandridae > Calotriton > Calotriton arnoldi. The sequence continues at coordinate 1,521,665 of CAWUFW010003292.1, read as the reverse complement.
CATCAAACAATTGGTGATCAACCATTATGTCTGAGAGGTGTTTGGTCGCCTGGGGATGTGAATGTGTATGTGTAGGGGAGCGATCCAGCCTGGGGTCCAATGTCAAGTTGAAATCTCCGCCTCAGATAATGAACGTGGATCCTATTTCTAAGAGGCGCCCCCAGAGATTCGCAAAAAAGTCCGGATCGTCAATGTTGGGTGCATAGCAGCAGACCAATGTAGCTGTGTGACCAGAAAGCCTACCCCACATAATGCTATATCTGCCTTGAGCGTCCTGCAGTTGACCTGCTGGACAATAGTCCACCCCTGATCTAACAAGAATAGCCGTGCCTCGGGCATATGTGGAGATAGAAGAAAAGCAGCTATGTACTGCCCATTTTTGGCCAAATGTAGCCGGAACCCCTGGGTTGAGATGCGTCTCTTGTATCATAGCTATCTGGACCTTGTGCCTTTCTAAATATTCCAGTACCAACCTACGCTTACGTGGGTCCCCGAGTTCGCACACGTTCCATGTCAGACAACGAATTATAGGAACCTTGTCTGGAGCGTCAGCGGCCTTCACCACTTGGGAGATATAGTGGGGACGAAAGTGCATTTAATTGCCATAATGTGTTATACCTAGACAGTGAACTCAAGCTTATACAGTCATATACATTCATTGCCATGCAGTGCAATACCTCTCTGCTAAAAACCTTAACCCACCCACCTCCCACACCTGCAACCCAACCCCACAGGTGAATACATACCCACCCTTCCCAACATTGTTAAGTCTGAAAAAGACACCCAACAAAAAACAAGTTGTCACTAAAGGTGACATATTATAGTAAATCGACCTCAAGTATGGGGGGGACGTTCCCTCTGGGGATGTACGCCAGAGAGACCATTAGCTCACCTCGCAGTAGCGAGGGAGCCCGTGAGAACATTATTATAAGGCAAACATATCATATCAATTGGTAATTATGCCTGACATATCAACATGTGCATGCATAGGATCATATGTGTCCAAGAATCCATGTGCGTTGTCATGCAGTTCAGCAATTCGTACTAACCAATCAATTATACAAAACAGATATTCCTTGGTTGCATTTTACCCTTACTCCTTGTTCAGAAATGGAGAAGATCCTCCAGAGCGCCTACCCTCGTCTTGAGGCGTGGGCGAGCGCCGCAGGGCAGTTTTCAAAAAGTCCTGGGCTTGTTGTGGAAAACGAATATGACTCATTACATCGCGATGTATTACATTGCGTGCTTTTACAACGCTTTTTTTTTGTAACGCTTTTACAACGCGGTCGTTACAACGACCTTGTTGTTAGTATGCGATGCATTTACATCTTGCAGCTTGGACTGTTTGCCCTCCGTGCGTCCCATGGTGCCTCCAATCATGCAGCGGGACCAGCCCTCAAGGGCCCGTAGTGGGGGAGATCTTCAGATGCAGCGTATTTTGCACCTTGGGGGGGAGATCAGCAGTCTCGGTAAAAACTGTACGTGTCTTACATCCAGATATCAATACTTGAACAGAGGTTTACAGTCGCAGGGTATACTGAACGGATCTTGTCTGTATCAAGCACACAGCTCGCAGTCTGTGGGATTCCCTGCCGCGCTGCAGCTGCACCCGTCGCTTCCCCCCGAAGTGCCACAGTGAGGCCTGGCTCATGCAGCCCTCCGCAAAGACAGCACCAGACACAGACCATGCCCCTCAGGCAGCAAATGAACAGGCCGCAGATATGGCAACGCCACTCCTAACAGATTGTACACCTTGGACGGGGCGGGCCTAGAGCATGTGCAGCCCCAGCAAAGCGGCAACAATGTATTTATATGTGCATATGTCCATCGGAAGCTCTGTTTCGCCACCCACTATGAGGTATGAAATGGGATTTCTGGTTGGCTAGGGCAAGCCCCTAAGCCAGGCAGAAACCACCACTCTAGTCCGGGCAAGGGAGTTACACGCTGAAGATAACCCCTGCTCACCCCCTTGGTAGCTTGGCAGAGCAGTCAGGCTTATCCCAGATGCAATCTGTAAAGCGTTTGCGCAACACACTCACACAGCAGCGACACACTAGGCACACCACAAAAGAAACTCCACACAAGGTTATATAAAAATAGCCTTTGTATTATCTATAAAACACATCAGAGCATAATCACATATTTACACTGTGCCACCTGGCACTAGGTATTACTTTACAGGGGATTATATACATTACAGGGCCAATCGGGCCACTGTCATCACCATTAGAACACACAAGTAGTGAAAATTACAACAAGTAACTACTGGTAACATTGCAGGTAGCATAAACACATTCTGCATAACATCCTAGGCATACTGCCTCAATTACCAGTGCACCACAGTAACACTCATGAGGTGCACACATCACCTTAGGGCCTTACGCCCCACCAGAACACAAGGTGACCTCCAGGCCACCTGGCCTTCTTCGGGGGCCCGTCTTGGGCTGTCCCGTAATGCCCTCTTTCCCAAAGTCAGGGCTCTACTAGCATGTGGCCTCCCAACTAGCCACCAGGCTGCCGATGCAGCAGAGCACTGGCCCCAATGGGCCCGTAACACAATGAGGGGCGAGGGTGCAACTCACCCATGTCTCCTTATGACACCAAAATGCCCCCCACGGTGCAGCTGCTGCGATCTGGTGGTGCAGCTGTGTAAATTGCAACAGGCACCAACAGTGCCTTGGGAGCCCCCCTCACCGGGCTCCTCCGGTGCAACTAGCAGGCACTAACTGGGTGCACTCTCAGCCCCACTCACCGGGCTTCTCTGGTGCAACTGGCAGGCACCAACCATGTGTACTCTCAGCCCCACTCATCGGGGCTTCTCTTGACTCTTCTGGTCTCTTCGCCGTGCCCTGCGATCTCCAGTGGAGCCCTCAAACTCCGGTCACACACAGGCTCTCTCCTCAGGTCCCTCCGGGACTGACATGCACGGAGCGAAGTCTCCTCCTCGCCCCTTCTTGGGTCACGAACGCTGGGTCTCCGGCGGCTTCCCCCGCCACACGCGGGGCTCTTCTCTCCTCAGCCAGTCACGCCCCAGGTCAGGCTTCGTTCCTGCCTGACTTCCGGCGGTGCTCCTCACGCCGCTGCACTCTGGCAGTTTACAGTGGGTGCAAGCCCACGAGGCTCAGCTTAGCTCGTCGTCAGTGCTCCGCTCACAACCAGGCAGCCCGCCTGGCTTCCTGGACGCCGTGATTTTCATGGAGCGACAAGTCTCCGTCAATTTCGCCGTTTTCGGACTATGACGCCCGCCGCACTGGAGCAGATTGGGCCCACTCCTTGGGCTCAAACACTAGGCCCACGCTACCCTGCACTGGGTAGGCCACCAGCGTTGCCTCACACAGGAGCGCTCCTCACAGGCAAGGTTGGAGCCCCTCTCCTTGGGCTCAGGCAATTGAAGATGTAGGGCTCACGACGCGCTTTGAAGGGGAGGCACCACACTTTGCCTACACCTTGCCGAGCGCCTTGGCCCTCTGATAAGCCACGCGCCCCCAGCCTGCTCTGGACCAGTGCAGGAACAGAGGGGTGCTCACTCGTGCTGCATCCAAAGGACAAAAAAAAAAGGTAGAGCGCTCAGCCCGGCGCTAAGTCCAAGGAATCACACAGGGCAGAGCTGGGCCCAGGCAGGCCAGCTCACAGGACCCTCCAGCTTAGGGGGGAGTCCCTTGTGGTGGTTCCTCCTGGCGCCCAGCAGTCCTTCAGCAACATGTAAGCACAGGAAGCACACTTTCATGGGCTCACAGCCCCAATACATATACCAGCTATGTTCTCCCCCTGACACAGGGCTCTGTGCCCGGTCCAAACCAGTTCTGGGGGGCACTCAACCATTTCTTTACAGTGCACAAACACCCTCATTGTTAGTGTAGGCTCTGGCCCCAGACACAACACAGGGGGGCAGAGCCAGCATTGTACAAGGCAGGCACAGACCTATTCAGGGTCAGGGGCTAATCCTCCCACTACTCCAAATGCAGTACAGGCCCATTCAGCCTAGCGCTGACTCACCCAGCCCCTCTGGAGCCACTGCACCGCCCCAGCCCCTGTCACTCCAGAGCCAGACATGCAATACACATCAGGCAGGCTCAAAGACCCATAGCACACAGAAATGCCCACTTCTAAAAGTGGCATTTCTAAAATAGTGACAATAAATCTGCGCACACCATTACGCAGCATTTATTACCACTATTCCAAACATACCAAACTTGATCACGCTACTTCTCTCAGATCAGGAATTACCACTGAAACACTTATCAGGGAATCCCCAATGCATTCCTATGAGAGGGCAGCCTCACAGTAGCGAGAAACCAAAATGACTGTTTGTCACTACCAGGACATGCCACACAGTTAAGGCACATGTCCTACCTTTTACCTACATTGCACCCTGCCCATAGGGCTAGCTAGGGCCTACCTTAGGGGTAACTGATATGTAGTAAAAGGGGAGTCACGGACGTGACAACCACTTTATGTGCCATGTCACAGCAGCAGTAAACTGTGCGCGCAGGCCCTGCAATGGCAGAGGCCTGAGACAGGTTTGAAAGGCTACTTTGGTGGGTGGCGCAAGCAGCGCTGCAAGCCCACCAGTAGCATTTAATTTACTGGCCCTGGGTATCTGAGATACCACTTTACAATGGACTGATAGGTAAATTAAATATGCCAAACAGGTGTAGACCAATCTTACCATGTTTTACCATAGAGAGCACATGCACTTTACACTGGACAGCAGTGATAAAGTGCCCAGAGTCCTAAAACCACCAACACCAGGTCAGAAAAAATACCAGGAGGAAGGCAAAAAGTTCAGGGATGACCTCAAAATGGGCCAAGTCCAACAGTCACATATAAGGTATAAGTGTTGTAGCTATCCATGCTGTTTCATTTGGTGACATGCAAATTGCAATTTGAAATATTTTTCTCATGCAGATTAACACAAGATTGCACAGGATCCATATGTGATGAGGATTTTATGTACTTGAAGTAATAATGAAAAACACGCTATTAGAAACATATGTTTGTAGTCATGCAAATGGTTAATACGTCCTTCATTATTCTTTGCTTTAGATCGTGTAGCAATCCGCCTCCCTGAGACAGGCCCTCTCCTTAGGATCATAGACCAATAAAAACAAAAGTAACAGGTTGTCATCTACCTGACAGACCCTAAATAACACCACCTAACCTCAGTACGTCCTGTTTTGATCTTTTCTATGGCAGACAAGTGGTGATCCTGTATATTAATAATGATCGGGCAAGTATGAACTACTTGCCACGACGTTTAGGCTAACCTACTCCTGCCGCCTCTGTAGAGTTTGTGCATAGGTTGAGCAGTCGTGCATAGCATTTCTAAGGTGACAGGAGAGTATCACCAGATGATGGGGTGAGTAGGCCGCCTTCTCCTCACAGAGCGCATCAGACGAGGCTTCCTCTTTGTGCTGCCTTGTTGAAGGGGAACCCAAATCATTGCAACTGTATGTGTTTTATTAGTTAGAGAATTGAAGTGTACTGGATACTATTAGTCCTTATATCTCAGTGAGAATGTGTTCAGGATTGAATTTGAGTCACACTTCAGTGATCATACTTCAGTTAACCCAGAACACTGGGCAGAGTTCCACCTAAATATTGCCTAAAACATATTGCCGGACCATTATTTTTGTGGTCGGAAATGATGATTACAAAAATATTGTGAATCAAAATATCCAGGACAAACATACTGTTTGTTAACTTGTTTTCTGTTATATCAAAGATGTAAATATTTTTTATTGTATTGTTTTATGTTTTTATTTAATTATGCAAGTTATTGTAAAATGAATGTAAGTTATTGTAAAATAATATTTTCTTAAAAAATATTGGTATTTTTTCAAGTTGTGCTTACCAGGAGTTTGGTGGGGCAGTGTAATTTATAATATATTAATTTATGCTAATTAATTTATTAATCATGTTTTATCTTTTTTATTGCTACTTATTTTTTAAAACATTTAACAACTTTTCTAATTATGTATTACACTTTTATTTGGGGTGTTGGGATATTTGAGAATTGGGCGAGAAAGTTGTTTTCTTGATAATATTTTAAATTTTGTTAATTTATTGTTTTATATATTATAATGGTTGTTTCTTAACTGTTTATTGAAATTTTCATTTATGTATTACAGTTTATGTTTGGGTTGTCAGGCTTATTGGGGTAAGAGGTGGTATTTTAGTTTTTAAATGATATCTTCATTTATGTTAATATGTTATTTTTTACATGTTTAAATTGTTATTTCATTGTTCACATTGTTATAGTTTATTGAGTTACATAATATATTTTAAACTCAGAGTGTGGGGTTTATAGAGGAATTGGGTGGGAAAGTTTTTTTAATAAAATATTTAAAAATATATTAACGATTAGTGATAATTATTCAAATTGGCAATTAATTGTAATGTAATTAATTTGTACTTGAAAAATAATATTTTATAGAATTTACAAAAAGTTTATTATCTTTAATGGGACGTTTTGTATTTTGTGGGTTTTTCAGCATTTTTGTTTCAAATTATGTTGCAATTAATTTAATTTATCTTTTAGATTTATTACATTTCGAAAGGAAAAAATATTTGTAAATGATTTCTAAATAATTATTTCATGATATAGAGATTTGATTTATTGTTTGTGTGTTTTATGGGTGAGTTTGGTGTAAGCTCTGAATATAAAACATAGAATATCATTACACCTTAATATAGTAGCCAAAATATTGAGGACAAGAATATTAGCAGTTAAGTATGTATAGATCTTCTATACCAAACTCCACATGTAACTTGAAGATAAATGTATCTTCAAGGTACATAGAGGTGGAGTTAAGAAAAGTATATCTATACATCCTTCGGTGCTTTTAACTTTTGTTTCTTAATTTTGTGGCCACAATAATAATTTATCACGAGATTCTTGTACTCCGCATTCCAGAGTACTACAACCAGTAGGCTTAAAGTAAACTGTTTAATACAATTTTTATCTTAATCAAAAGCTTTTATTATTTGATATAATCTAACAAATACCTATTTGTTAAAAATGTAATATATTAATGATTTTCAAAAATGTAAAATGTTTTAATATTTTTTAAGAGGAAATTATATTATTTGAGTGTATATCTCCCCCAAAACCCTGGCAATGTATGCACTTTTCCAAGCATAACATTTGCTAGACTGGAGCTAGAATAGTAAATCTGAACCACCACCCCTCATGTATGTACATTCTCTAATATTTGTCAGACTGAAGTTAGAATAGTATATTTGACATTCTAATTATTGTATTTTGCTCAATGTCTCTTCTGTTGGATTTAGAATAGAACATTTGATTCTTTCCCTCCAAAATGTAAGGACATTCCTGATGTTTGTAGGCTTGTATGCACATTAGTGCATTGGAATATTTTGTATGTTTTTGTATTACAGTTTTTGTTACCACTTTTTACTTCTTTAAGTTTTATTTATAAATATTGTGAGTGTTCATAATTTAAAAGTGTATCTTTTTAAAGTAATTTTCTCTTTTTTTTCTATATAGTTTTTTTTTTTACTTATTTTTTTGTATGGTTTAGTCTGACATTTACTAGTTTTAGTAGTTTTAGTAACTTGTTTGATAAAAATATTTTTATTTGTTTAGTATTTATATAGTTACATTTTTCTTCAGTTTTAATAATAATTAGACATATCCATTGATTAGTATTATGTAATCTAAATTATCAATATTTGTTTTATTTAAAAAATATGTATTTATTTGGTGGATGTGTTTTAACTTATGATTTAACTTTCAAACATATTTATATAATTTTTTTAAGTTATTGTAAAGTTACATGTATTTACTTGAAGTTAAATGTTTCAAAAGTTGCGAGTTTTATGTTGTATATTATGCATATTCAATATATTCATATTTTCTTGCATGTATTATATTATGTTGTAAAATAACGTAATGATTTTCGTACTGTTACAATGATGATATACACACACATGCACTCACCCCCACACACAACCATGTTTTCAAGCATTTCAAGTCTTCTCAGCTCAACCACCTATCGGTGCTGGTGCAGTGCAGGGGCAGTGCTGTAACTACTATGGGGCCGATTCCGATTCGGGCCGGAAATCTCTCCGACCGAGCCGGACACGGAGAGATTTCCGACCGAATCGGACTCTGGCAGTCCGACCGATCGAGTACGATGCGCACGCATGCCATCGGACTCGAGTCGGTCGGACTCCCATTGAAGTCAATGGGAGCCTGTCATACAACGCGTACGCGGGCTCCCATTGACTCAATGGGTGCGAGGCAGACAAGGGCGCCCCTTACAGCGTGTACGCGGCGAAGCGATTCGCGCCGTACACGCACAGGTAGGGGGGACCCATGGGTCCTCCCTGTGTGCGACTCGCGCGCCTACGCGTACAGGGGGGTCCGACACGGACCCCCAAAGTCCGGCTCCGACAGCTTTTTCGAGCCGGACGGCGCGAGTCGATCGGACTGCTCGCGGCGCGCATCGTACTTACCCGGCCGGGAAACGTCTCCATAGCGCGGTGCGAGTCGTGTCCATGCGAGTCGGTCGGAGCGTGTTGAGGCCGTGTTCGAGTCGGTCGGAGTTTTCGCGGGTGCCTGCATCGTACTCGCTCGGCCGGACCCGCGTACGATTCGGTCGGGAAATAGGGCTCCGAATCGGATCCGGTAAATCCGAATCCGATTCGGAGCCCTACCGGCCGAGATCGGAATCGGCCCCTATATATTCAAAGGGTTCCTCAAACAAGAAATAGTGCCCACTCCAGAATACTTCTCCCCAAAGTTGTTTATTTCTGTGAGAGATATATAATATATTTGCCTCAGCAATGCTGGTATTTTGGCCCACAATATTTTGTAGTCGATATTTTTAAGGTTGTTATGCTGTCATACAACTGTGCTCTTCTGACCTGGTTGACAAGAATGTTGGAAGTGCCTTGAAGAAGTCCCATGCAGGTAAGAATTTAGCAGTGAGGGGAGGCACCTCTGCTGCTTAAACAGCACAACTCCTATTGAAGGATTTTGAGCTTTCTGCAGGGGCCATGAAGGAAAAGGAAGATTGTTCTGATATATTTCTTCATGTAGCAGCAAGCCTGATTTATATTTAATATTTTCTGTGATGCTGTAAGAGCTATTGTTTTGATTGGTAGAGGGTTACAAGCAATTCGTCTGGCTTTTATTTCCTGTGTCCTTAAGGAGAGAGCAGGTCTTGGAAGGACAGGCAATTTAATTGGCAAGACCTATAGAACCAACTGGTGGGAGACACAGTCCCTTTCTCTATGCAGAATTGAAACACTGATTTTTTTTTGAGCACGTGTCTATAATGCTCTTTAAGATAATCTCAATAGGAGATCCCCATTCTCTCAGGGTTCCTGCCTAATGACTCAATTTGTTATGATTCTGTGTCAAAGGTGGGGTGCCAGTGTTGGATGTTTGCAACTCAAGAAAATTCTCTTATTCCTCTTTTCTATTCCAATCTTCAGGAGAAGTCAGTTTGGGTGATAGATGCTTTTTCCTTCTTATTTGCCTTTCCCCAATTACCTCTAATTTTGACACAGTTGTTTAGAATAAAGAGATAAGGAGCTTCAGTAATTCGGATTGCTCCATCTGTGCCCCATTCATCCTGGTTTCCTCTTCTAACTCAGGGGAAGACTTGCCCAGAGTGGATTTTTTTCCAGTGTATCCATCTTCCCTAGCTTTTCTGATCCTTCTGCAGGAAACTCTAATTTGATTCCAGTTAGCAGCCTTGAGTTTGAACGGTTTAGCCTGCAGAAGATAGGACGAAGCAGGCAATTAGCGGTTGCTGGACAAGCCTCTAGGAGACAATCCATCCATAGCTCCTATTCCCACCACTAGAATGCTTTTAATGCAAGGTACAGTCCTAAAGAGTTGGAACCTTTCGAGTTTGAAGGGGGTCATATCCTTCAGAACAGTTTTCAGTTGGGCTTGAGTGAATCATTTGCCTTCTTAATGGTTTAATGTTGGAATATCCTTCATATAGAACCCTTGTCCCTAGTTGGGATTGACTATTAGTCTTGGAGGTTTGGAGTCATTCTTCCCTTGAACCTCTAAGCTGTATAGGAATAAAATGCAAATCAATTAAATCTTTTAAGAATGTCCTTAATATTGTGAACATATTGACAACAAATCCACTTTTGCCCATATATAGTCCCCCAAATTTCTTCCCCAATTTCAACACCTAATTTCTCCTCCCATTTTTCCACTACTGTGGTTTGTTGCCTGCTAGAGTCTGCCGGATTCAGTATATAAGATGGCTATTCCTTTTTAGACTTTTATTTTGCCAAAACACTGAATCAGTGGAGTTTTCCATGTGACTTACTTTTACTTTCTTCTTTTAGAACAGTGCAGACATTGTGTTGATCTGAAATTATCAAAGGAGTTCACTTCAAAATTGTGAAGGCAAATCTCACCCATGAGTATCATTCATTAGCACATAAGTCTCCCAATAATAGCAGATCTTGTTGCCGCCACACCTGAAAGTGGGGAATATCTCTGCTCAGAAAGGGAACAGCATTAGATTATCCTTGCAGACTGCCCCATTCCAACATTCAAGTACAATTTTCACTGAACATAGTGAGAAGTCATCTATTTATTTGTTTTGAGGTGGAAACCATAAATGTATTATAACAGAATGTTGTTTTTTTCACTTTTTAACACTATCCACAGCTTCGTATATGAGTGTTTAGACCACTCTGGGACTGGCCGCAAATGGGCAGCTAATATATATATATATATATATATATATATATATATATATATATATATATATATATATGTGTGTGTTTGGAAACCCTATGTCCCCTCTCATTTAGTTTTGATGAAGGCTTATATAGCTATACTGGGTGTTTTATTCTGCCAAGTAAAAGTCAACAATTTCAACTGACTATAGCTGAATTTTGGTGGGAGCATTTGTGCGATGTTGAAGAATCGAGACATGAAATTCAGCTTTATTGCCACATCTTGCTCGAACCAAGATATCTCCAATCAGCCCCAAACATAAAAAACTTTATATAGATTATTTTTTTGTTAATCTTTTAACACAGTTACAGTCTGCATAAATAATACTGTTGAACTTTGCACTGTAATCTCCTGCCTCCCCCGCACCCTCTTGTATCCCTCATCCAGGGTGTGGTTCAAGCATTTCTCTATTTGAACATAGATTGCCCTTATAGGTATTCCAACTCATCCAAATGTTCCCCCGCTTCTTCATATCGATTATTGAAGATGTGCAGAATATTCCAGCAATGTAGGTAGTATATAGAAGAGGGGAGGTGTATTTCTAGATATTTTATTGGGCTCTTCAACAAGTGTTTATTCTTGCCTTGGGGATCTGAGACACACATACCCACTGGTTTAGAATAGTTAGTCTTAAAACCAGATAAATCATCTTATCTCCTCACTTTGGCTGGATAGGGATTGTTTGGGGCTAGTCACAAAATATAAAATGTCATCTGCAATTAACTCTGATTAATTGTGACCATTATGTAGTTTAAAGCCTTTGATGTCTGGACTGTCACATTGTTTTCATATACAGTGCTCCATGGAGAAAGCAAATCCTAGCAGAAATAGTGGGGCAAATCTCCCTGATGCCCTTTGTTAATATAGTCTCAACAGAAGATACGCCATTGATTTTCATTTTTTCTTTTGGAAGTTGATAAGTGGCCAAATTGAATGTCTTTATTGTCAGGCCAATGCCTTTCTAGTCCCAAACAAATCCCGATCAGGCACCATTTGATTCAATTAAATGCTTTCTGAGCATTGAGTGTTAGAAAAGTAATTAGAGTGCCAGACAATTCTGCTAATTTGAGTGTATACACTGCCAGTTGTATGCTGTCCCAGGTTTGCCTGTGTTTCACAAACACAGCTTGATAGGGTGATATCAGTGTTAACCTGAGTGGGTTGAGGTATGTAGCCAACAGTCTTGTGAATACCTTTACGTTTAGATTCAGGAGTGCTATGAGGAGGTAAGATGGACAGGCTGTTTTTGCGATAGAGTCAATGTTGCTTCAGAGATTGTTTCCATCACTCTGCCTGTATGAAAGAAATTGTTAAAAACTTTGGTCAGTGAACTTGCCACTAGGTTTCTGAAATCCTTGTAAAATGTAGTCGCAATGCCCTCTGGGCATGGTGCTTTATTACTCTGCATGCTGCCAATGGACCCTCTGACGACTTCTTCTGAGATTTGTTCCTCCAATTGCATATCTAGAAGGGGGAAATGGAAGTCAGCGATACTTGAGTTAAACTTCTACTCAGAGCAAGAAATTAGCATACCTCTAAGACTGTAACTAGTAATGGTGTAAAATAGGGGATGCTCTTGCCCCCTTTCTACTTTCTCTATACACAGCTAATTATCTGAAGGACTAGAAGGGTTACCAGTAATAATATAGATAGATGATATATCTTTACTAGATTACCAAAGCATTACAACATCAGCTACAGATTACTTTTAATTTCATCTAATCATATATTTCGTAGACTAATTTAAGGAAACCAAGATCATGATTTTCAGTAAAGCAATCTCTAAAATTGCACAATACTTGTATCTAGGTATAAAATTCAATTTTTGGTTTAGTTTTTCATGCCGCATAGATAATAAGTTGTCAAAGGCCACCCTGGGTATGGGTGTTTTGTCTGTTTTTGATCCCTCCCTATTACGGCCCAGAATACCCACTAAAACCTCTAGATTATCTGGATTCCACATAATGTAAGCATCTAATTTGTGCTGGTAAAGTTGAAGGTCGATTATGAAGAGCATTCTTTTTAGGCTGTATGTGTAAAAGCTGGCAGACTCAAAGCTGAGACTAATGGCACTCAGCTTCAGGAGTTATTTTCAAATTTGCTGTATTCCTATGCTGTATGACATGTTTCTCCAACTACCTCGCATAATTTAATTGCTCAGGAGGTTGCAACTGACTATAACATGTTTTAGACATTAAGGGCCTGATTTAGGTTTCGGCAGACGGGTTACCCCGTCACAACGGTGACGGATATCCCATCCCCCGAAATGTAAATCCCTTAAGATATAATGGGATTTATATTTCGAAGGATGGGATATTCGCCACCGTTGTGACGGAGTAACCTGTCCGCCGAAATCGAAATCAAGCCCCAAGTAATATGGAGAAAGTTGCTCCAGCCATAACTGAGGTAGAGCTGTCAGGTATAATATCAAAGCTCCTGCTGTTAATTAAAAAACATGACTGAAGAAATTAATTAAAATGAATAGTTCTAAATATGACTATAACCATTTCAAAATACACTGTTTACTTCAGCATGCCAAACAGATATATTTGGCAAATGCAATTTTATCTGGTTGCAAATTTGGAATTGGAGCTTAAGAGATGTCCCTATGGGGCGTGGCAAAGATGGTGGACTGGACAGATGATCAGTGAAGGAGCTCTGTGAATCCTGGCCACCCAACAGCATCCTGCTCCACTGGGGCCTCCATAAGCCATTGGTGCAAGCTCCCCTACACCTCGACTAGGTGGGGAGCCTGGGCAAGGACAGCAGTGTGAAAAGTTGCTCTGCGGGCAACGCTGCGTCATTCGCCACGCCGGCTTTAAGGCCCACACTGCCGCGCGGCCCGAGCAGGGGACGGTGGTGATCGGCCTTGTCCTCCTGGGCTGAGGGGTCACTGCTGAGACCAGGTACAGGGCCACATGGAGTGGCTGCAACTTGGACCCATAGTGCTGGGACATGTGTTTTGAAGCCCCCCACCACCTTGGGGGCCTGCAGAGTTCCACTACCAATGGCCCTAATGAGGATAGCCCACAAGACTGGGCCAGGGCCTTTACGCTGAGCATGACAGGGCCAAGAGCTGCGGCCCAAATGACCTACGCAGGCAGAGCATGCCCATACAAAGATCAAGGGCTCAGCCCGGTCAACAAAGCCACAGCTGTCGACCTAAAGATAACACAGCACTGCTGAATTGGGGCTTGCTGTACTGGCACAATTATTTGGCCACCTGAGTCCCAGTCGGGGGTGCCCTGCAGAATTGGGCGGAGGCCGCTGGCACCGCATGGGACAGAATTGGCACCCCCTGGCATATGGAGGCTCACGTGGTGGGCTGGAGTGAAGGTGAGAACCCAGCCACAGTGGTGTAGGTAGTTGCCCCCCAACCAGAGGTGAGATGGAGGGCTGAACTGTGGCTGAGGCCCCGTGTGGACCCGGGAACCTAAGCCACAGGAGGTGCGACTCGCCCCCCTGACGACCCAGACTCTACGTAGCTTCCTTACCTGGTGATGGGGCTGATGTGGAGCCCATGATTTGAGCCTTCCGTGCCAGACCGCAGACCCGGGAGGATTCCCTGAACTTTGTTCGGCAGCATTACCCCTCAGCTGGGCTGGTGGTGACCTCCTGGGCTAGATTTGGCTAGACTTGGAAAGTTGACCTTTGGATTGGAATTGTCGCCTACTGGATGTATGCGGCTCCTCCTCTTTCAACACTTTCCTCTGGGTTGGAGCATAAACGAGCATTGCCAGGTTGCGGCTGCAGTGACTGTTGGGGACCTAGCTTTAAGGATGCGATCTAGACTCATTCCCCCCGCACCCCTGATTGCCAGTGCCGACAACGTCTCCTGCGGTCATGGTTAAATAGTGGGGTATAAAGCGGGAGCCCAAAGGCTGGAGCGGGGGTGTCGCACCCTCCACAAAAGTGCTATGCCTCAGGGGCCCAGGTGCACTCAAGATCTGACTAAAGGATCTCCTACCATAGACGGGGTTTGATGAACTCCTGCAGGCCATTATAGGTGTTAAGGCCATGCTAGACCCCAAGTTGGATGCATTGACAGTCAAAATAAGTTTACTAAGAACGGATCAGGCAAAATTAAGAGACAGAGTGGAATCTAATGAATCAGTGTTGGCTGGCCTGTGTCCCTCGATGCTGGACATGCAATCTCAGTTGACGACCCTTCAGATGGAGGTGGCCTGTCTGTGCAATCAGCCGAATGACGCTGAATGCAGGACTAGTAGCAACAATGTTTGCATAGTGGGGCTCCCGGAGGGGGCTGAGGGCTCCAACATGGACCTTTTCCTTGAAGAATGGCTGCTTAACACTGTGTTAGATAGACGGAGATCCACTTTCTTCTCTGTTGAGCGTGCCCATATAGTGCCTGGCAGGCAGTTCCTCCCTGGTCCCCCTGAATGGCAAATGGTAGCACGGCTCTTTAATTATCATGACTGAGACCACATACTTCAGGTTGTGTGCACGAAGGGTCCATGGCAGGTGGAAAACAGCTCAGTAAATATATACCCAAATTACAAGGCAGAGGTGCAATCCCAGCATGGCTCCTTCATGCCAATTAAGCCTGAGCATTGCCACATGGGCCTGCGTGTCTCCCTGATGTTCCAGCCAAGCTGTGGGTATTGGACGCTGATAACATCCATTTCTCCACATCCCCGGCCACGGCGTTGGAGTGGCTAGAATCAAAAGGAGTGTCAACCCCAATCTGGGACACAACAAACCTTGGTGGAAGATGCCGGAGGCACCCCCCACCGGGGGCGATGTGGCGGCTCACCCAGGGGCAAATTGACTGAGGAGCAGACCACGAGGGAGCGGGCCCCTGCGGTGGCTGAACTGGATCCCGCTCTATTTCTCTCCTCATTGGAGGGAGAACAGACATGTGACTTGCTTGAAATTCCCCCTGAATGGCGTGCTGGCCCAGTTCTAACCCTGATGACTGTTAACCTGGTGATCTGAGTGAAGGCCTTATATCCTTTTGTTGTTATTGCTGGGGAACTGCTTGGCTGTGCACTGAGGGTACTGGGGGTCTCCTAAAGCTCCAATGGGGCGGGCGGGCTGAGCTCCCTACATCATATCCACAACTGGAACCTCCGCCCCCTTTACCTTGGCGAATCTTGTTTGACTTGTGTTCCTTAATGGTTAGTAATTGGTCAGGGGTTTGTTTTTGCTTCGACCAGGGGAGGGGAGTTGGGGCAGATGTTCCTGAAATTGTAATTGTATTTGTTTAGTTTTATGTTTTTGACTGTGAACCACTGTGTGCATGTTGCTGGAGGAGGATGGGTCATGGAATTGTAGGGGTAGTGAGTTGTGGGGGAGCGCTGTGTCAATTTACTGATGGAGATAGGACTGATTGACTCCCCCCCATATATAATTTCCTATCCTGGAATGTGAGGGGCCTGGGGACTCCCAGGGGCTGACACCAAGTGTATTTATACCTGAGACACGGGCACATTCACATTGCAAATCTACAGGAGACACACAACATCAGTTACGTTGCAGCATTTTTGCAGCACCGTTGGAGGAGTCAGGTGGTAGGTACTGTGTACTCGGCATAGGCCAGAGGGGTGCTGATTACTGTGGCACTAGCGGTACCCTTTCAGATGGTGAACCCATAAGGGCAACATGGGATACTTGCGGGCAGTTGAGTTGAACGGCAAGCCCATCACTCTTGTAACCCTTTATGCACCCAACATGGGCCAATTTCACTTCCTGGAGACCCTCTCACCAACATTACTTCATGAGCTACAGGCACAGAGTCTCTGGGTGGAGATTTTAATTGTGTACATGACACCCACATGGATCGGTCCACTCCCCTACTCCGAGACGCACAAGCAATCAGGACTGCACAATCCTTAGCTGATTGGCTGATGCATGGTAGATTCCAGGATATCTGGTTGTCCCTAACTCCCCTTGAGCTGGAATACTTTTATTTTTTCCCAGGTCCATCAGCTCCATCCAAGGAGTGATCTTCTTTTGGGTAACCCGAGATGCTCCTCTTCGTCAGATCGGCTGAATATTTGGGCTGCACACTGTCGGACCACAGCCCTCTAGTGGTTGCATTGAATTGGGGTAGGTGTAGGACCCCAATCCCTACCTGGAGGCTGCTTATGCACGCAGTCCATTACACTGTGTTTCGGGAAACTGTGGGTTCACATGTCCTCCAATACTTTGAACTTAATGCTGATACTGCGTCTGATAGAGGGGTGGAGTGAGATGCCTTTAAGGTGGTCCTGTGTGGCCTGTGCATTAACACCGAATAGGGCATAAAAGTGACACTGTGGCGTGAGTTGACAAGGGTGGAGGCTGCAATCCAATCAGCTGAAGGGAAGATCAGTAGGATGCACTTACCTGCCTTACGGCTGAGCATAGGGCACTGCTGGACAGACTAAAGAGTCTGGACTCTGCAGAAAACACTGCTAAACAACAAGCGGAGGACGACGAGGCAGGGTGTGTCTTGGTGTGGCTGCTGCGCTCAGAGAATGAATGTCCAAAGCTGAGGCCATTAGTTCCACAACAGGTGGTATACTCACGTCACAGTTGGCCATTAATAAGCTTTTCTTTGACTATTAGATTTCCATTTATCTGGACTACGCAGGGGTTGGTGAGCCAGCACTATCAGCGTACTTGGACAGTCTGCAGATTCCCTACCTAGACCCCTCCTACCACCGAGCTCTTTATGCTCCCCTGATGCTTGCTGAGGTCCACCTGGCACTGGATCAGATGGTGCACAGCAAGACTCAAGGGACCAATGGACTCACTGTAGAGTTTTACATGACATACCAGGTCACACTTGCCCTGCAGCTTCTAGGGTTGCGCCAAGCAGCTAGGTCAGTGGGTGCCCTTCCACCGTCACTATGGGAGGCACCGATAGTGGTCCTCTCCAAGCCAGACAGGGATCAACTGGATGTGCGCACCTGTTGACCGCTTTCACTGCTCAACACAGGCTGTAAGTTTCTGTGAAAAATCATCGCAAATCGTTGCTGCCGCACATCATCGGTTTGGTGTACCCAGACCAGAATCGCTTTATCCCAGGTAGGAACACACTCCTCATCTTTCCGACGATTGTTTTGCCTCATAGATGAACAGTCAGGTGAAATGGCCGTATGAGGATGGGTTCGGAGATATTACAGTGGATATATCTCCTTTATCAGAAGCGGTTTGCTGGAGTACGCACCGGCAGGGTAGTCTCTGCCCCATTTCGAATCCACAGAGGCACCCGTCAGGGGTGTCCGCTTTCACCACTCCCCTTTGCGTTAGATTTGAAGCCTCTAGCGGGCCTCTTCTCACAGCAGAGCCAGCAGTGGGGTATATGGAGTGGTATCTCATGGGAGGTGATCTTGCTTTACATGGATGACACATTAATATTTCTCTGAGGCTTTCGATATGACATTCCCTGGTGTGATGGAGGCACTGGATGACTTTGGTGGGGCTTCGGGCCTGCAAATGAATCAGTTCAAATAGTGTCTTTTCCCTCTTTGCAGTGTATCCCTCCGGCCTGCTGTGGCGATTCGACACCATCGTTCTCTCAGAGTTAATATGTACCATGCGGAACAGAAAAGCACACAACGGCTGACCAATTCAATTCCACTTGTTCCATATATCACAAACGGGTGCAACTACTCCCGGCATCCTCTGTTGAAGGATGCCAATTTAGTAAGAAAGTCCACAAAGAAGGAAGGTGCACTCTGATAGAAGTCAGTCAGGAAACACACGTATAATCCAAAAAATCTTCTTTTTTATATAAAGTTGTTTGTTTAAAACCGGCACACAGCCAATGCGTTTCGTTCCCTAGTGCCACGGGAACTTCGTCAGGGCTTACTCGTAAAGTCAGACAATAAAATACAACCGAAATTGACAGAAATAGTCCCCTTGAGGTGTGTATCACCACCTATTCATAAATATCCAATTATAATGAGTCCAAGTAATTCTTGATCATTAAAGCAATTATCCGAAGTGGATCACAAAGGTTCAAACAGTGGCTCTCAATTGTAGAAAAATGTGGAATTAACCCACGCTGTTGCCGGATATCATGCTGTTCGTTACTCATCTACCATCGTAAAGAAATTGATATCAGGTTTCATCTACACCTGGTTTTTCTACAATTGAGAGCCACTGTTTATCAGAGTGCACCTTCCTTCTTTGTGGACTTATGTACCATGCGGACCAGGATTTGGTAGATGGTAATATGGGTGGAGCCCTGGCTGGGGAACGTCATTAGCTGACGTTCTGGAATTTTCCTGCCACTCTTCCGAGTGGGCAGGGTGTCTTTTGAGAAGATGCTAGTATTGCCCCAGTTGTTAGATCACTTCTCTGCCCTCCCTGTTTCCTTGCCCCAGCGCTTTTTCATGGACCTGAATTTGTTCCTCACTGCTTTGATTTGGGGCTCCAGGAGGAAGAGCGTGGCCTTACAGAAGTTCACCCCTCTGGAGAAGGAGGGTCTGGGTGCATCACACTATGAACTGTATTACTCGGCCGCTCAATTGCAGTGGCCCATGGGTTGGCTTGTGTTGGGCTTCGCTCCTGAGTGGGCTTGTGTTGTCTGAGATTTGGCCAGACAGATCATCCTGGGCTGGGTCATGGGTCCTCGGCGTGACTGACCAGGGTGGCAAAATACTGCTGGGATTGGTATGTGACCCTGCGCCATGGTCCAGTCCCGTATGCCTCCACCTTGTCATTGTGAGTGTTCTCACTCTGGGAGATCTATATGAGCACATAGGATCTAAGGGAGAAATTCGACATTCATGAGGGTCAATTCTTGACTTATAATGCCCTAGTTTTAATTATTGGAGCTGCGTGGGGACCTGATCCTGCTGAACAGGCAACATCCTTGGCCCTACAGGTGTTATTAGGGCATGGTTTTGGTAAACACACGATCACACTGCTTGATAGTGGATTGTTAGAATCCTCTGTACCCACTCTCCAAGTCTTAAGAGATAAATGGGGTCATGCTCTTGGGCAGGAGTTGACGGACAGACAGTGGAAGGAAGCACTAGAACAGGTGCGAGGGGCCTCTAGAAACTCCTGTCTGAAATACACCCAATTTAACTATGTCCACCAGACCTAACTGACTCCTGTACGCCTTCATCGTATCTTACCGGGTGTCTCTCTGCATTGCCCCCGCTGTCCCTGCATAGAGGTCGACTTCTACCATGTGGTCTGGCACTGTCCGGAGATCGCCCACTTCTGGGAGGAGGCCATTCAGACCTTGTCTGAGGTTATGGACCGCCCTCTGCAGTTCAAAACACTTCACTGCCTGCTTGGGCTGACTACCCAGGTGCGCAAAAAAAATATATGTTCACCGATTTGGCCTTCATTCTCCTGAAGCACTGTATAGCCATGGCTTGAAAACCCGCTGCAGCGCCGTTCTTAAATGGGCTACCGCTGAGACAACAACTTTGAAGTTTTTACCCTTCACACGAGGAGTGGTGCCATCTCTGGATGCTTGTGATGCTTATATTGAAGAACTTGAAATTAAGATGGACAAGAGACCACCCTGGGGGGATGGAGGTTTATTTGTGAACAGTAGTGGGTACTGGAGGGTAGATGTAGTGGCCACCGTCGGGTGCTTCCACCGGCCCTGGCCCCTGGGTCCCACGTGAGATCCTCCACTTCCACAGCCACACACACATATCCCTAATGTTGCTAATGGCTGGGTTTGATTCCCTTCTATAACGCCCCCCCTGCCCCCAGGAGCTCTTAATACCGGTACCTAGATCCCTATACCCTCCCACCCATCACCCGATGCTCAACATGCACTTGCGCCTACATCGGGCACCCCAAGGGGCACCCCCACCTTCATAGACAGTTAATATCTTCTCTTTCTTTCAGATACAGTTGCTTCAGTACAGCTCCTTCCTGAGTCTAGCGATTGTCTCTCCTGGGTACAGCACAGTTCCTTTTTTTTCTTTCTTTCCTTAGATTAGTGCCAATATTATTGTTGTCGACTGAAGTGAGTTTTAAGGGTTATACATGTTATCCTGGGGACACTGTTTATCATGATTGATTGTTGACAAAGTATCTGTACTGTTCAGTATTGTACACCAGGAGACAGATGCTTGCTAATTTCCTGACATGTACTTTGATTTGCTTATGTAACCACGTTGAAAATTTGCATTAATGTGCTACACAAGACGTTTACGAATTTTCCTACTTAAAAAAGACAATAAAGAGCTCCTTGGAAAAAAAATAGATTTCCCCTTAATTTTAAAGTTTGTAGGTTGTTGATTCATGCAAAATACTGGCAGAGTAATGAAACAATATGTAATTTTCTGGCTGTCCTTTGCCAAAAAGTTGTACACACATTATTTTTCCAGGTTTTGATAACATTAAGAGATCGTTATTTGATGGTGTGATTATGTTGATATATAAAGCTGATATGGTTTATATTTGTTGCAGATGATTTAATTTTCTTAATTCTGTGATTTATATCTAAATTACAAGAGTAAATTATTTTATTACACTGATATGTTAGTCTGTGAGCCTCATATCTATAGTTTCGGTTGTCACAGTCAGTTCCTTGACTATCATTGATAATCCTCCTCTGGTTTTGTCTTGCTAGTTCTGTGTATGGCTTTGGTGTCCTGAGGGAATTGCCTCATTAAGCATTGGGGCCATGTCATTTTTCAGCTATGATTCAGCCATGAAAAAAGAACTGGATTGGAGTCAATTGTTAGGCACATTGCTTGTACATTGAATTAGCATATAGTTTTGGTGGGGGTCTATTGAGCGAAGGGAAGGGTAAGGATTAACTGGTAGAAGAGGAGGTAAAAGTACATTTTGCATTTAATGTAGTTGTGGCTTAAATTGGTGCACAGGTTTATAGGTGTGTAGTTAGTTAGATAGGTTACATGTGTTAGGGTTGACGGTGTAGAGAGTATTGTTGTGATGCATTCAGTGTTGTCATAGTGTTCGTTTTCTTGCTCCCGGAGACTTAGAGAAGATTTACATGGTTGAGGTGAATGTGGTGTATCTTGTTGATGCTTATTGGAGGCTTTGAAGTTGTTAGTATTTTTCATAATGGATGAGTGTGATTGTGATAGTTGTAGTAAAGTGTGGGAAAAGAGAAAGATTCAAGTGGTTAAGGTGAGTTGCTTTCTTTCTTTTTTTGTCTACGAAATGTGAAAGGTTAGCGTGCTAATGGTGGTTTGAATGGGTGTGGCTCCAGCTTGAGATCTTATTGTGTAGCTCCTTTAAATCTATATAGGATCTGCGCGCTTAGACAACATAAACTGTAGGATTGGTGTCAAGACTGATTCCAGACACCCCCACCGGATATGTTCTCCTGTATACCAGCTAGCTCACAGTGCCACTATGAACACCTTTTACCAAGGAGCGAACAGTTTCTGGCAACTATCGAACATGACAACCCTGTCCCCTCAGGGATCGTGGAAACAGTACAGTACTTTTCACTCAGTCACTTGTGCTCACTTTGTCTCAGAGAGATACACAGAATAAACGGTGGGGATGTTTTCAATAAGCATTTATTGAACCAGCATCATTCTAGTGTAAAATGCGTGTGCTGCAACAACCATATGACACAAACAGGTGTATACTGGTATAAGCACCAACAGAGTAAATAGATGGTAGAATTCAACCATAATGCTAAAACAATGGATATATGCTGGCAAAGAAATACATGACAGTAATGATGCGTACCCCTACAATGCTAACTCTAACTAGATGTACATATATGTACCTAGCATGTATGTAGGTGTATAGCCAAGAATCCCCTTAGGATAGAGCCAACCCCATTACCTAATGTGGGAGAGTGAAGGACCCCGTCTTGGTCTCGAGATGGACACCCTGCAATGGATGTCAGACCACTGCATGCTTGAGTGTCTGCGTGCAGGAACGTCAGCTTCCTGTGTCAGCATGGAAGTATTTCTCCTCTGCCTGCCCCAGCAAAGATATGGTGCTTATATACCCAAAAAGCACCCTCAGGGGTTCTACATTGCTTTGTCATGTCGACCGAGGATGACGATGGTTATGAACCTTGTACACAGTTATTATGCAGAAGATGGTAATCCTGCTGTGATTCTGAGAATCCTCATGCATAATAAATTAGGCTAGTTTTCGGGGAAAACCACACAACATTTATGCAGCACCTAACTAGGTAAAAGGTTAGCACCAAAAACGGTAATGTAGTACAAAGGCAAGGGTAAATGTAGGTACAAGGTTAGGAGACTACCCAAGCCTATATTGGGGTACATTGCGATTCATAACAATCTCTTAAAGCTGTGATTGATGTTAGTTGTTCAGTTGATTCTGTGTAGCATACGGGTTGTGGTGATGTTAATTAGGGCTTGGGAGGTTTTTGAAATTTGGTTAGGTACACCTTTAAAGGTGGACGCTGTTGGAGATTCTTTAATCAATGGGGGACGGGCGGCAAGGTTTGACAGCCTTGTTGAGGTAGATATAAGTGGATGAATGTGTGGGAATGAGGTGTGTGATGAAGAGGCCCGGTCTTCTGGGAGGCTGTGTTCAGTGGATGAGGAGAGATTGGTGATGTATTTTTGTGTAATTGAAAGGACATTAGTTGGATTGAAGGTAGTGAAATGAGAAAGAAAAGGGGAGCATGGGAGAAGATTGAGGAAGGTGGGCATGTAATTAGTTGAGGAGAGTGGATACCAAGTGGATACCAAGATTTGTTCTTAAAATAGTGGAGGAGAAGATAGGCATGAGGATTGAAAGAGGGTTGGGTGAGTACTTGGACAGTTTCAGTTGGAAGTGTAGCGTGGTGCGAGGTGGGTTGGTGTAATTAGAGGTGTTAAGTTGAATGTCAGTGAGGAGCAAAGGAAAGTGGTCTGGTGGACAGGTAAGTTAAGGGGAAATGGAAAGGGAAAGAGGATTGTGATTATATAAGACGGCTGAAAGAGGAGTATGGATTGGCATTTTAGGAGCATTGGTTGTGTATATGTGTTGAGGTTAATAGCTGCGGCAGAATGGGATGTGGATAGCCTTGCCAATCAAGTATCTTATATGGGTGTGCATATTTGTTTAACAATTTTGTGATTCATTTCAGTGGCTGAATAGCGTAACTTGTGGGTGCAGGGTAAACAATTAGAAAACAATTGGAATGTCAAAATGCCGAAGAGTGAGTGTAGAGCAGGAAGCCATAAGGTGAGTTGTAAGTTTATGATTTCTGTTGGTGTTTGTATAACGTTCTTTAAGGGCAATATCGAGAAGCAACTTTGGGCGCTTTGTCCACTCTAGACAAAGGAGCACTAGATTTCCATTGTGGGATATATTCTTATTACATCCTTGTGCTACCGTCACACAGTAAGAGGGGAATGACATTCTGTAAATGAGCACAGAGGAGCCGATTCACATTGGTTGAGGGAAATGTAAGTTACTAACTCCACTGTAAGGTGCTCTTGTATGTCAATTGCTAATTTCGCTTAAGGAATATAAACGAATGAAATAAGGAATGAAATGCACACAGAAATCTGTGATTTAAAAAAATACCACTTTGGGCACAGGCAAATCCTGAGCAAGGAAGTTACACATGGTTAACAAACCCACTCTGCAAAATTGTATTAGCTGTCCTTTCTATATTTACAAAGTCCCTTTTTAAAAGTGAAGGGACAAGTATGACTTTTAACTTTTCTAAGTTTTCTAAATGAAAAGGCATACTTTTTAAATGAGAATAGAGTTTCTCTTTGGGAAACAAGATTGCCCCAGCTAAAAGTCCCTGTGTATACCAGATTTAAGAAGGCTTACTTTAACTGCTTTGAAAAACACAAGCATGCGGGTGCTTATGTTTTGTGACCTAACACATCCGCTTTCGAATATCTTCCTTTATGGTTGGAGATTATCATTTGTTTGCGTCAAGTTAAGTGGGAAACTTTGTCTTGATGTAAATACAAATCGAGCTTGAGCAGTCCACACTTACTCATTTGTAAAATGCTCATCATGTACTTGGCGTGAATGTTATGGTGGCAAAGTTGTTTTATGACTCAGCCCCAGAAATACTTACTGGCCTTAGAAGATCAGTGTCCAGGTAAACTGCCAAACCTAAAAACGTGTGAGATGGGCAGATTAATACAGGGAATGTATTCTCTGCTACAAGCCGCAGTGGATACTGCCTCTCACCGTTTTCTTGGCCCTTTCATTAAAGGTATTTAGTTTTAGCCAAAGTAGCTTGTATTCTAATGAAGTAAGTCAATGGCATCTGTCGGATGGCTCTCAAAACGGGTAAAATATCCCAGCGATAATGGTTCATTTTTTAGAGATGTCTGTCTTTGAATGAGAATAGGCAATATTACGGTATTCTGCCTGCAGTCAGAGGGTGACATTATTGTGAAGTTTTGTTGGAAATCATTAGAGCTACAAAGGGACAATTCCAACTAGAAATATACATAAACACGACGTGTTTGTGCTTTGTAAGTGGTCTAAAATCCCTCTATATACAATGAAGTTTGCATATATTGAAAGATGTAAATATTAAGCTTCACATGGCCTAATAATATAAGAACGCATTGCATGTTTTCAAAAGTTTAACATTAAACCCAAAGCAAATCGTACAGTAAATTGTTAGTGAGATGGACTGACAATAACAAGGAGAGGCATTTAAATGGCTGCATTAGCTAATGATGGCATTGGAGGACGAATTGGTAATTATCCAGCTTGCATGAGTGAGTCACTTTGTTGCAAGTTTTTCAATCAATTGAGCTCGTTCGTGGAATAATGTAGGCCTCTGCCTGCCATTTGTTTGCAGTTTTTGCCAAGAACCAAATAAAGCAGTAGAATAAATGACTCATAGGTTAGCAGGTATTTTTAGTTACCTCAATATCCTTTGGATATAATTAGTTAGCATGAAGGAATGATGCGATCACAATCATCTACTTGCATTGATCTAGCTCATTTATTGCTCTTTCTTTTAAATATCCCTTGACTGAACTGCATACTCATGGCTATTTTCCTCCTGACTGAGTGTTGTAAAGTATGCAATTCTTCACTGTACTTTCATTTAACTGATATTGAAGTATGTAAAAACAGGCTATATGTGATTGTTTCAATTTTAGCACAATGTGTTAATTAGAACTTGCAGGCCAATAAAAGTGAGGCATGTCACATCTGTGGAAGTGCAGTCCTCCAGCCTGTGGTCCTGTAGAGTCACTCATTGTGCTGACTATTTCTGCTGTAAGATGAAGGATCTCGCAAAACTATGGTTCCAATTGCATTTTGGGTGCTGGTGCAAAATAAACGGGCAAACCCAGCAAATCTGACTGTTTTAAGCACTCAACCACAGGGAACCCAGATTAAAGACCACCCTAATGGTGCTGTACAATTAGCCCCCCACTATTCAGTCTGAGAGAAATTGGCTTTTGGGTGGAAACAAGAATGGTTTGTGGACTCTCTGCCACGGGTTGCAGCCATTTCAACGCGGCTGTTACTACTATGCGTTACAACGCATGCGACGTAACAACGCGTACACATTACGATGCGGGCCATTACATCGCATGCGCTTTTAAAATGCATGCGCTTTTAAAACGCATGTGATGTAATGGCGCCGGAGCAGAGACTGCGACGCTGGAACCGGGAGCAGAGACGGCGACGATGGGACCGGGAACGGGACACAGGAAACCGGAGGAACCACGAGGAGAGAGAGGTAAGGGAGTGTTTTAGGGTTTAGGGCTTAGGGTATAGGGTAGTCTCAGGTGGCTGTACTGTAGGGTAGTGTTTTAGGCTTTAGGGCTTAGGGCTTAGGGTCGTGTCAGGGGGTTGTAGTGTATGGTAGTGTTTTAGGGTTTAGGGTTTAGGGTCGTGTCAGGGGGTCGTAGTGTAGGGTAGTGTTTTAGGGTTTAGGGTTGTGTCAGCGGGTCCGGTACGGTACTGTTTCAGTGTAGGGGACAGACTGTGCGTAGGGGTAGGGTCGTGTTTGGAGTACTGTTTTAGGGTAGTGTACTGTTTTGTACTGTAGGGTAGTGCTGTGGAGTGTGTGTTATGTAGGGTAGTGTGTTAGTGTTTGGGGGCTATTTTGCGTTGTAAATACATGCGGGGAAATGGGGTCCGTTGTAAAGGCATTTCGTATGCATTTCAAAGGAAATGCGAACTAATGTCATCCGTTGTAAAAACATGCGTTGTGACGGTACATGCGAACTAAAAACCGCGTTGTAAAAGCATGCGTTGTTTTAGTTTGCGATGTATCGTCATACATCCCTCTGCCACCTCAGGCTACTGTATGTATCTTTGCTACCCCGGACACGCAAGCATGAATGCATCCATTAACCATCAATGATACCACAGAGTGGTTTCTTGTTCTGAGAAAATCACAAAAAAGGAGAGACTAGGGAATGAGCCTTTTCTAACTCCCCATCCACAACTATATACTCACTATAAAGAAAAGGACAAAAAAACTAAAAAAAGAGTGGGGAGCTGTTGTACCCCAATCTAAACAAAGGGGAGGGGGAAGGGGCGTGGGAAAGAAATCTACTTTCTTAATACTGCCCTCACACACCTTACGGTGTCATGCTTCATCATTGGGCCGCATCTGACGCCCAGGTGCAGACCAACACACTGGGCGGAGTGCAATTGTTTTGTATAGAAAAGTGGTGAGGAAAGAAAATATATATACAGGTGAAGGAGAAGAGTAGTTCCTTCATGAAGGGATCAGAAAGTGCAAAACAAAAATAATGATAAAACTATCTGAGGGGAACCTAGGTTACCTTTATTTTCGGTCACCCTCAATAGGGTTAAAAATATATAGGATACACCGGGGGAATCAGTACCCCTATATCCTCTTTGCAAGGTTTCTTGTTCTGCTTTTAACCCAGTAGCCTTAAGTTTTCATTTGAAGCTCCAGTGTCTAAGGGATGGGCGAGGAATCCAAATTACAGACCCTTCTTTACTTTCTGTTCTGACTTGTGATTCCATTACACCTGGAAAGAAGTGTAGCAAGGGCAGGGAATCCAAATGGAAAGCCTGGGACAGTATATGCACCAGTGGCTACCCCTAAGTGATGTCCTTAGCAACTAACCTTCGTAATTGGCCCGATTGTCTATGTTTATTTGAGCCAGGAGCATTTTAAACTGCGGGTTTGTAGAAAGGTAAACATGGAACATAGGAACACTGCTAGTTGATTGCATTTAAATAGAAGCAGTGATGAAACATGATTGGTGGTGAAAAAGGTAGAGACAATTACAATATAAATATTGAATAACTAACTTAGAATACATATTTACATTGGGATCATTGGGATACAGTGGCTGTCAGGGGTTAGGGCCAGTCACTAGAGAGGTTCTGCCATACCTGTTCTTTAGCCAACAGTGTTAGGTAGGGATGACTTTTCATCAAATGGGTCCAAGCAGGTTGAACTTGGGAACAAGGATGTATTGGTACTGCTCGTAGAAAGTAGCTGGCAAAGAGCAGTGGTTGGGAGAGAGCATTGTAGAAAGATTCAAGAACAGCCAATGGGAGGAGGTTGCTTTGAATGCCTTAAAAACAAGAATAAGGAATATGTACAGTTCATCAGATATCCATATGGCTTAGAGTCTGCAGGAGAATTAGTTTTGTGTCCAGAAGGGATCAGAAGCATGCAAAAGCAAAGTTGGTAATTTTGTCCGAGGAAAAAGGGAGTATTGTGGGAGTCTGGCAAGACTGTTTTTTTTTTTTTAAAGTAGGACTGTTTGCTGATGACCTGGTTATTGATGAAAGATCTGGCAGTCTGGAAAGGAAGATAAGGTTAAGCCTTCAAAAGTTTAGTAGCTGAAATCTCTTGGTGGTGCGATGAAGGAGATGAGAGACACAGGCCATGTGGTAATGTTAAACCCAACAATCATATTATCATGGCATCAAAGTAAAGCAAATTAACGCAGAAGGGTGATTGATGAATGTACTGTGTCCATACAAGAGGCTTAAAAATCCAAACAACTAGCACTTTTCGAAACAAGAAACTATAAACCGGAAATTAAGCTGTTGCCTGCCAGTCTGGAAAGGGTGGCGAGGGTTGACCTTTCAACCATTCAGTAGATGGTGCACTGAAGAAAATGAAAGGTTCAAGCTATGTGGTGGTGTGAAACTGCATACTGACATTCTTGTTTGAGGACAAGAAAGAAATTCAAGAGCGGCATGATAGGTGTGAACACTATAATATATGTACAGTATACTAGAAAGCAATTCATGTAAATTTTTATACCAGTTTAAATGAGTGATCGTAGAACCATTCAATGTTGAATGACTGTTGGAAGTTCAAGAGAGTGGTGTCCATTTTTGTCTCTGTGTAGCTTTAAGCCAGCTTCCTGAGTTGCTCAAAGCATTTGTTGTATTCTGAAAGATTCTCTTTCTTATAGCTTTGTCTGGAATTGAATTGGTGAAGCATCTCTCTTCCAGTGCCAGAGTTTCCGATGTCTGAAAACAAGTCTGAAATCGTGAAATTCGAACTGGTAACTTAGAAGGATTTTATCAAGTGGCTGGACATCACAGACTTCCCATAACATACCATCGCTCTGTTTCACTCCACTGCTTCGATAGTGATAACGCAGATCCTTATCTTATCTTTTCTAAGGATCCCGAGTCGCCAGGATCTTTTTACCTGCTGAATAGTGTGAAGGGAAGAAAATCTTTTCAGTTATGCAATCTTTTCTTTAGACTCTGGTTCACCTACAAAGACTACTGACTCCGAATTCAGTTTTGTGGGTTTATTACAACCAAGAATAACTGCACGTGCAAGCACCTCAACACGAGGTTAAAGAAATAAATGGGCACTAATACAAATAGCATCCTACGCAGGAGTCTCATCCGACTCAGGATGAGAAGAATCGTTCGCTCCAGAAGTATTAGGCAAGCAATAACAGCTCCAATCTCTATGTTATTCCTCATTTATCTAATCAAGCATAAAACTCATTGACTGTCCCTGCTCTACTTCTAAGATGACATACCTACTTAACGAATTTCCCAGGCAAGAGTAAGTAAAAGGTGTCAGCTGTGAAGACTTCCTAAGAAGTACACTCACATAGTACTTAAGCTCAGATTCAAGATGCTCCTTCACCAAATCCCTCTCTGTCCTCCTCTCTGGTCTCCCCTACCTCTTCTCTGCCCTCCACCCTCGGGGCACTATCCCTAATACAAAACCCAAATACAATTGAACACGCCTTTTGTCACGCCTCTTTGGCCAGGTCTTCCTTCTTGTACTTTTCCGTCGAAACGGTTACTTCATCTTGGACCGTTGCGATGACCTTGAGTCCCAGGCACCTTCTCCGCTGAAAGTATCATCCCTAAATTTCATTGCACTCCCATTTCCATGTCTCCCATCGCTCTAACTCGTGAAACAAAGAGCCAGTCTTTAACTAACGAGGCATGTGTCCTTGCACCTGCAACAGAAGATACGTTCAACAGAAGCCCTCTACTGTGCTAATTAAATCTACTGTCGGTGCCCAGAGAGCCTTTCCAAGAGAACCTTCTCTGCCTGCAAAATAAGCTAACATAAGAACAAACAGGCCTTTCCTTGGCGTATATGCAGTCCGGCCTTTACACAATTTAAACCCACAAACCTTAATCACTTCTATAAGCATTTGGTTCATTACATTTCATATGCGAAAAAGTGAACTACACGTGCAACTTAATATGGTACACGTTTAACTACTGCATCTCGATTACACATGGGCTGATTCATTTATGCATTATTTTAAACACGATTCAGTTAAGCATTACATTTGCATGATTAAAATAGCACAATTACGCTTCTTATTCACTCTAATAACTGCGGTTTAGAACTACATCTTACTGGCCATTCATTGATATATAGCTGGATATATGCGGGTGCGAACTAACGGTGATTATGATGCACCCCTTCAAATTTCACAAGAACATGGCGCTCTATCAGTTCCCCCCTTTGATGACTCCTGTCATCACATTTTATTCAACTCCCTTGGAGAAAGAACCGACCTAAACAGAACTCGTTGCCATTCTCCCTGGCCTGTGATTCTCCAATCTCTTAAGTCTTTGATATTGACTGTCCTGCAGTCTAGCCATTCTCGTCTCATTTTCTCTCAGAGCTCTCTCAACTCTGCCTGCTCGATACCACTTGTAGGCTTTGATCAGACCCCACAGACAAACCACACAAACCACCATGATAAGGAGAGGTCTCAGAACATAGCCAAGGAATCCCTTCCCCAAATTCGCAAACCAACTCCCCACTTGACCAAACCCTTTTCCAACTTTTTCCCAGGCTCCCTCTTCAGTCAAATCCGCTATCTTCGTGTGGATAGTAGTGATGTTACTTATATATTTCTCCAGATCCTTGCTGTGGTCTGGTATATAAGTACAGCACTCTTGAACCCTCAATAATTTACAGACTCCGCCCTCTTTTGCCAATAAGACATCCAAAGCAAGGCGATTCTGTAAAACCATTGTCCTTATCGACAACATCTCCCCCTCCACCAGTACCAACGATTTTGCCGTGTTCATCGATAGTTCGTCTATCACAGTCGCCAGTCTCCGGATCTTCACATCATTCAAGATCACTCCCAAACTTGGTATCATAGCTCCAAAGATATCTCCCACTACGACCCCTGCACTCGCACCCCTTCTCACTCTTGAATGCTTTCCACCTTCCAAAAGTTCCAAATCTTTTGTATGGTATATTTTTGGAAATATTATTCCCAAGTAACATGTACCATACCAGTTAGCAGGCAATATCACATAGGCATTCCTTCCACACACAAAATACACCGTAGGTGTCACTTGTACAGGGCCCAGGAGAAAGTTCTTTGCCACATCTGCCATAGTGAAGACATGATCACACGTGCTCTGTCCCACGGGAACCTTTTCATAGTAGGTCTGATAACGTCTCACACACAGCTTTCCCCTCTGCTCTTTGTCCAAAGCTATAGGACCATAACTTCCTTTTGTTCGGTGCAATTTTTCCTCCTCTGTCCAATCCACCGTACTATGCCCTGTGTCTCGTGTCTGTGTTAGTTTTCTATATCTGTCTTCTACCTGATCCACAAACTTT
The DNA here is from genome assembly GCA_963921515.1 of Calotriton arnoldi. Classification (NCBI taxonomy): domain Eukaryota; kingdom Metazoa; phylum Chordata; class Amphibia; order Caudata; family Salamandridae; genus Calotriton; species Calotriton arnoldi. The sequence goes on along the minus strand of CAWUFW010003292.1, from coordinate 1,489,971 downwards.
TTCTCTCCATCTTTTAATGAGCACGTCAAATTATGTCGGTGGGCATACGCTGTGTCCAATTCCAAAGACGGTATGAAGAACTTCCTAAGTCTATCCTCCGACTTATAATAATCATACTTATTCAAATGTTTGTAAGCGGGGACTTCAGGAAGCACTGCATCGTAATTGGAAAAGAAATACTCAAACTGATCTCTTTCATAGAATATACTAAGCAACAAGCTACATGAAATTCCATATGTCAGTGGAAGATGGTGATACCCAATACCCTCATCCACTGAAGCAGGCAACTGCATACACACATAGCAATCTTTCGCATCCATCGCATCCACGTACTCGTATAGCAGCTTGGCGTAAGCATTGAGCTTAAAATCACTTCTAGACAAATCTACATGCAATCTACGACTTTCTTCTAACAGCAAAGCTTTGTTGGCTCCTATGTTTACCTCTTTTTGGCTAGGTGTAGTAGGTGTAGGAGTCCCTGGCACCCCTGCACTGCTAGCTCATGTGGAACTATATATGAGACTACAATTACTATGATTATAGAAACTATCACACCACCTATAAGTATGCCGACAATCAATTTAGATCTACGATTTGGATCTCCAACCTCCATGATTTTGAAAGTTCTCAAAAGTTCTTGGTTTCAGCAATGAACACTCAAAAGTCTTTGTTTCCTCCACTCGTGACTTGCTTAACCAGCTCGAGCAATACTTTGAAACCTCTGGAAATCCCCTTTTCAGCTACAGTCTTATTTACATAGTCCAGAAAAAGACTTCCCTAACTCTCGTTCCTCTTCGGTGGAAAGTCCCTAAGTTTATTCTTCTTCCACTCGGACCTAGGTTATCTTCTTCTTTAGACTTTTATTTACAACAGGTTATATTTCATCCACGATAAGATCATTTGTAAGTGCTTCCAAAACGTGATACAAAAGTTCAAGACGCAGGATTACCATTTTGTGTGAATAGGGCTCAAATCCAAAGGACGGAAATTCGAGTCGATGCAAAACCAATTCTCGGACTTTACTCAGAAGCGGGGGATTCAGAACGGTGAGGGTCAGTATTCCTTCGACTTCGAGCCCTGGCAACAACAGCACCACCTTCACTACCACATTCGGGCTCTTGCTGACCACCTGCACAGACCTCAGTCTCCCCGTACTCACTACCCCCTGCATCAGTCACTGTGTAAGTCCACTCAGGGGTAGAGTATCTCCGGCAGGGTACTCTTGTTCTTTTCGACCTTCGCTGACCCTCTTGAGTCTGCTCTTCATCACTTGCTTCTGTTTCAGACGTTTCAGACACTGGAGCAAGATCTCTTTCGGGTGCCAACCTCAGATTCAGTCGCCTCTGTCTTTCAGGCCAACCTTCCTCAGTTCTGGTCGTTCTTCCGCCTTCCCCTGCTATACCCAGTGCACCACTTCCTCTTTCTGCTGAATCTGACTCTATTCCACCCACTGCACCACCTCTGTCTTCTGAGTCAGAGTCGAGGTTCGGGTTGTCAAAACCCCCTTCAACTTCTTCTGGTGCACCACCAGCTGTGTCAGCGACCCTTACAGCTTGACTTGTCCTCTCATGTGGCCCTGCCACATCAGCTGGATTTTCATTTATGAGAGGAGCTGTTTCTTCCAAGGGTGCTGAAACTCTGCGGGTATGGGAGGCATGTACCCAGTTCGGCAATCCTCCACACTTCACTGCTGTATTCGTTACCAGTATCACCTGGTACGGGCCTCGCCACCGAACATCCAAACAGCTCTTCCTCACGTGCTTTCGGACAAGCACCCAGTCGCCTGGACACAGGTCATGGCACAGATCACTCGAGGCCGGAACAGCTGCAGCTTGCACCTGCTGGGACACAGAACGGACCACATCAGATAGTCCTTTACAGTAATCGAGAATCAAGTCATCAGTGATGTTAATCAAAGCTGTAGCTGGTACTGCTGGCAACCGCATTGCCCTTCCCATTAATATTTCGTGAGGGGACAATCCGGTCCTCCTATCTGGGACACTTCGCATGCTCATCAGTACGAGCGGCAAAGCGTCAGGCCATTTCAGGGACGTTGATGAACACATTTTTGCCATCCGGGCTTTCAAAGTTCCATTGACCTGTTCCACCATCCCAGAAGCCTCTGGTCGGTAACTGCAATGGAGCCTCTGATCAACATTCAATGCGGCACAAAGTAACTTCATGATTTCACTGTGGAAGTGTCTTCCTCTATCTGATTCCAAAGAGGTTGGGATCCCGAATCTCGGGATGAGCTCCCTCAACAATAACTTAGCCACTGTGAGAGTGTCACACCTGCGTGTTGGGTAAGCCTCCACCCACCGTGAGAATACACATACCAGCACCAAGATGTATCTCAACCCATTGCACTTAGGCATTTCCACGAAGTCTAACTGTATCCTATTGAAGGGCCCTCCTGACCTCCCAATGTGACTCAAGGTGACTACTGTTTTCTTTCCAGCATTCATCTGCTGACACGTGACACACCTCTGACAAACTGTTTCAGCCATTGCACGAAATCGTGGGTTATACCACGTCTGTCTAAACACACGCATCATTGCATCTCTACCAAGGTGTACCGGTCCATGTATTAGTCTCGCCATCGGACTCAGCAGGTTTTCTGGCAATAGCTCTCCCATCACTGGAGACCCAAACATCCACATCCCCTCTTTCACACCCTGCTTTGATCCATCCATTCCGTTCTTGATCTGAAACTTCATCCTGCAGTCGCTTGAGCTCCTCCCAAGTGTCTGCCATGGCCAACATCATGTTGAGTTCGGTTCTTTCTTGGCTCTCTCCTGTGTAACCCTCTGTAAATATGCATCCCTGTTCTGCACAGAAGCGGGCAACTTTGTCCGCATAATTATTTCCCAAAGACACAAAATTCTCCCCCTTTACGTGTGCAGTGCACTTTACAACTGCGATTTCCTTCGGACATTGCAATGCATCTAACAGTTGTCTTACATGTTCTCCATTCCTAATGGGTGAGCCAGATGATGTCAAAAATCCCCTCTGGGACCACAGCTGTCCGAAGTCATGAACCACACCAAACCCATACTGACTGTCCGTGTAAATCGTGATTCGAATTCGATCAGCGGCCAAACAGGCACGAGTCAAAGCAATGATCTCAGCTACCTGCGCGGAGCGTACTCCTTCTAGGCAAGCAGCTTCAACCACCCCGGAAATGGTACATACAGCAAACGCTGCTCTTAGTTGACCGTCACTGTCTCTTAGACATGAACCATCGACAAAGAAAATTTCATCTCGGTCCATCAGTGGTTCATCGACAATGTCAGGTCTTGGTTTGGTGCAAAGTTCATTCACGTCAAGACAATCATGGTCCGCACAATCTTCATCATCTACATTCGGTATCGGCATTAATGTCGCAGGGTTTAAGACGGAGCACCTTTTCAGAGTCACATTCTCTGCGGCGAGTATGACTTGCTCATACCTTGTTAACTTGTTATTCGTTAGGTGCTGAGTCTTTGTCCTGGTCATCAACAATTCAACCGAGTGTGGCACATATACAGTCAAAGGATGACCCATTACAATGCTTTCACATCTTTCAATGCTGACACCTGTTGCAGCAACGGATCTTAGACATCCGGGCAACGCAGAAGCTACTGGATCTAGAGTAGCTGAAAAGTAGGCAACTGGTCTACGGACACCTCCATGGTTCTGAGCTAAGACTGCTAATGCACATCCTTCTCTCTCACAACAGAACAATGAAAAAGCCTTGTTGTAATCAGGCATTCCCAGAGCTGGGGCACTACACAACTCCTCTCTCAGTTTTAGGAATGACACCAAGCACTCCTCGTCCCATGGTACCGGATCACTCACATCCTTGTGCGTAAGCCTCTGTAAAGGCTTTGCTCTCAAGGAAAAACTGGGTATCCACTGCCGACAATAGCCGACCATTCCCAAAAACATCCTGACTTCCCTCTGTGTGGTGGGCACTGCCATGTTCATTATTGCCTCAATTCGGTCTGGTGACACCTTCCTCTTGCCTTTTTCTAATCTGTGTCCCAAGTACTGTACCTCATTTAAGCAATACTGCAACTTGTTTGGAGACACCTTGTGCCCGTTCTCTGCCAAATGGTTCAACAGGGCTACCGTGTCTATCCTGCAAGCATCTTCCGTTTCTGAGGCAACAAGCAGATAGTCTATATATTGCACGAGAACTGAGTTCTGCGGCAATACGAGACTCTCAAGATTCTTTTTCAGGATCTGATTAAAGATCGATGGACTTTCCGTATACCCTTGAGGGATTCGGCACCACGTTAACACACGATTTTCCAGCCGGAACGCAAAAAGAAATTGGCTTTCCTCATGGAGCGGTATCGAGAAGAATGCTTGACACAAGTCAATGACAGTAAACCACTCGGCTTCGCATGGTATCTGAAACAGTATCACTGATGGATTTGGTACCACTGGACAACAAGGAACCACTATCATGTTGACCCTTCGCAGGTCTTGCACGATCCTGAATTTCCCGCTCGGTTTCTGTAGTCCCATAATAGGTGAATTACAGGGGCTACCTCTGATCTCCTTCAGAATGCCTTTTTTGATGAAAGACTCTATTACAGGTTTAATCCCTGCGATCGTTTCAGGCGACAGATTGTACTGAGGCGTTCTAGGGAACTCAACATTCTGTTTCACCTGGATCTGCACAGGTTCAACCCCTTTGATTAGTCCTATCTCTTCTCCTGTGACGTCCCACACCTCAGGTGACACGGTATCTCTCAAATCCGGTGGAAGTTCCTCCACGGTCACCATTGGATACAAGTCTATACACAGATGCTGATTAGCAACTTTAAAAGTAGCATAATCATCCCTCGTCTGAACCTCCACTCCCTTAGGCGTGCAATAAATCGTGCAGTTCAATTTACATAACAGATCTCTTCCTAGAAGACAAACTGGACTCGTATCGCACACCACAAACTGATGTCTAGTTTGGAAGGAACCTATCCTCACTGGAATCGGTTCGGTCAACGGGCTGTTTATTCTTTTGTTCGCCACTCCAACAACTTGGATCGATTGTCCCGAGAGGGGTAGGTTGGGGACTACTGCTGATCTTACAGTAGACCGGGTAGCACCAGTGTCAACCAAAAGCGTGGTAGGATGACCATCAATGTCTGCCTCCACAAAAGGTCCTCTCTGGTCTACCTCCAAGACTGCTCCAAGTGTGCAGTCTTCCTCCCCCTCAGGCACCGTCAGGATAACGGGTCTGGGCTATACTCATCATACCCTTCGAAAAGGGGCATCTGCTTGTAAGTTCGTATTCCCTGCGGGATCCTTGGTGGCTGGGGGACTGATACTTGTGGGTTATACGTCCCCCCTTTCATCGATATGGGCTTCATCACAGTGTTGACTACCTCCGGCACAGGTGCCTGAACCCCTTCTACCTCCTGTTGCACTTGGTTGGCTGGGTTCAAGGGGCACTCGCGCTTCCAATGCCCGATCTGGTGACAAAGATGACACGCAGTGGTCTTCTTCAGTGTCGCCACATCCACCCCCGTCTTGGGATCGATGGGTTTCCCCTTTCCCTGACCTTGCCCATTCTGGTTCCCTTGGTAATTTCATTGTCTTCTTCCTAAGGTCCCTCCACTAGGCTGGACCTGAGCTGTCTGCATCTGAACGAGCATCAATTTGTCTTTTAGCTTCCGATGCTTCGAGTCCACCTCATCGCTACAATACTTCGCATACCGCAAGATTTCATCTACTGGCTTGTTCTGCCAACAGATCAAATGGTGCTGTATCATGAGGCTGACTTCTGGTCTCAGGCCTAGCACAAACTTTGAGACAAACTGTCCCATATCCTTGGGGTCTAATGCATCTAATCCGCTATACTGTTTAAAAGCTTGCAAAAGTCTTTCATAATATTCGTGCACCGTCTCTTTAGGTTCCTGCACAGTTTGGTCTATCTTAACCCAATCTATATCTTGAGGCGAAATCTTCAGTTTCAACCATGTAATCACTTGCTCAAATTTTTTCATAACAAGGGGTGACGGACCATTCGTGACAGCATCCCTTTCAGGTTCAAAAGTCGGCCACTCAACGGCGATTTTACAAGCTGTCCACAAATCTCCCGGCACCACTATGTCAAACAAGGTGTTCAAATCAGTCCACAGCACCTTCGAAATTTTAACAAACCGCTCAACCTGTTTGTACCACTCTACGGGTTTCTCCCTCAGCCGAGGAAAGTCATTTGTAAACGCAGCCAAGTCACCTCTACTCCACGGCACATGCACGTACCCTCCGTTCTGTACTTCCCGTAAAGGAAAGTTTCCAACGCCCGTCGCCCCTCCCCCGGAGGCGGCGTTTCTCCCACAATTTTCTTTGCTATTTTCTTCTTTGACCACCTTTCCTCCCATTTGTCCAACAAGTTCCATATTCGCATCCCTACAATCAGATCTTTAGTATGTGTCCTTAATCCTGTGATCCTTTTCTCCTCCAGTTCCTGATCACTATATTGCAACCTATGCGGTCCTTGCAACATTTTTGTTTTATTCAAATCTACCTCATATCTCCTGGCTAATGCTGTCAATTTCTCATGTGCTATCCTGGCTTTCCGAGTTACATCTTTTGCTATGAAAAGCAGCTCATCTGACCCATAAATTTCTATTCTTTCCAAAGGCAGGCTTCCACTAATCATTTCGTCTACCTCCGCTTTGTCTTACTACGTCTAGCAACCTTGCCTGCACTGCACTCCTCAGTACTTCTTGGCAAGCTGCTCCATCCCGCTCATCATAGTCACTATTTTGTCCTTGTGACTTATTCCCTTCTATCGTACTTCTGGAACTTGGTCTATCTTCCGAAATGTCTTGTCCCCTATCGCCTGGCATCCTATCACTTTGGGTTCTTACTGTTGATGTCCACATCCTCAAAGCTGACTTGGATTCGTGCAAAGATCTTGGTCTGACTGGTCTCTCATCCTCCTGCATAAAAGAGGAGTCTGCAGTGGCTGGTAATGGCGTGCTTGTTTCTAATGGCTTCAAGAAGTGGATCACTTGTACTCAAATCATTCCCACCAGCACTGGTTCCTTCTTCTCCTCTCGTCTGCATTGAACTTCCTTCTCTTATTCGGTCTGGGTCATATACCGGTACTACAGGGCCAATGGTAACCGGTACTGTCAGGGAGTCCGGTGATCGGGTATTCCCAATGGAAGGCTGTGTTGCCGCACCCTCTGTTCCTGTGGAAATTCTTCCCACTACCCTCATGTTAGTCTGATTCTGCGTCTCACCCGGTTCTACTGCTGAAGTTGATTTTCCCTCTTCTAAATCTGGATTAAATGGAGGTGGTCTCTCTGCTAGCAACCTATCTAACAGACTGTCATCTGTATCACTGTCGTCCTCTTCAACCCTTGTCATCTTCCCATCTTTTATTAGCAGTGGGTACAACCTATCTCCTTTGATCGTTTCCACCCACCACTTTTTCTCCAGTGCATCCCACCTCGCATCTTGGAAGGCCCTGATCGATTTCTTCACCTTTTCCTGGCTCTTATCTCTTTTCCTGTCATACGCTGCCCTAATCCATGCATGTAACGCCTCAAACTGTGTCGGTCTAGGTAGTGGTCGTAAAGAAGCCATTATAGTCTTTAACTGGTACAACACTTCCAACCTGAAAGTGCCATAGCGTGGGAAAGTCAATTCTCCTTCCCCTTCTGTCATTTTATGCCAGTTCTCAAGCCAAATTATAGTGTGCAATCCTACATTCGTAGCCATATAATGTGCCGGCGTATCCCCGGGAGGGGCTTCCTCTCCACCCCGAGTAACCACATGTCTGTCACCTCTGCAAAGTTCTCGTAAAACTTTAAAACATTTCATGGTAAAGCAGATATCTGTTCGCACCCAGTATTTCGTTTTTGCTTCCTGATTCAATCCACCAATGCCAGCGCGGCTCACACCAACCTGCCTATCACAGCGCGGCACCGTCTGACGTCACTCTTCCTCCGCTCGCAGCTGTTCCCCTCCTTGCTAATTCTCTCGTTCTTGTTCGCACGTGTCTCAATCACACTTTGAAGCAATGGTCCGTTCTACCGAACAATTACCGCTCTGACTGTCGGTCCTCCAATGACCGATCAGCCTCTCGAAATTGTTGACCTCAATCTGGCAACTGTCTGTCCGCTAAACGACCGGACAATCACCTCTAATACAATCAATAGGATTCAACCGCTCAAAATTCTGCACACAACAACCCACGACCAGCGTCGGTTATTCACACACTCACACATTTGCTCCCTATCTTCAGTGGTTTGATCAATGACGTCTCGTGATCCCCACCATCTCTGGTCAACAATCTCTATTCTGGGTGTCTTCTACACCACAATATCTCTCGGACCCGCGCGCGCTCACGGTCCGATCCTCAATCACACAACTCTCATTCCAACTCCGCAAGACATTTCACAACAATCAAACACCGCAATCTAACAACCATCACCCTTTTCATACTCACTTTACCACAAACTGCTACTTCCGCCGCACCGTCACTCTTCGTCAGTTTTCAGCGACCGCCGACGTCCTCCTCATACGATCCACTGGATTACCATCACTGGGGTTCTATGGGGCAACTAATCTCTTATCCTAATCTAGATCTCCCCTTACTATCAGAAGAAACCATCCTACTCTGCTACCAACTGATAACGCAGATCCTTATCTTATCTTTTCAAAGGATCCCCGAGTCGCCAGGATCTTTTTACCTGCTGAATAGTGTGAAGGGAAGAAAATCTTTTCAGTTATGCAATCTTTTCTTTAGACTCTGGTTCACCTACAAAGACTACTGACTCCGAATTCAGTTTTGTGGGTTTATTACAACCAAGAATAACTGCATGTGCAAGCACCTCAACACGAGGTTAAAGAAATAAATGGGCACTAATACAAATATCATCCTACGCAGGAGTCTCATCCAACTCAGGATGAGAAGAATCGTTAGCTCCAGAAGTATTAGGCAAGCGATAACAGCTCCAATCTCTATGTTATTCCTCATTTATCTAATCAAGCATAAAACTCATTGACTGTCCCTGCTCTACTTCTAAGATGACATACCTACTTAACGAATTTCCCAGGCAAGAGTAAGTAAAAGGTGTCAGCTGTGAAGACTTCCTAAGAAGTACACTCACATAGTACTTAAGCTCAGATTCAAGATGCTCCTTCACCAAATCCCTCTCTGTCCTCCTCTCTGGTCTCCCCTACCTCTTCTCTGCCCTCCTCCCTCGGGGCACTATCCCTAATACAAAACCCAAATACAATTGAACACGCCTTTTGTCACGCCTCTTTGGCCAGGTCTTCCTTCTTGTACTTTTCCATCGAAACGGTTACTTCATCTTGGACGGTTGCGATGACCTTGAGTCCCAGGCACCTTCTCCGCTGAAAGTATCATCCCTAAATTCCATTACACTCCCATTTCCATGTCTCCCATCGCACTAACTCGTGAAACAAAGAGCCAGTCTTTAACTAACGAGGCATGTGTCCTTGCACCTGCAACAGAAGATACGTTCAACAGAAACCCTCTACTGTGCTCATTAAATCTACTGTCGGTGCCCAGAGAGCCTTTCCAAGAGAACCTTCACTGCCTGCAAAATAAGCTAACATAAGAACAAACAGGCCTTTCCTTGGCGTATATGCAGTCAGGCCTTTACACAATTTAAACACACAAACCTTAATCACTTCTATAAGCATTTGGTTCATTACATTTCATATGCGAAAAAGTGAACTACACGTGCAACTTAATATGGTACACGTTTAACTACTGCATCTCGATTACACATGGGCTGATTCATTTATGCATTATTTTAAACACGATTCAGTTAAGCATTACATTTGCATGATTAAAATAGCACAATTACGCTTCTTATTCACTCTAATAACTGTGGTTTAGAACTACATCTTACTGGCCATTCATTGATATATAGCTGGATATATGCGGGTGCGAACTAACGGTGATTATGATGCACCCCTACAAATTTCACATGAACATGGCGCTCTATCAATAGCATTCCATGCAGCTGTCATCTAATAAGCATGATCAGGAAATTCTGCATTATTACAACTGAAACTAGTTTTATTAGTGCCACAGGTTCCATTGAACAATGCCTAAACTCAAACCTACTGATCTCCAAATCAGTGTTCATTATACCTGAATCTGCTGAATTATAATAGAAGCTTCACCTTGGATCTCACACGATCAGATCACGGCTTACAAAAAAACAAATCCGGGTTGCCCTTGCCTGGATCTCTGTTCTTAACAGAGCTCTATTCAAATGCCTTTCTATATACCACCGAACTCTCTAAAAGTCGAACCCTACTTTTCTTGAAACCGGTTTCAAGTAGTGTTAGAAATGGGATTTCTGGTTGGCTAAGGCTTGCGCCAAAGCCAGGCAGAAACCACCACTCTAGTCAGGGCAAGGGAGTTACACACCCAAGATAACCCCTGCTCACCCCCTTGGTAGCTTGGCACGAGCAGTCAGGCCTATCCCGGAGGCAATGTGTAAAGCGTTTGCGCAACACACACACACACAGCAGCAACACACTAGGCACACTACAAAAGGAACTCCACACAAGGTTATATAAAAAATAGCCTTTGTATTATCATAAAACACATTAGAAACGTAATCACATATTTACACTGTGCCAACTGGCACAGGCAATATTCACAGGGGAATTATATACAGGACCAGGCCAATCGGGCCACGGTCAGAACCATCAGATCAGGTAAGTAAATGCAAATATAAAACACAACCAGTAACTACTGGTACCATAATGACCTAAGCATTATCCTATTAGCATTAGACATAAACCCACATTAGGCCCAAACCTCATTAGCATAAACACATTACGCAAAGGGCCTCACCTGCATAAACACCTTATGCAATAACCTCATAAGCATAAACACATTACGCAAATAGGCACTACCTCAAGACATCATAACATGACATTAGGCATAACCACATTAGGCCCATACCTCATTAGCATAAACACATTACGCCATGGGCCTAAATCATTCTTGGCAACATTCAGAGTAGGCATAAATACATTACGCCATCCTGTAGAGCCTGGCGCTCTACCCATGTCCCCAACCTGCCCCCAGGCCAACTGGCCTTCCACAGGGGCTCAAATGCCCAATGTCCCAATGATAGGGCTGCCAATGCAGAGTTCAGGAAGGGCGCAGGAATCACATTTGTCCTAGGCATCACATAAATGACATGGGGCAATAAATCACCAATATAGCCACATTACGCAATAGGCATCATATCACTGTAGGGCCCACCTTAGAAACTGACCCCAGGCCAACTGGTCTTTTCTAAGGCTCCAATGCCCTATGTCCAGCAAAGTCAGGGCTCTTCCAGGACCTTCCACGGGCCCTCTGGCTGCCAATGCAGCGAAGGTACTGCGCAATGCACTGTGGGGCTGGGGTGCACCTCACCCCTTTCTCTCCCCTCCAAAGGAATTCCCAACAACGTTGCAGCTGCCCGCTCTCTCTCGCGGTGCAGCTGGGGAGTCAAGCTTGGCACCACTGTGCCTTCTGAGCCCCCACTGGGACTCAGAAACAATAGTGCCCAAAAGAGACATTAGCACTGGCACCACTGCCTTCTGGGGAGCCCCACTCCGGGACTTCTACCACAATTGCCCCCAAACGTTGCAGCTGCCCGCTACGGCGGCGCAGCTGTGAACAGCAAATGAAGGCACTGGCACTACGGTGCCCCAGGGAGCACCAATGCGGCCCCCAGGCACCGACAATGTGCCTCAAGGGAGCCCCAATCCCCGGGGCCCTTCTGGTGCCAATCTCGGCACCCACGCTGTGTAAAAATGAAGCCCCACTCACCGGGGACAACTCTGCAGGCTCCGTCTCCTTCTCCAGCGCCGGTCTCATCTGCGGCCACAGGATCCTCTTGAGGCTCCACGTCGGGACTCCTGAAGACTTCCTGAGCAACACGCAGGGCTCCCACTGGCACACGGGAGCCCTGCTCGGGCAGGCGCCGACTTCCTCTCTCTGCGCCTCCTTCCGCTTTTGCACGCAAGGCCCCGCCCACCTCCAGGCGTCGCGCCTGTCTTCCGCTTTAGGTGCTCTCGGCGGGGGCTTCTGTCTTTCTCCCGGGCCGCGGCGGTGATTCCCTTGAGGTCTCGGCGGCAATACGGGGTAGGCTCCCGTTCGAAATAAAGACAATTGCGGGGTGGGCACCCGCTTCAAAGCACAAAACGCGGGGTGGGCTCCTGCTTAATAAAATATGCATAAAACGCGGGGTTGGCACCCGCTTCTTCGGCACCACAATGCGGGGTAGGCTCCCGCCTATCCAGAGCACGCAAATGTGGGGTGGGCACCCGCTCTGGAAATTATGCATGAAGCGGGGTAGGCTCCCGCTCGGTTTGGCCAAATGCGGGGTGGGCACCCGCTGTAAATCCAAGCAAATGCGGGGGGAATCCCTACGCCGGGGATTCCCTTTCTGCACGCAGCCCAGCGCTGCAGGACAGGCACGTTCCCCGCAGTAGGTGAAAAAGGCACAGCGCTTCTCCAACAATACAAGTAAAGCGCTCCTCTAGGCGCTAGAGCCTTCCATGGGCCAGGGGCACAGCTGGGCCCAGGGAGGCCAGCACACAGGGCCCTCCAGCAGGGAGACAAGCCCCCATGGCGGTTCCTCCTGGGCCCCAGCAGCAGCAAGCGCCCAGCACTCAGGAACAGCACCAGAACAAGAACTGAACTTCGTTCTGGGGTCACAGCCCCTATTTTTATACCCTAAATCCTTTTGTGTCACAGCACAGGGCTTGGGGATAAACCAGACGCAACTGGTTTGGGGGAGCTTTGGAGCACTTTGTTTTGCTCAGCTCCTCTCTCCTTTGTCAGGTGGGGGCTCAGTGATTAGACGCACCACAGGGGCGTAGCCAGCATTGTGGAGGGAAGGCACAGTCCTATTCCAGGTCCCAGGTGCAACTCCTCCCTCCCATCTACATGCAGATCTCCCTATTCAGCCCTGCGCTGACTCACCCTGCCCCTCCTGGAGCCACACACACCTCCCAGCTCCTGTCACTCACAAGCCAGACATGCAATTCACATCAGGCAGGCAGACACAGAGCACACATAAATGCCAACTTCTAAAAGTGGCATTTCTACACCAGTCCCAATAAATCTGCGCACACTATTGCGCAGCATTTATTCTCACAAATTCATACATACCAGACTTGACCACACTGCTCCTCTCATACCAGGAATTAACATGGACACACTTATCCCCCATGCATTCCTATGGGAGGGCAGGCCAATCTCACCACAAGCACACAGAGAGCGCACGCACTTTCCACTGGACCACAGTGCGAAAGTGCTCAGAGGCCTAAAATCACCAACACCAGGTTACAGACAAGGCAAAAAGTTTAGGGGTGAACCTGCCAAAAAGGGCCAAGTCCAACAAGTAGCATATTTCTCTTGTTGCCTACTGTCTTCATCTGCATAATTTGTAAAACAAAAAAAAGTGCTAGGTCCCTAGACAGTACAAACGCAGCTACTAACCATCGAACTCCTACAAATGTGACAATTCAGACTATTCCAGGCCCCCAAAGATATAAGAATAGCTTCAGCGGAAAGTATTAGTCATTTTTATGTATATTAAATTAGGAAACAACTGTTGTTGTGCTCATTTCTAAATCAGGCAAACACCGCCACAATGTGACAGACTGTCATAAGTGCCAGTGTTGACAATTAATGGCCGGTGCCGAGCACTGGAAACCACTGGTTCAAATTAAGCACTGGTTGTTGGATAGCTGACCTCTGATTCTTTTTCCCCCCACTCTGCTTTTCTCTGCTTTTGTTCCTTTCAACGAGCCAAATGAAGAGCTCAGCCATCATTTGAAGGGAATGGGGAGGGCTTGCTTCTCTGACTGGTCTCTCATATTTGACTGATTCTTAAAGTAGGCAGAAAGGGCTGCCTTTGTCCTTGGTGCTAAACACTAATGGTGAGGCAGCCTGAATTGAAACCCAAGAGCTGAGGACAGCTTACATTATTCTAGGGTGCTATTGATTGTCAGACAGTCCCTTTAGCTGTTGGGTTAGCTCCTGTAGTTCTTGCTACCTTAAGTCTCACTGTTGGAATCCAAATGATCTTGTGGGGAGACTGTGTATCTTGGAACAGAAATACGATTGATTTTCATATGGCAGTTTTCTGAAGTGGCATATTTGGCACAAAACCTAATCACCAGTGGGTGAGGTAAATTGAAGCATTCCACCCATCACTTTTTTGTGTTTCTAAGTGACACGCCCTAAGTGTGACAGGTATGCATAGATGTGGGTCCCATCACATAAGGCCGGAGAAATTTGTGTAATTTCCTTTGTAAAAATTATGTAAAATGCCCTAAAAATTACCCGAAATGACACTTTATTTTGCGAGATGCAGATCTGGCATTTTGCACTACTTTTAGCACAAAATGCATCCTCATCTTAATTGTGGACATGAGGGCGTATTTCCTGCTTAAAAAAAAAGCCCTACGTTGCACTTGACACCAACAATGATTGTTTGCGTCCAGTTCGTTTGTGTTGTTCCTGTGCTCCCACAATATTTACCCAAAGAAAAGCTCACCATAGCCCTACAAAGGAGCTCAATTACATGACATGGCATATAAGCATAATCTTGTGCATTTCATATACAGTCCTAATAAGAAATGCCAGACATTTGGCAAGTTTATGCCGGTGTAATCAACATTATAGAGACGAGCTTATGGAAAGTATGTTGATGACAGAGCCTACTCTGGCTCTGTTGCTAACATACTCCTGCAATGGCTCGATGGATTATAGGCTGTTGGAGTTTAGCCATCTAATCACCAGCCCAATTTGGAGTGGGCAATCGTATGGCTTTTTTTTCCGTTGTCCATCACCATATAGGTTAAAAAAATAATGAGCTACCAATAATAAGCAAGCTCCCATGGTGTGGGAGTCATTAGTTTTTCATTTTTCATAAACAAACTCCTGCTTTCATAGTTTCTTTTTGAAAAATGAAAAACTGTAAAAATTTAAGGGCAGCCATCCTATTTGATGGAGCCATCCATCAAACGTTTATGACATTGGCAGGAATTGCTGTAACACTCCACCTCACTTTCTCTTCCTTCTCCAAACTTACCTTGCTTCTCTCCACCTCCTCTCCTTTCCTTACTACCTGTATCTCTTCATCTTTTTATTTGTGCTCCCCTCTATAACTCTACTCTCCTGTACATCTGTGGAAGCTCTCATCTATCTCTTTGTCTCCTTTAATTCTCCAACCCTCTCTACCTTGTTGTCTCATGTGTCTCTCCATTCCTCCAGGTATCCACCATCTCCACCATCTTTAGTTTGCTCTCTGCTCTACCTTTTACCTCTCCATGCTCACCTGTATGTCTCCCTTCTTTCCTGTACAATTCTCTGTTTTTCATGATCCACAGCATCACCCAACCCTTCATTATTTGGCCATACACCCTGTTTCTTCTCCCCATTATTGTTTCCTCAATCAATCAATCAGGGGAATTGTAAGCACGCTACTCACCCGTGAGGTTCTTAAGGCGCTGCTGGGGGGGGTTAAGCAGCTCCGTTCGGTCGAAGAGCCAGGTCTTGAGTGCCTTCCTGAAGATGTTCAGGGAGGGGGCGCGTCTGATGTCAATCGGGAGCTCATTCCAGTTCTTGGCTGCGATGTAGGAGAAGGCTCTTCCACCTGTTCTGGCTCTGCGGATGCGCGGGTTTTTGGCGAGGGTGAGGTCGGCGGATTGGAGGTTTCTCTTGGGTACATGGAAGGAGATTCTCTTGTTGAGGTATTGGGGTCCTGTGTTGTGGAGGCATTTGTAGGCGTGGGTGAGTATCTTGAAGGTAACTCTCTTCTCAGCGGGGAGCCAGTGGAGGTTTCGCAGGTGATGTGTTTGTGTCGAGGGATGCAGAGGACGAGTCTGGCTGCGGCGTTCTGTATGGTCTGGAGCTTGCGGAGCAGAGACTTGTTGATCCCGGCGTAGAGGGCATTTCCGTAGTCCAGTCTATTGGTAATGAGTGCGTGGGTGACGGCCTTCCTTGATTCGGGGGGGGGTCCATTCCTCTATCTCTTTTCTACCCTGTATCTCTTCATTCTTTCCTTCCCTACCCCTGTGACCTTGCTCATCTCCCCCTCAGCCTTCCCCAGGAGAAAACACAGAGTCAGGTATCAGATAGGCAGTCAAAAATAAATCTGTGCTGGTGGCCTGTTAAGTAAACTGTAGCTTGTAGAGAGAAGTCTGAGTCCCCATCCCTCTGGGCCCCAGTGCCACTGCCTCGGCTACACTACTGATAGCTGCTCCACCCTGTCCTTACGTGTCGCCTCCCAGCACAACCTAAGAAGATTGTTTTGCCCCCTAACCTGAAATCTTGTCTTCAAGCCATTGTTAAGAAACAGGAGAAGACTGTTTCTTGACCTTGTCCATAAAGGCATTTGGACCTGTGTCTCCTTGGATACCTGCCTATTAGAAGGATCCTGCGTCATGGAGGTAGGCACTGGAAATCTTCAAAGTCTCGGAACCAGTAGACGCTGTTGACTACAAATAACTCTGAACCAAGAGAAATGGGGGCTGAAAATACAGTCCTGATGAGCTCTGAGAAAGAATCTGAAAAGTCCTGTGTAGATGCGAGATGTCCTTCAGTCATGAGAGAATTACATGCTGCTTTGGATTGAATGGAAATGGCACACTAGGCCTACGTGCTTTTGTGGTGCCTCTACCATTTTGCCAAGATGGCTGAACATTGTGGAACTCCCCTTTGAATCCTTTCTTTGTTGTCCTCATTAGAAGAGTAGTGAGCAATATCTCAAAGTAACTGACTGCCCCCTGCTCTTCTCGTGTGTAGTTTCTTGAAGCATTATTATGTATTTGATCATATTTTATACCATTTTATCCATCTTTCTTTTTCTTAACATTTCTGAAGCATTTTTCTCAGCACGGCCTTGTATTTGTAACTAAAGCTTAAGTGATTTATTTCTTAAGTGCATACATTCACCTGCTCTCTAGCACTTGACAAAATAGACTGCATAGAGTTTGAACATCGGGCGTATTAAATAAATTCCAAGCGGGTATTTTTAGTATTGAATTATTCTCCCGGGAGATATTGAGTCTAACCTAGATACTCGTTAGCAGCTCTACAAGGAGTTTTAACAGTGAATTATGAATCCCTTAGTTTAGTCAGCTTCCTCGTGTAGAGCCTGTGGAGCATTATGTGTAAGCCACAGTGTAATCGCTAATGCAAACATATATCCCGTGCCCTACGCATTTAGGTATTTTCAGTTAACAATGTCTATGCCATAATATTCATTGTTGTGCCACCGTTACAGATGTTAGTGTGATGCACTAATTATAAGTTTCTTTTACCTGCCCATGCTATTAACCCTTCGAATAAACATTTGGTAAATAGTGTCCTTTGGTGTCCAGGAGAGCTATCTGTGCCGTTTCGTGTGATTCTGTGCATGCTGTACCTTAAGGAGCCAAGAATTAGTCAGTGAGACATAATGGGGCTGAGTCATAATAGCATGTATGAGTACGGGAAGTAATACTACAGGAGTACTATTTTACATACTCATACATGCCTTTGTGACTAAAAGGCACCGAAACATTCAACTCCCTATTAGTAAAAGTGCAAAGAAGGCACAGTCCTTTCTATTTGTACTAATGGTATATGAATACGACCCTAATATTCCCATTTGATTCTCATTTTAAATGGTTTGGGCCGATGCACAAGTACACATAAGAGTACATAAAAGAGTAATACAGGCCTACCCTTATACGTCCTAATAAAGGCCAGTGTGAACCTGCCCCAGGGCGATTAAAGACTGGAGAAAGGAGCGGTCTAAAATGCTGGATCATGTTTGAAAATGTTCATGAGTATTCCATTTGGGTCTGGTGCTCTTCATGCTTGTTCGTCCCATAGGATGCACAAAGCCCTCTTATGCCCCATAGTTGCCATTAGGCAATGGTATTGCAGTCCCATAAGAGCCATGCGTTATTTTGTGTTCTGTATTTATAGGCGCTGTTTATGCCTGTAGGTAGGCAGGGTCCTCTCCCATTTCGGGTGGCAGTCACAGTGCTGTTAACTTTGCTTTCTCTCCCTCGTTATGTAGAACTGTTATTCTCACAACCAATGTCCTCCTGTGCGTACAGTTCTAGTCAGTGATCCTAACTTAAGGGCGTACTGTCACGGGATTGACAACTACCCTTTAAAACTCTAAAAGAAAAGGTTCACACTAAGGTTTAAATCAATAGAGTTACATGCACTTTCTCAGCATTTTATACCGAACCATCTAGGTCTGGAACATGTCGTCTGGCATCATTATTAAAGCAATACGATTGAATTATTTATCATTTAAGAAATTTCCAATTTGTATGAGCTATAGAAGACAATCTTTGCGTATGCTGATGTTATCATTTGCCCATATTAACTTTTGAACACACTGATACACTTGTAATGGTTTTAACTATACAATAACTACCTTCATTGACTGTGCAGTGCTGTACATCAATATGATGACACTATTTCCTTAAATTAATTTTCTGTTTTCATGCAAGAAACGCCATTTAAAAAAAAAGTGCAACAGTGACTTCACTAAAACATTCTGAATCTGTTTTAGGTGACACCGTTGCATAGCAGGAAGTCCACAATACAGACCGTGACTATAGTGAAAACACAATTAAATGTTAAACCTATTACAGTGCAACTTTCGAGCCACGTCTCTTGTCAATGAATAGTGAGGTGTGCATGTAGTTAAACCACATATTTATCTCCTCTCTGCCTATTGATGGAAGAATTAGCCCCCCCCCCCGAAATTTGGCTCTAGTTGCGCCTGTGTGAGGGACACAGGACAGCAAGTACCAGTGAGCTATTTTGTGAGGATTCAATTTTTCCTCAATTCACCTCATGCATTAAAACTATTTTGCCAACGCGAATCGTTTAGTCTTGTGCAGTGTAGAGGATTCACAATCAAGTAGAAACGCAAGCTTCCCCAACACATTATGTAAAGGAGTGGCACTAGCAGGAGGAATATCATGTGAATCTCACAAGTACCGAACATGATTAACACTAAAGAGGGAGTGAAAAGTGAAAGGACTTAGGACTGTCAAGTGACCTGGCTTGAAAAGGTGTAGCACGTTCTGCCCCGCGAGGGCCGACATCGTTCACAGTACTTCCTGTAGAAGTAGAGCATGTAACGACTCAGAAACAGTCAGCACTGGATGAAGTTAGACAATATGTCCCACAAAACCCCTGCCTCCCCCGCCTGTATGCGCTTTTCACTCCCGATGTGTCCTAGACAATCTGTCCAATAGAACAGCGATGTCCTTGGACACATACCCCACAGGACTACAAACCCATGTAAAATTGAACGGTATATCATGTCTTGCAGTACATTTAACATAGATGTGCCAGGACTTCATATCCCAGAATGCACCTTGCCTCCCTCACAGACCGTAAAGAAAAATGTTCAGAAGACTGGGTTAGTATCATACTCAAGACGGGAAATGAGCGCTTCTTTTCTTTGAGCCACATAATCATTACACCGCCTTTGGCTGTTAATGACTGCCCTCTAAACACCACGATTTTGCAGTAACAGCAGAGAGGCCACGGATAGAACGGTTGTAATATTTCTACCCCACCTGCCACCCGCTTCGCACTGTTGTAGAAAGGCTCAGACTCCGGTGCTGTCCAGATCCACGAATACCATATCCATACACACACCATTCCCCCGCTGAGCACCTAGAGGTGATTGTATAAGAGGGTTCTTGCGGCTGCTGAGAACTCTTCGCTGGTCGCGGTAAATCCAACGCCGCTAGAATAGCGCCATGCACGGTATCTGCTGCAGAACTTGCAAGTTTAATGGGGCAACATTTAGCAAAAAGCGCTGCAGCTGGATTTCGAGGCACCTCGTTACGCCGAGCGAAGTGTAATTAATCACATTCCACCTGTCGATTGCTGGCCAGGTGAGCATTTCTCCCAGGTGGGTCTATTAACGGCAGTGTATGAATTGGGGGAAGGGAGTAGGGGAGAAATTAAAGGAAAGATTTTAGAATTAAAATAACGAAAACAGACGAGAATGAATGAATGATTCAGTACTTCTGGTCATTTTCTCCTTCAACAGTTGAAGTCCGTTCACGTCTACATTCAAGAGGGGTCTCAAACAAACCCAAACGCACTCTCCAAAAGCACCCGAGGTCTTGATTTTTATTTGCAGATTTATATAGCGCGAACTTGACCCGAAGGTATCAGGGCGCTTTACATGAGCACCGGTTGCGCGTTGCGTTACAGACTGTGCCCACTATTGTTGTGGAGGGCCAACTCCTGGCGAAGAGTTTTGAGGAAAGAGCCCGATGGAACGAGGAGACCATTTTTCAAACCTTGTGCATGAGCTGAATAAAAGCGACTCGCCTTTTATTACAAGAAGGGCGTAAATAAATGTTCTAACCAGTGCGATACTAGGAGACATGTTTTGTTGGGTGGCTAGAAGGGGGGGGGAGTGCATCGCTAGTAACGGATCGTTGTAATGCTAAATAATGTTTTAAATTAGGTCTACAAACGTTTAAGTCGCGGCTCGCAATACTCGAGGGGGGGGGGTGGCGCAGGGGTTACCCGATGGGGGGGGTTAAAATAAAACGAAAGTTTACCTGACCGGGTCCTGCGCCGCCTCTGCTCCTGGGCCGGGTCCCGCGTTTTCCTGCTCCTGAAGAGGAACAGGCATGCTCCATCCCCTCCTGTAAGCCAATCACAACGCTGCAATGGCGGACAGCGCCTAGCCGGGCACCTGTAGGGAGGCCATTTTCTCTATGTAGGGTACTCAGAGTGGTGCAAGTAACTTCTCCCCGACTCGCCCACCCACCCGCCCCCAACCAGTCATACCCTCCTGCCCGCCCACAACCAGGCATACCCCTGTCTTCTGCTTTCTCGCAGCGCGAGAAGCAGAATCATAAATTGGTATTAAAAATACCATTTTATGTTTCTGCTTCTCGCACTGCGAGAAAGCAGTGGGGCGGCGCTCCTCCCCCCTAATGGAGGAGCCGCCCTTGTAACTTAGCTATGACACGGGGAATTAATCTCCATGTTATGTACATTTTAAACTCAGGGCAGGATTTGTGGAAGAGTTTACAATGAAAATCAAATAATTGGTTGTTTATGCATGCTCACAGAGCACATGAAATTATAATATGATATATCATGAGATTGCACGATTTGACCTTTCCTCAGGCTCTCCAAGTACATCAATGTATTGCACACTTCATATGAAATGTTGGGAAATATTTTGTGACGTCAAATTAAGAGCTCTGCACTGATAACTGCCTTCTTTTTCAGTCATTAAGAGCCCTCCTGGGTGGGAAGTTGGCATCTACATCACCGGTGCCCTGACTCTACTTGGAATAGCTGGCATAAATCTCTGGAAATTGTGGAAATCTGGAAGTCATCCGGCGCCATCACCTTTCCCGAACTATGACTACAGATATCTACAACAAAAATATGGATGCTCGTATTCAGAGGTGAAGCAGAAGGTAAAAGAAAGTACAATGAAATGAAAACATAGTGCAAATGAATGATAAAGCTGTAATTCATGGTCAAATCAGATCTAAGACCACGAGAGATGCAGGATTTATAATTTTACAAAAAGCAGCTCCTAGTTTCTACCAAAAGGGCATCTTTATTAGCTTCAGTTATCTTCACAGATTCTCAAATCCATTAAAATTCACCGAGCTCGTGGGATATAAAGGTCTTTCATTACGATTGAAGATTATCTTAACCTCTTCAACCTAACAGTACATTTTACAATAATAAAAAATAAGAAACAGTGAACTCCTCCTCTCTCCCTGTGCTGGCGCACTCAGTGCAGCCTAGTGTCAACACAGGCATCATTGCATCACGGTGCAAGGGTGCCTGCCTTGCAAGCAAGATTGTTTTTGTGCAGGAAGGGACACCTACTTGCACAAAAACAAATCTCTGCAGCACACTTAGAAAGAGGAAAAAAGTGAGAGGAAATAAAGATATTTCGCCTTGTTGCACCTCTACCGGGAAGGTATAGCATTTTGACGCACTCCCAGTGTTACCAGTCTTGGTAAATCTGAGAATGCACCAAAATCCATGGGTGGATGCTTGGGAATACCCACAATCCACCTATAGAACTCCTTCCCTGGGCAGAGTAACACAAGGCAGCGGCTTGCGCTACCTTTCGTCACTCCAGATTCACCAAGCAAAGCATTGCCATGCAAGGTGGCCTTGCATTGCTTGGTAAATCTGGCTTAAGGATTGCGTTGTCCTTGCAATACCATGCGTGACGCAAGGGCGACGCAATCCAATTATAAATCTGGCCCTCAGTTCTTTAAAGGTAAATCATCAAAATACCTTAACATTGTTACACAGTAGTGAAATAGCAGCTATCCATGGTACAATGGATCGACACATTTTCATTCAATTTTATTTAAATCTATATTTGGTATATTATTCTCAGCAGCCTAGGTTTGTATGCTTACGTGGACGTATTTGAAATGCATTTTTAAATCTAGGTAGTGACATTTCATCACACTGCATGTATTTAATCCCTTAAAAACTATTTCTGTTACCTTGCCTGAAACTCATTTGTAGTGACATATTTTTAGGCTCGCCAAACCTTTTTTTGAGACCTCACTAATGGACTGATGTAATATCTCCTTGGCAAACCATGGATGTATGAATTGCACAGCGATTGGTTTGCAAACAGAGATGCAATTTGTGATGCAAGCTGTGTGCTAGTAGTTTGCATCACAAATGACTTATTTGCATACAGGGATGCAAAAGGCTGAAAAAAGCTCCAAGCTGGTTGAGAGACCTTACTGGGCAAGCCTCAGCACAATGCCCAAGTCATCTGGAGGTGAGAAAAACGACCTACTCCCACTCTTTTTCCAACTCCTTGGAAAGTTCCTTCTGGTCAGTGCGGCAGACCTTAGCTCCTCATGGAAGGTTTCTAGGCACTCGGGCTCCATCTAGCCAGGTCTCCTGCACGGTCTAATCCATTGTGGCCAGTGAGCCCTGTTGTAGTCAGGAGTGCTAAGTTTTGTGTTCCTGGAGTAGCCAAACAAGACGCCAACCACTTCACGCTTGAAGATCAGCTCCAGTCCCTGATGCCATCTGGAGTAAGTTGTCCTTGAGCATCTGAGTGCGTCTCTTCTTCCAGCAGAAATCAGGAGTCTGGGGCCTTTTTTCTTCTAGTTGGTGGCGGCTTCCAAGGTCAAAGAAAAATTACCCAGGAACCCTTGTTTCAATATGGCAGAACCGTTCTGCCACCAAGCAGAACTTTCCCTTATCTATATGATCTCTACTTCCACTTCAGAGGATCCAAACTTGTTCTCTCCCCCACTCTGACAGGAGCCTCTTTGTCTGTCTAGGAGGGTCCTGGGAATGAATAGCAGAAGTCCTCCCTGGCATCACTAAGTCAAAGAGGTAGTGCTAAGGCTGTACTTTGTTCTGTCAACTGCTTCTAGCCACTCCCAGATAGGAGGTGTGCAAAATTCTATTATTTTGCATTTGCGTAATAATATAAAATTCTGGCAAAATTGCAAGTAATTACATCAAATGAAAAACTGGCATTTGGTGCTGAAAGGAGTCCGTATGTCACTTAAAAAAGTGCAAAAATACAAAAGCGCCAAGAACAACTGCCGCTGGTGTTCTGTTGCTTGTGTTAATCTAGTGAATTTGCGAATGGCGCATTCACAGTCATTTTTTAAGATGAACAGTATATAATTATGCAAAGTGGCAAAATAGCGTCATTTTGGGAACTTTGCATAACAAGAATGATGCAAAATTACAATATTAAGGCTAATTACGCCAGACTAATGCAAATATCAATCGGGATTACTCCCAGATAGATAATCCCTGCTAAGTGGTCATTAGTTAACAACACCTTGTCTTCCTAAGCGCAGAGGCAGGGGACTGCCCTTTCAGCCAGGGTCATTAATTCTCCTGCCAAGGATGTATTTTCTAGCTCTGGAGATCTGATAGGTAGCAAAATTGATTTTAAGCCAGGTCTGGCTCAGGTAGCCTAATGTATATTTTTTTATAAAGTAACTTTTTCACTTAAGTTAGTAAAGATCTGATATCCCCATTAATCAACTTTTGTAAATTAAGCAGGAAACAACTTTGCATGACTTTGCTAGCATGTTCCCAGGCAGAGATATATAATGAAATATTCTAATCGCACCTAGACCTGTCCTATGGAGAGTGTAGTTGAACCTAAACAGTGAAATAGCTATAGGTCTTCAGTCACTGTGAGGGCACACTTTAAAGAAATATAGTGGCCAATTTTTTATATATTAGTCTCTCTGTTTTGTGGGCATAAAAGCAGGTTTTAGAAGTGACTTATTATGTAAAATAGTTTTTGTACATAACTGAGGCACTTTTCCTTGCCATGTTTTACTGCAGTCTTTAAACTGCAATCCAGACAGGGCATGGTAGGGCTCCAGCCAGCTATATATTTTTGTCATATATGTGAGAGGTGGAACTACTCATCTCACCCCCACATATGACATTTAACTCCAATGCCACATATTTGTTTTCTGCGTCACCTATAATGGCCTTAGAGGAAAATCAAAGAGACCAGCTGGGTCAAACCAATTTTACCAATATAATTTTAGGACCAGAGCACACACACTCTGGCAATGGATAGCAATGTCACAGTGCATACAGTCTTAATACCTGAAAAAGTAGAGTACATAAAACGGTTAAAAAAATCACCATGCAGAAAAGGTGAATTTGTGACACATATGTATTGTCTATGCCAAAACAAAAGGTCTAGACTCTCAGATAATTCTTCAGGAAGGATACTGCTCATTTAATTCCTGAGTTGAGCCTACAATTAGGCTAATACTGGGCAACACAAAAGCATGTGTGTGTGGCCAGAGTTCATTGGCTTACATCTGGGACATCTAAAACTGAAATTATTGTACATCTTACCAAATGTTTGTGTTGTGAAGTAAGCTTGATGGGTGGTCAAAGGTGGATGGTGGTGAAATATGGCATCAAATGACATCTTGTATGTCATACTAATACATCGAGAACCCCCACTGTCAACTCGGTTACACATTCTGAATTAGACATGACATTTCTTAAAGAGTTGTATATCAGATTTGGTAGGGATCTATGATGAATATATTGCATCTAGGAGCTGGTGTGAGGGCAGAGATAGCCTTTATTAAATAATATTCTGAATAAAGGTCTTCTTTAATTGATTACTGTACTGTTGTGATGTGTTATGACAATATGATGTGACATTGTTTAAGTCAATTATGTTCATCCACTAGATCCTAAAAATAAAAAATAAAAATTCTGAAACTGTGAATTCATTGATTTTTATATTACAGGGAACGTACAGTTGACTCAGATTGCTGTAAATTTGATTGTGTAAATGTGCTGCCCACTAACATTTTTTAAATTCTGTGTATCTGCTTCCTCCAGAGCATGATACAATTTGCTTCTGTCAATTCTTGGATTGGAATTAGGCAAAATAAATCTATCTATTTGGGATTCCAGTTTAATAAAGAATGTATCAAGGATTCTGGTAGGTGGCTTCTGGAATATGTATATACATTTTAGAAGAATAATAATTTTTACAAAATTAACCTGCTCTATTAGTGAAATAGGTAAATTCTGATTCTGGTCTAGAATCAGATTTACTCTGCCCATTTATTCAGCTAATTAGCAGGGAAGATATTTTAAATGTGGCTAAGTATCTGTGCTAAATTATATATAACTAAAAAATAAATAACACACTTGCTTCACAATCTTCAAGTCTTCTTTTTTAGTTTCTCGTTTTCAGTTCAATCTGCTAGCTAAATCCTGTATTATTGTCAACTGTAAGGGGTTATGGGCTGAGCTGATTCTTATTTTTTTTAACGCTGCATTGGTTAGCAATATCTGCAGCAACAAAAAAGTAATCAAACCTTGAGTACTGTGTATGAGGATGTTAATAGAATGTAAAACCATCAATATCCTCATTTGCATGGATAACAAGCCAGACATATTTCAGACCCAAAATCTAAACCAGATTTCTAAATGTGGTTCTCACTTTGGGAAGGCTGTCAGATCTAGCCGGGTTAGTAACTAAAGTCATTCGTAACTGCTGAAACAGTGTTCTATCTGCGAATAAAGTATGTGTCTCTTGTAGGCAGACAATATTACATGCAAACTTGTCCAGTTCAGACTTATGGCCTGATTATGAGTTTGGCGGTCCGATGAACTGCCAAACTCATGGTGGAGGTGCACCTACCGCCATACTGGTGGTCTGCTGCCCTATTGCAAGTAGGGCGGTTGAACCGCTATTGGACCAAAGCTGCCGCCAGGTATCCGCGATCCCTGGCAGTCTTGCAGTTGTCTGAGGCCCCTAATATGCTGCTTGTGCCGCTGCAGTACCGCCAAGCATATTAGGAGTTTCATCACCACCGCAGTTTTCATGGCGTTGAGCCCGCTATGAAAAGTGTGCCAGTGAGGGACCAAAGGGGGCCCCTACAGGGCCCTCTGTTGCCTCTGCACCAGGGAATGCATGCAGTGGAGCACACAGTGTGCCCCCCTCTATGCATGCACCCCCAGTTCATGCAGGGCATGGACTTAATAGTCCATGCCCTGCAGGAACTACCTTTGATGCTTCCATTGCAGTGCCTTTTTCATAGGCACCACAGTGGGACTGCCGAAGAACTGCCCGCCAGAGACAAAAAAAGTTGTAATCTGGCGGGCGGTTTCTTATGACTTTGGCGGTCTTGGAGCAGGGTGGCAGCGTGGCAGCCCCACTACAAGACCGCCAAAGTCATAATAAGGCCCTTAATCTGTTGTCTCTTAGTGTGTACATTCATACCATTGACATTCCAGATAAGAAACTTTATTGACTCCATTTTTAAAATACTATATCCAGAAAAAATGAGTTTTTGAAAACTGTGATTGATAATGAATGGCCTTATCCCGTAACATTATAATCCTACAGCCAGAAGAGTAAGTGTTAATTATCTCAGTTTTCTCTTTTTCTACCCCCACGCATACTTAATTAAACCTCCTCCCCTTGACCACCCTCCACCCGCCCCCCAACATTGCCCATCTGAGGTTCTGCCACTGACCTGGCCCCTGGATATCCCTCTTTCTGTGGATTGAGGGCAAGTCAAACATCCCCCTCCTGCAGATGTGATGAAAGGCATGCAAATGCAGCAAGGTGCATGTGTTTAGGCACACAGCTGGATCCCTAACAGACTAGAACACAAAACCTATCTTTAGCCCTGATTTATTTTGCCAACCGAAACCTGCACTTCTTCCACTGTATATTGCACTATATATCTCCCTTTCAACAAACTTTTCAAAGTGGTCTATTGGATAATCTGTGTCTGTTAACCAATTGATTTGATCTCAGGAATCAAAGCATGCATAAAGTGCCCCCGTTGCACTGTTTCAAATTACATATCTTGATAAATAGAAAGCATAAACCCTGCAATAGCTTTGAAGCCATTTTTACTCCTTGCAGTGGTCAAAAACATTTTCTTTCAAGAGAAAGCCTGAAAGGACAAACAAGAACAGTGTGTGGCTTAACATTTTTTTAAGTCACATGGCAAGGTACTCTGTGTGCTCTGAAAATGGACACATCTTGTTGTGTCTCATTAAGTATAACCACCTTGATGACCATTGCTTTCAAGCTTTTTCCTACTTCTATACCTTTGGTATCCGTACCACCCTTAAATTACAACATCGTGATCTGGTCTTCAAAATTCTCAGTTTTCCACTGAAGTCTAATAATTACGGCCTTTGTCTCATCATATCTAGATTTGCATGTACTGGTGTTCTCCTTTACATCCACGTCTAAGGCGTTCCAAATGGCCATAAAAAGATGCAATTTTCAGATCTACTTCTTCTAGCTTATCTCGCAAATAGTGCACTTCTGTCGCCATAGCCTACTGATTTTGTTTAGTGTCGTGTTGCTTTAAGTATTATTTGTAATAGGTCCTTGTGTTCAGTGGGGAGCGGAGATTGTTAATTGTCAGTCATCCCTACCTATTCTACTGTGACTGAGCTATATATAAGGGTACAGGGGGATCTATCCCAGCTCCCTCTAGGAATTCTGTTGCCGACCCTGCCTGCCCCCTATAGCTGTTTCACCATAATTCATGATAGCAGTATCTTTATTAGTACCACACAAAGTGCCATTAATCCCAGCAATGTCTGGGTCGAACCCCAGCTTAGTGAGCAACTTGGTCACTAGTGATGGTCCATCCTGACTGCTTGAACAGGCAGGCTTGTTAGTAAGATAACCACCTCTCTCTTATGCTCAGTGGCCAGAGTAGCTGGTGTAGTCCCTTTCTATATCAAAGAGGTCAACTGGGCAAATTTGTCAGGGTGGATTGGTATAGATGCCATCAGTACCGATATCAATGCCAGTATGCAGGTTTGTGGAATCTGTGAATATACTTCCAGTTTTCATTAAACTGTCTGCAGATTGTGGCATTTATTTAGATTACCCGCAGATTCAGGGCATTTCGGGACAAATGCAAACTATTCTGAGTCCTGAAGTATCAATGTCAGCCCGTCTTCGGCCTGTGTTCCACTTTTAACTCCTATCAAGCCCCTAGGAACTCTGAGCAGCCGAAAGCAGTGTCAGCATATCAGATACTTTCTGGCCAGTCTGCGCAAGATAAGGCCACATACACTGAGTGCTTTGTCGGATTATTAAGCCATTTTTGCACTGTGGACAAGCTGGGGAACCCTTACAAGTGCAGTCCCTGTGCTCAATGAGCACCCCTTCATCTACTAATCAGAGGGCAGTTGTCTGATTGCCGCAAGATTTCACCATAATCTCTCCCAGCCAGTTTCCTTGTAAGCATGCCTGCTTTTGAGCCAAGGGTTAGTGGGGCAAGTGGTATCAGACAGTGAGCAGTCTCTGCTGTGTTTTAGGTGCTGAGGTCTGCTTGCTCCTTCCCAGGGGCTCTGATACACAGGGATGCACCCTTCTCCAACTGGATAATCACATCAACTCATTCAATATCTTGGACTCTCTTCAATCTGGCTTCAGAAAAGGCTGCATTACAGAAACTGCCATGCTTAACATAGTTGACGACATCCATCACTCCCTCGACAAGGGCGAATCTTGCCTACTCATCCTCCTCGACCTCTCTGCTGCCTTTGATACGGTCAACCACTCCACCCTACTTAACACTCTCAAAGTTCGCTTTGGCCTCAACGGGCTGGTCCTACAATGGTTCACCTCCTTTTTCAAACATAGAACCCAGCAAATTAAAATCTTGGACTGCCTTTCTATCCCCACTCC
Organism: Calotriton arnoldi; assembly: GCA_963921515.1. Taxonomy (NCBI): domain Eukaryota; kingdom Metazoa; phylum Chordata; class Amphibia; order Caudata; family Salamandridae; genus Calotriton; species Calotriton arnoldi. The sequence goes on along the minus strand of CAWUFW010003292.1, from coordinate 1,460,719 downwards.
TGTCTCCCTTGGTGTTCCCCAGGGCTCTATTCTCTCTCCCTCTCTCTTCAACCTCTTCATGGAACCGCTCACTCTCATTCTTAAAAAAGCAGGAATCAAATACCACCTCTATGCCGACGACACGCAACTTTATTATAAGATCAAATCCCGTTCTGATGTTCTTCACCTCAACAACACTCTGACTAAGATCCAATCTTGGTTCCACCTTAACCATCTCAAACTCAACCCTAAAAAAAACGAAATCATTCTCTTCTCTCCGAAAAACAACTCGCTTTCAATCCAAGACTGGATCCATGACCTGAATGCGCTCAACTGCTCTCTCACCTTATCCAACTCAGTTAAATCTTTAGGCATCACCATTGACAACACCCTGACACTTATCCCACACACAAAAAACGCGGCCAAAGGAGCTCTCTTCTCTCTCCGCCATCTCAAGAAAATCAAACCCTTCATTCCTGCCGATGACTTCAAATCTGTAGTCCAAGCTCTAGTCCTGTCTAAAATTGACTATGGTAACGCTATCCTCTCTGGAACGCCTAAAGTCCACCTAACCCCTCTCAAAACTGTGCTTAACCTAGCTGCCAGGCTAATCTCCGACTGCAAACGCTTTGACCACATCTCCCCTACCCTCAAAGCCCTCAATTGGCTACCCGTCGAAGGCAGATCCTCCTACAAGATTGCATGCATTACGCATAAAGCCCTGCATCACAACTCCCCACCTTACCTCTCTGGCAAACTCCACAAAGCGGGCTGTTCCCGACCTACTAGAAGTACCAATGCTCTCATTCTTATCCCCCCCCCTGTTAAATAAGAAACGCACACAAACTCGCTCCTTCTCAGGTAACGCGCCTTTGCATCTGGAATAACCTCCCGAAAGACCTGCGTTGCAACCCCTCCTATCTCAGCTTCAAAAAGGACCTCAAACTGCACCTCCTCAACAAATATTGGGGACCTTAATTCCTCTGCTTCTCCATTATCACTCTCCCAGTTTCCCCTATCAGACGCTCCTCTTCTACTCCTTGTCTATCTCCCCATTCCCTCCCTCTCCCTCTATCCCTCCCAACCTCCCTCCACAATACCCCCCTACCTACCCTCCCCTCCCTCCCTGACCTTCCCCCTTACTCTTTCTCCCACCTCCTTTACTTCTTACCCTTCCCTTTTCTGTTCTCCCCCTCCCTCCCTATACTAACTATTCTATGAATGAACAAGTTTACACATCATATGCAAGTTTATATTCCCAGTTTTAATCTTTATGTTGACTCTAATGGTTTCTGTTCCGATATTGTTCTGAACTCGTTATATTCTCATGCCTCTTCAAGCTCCTGTAAAGCGCTCTGATACCTCCGGGTCTAGCCAGCGCTATATAAAACCTGTTAAATAAATAAATAAGATCCAGCCCTCTACTGTCTCTTCTGTAAACAGTATCTGGATCCTCAGTAGCAGCTTCCTTACTCATCGCAGAATTTGATATCAAAGTAGCATAAGTGACACTGTGGCTGCTGTGCACTCTTTTCTTACAGCAACTTCTCAATCACTGTCTCACTCCTTACATTACCCGCACAACGTTGCTTCATCTAGTACCAAGAAGATAACATTTAGGCTTGTTCAGCAGCAGGGGGAGCTTGAGCCGGAGCCTGAGCCTGCTCGACATAAGAGGATATTAGGATTAAGAAGGTATGTGGTGTTGGAAAAACATCTTGCTTTTTAAGCTATCTTCAAGCTGCAGTTAGGATCCCTCTGGGTGCCCAGCATGGGAGCTCAGACACACTGCAGCATCCCACAGATCGCCCAGACCACCATCTTGCCCCATAATCATCAATATCAAGGTTAAGGACCATTATGTCTCGTTTGGTATATTCAACATAATTTCCTTGGATCATTTTCATCATACTTTTTTTAAAACAAACATAAGTAATAAAATGCACATCTTCCAAAAATGTTGGTCAAATCAGTTTCAGGAAAATCCACAAGGCTTGGAGTTTTGGTTGCCTGCCTCTGCCCTCTTTTTTCCTCCATTTCTACCTTCCCGTTCTCCAAGCCTCCTCTTCCTCCCCTCATTCTCATCATCATCCCACTTTCATTATTATTTTCAGAAAATGACAATTTGATGGATATAATGTTTGAGTTAATCTTAAATATTGATAAGTACTGTGGGCTCTGAATGCAAGAGCATTGTTCATGAGAACAGATTCTTGCTGAAAACAGTTTGCATAAAAACAGTTTCATAAAGTTAAACATAAGCACAATTTGACAAAGAAATTATTATTTATTTATTTTGAGAGTTTTATAAAGTGCAAACATGACCCAAAGGTATCAGAGCACTGTACAGAGCAAAGGCAGTTGCCGTTACATGCATCTTACAAAAAACAAGAGTAGTATCTTATTGATATGAAAGATAACTTTGTCCGTCTACATACATCTTATGGGGAGTACATTGCATCAACTCAACTAGGATCATTGTCCTTTTGGTGTAATCATGGTTTGCCTGTGATGACGATGTAGGGTTGGGGTGTAGAGAGCCTAGGGTTATAGTGTGGTTACATTGCTGAATCAAGGTCAATTCAGCCTGGGAGGAATCTATTAAATAAAATCCTTTTGACCTCCATTTTGAAAACCCTGGTTGATGGGATCAGCCGAGTCTCGGGTGGTAGAGAGTTCCATATTTTGGGGGCCGAACTGGAGAAAGTAGATGCTTGTGTTAGTGATTCACTAACTCTCACTGGTTCAGGTAGGATGGAGCTCGCGCTTCTAAGAGAGTGACTACCTCTTGATAAAGTCAGATCGTGGGCTAGGTACTCAGGTTTACCAGAGTGCAGGGATTTGCGTGTCAGGCAGGCTATCTGGAGGATGATTCTAGCTTTGACTGTAGCCAATGTAGAGGCTTTAGTGATGGTATGCTTTGGTCAAAGCACCTCAATACCATTAACAGTCTTGCTGCAGCGTTGAGGGTTGCCTTTATCGGTGCAAGTTGCTATTTGGGAATAACCAACAGTGTCGCATTTCCATACTCAAGTGTAAATAAAATCAAGGATTGTATTGCTATAATGACTGGAGCATTCTGAAGGCAAAAAGTTTACATTTTGCCCCCAATTCATTTTTCTCATCTTCCTTGCAAGTAATAGGCAGGTGGGCCTACAACCAACATGGATCCTGAATGCAGATTGGAGAGAGTAATCTAGACATGTTAGTTAGTTTTTGTAGAAGAATGGCCTCCTGATATGTACTTTTAAGATGATTCATGGCTTCATGGTACTTCAGATTGAATTCTCATTGTCTCCCGCTTCCTCACATTGAAAAAGGCTTCCTGGTACATCTCTGGGGGTTAGATCGTCCATACATAGAGTCATATAACAATCATTAAAATAGTTTTGCTCACTGGGATAAAGCCTCACAACAGAAGGGGCTGTCCACCTGACATGTTAGGCTACATGCTTTCAGAATGGGAAAACAAGCAATTTCAGACATTTTGGGGCCTTGTAAGGGAAGTGCAGCTTGAGCCCCTGTTGCACCGTGGCTATGCAAATCACGACTGAATATACCCAAGTCCCTCAGGGAAACTCAAATAAAAATATATGGATGCAAGGCTTGGTAAGTACTCTGGTTAGCATTCCATTCCATCTTCTTTATTTGCTCAATAAGCCATTACAGATGGGCTCTAAACATGTGCATATCAATCTTGGTACCATCACAAAAGAAACTGTCCAATCTGACCTGCTATGTCATGTCCCATCTGAAAGGGAACACAAGCAATGCCAGACTTGTTTCAGCCTTGGTGGTTCTCATTAGTGCAGTGCAGTTTCACTCCTTACTCTATATGGAGCCACTTGAGGTGACCAACTATGAAAAACTATTTATTTATTTCTCTGTCGTCTCTCCTTTCACCTATCCACTTCTCTCCATTTCCATTTCCAAGCACTGGCTTTCTTTTCACCAAAGTGGTCTGTTTGAATCGCTGAAAATAGTGTTCTAATCTATAGTATCACTTGGCTTCAAAACATTTAAGGTACCAAGGCCCAATTTATGAACTACATATAAATCAAAAATAAATGCTATTTTATGATAATATATTTTAATAACCTTTTTAGATTTAAAGATGAAGGTAATTTTAAAAGCATAATTAAATTAATTGAAGTTCATTCAATGCATAATAAGTAGATACAAATCTTTTATTTTAAGTGGGATTTTTTAAATAAATCTTTAAAAACTCATTTTAATTTAATTTGTGATATTTAAATTAAGTAAATATATATGCTTGTTAATTTGGCTGCACCCCCTGCCTCAGTGGGTGGTGATGCGTAAGTCTACAGTTTGTTGTAAATTTAGACTCAGAAATGGTTAATAGCCAAGAACAGTAAATGTACTACAAAGTATATTTACATGTGTAGATTTACTCACATGTAAATTTACCTTTGTAAATAGACTCCTAGATTTCTGATACACAGGTGTGTACCAACAAAAGTCTAGAATTCACATAATGCAATATTTGCTAGCAAATAATCCTAGAGAAGTTTTATTTTATTTATGGCCTTCGCCATGCACAGTCTTTTTTTCAATTATGTCATTTCAGATGTTGCAGTCATGCTATCAATTATGTCATAGATCATGTCATGAGTGATGTAATATGTAGCGTATTTATAGTTGCTTTACGGCACAAGTTATAGTTACTATAGATAACTATAATAGGTGAGTTTTAGTGGTTTTGTTAGTTTAAAACGGTATGTTTTTAACTGACATTATCACTTCATTATAACGTCCCCTTAACCGTTGTTTTTTTCAGTGAATTTTGAAGGTTTTTTTTTAGCAGAAAGAGAGATATTATTACCATCAGCTTACAAGAGCTGGACAATTTTTCAAAAATATTGGTGGGTGGGGGAGGAGCCCCAAGACCCCCTGCCAGCAGTATAGTGGGCGCTGCCGGAAGCCTGCATCTTTCCTTTTCTCTAAGCAGCATTTTTGAACTGCTCTTGCCCGAGCAGGAGCAAAGCTCTGTTCCCCGCCCAGGAGAGTGTGGGCAGGATATGCCTGTACGCCTCCAGGCAGGGAACCGCAGTGTCCCAGGGCTGGGCTCCCCGGGACACTGTTAACTTTTGTGCCCTGGGGCTGAGGTCCCTGGGGCTGGGGTCCCTGTGGCTGATATCGGCTCGGGTAGGAGGGCATGTGGCCCACTTCTTTTTTTAAAATAAATTTAGCCCTAGGGAATAGGGTTCCCAGGGCCTGAACAGGTTTGGGGAGGGGAGCCGTGCACCCCTCTTACCTTAAAAAAAAGGTCCAGGGGATGGAGTCCTTGGAGCCGGTAAAAGCCTAGGCAGGGGGGCCATGCCCGTTTCCCCTTAAAAATGATAACAGCCCTGGGGGATTGGGCCCCCGAGGCCTGTAGAGGATTAGGGGGAGGACAGCACACCCACCTCCCCTTTTAGGTTAATGCTGCCCCATGGAATAGGGTCCCCGGAGTCTGAATATGCTTGGAGAGAATGCTGCATGCTCCTCCCTTTGAAAATCACTTACGCTGTCCCCATGGGCCCTGGCCAACCAGGTGGGATACATTTTTTAAATGTGTGGGAGCCCATGCTTTTAAAAAGACTTTGCAGCAGATTTGCGAATCCACCACCAATGTGTGGCAACATTTTAAAAAATATATGTTTTGTGCCCTGGAGAGTCCTTCAGTACCACCCACCAGGCTGGGGGGAGATTAACCACCCTGCCCCCTTATATCAGTTTTTAACATTAGGCTCTGAACTGAGTCTCGAGTCCTAAGATGGCTGCCACCACATCGCTGTTTATTTTTATATTTTTTTTTGCCATTTTTACATTTTTTTCGTTACAATACAGAGCATGTGCTACAAGGAAATTCTTACACACTACACGCATCCAAATGGCATGTGCACAAAGCACGGTGACATACAATATCTCGTACAACTAAAGGCCCGGTGACTGTATGCTAATGATAGTCAGGACCACATTGAGTACAATATTGAATGTATAAGGATGGTCTGTTGCAATTAGTAGATGCCAAATAGTAGAACTGCGAACAACTATAATCAGCAAAACTGAAAATAAAATAAAGTAAAATAACATAATGTATTCCTGCACTCACTCAATGTGGCAAAGTAAAATTACATAGAAGTCATAGCCCCGGAGGATGGCACCGGGGCTGCACAGATCAATTGTAAGAGGGAAGAGGTGAAAGGTCTCTGTCAATACTCCATTTCTGGGACATTGGATACACTTCTGGGGAAACTTCGCGATGGTGCATCAGCTACTCAACACTCCCCTTGAGAACTCTGTGGTCACCATCCCTTCCCCCATCACCCCCACACTACAGCACTTGTGTGGATACCCCTCACATTCCATGTGATGAGGTTAGTGGCAGCCTGGGGTGGTGTCTGAAGGCACGGGATCCCAGCTCGACCCGAGCGAGTGCAGGTTGCAACAATAAAAAAACAAAGTACAACATAAGAACAACAAGCATATAATACCATTGAGAGCAGGGGTACAACAGTTACCTGCCCAAACCAGGGAAGCTAAGGGACCGATAGGAAGGAGCCGGCCTAAGGGGCAGGCATGGAGATGAGATTATGAACAAAGGCCAAGCACCATACAAAAGTGCGGGCGACCTCCAAGACCCCCTCTCCCACAATAGGAGCAAATGAATCTAAAGGTACAGCGCAGGGAGCCCACAAAAGGATTCAGAAAACAAAGTAAAAAATAATTGCATCGGGGGAAGTCCTCAAATGACATACAAATGAAAAGGTGAAATAAAGCAAATTAAACACTCATATAGAATCAGTTGGCATGCTAATGGATATCATTCAATGTTTGAGGAGTCACCATGGGCATCTCTTCAGTGCTCGGGGGGTAATGTCTATTGTAAGAGAGTCTTCGTGTCCCGAATATTTGGATCCGTCTTCGTCCGCACTGTAGTGTGGAATTGGGTCACGAATGTCTGCCACCATCTGCACCCTACAGCGTTCTTCCAGGTTTGGGGAGGTGAGCACGTGAGGGGTGCCAATGACGGGCATCACGCATGCTTCTTGCATTTCCTCCCGGCAGTCGATGCCTGTTTGCGTTGAGCCACAGTGAGACCCGCCCCACTATTCCACTGCTTTCCATCCAGGACTAAGCGTCTTTGGGATTATTGAAGAATGATGTTGTGCCATCAGTTTGGATGTGGAGTCGGGCTGGAAAGAGGAGTGCATATTGTATATTGTGCTCTCTCAGTTTGTATTTGGTTTCAAGAACATTGCGACATTTCTGTTGAACCGCCAACGTGTAGTCCGTAAACACCATGAAAGTGACATTGTCAACTATCAAACTGTTCTATTTGTGGGCTTCTTTCAAGACAACATCCCTATCCCGATAGTGCATAAGGCGTGCTACCAACGGGAGGGGTGGGATAACAGGAGGGAGCCGCTGCATCAGTACCCTTGGGCACGCTCTGCTGAGAAGAATGGTGACAGTAGTTCAAAGGGAATGAAGCTAAGTATCCAGTTATCAATATACGCCTTAGCGTCATTTCCCTCCACCCCCTCAGCGAGGCCCATTACTCTGATATTTTTCCGCCGAGATCCATCCCTGGCCCGTGCAGGTAAGAGCGGTGGGGCCAGGTAGGAGGGGGATTTCGATAAACAGCAATGAGGAAAAATGTATTTTTTATTTAATTTTCCCTCGTGGTTGTCTGTCGAATTCCCCCAACCCGTCCCTGCAGCCCCACCACTCTTACCTGCACAGGCCGCGGGGGCTGAGATCTGCCCTCAGTGTCTTCCGCACAATCTTCCAGGAGGGTGACCTTCTCTTGTGGAGCGGTGAGGTGGGATTGCATGTCGTTAGCTTGCAGTTGGAGACTAGCCACTGCTTGTTCCGTGGAGCGCACCCTAGTCATTCATTTTTGATGATCATCCCTCAATAGTGTAAGATGTGTGGCCACGGCGTCAATCTTTGTTTCTAGAGATACTCAGGATTTTTCTATGGTGGTAAGTACCACATCTAGTTTGTCAGTAACTGATTCCGAGTCAGAAGAGCGAGTTTTAAGTTCAGTGGATCGCTGAGAGCCTGGTGGTGGTGTTGACGGTCGGAAGCATGCAGAGTTGGCACCAGTCCTCGGGCGTACCATTGCAAAGGTCTTCTGGGTATGGTATGCAGCTAAGGGATTGGTAAGCTGCAAGTATGGGCCTGCTTGTTGGTGATGGAGTGGACCACAACACCTCACAGCACAAGCAACCCAACATGGAAGTCAATCAGCAGGGCACAATAGTGGGTCCAGATGAAGTCGTCTTTTCCACTAGTGAGTTCACACAGCCTGAAGAACACAGCAGGTAAGTTAATCTGCATAGAGTGACAAGAATGTGGGTCACAGCCTCGAAGACCACAGCATCCGATTCTCTAGACTAGCCTAATGGTGCATGGAGCCCTCACAAAGAACCTGGAGACATAAAGACAGTGCTGCAGCACATGGCATAGGAGAATATGTGCAGGAGAATTGGTCCCCAAAAGAGTTTCAAAGATGCAGGCCGTGGTCCAGGAGCATGTGAATGACAGGCACAGCCACAGTGCGGTATATTGTCCTTTGAAGGGCAGCCCCCTGCCAACATATCAGGCTCCAATTGTAAGGGCCTACTGTCCAAGGCCATGTGCCCCATACACCTCCACACACCTCTGATAGTAACGCCTGCAGGAGTGTCAAGTAGGAGAAAAATGGGTGAGAGAAGGTAGACCATGGCTGTAGTCATGCACTGATTCAGGCCCCTGAGCATTAGAACAACACAGTCCATCAATGTAGCTGCCTCCAAATCACAGCCTCACCATGGTAGGCCAGTGGCCCCTTTCTGGAAGCAGGCACAGTAGTGTTAGGCTGCAGTGGGCAGACAGCCAGGATCATCGCTACCAATGCGTGGTGTGATATAGCAGCAGAAGGACGAGGCCTGCAAATCAGCCATGTACGGTCGCCAGATCAGGAAGAATCAGCCAGTGATTGCACTCACAGGACAGCGCAATCCTCCTCCGAGACTACCAGGATGCCTGTCTTCACTGACAGGCATCCTGGTAGCGCCTAGCGGCTTTGTCTGGAGGCAGTGCGAGGCTCAACATGAGCCCAGTACTCAGAGTAGGGCACCATTAGAAGTAGGTCCTCCACAGCCCAACGATGCTCAAATTTAGTTGAGGCGGCTCCCCATCAATGCCCCCAGCAGTGGTGTGTGATTTATGGGTCCCGATGGCCACCCGCCGCAGAGAAACAATGTGGATGTTGGGATCGCGGCACAGAGCTCAATCAGGTTGCATCCACGATCTTGGCCACTTCAACCACGCCCCCTGCTGCCACATCGTTTTCTGATGTGGTGGCAGCCAATCACATGTCATCTCGAGATCTGTCGGCTCCACTGATCCTCTGCGGTGTAAAATAGTTTTGAGCCTTAATTGCTCAACAACACTGAATGGATTTACACCAATGTACAAAAGCACACTTTCTGGACCAAGATCTAGCTTTCTACCAAATTTAGTGGAAATCCATTCAACCGTTGGGGCTGTAGCTGTGTCTAAATTTCCTATGGGAAAATGAATGGGAAAAACATGTATTGGACCCCCCCTTTTCTCCATCCACGCTTGACAGAGATCACCGCAAATCGTTTGACGAAGGAGCTGAGATGGAAGAACATTTTTTGGGAAAGTTTCATCAGACGGCGGCAGAGTCATTAAGAAAACAAAAAATGCAGTGGCCCTCTGCGCATACATATATACAGAGGGTTACTGCACACCCAGCATCAAAAAATGTACAGAAGGTGAGGGGGTCTTGACATAAAGCTGAGTGTCATCAGTCTAATCAGTGCCTTGGTGGTGTAAGATCCTGATATTTTAAGTGGTTGTAGATAGAAGTTTAAAAAGTTTAGCACCAGGATGGACTAATGTGGTACTTCTTGAAGCAATGTAATGAGACAGGAGAAAGAGGTACCAATTTTCATCTGCTAAGATCAATTAATCATATATGATGCAAACTAATTTAGAACAAACCCATCAAAGTCCATGGGCTCTTTCAGGATCTCTTCAATAGCAAAATGGTTGACCAAGCAGAAGGCAGACAAGTCAAGGAGAACAACCAGAGTCAAGAACGCATAGCACATCGACAACCTGGAGCAAGGTGGACTCTGCACTAGAATTCCAGTCAGATACCCCATTGAAATTCATCTGGAGTTTATTATCAAAAATATGCTGTTTCGGTTATGAGCCAATGCAGCTTTCAATTAACTGTGTGAGAAAAAAACATGCTCTGAGTAAAGCCAGAAATTATTCAACTCTTCAGCATAAGCTGAGGCCTTTTCAGACTGGACAGACTTAGGGCCTATTTACGAGTTTGGCGGTCCATAGGACCGCCAAACCTGCGGTGTGTTGCGACTACCACTGAACCGGCAGTCCGACCATCATTCTACAGCTTCAGCAGTCAGCCTGCCGTGGGATCACCACAACTGCTGGGGATCCACAATCACTCGGTGTTGGTGTGGCGGTATGGGGTAGCAATATGCTAGCGGTGCCGCTGCAGCATTGCCAAGCATATTATGACTTTCCTGAACCCCACACTTTCATGGCGGTGATACCGCTATGAAAAACGTGGCGGTCAGGAAAGTAAAGGGGCCCTATATGGCCCCCTGTGCATGGGGGTGCATGCACGGGGGCACATGATGTGCCCCCCTATGCGCATGCACCCCAGTTCCTGCAGAGCATGGACTACTAAGTCCATGCCGTGCAGAAACTTGCTTTGGCGCTCCGTCTGCACTGCACTTCAAAGGCTCACATATAAGCCTTTGAACTGCACCGTTGCAGGACTGCTGTGCCGCCCGCCCACCAGACCACAAAATGACTCGAAATCTGCCGGGCGGGCGGAGATCGACTTTGGCAGTTTGAGAGCGGGGTGCTGGCATGGCGGCCCGCTCCCACAACAGGAGAGTTATAATCAGGCCCTTAGTTGATTTTAAGGTAATCAGGAAAAGCCCTTTTCTTCAAGAGATATATATTTACTTGATCAGTCCAATAAGGTAACAGATAATAACTCAAACCATTAGCAATGTGGTCTGCGAAGTCATTTGATGATTTCACTTTTACTTTCTTTTTCAACTTGTTAAAATCTGAAATCTTTTGTAAATTCAGTCATTGATCCCTTGATTTCCCTGATGACATTGGGGTTTTCCAAATGGTTGGGAAGTTGAGGCAGGTATGTCTCAATTAATTTACACTCATCATCAAAGAACTGAGCAAATTCTTTTAATAAGGCTTTACAGTCTTGACCAGGACAGACATTTTTTTATATCGATCAATTCTGCAGTGAAAAGTTGAATGGTCAGTTGTCAACAATATCAAAGAGTGATTTGAGGTTTCCTTAGCATTAAAAATTACTCTTAAATGCCCTAAGGTCGACAAGATTGGAGAAAAAGAGTGAGTGTCTCCATGTTTTCTATGGCACTCAAAGGGATTCTCTTAGATTGTGGAGCTCTCTGGAAAACAGTGGAGCAGAATGGTTTGGTCTTTTCTTCTCCTTTTCAAAGGTGTTAAATCATCAAGAAGATAATTCATATACTCGCTGTATTGGGCAATTGTGATATTGACATTGTGAGTGGAGGGGACAGGCAGTAGATGAATCAATATCATCGAAACCAAGGCAATTATAACCAAATGTTTAGTGTCTGAAAGCATATAAACTCGTTCGTGGGTTGACCAAAAGTTTTTCTATGCATGAAAATTAAGAAGAAATGTCCTTTGAAATATTGAGCCCAATAGTCAGGGATTGGCTGATCTAATGTAAGAAAAGTATCATTAAACCCAAAGGTGCACCTTTGTTGTGAGTAGGCTTTTCACATTGTTGCGCAAGATCATTCCCAATTAAAAAAGAGGTAATCAGATCGACTGCAGGGAGGTTGCAGTCTCCCAGGTGGAAGTTAATGACTCCCTAGGATGGTGTTGCAATCAGAGGAGATAAGTGAAGCTTGGGACATTGCTCAGTAAAAGTTCCGTTGTCACCAGGAACATGATTGTTAGCATTTAGTCTGGCCTGAGGTGTATGTTGAGATGAGGAGTGGTAAAAGTTGTCTGTTACTTCCTTTCTTTCAATTGAAATAGATATTAGGGGAGATAATTAAGGTCAAAAAACCTGTTTCACAAAGCCATTGGTACACCTTACTTGAATTACTTAAATACTTGAATTTACACTTATAGTATGGTGCAATATTATGTATCAGTAATTCACCTAACAAACATGAGGAGTCTGAATGTTAGGGTAGAGATTGCTTTCGTAGTGGGGAGGGGCACCAACAAACATGCTGTAATGGTGCGTACACATGATGGTTCCAATTTACACAGCCATGTTTGAAAAATATAGAAAACTCGTAAGGGATCCCTCCTATGTCTGGAGAAGATTTCTGACTTTTTGGAATCTCATATATAATCCCACAAGTACTCTTGAAAAAAGCCTTCTTTTCAAAATGCATTAATGCTGCAATTCCACTGAAGATCCACTAGAGAAAGGTATGCACAATTGTGTATTCGCATGTCTTTTTTTCTCCTAATAAAACCCCTTTTCCCAATCTAGAAAGACACTTGCTTTTAACCTTCAACATGAGTAGATTGCCAATCTTTTCCAGAGTAGTAAGCAGCATATAAAATGTTTGTCAATACCCAAAAATCTTTTTCAGTGTTTACAACACTTCGCATGCCCACTAGACCTGTGATGCACCCTTTCCTGTCCCTAACTCCAAACTTGTGGCAGTTCTCTGAGAGCCAGTCACTGCCTTGATGGCTCATACAAACAGGGGTAGCGAATACAGTCTGGAGTACCAAAGATCAAGCCTGAGGTAGAGGCTACTACCCCTGGCTATCGCTAACCCCCATCCATCAGTGACTTTCAAATACCTTCTCATAAACATCAGTGAGAATTTAAGTTCATCTCTAGAGTCAGCTAAGCCTATGGCTTGATAACTCTTTAAAAAAAAATTTTGTTCAGGAAGCTTTAATAGTTTTTTAGTCATGAGAAGCAATGCAGAGGAAATGAGGAGGGAGAAGAAAAAATCATAATAAAACACTTGACAGTTGCGTGATGCGTACATAATTGTGGTACATACAATTGTTGACATTACAATACATAAATAACAATAGACATAAGCCCACCTTTCAGGGTGTAACAAAAGTATGCGGCGTTGAGCCATGGTCGGAGTATAGGGCTGGATGAGAGGAAGCAGATGTAATTACAATTATTAAGTGAGAGTTCATGCAGTCTCATCACATACCTAGCGTATGCATAAAATTCGTCCGTACAATAACTATTGTGGCATGATCAATACTATTTAGCATCTGAGTGGCATGTTTGTTGGTTTATTGTTTGAAAATCAGCATATTTTATTTATATATCACTGTTACGTTTTTCAATGCATTCCACAGTCCACCTGAAGCAAATTCACATTGACCAGACCCAGGCAATGAGCCTGTAGCAGGCGCGATTATACACTTGCATGAATAAAGAGTTAAATGTGTTTAATACATTCTATGCAGCTTACTTTCCCTCCTTCCTGTCACTTGTTTACTTGCTCACAGTATTTTTTCATTTTAAAACTAATGACTCATGGTGTTCTGATAATGCAAATATCAAGGACCCCCTGCAATGGTTCTAGAACTCCTAGGGCGCTGGCAATAATATAATTGTAAACAGAAACCCTAGGCAGTCATACGGTTCAATTAATCTAGGAACTCATCATCCCAACAACATCATTATATTAAGGACTCAGTGTGAATACAGTTTGGCTCTATTAAAACATATCTGAATTTTATTTGACTTATTTAAAAAAAAAAATATATTAGACAATTCATAAATACAATACAACATGATTGCAATGTAACAAAAACCACAAAAATACCAAAGAACAAAATAGTTTGAAAAGGATAAAATGCAACATTAATTCATACATATATACATAATGAAGAGGTGGCTATGAGGTGGATCTTCTCTCTCATGGTGTTCTGATAACATTTATATGAACAAACCAGCCACTTTGCCTATCATTCTTTGGGGCTTATTTATAAGCCCCTTCTGTCGCTAGTGCATCACTTTTAACATGGGAAAAAGTGACGCACCAGTGGCGCAAAGGGCTTGTATTTTTGTCTTTGCCCCTGTAAGGCGCTCCAGTGCCTTTTGGCTCGGTTCGTGCTATAGACATACCACCTACATACGTGATATTCAGTGCTCCATAATCCCTAATGTGCTATGAAAGACTTCTGTGCTGAACTGGAGCACTCACTTGTACAAACATCAGCACTGTTAAACACAATGACCTATCAATTTGAGTAAACTGAGTGGCATGAAAATGTGTAATGAAAAAGGAGTTCTTACAAAGAGTGACATTTCTCAGGGACCCCAACTAAGGATTCTTCATAACAGGCTTGGTTTATAAAAGCATGTACATGGCCTAATAGATTTGAACTAGAATCCTGTTTTTGATCAATTCCTAAACTGAACCTTTTATATTGACCAGAATAACTGAAATCAACAGGCAATGAGAAATGCATTTAACATTTTGTATGAAGCCACTCATTGTTGTCCCCAAACTAATAACTCATTAAAAGTGGTGTGGGTTGAAAAATATATACTGCACAATACACAAACCACCAAATATAATTTAAAATATTCATAGAAATGTATTGTTAAAAGTTTTTTTTAATATAAAACCCAAAAAAATATGTATGTGGTGTATGTATGTGGTATTTGTATTGTGCAAACCTAGCCAAAAGGCATCTGAGTGCTGTATTAGGGCAATGTTTCACAAACTGTGGTTTAGTTCTCACGAAGGTCCAAGCAGTAAGGAAATATGTCTTTAAATTCTATGTTTAACTTGTCATGGTGACTCAGAGGTCAAATGTCAGGCTGTTTTATTCTTTTACCATGGAGATTGGTATTTATTTTTCTTTCTCTGGCTACTGCAAAGTGATAGGAGTTTTTAAAGTGAATTATGTGACAATGTAGGATGTTGTTTTTTGCAATACACAACAAAATGTAAATACCTTTAATTGAACAGCATTGATCCAGCAGTTAGCAAGTTAGGAAAGCAAAAATTAAGCACTTTTTGTAATTCTAAAGTGTGCTGGGAACAGATTTAATAGGATCAAAACAAATCAAGACACTTATTTGGTGATGCACAAATGATATTTATTCACAGAAACCTAATATCCACACATTATCGTTTGTCTGCTATATAGTTTTATCAGTAAAACTGTATGTCTGTGCAGATTTAGTGGCCCTTTCAATAGAAAATATGCTGTCTGTAAATGGCAACATGCTGCCACAATGCTTTAGTTACATTCAAAAATTGCCCAGCCTCATGTCCCAAATGCTTGTTGTTCTAAAAAGTGGGCTGTGGCTCTAAAATGTTTCGGAGCCACTTGTATAGGGTCAAAGATAAGTATAAAGTCAACACTTGATAAGAGAGGTAGCTGTTAGTGGATTGTAGGTATGTGGCATTTTTAGAGAACAAGCCTAGACAAAAAGCAGCAGAGCACTGTAATGTACAGAAAGAAACAAAATAAATGAAACCTCAGTATTGTCCCTATGTATGACTGAATTGTAATATATCCTTATACGTGCTATGATACAGATTCTGTAATCAATGCAGAACAGTAAGCATCATATTCATCCAGTTGGAATTTTTAATTATGTAACCAGTGGTGTGAGAAAATTTGTCAACACAGAGTTTCAGTGGAAATTTATGTCTGTCACCTTCCGAAAGACTAGTAATTTTCATAGATTAATGAGGGCAAATTTCCAGTGATATTTCTCAAGGAAGATTTGCGACAGCTGAGAGGGATAAGTAAACCAATCTCCCTTCACATCCTCAAATAATATTTAAAATGTGGCAATCAAAACTAGAGTATCATTAAAGACCTTTGTAAAACACAATTACTTCAGACATCGTAAAACACCCACAATGTATAGTCAATTCTTCAGGCTGTGTCCAAGTTCTCAGGATTAAATCAGAACACCACCATATTTTATCAAATCAGATACTTTATATGTGAATTGCAGTATGTACAAGTGAATCAAAAATTTATCATATGTCCATCCTCCCCTTTTTATAACAAAATTCTCAGACAAAATGTTCACATGTGTCGCTGTGTGTCTCCTAAATGTTTAAGGTAGAAAATGCAAATATTTCAAAGACAAAACAGCATATTTTAACCATCTACTGCAATGCACAGGAGTGTTTTTGTGGAGCAGGAAACTATTTGTTGATAGATATATCTGTACAATGGCAGGTTTCTGACAGATCATGTTTTCGACATAGCATTTCATTTTGTGGATCAGTGTAGTAAAATGAACTTCTAAGCTGGTGAGGCATGAACACCCTGGCAGATCTCCATAAGCAAGCAACAATACCACAGTCGATCAATGGAGGTCTGGGATGTAACCCCACCCCCTAAAAGTTCTCAAAAATAGCTCAAATGGTGTAATGAAGCTAATGATTTTACGAGCAATTAGGAGAGGCGCTTGTTAAAAATTACAAAACTTAATAGTTGCTGAGTGAACCAGTGGTGCTTGTGTCTTTCATCCCACTATAAAGCTTTTTTTTAAAGTGTAAACAAACTATGCGTTTTACAAACCAATTTGCCTACAAAATAGATAGAGCAACAAATGCTTTACAATACAATAATGGATTATGTCGTATGACAGGCTCACCAATAATTTTTCAAAATGCAAATGGATGGAGGAGCCTTCCTAACTTCAACTGCCTAGTATCCTTCCATTTTCATATCACTCTCTCTTTCTTAGCATTTATCTGATATGGGCAGGAAAAGATACTTTATGAATCACTTAGAACTGACAGTCCCAGTCTTTAAGCAGTAGAACTATCGTTCAGGAAGGACAGACCATAGAGGCTTCTATAGCAGACCTAACATAAAGGCTGTTGATAGCTTAAAGGATTAACCTGAAGAAATACTTCTTAGGTTATGTCAATATTGCAGACTTAGACCTTAGCTAGCAATTATGTATAAAGAGGAAAATGTCATAAAAGACTTTAATACTGGTGAAGAAATGCCTCGATGTGAGTTATGGAATAACCATTATAGCCGCATGCACGTCCTCTGGCACTACAGAACTTATGGCACAACATTAACCTGAAGTGTTCCCAAATCAGCATGAATTATCACTCAAATATCAGCTTGACATATTTTCTAACGGCAGTCACTTTCTTGCAAAATATTAGTGTCTTTTTCCTGAAAATGTACTCATCCTCCATCAAATGCCAATTTACATTTTTAGCATAAAAAATGTAATGTTGTTCTCAGATAATAGCTATAATTGAAATTCATTAATCAAAGCAATTATTTTTCTTAGAATTACCCAAACACCAGATTTTCATTTTTGTTAAAAAAAACTCAATTGTTCTGTTCTTTCCTTGTCTCCCCAAAGACCATTTCTTAACGTACTACATTTAGCTCTGATGCTAGCCATGCTTTCATCCTTCTCCCAAATGTAAACCATTTTGTGACATTTCTGTTTCACTAATATGTAGCCTTGTCATGATTGGCCCCTCTACTCTCATATAGAAAATGTTGGTCTTTGCCCTCCCTGCAGGATCATCCCTACACTTTTTCTCTTCACCCTCCTGTTTTCTAAACCTGTTTATGTTGGCTTTTAGGACTCTTGGAACGTTGCCACTGCTAACCAGTGCTAAAGTGTTTGTGCTCTCGCCCTCAAACATGATGAAATTGTCTTACACCCAATTGGCACATTTAATTTACTTGTAAGTCCCTAGTAAAGAGGTACTGCATGTACCTGTATTGCACTGTATAGTGCATGTAAATTAAATGTTACTAGTGGGCCTGCAGCACTCATTGTGACACCCACTTAAGTAGCACTTTTAAACATTTCTCAGGCCTGCCATTGCAGCCTATGTGTGCAATTTCAACTTCCATTTCAATATGAAAAAATAAACCTTTTGCGAGGCCTAAACCTTCCTTTTTAATACATATAAGTTACCCCTAGGACAGGCCCTAAACAGCCCATAGGGCACAGTGCATTGCATTTAAAAGGTTGGCATGTAGTTTGAATTTTTATATGTCCTGATGTGAAACAATCTCAAATTAGTTGTTCACCACTGCAAGGCATACTTCTCCCATGGGATAACCACGGGTTACCTTATTACATTTAATAAGTGATAGCTTTCAATTGGAGCAGGTAGGAATGTCGAGTTTGGTCTCTAAATAAATGTAATTAAAACCCTCTTTAATGTTAATGCCGGATTTTAAGTTACAATTCTGAAAATACCACTTTTAGACAGTTAGCATTTTCTTTGTGTATTACTCCCAGAAAGTGACACAAAGGGGAAATGGGTGTTGGCAGGATGTGCCATCTCTCACTTGATAGTGAGGCGGAGCTGTCACCTACCACACTTGCACTTCACAAAGACTCTGCACAATCACTAAGGGTTTCACACTAGTTTTTTGTGCCCCTAGACAAGCTGGGGCCAGAATATATATATATATATATATATATATATATATATATATATATATATATATATATATGCAGCAAAGTTTCGCGTTTCCCTCTGCCTCAGGAATGGCGGCGGGCTACCGGCGAGGTCGCGACCCTCTAAACAAGCAAATACCAATCCTTCTTGCAGTATCGAAAAGATTGTGCCGAGCCCAATATCTGTTTCAACGTGGTTTATTTAATCCAATTCATATGGCAAATAAAACCCGACGCGTTTCGGAACAGCCGTTCCTTGGTCACGGGTCCACGTTGAAACAGATATTGGGCTCGGCACAATCTTTTCGATACTGCAAGAAGGATTGGTATTTGCATATATATATATATATATATATATATTGTAGGTCGTCATCTTGGAATAAACATCTTTTTTTGATACATTCCCACGGAGTCAGCGCCTGTTCTTGTATGGATGCCAGGATTGGTAATATATATATATCAAGAAGCAACAAAATATATATTTTACATAAAATTGAATTACATTTTTTTATATAATAAATGTACTACTATAAAAAGCATATGTGCTGATTAATATACACAAAATAGATACACAAATGAAAACACATAGAGAATTTAAACAATTCAGTTATAAAATATATTAATTCATTTAGCTAATAAATAAAATATAAAAAATGTTAAACCCCCAAAATCACATTTACTAAAATACTATAAAAAATAAAAACAAATAATATAAAATATAAAAAATAAACAAAATATATTACAATAAAATATATTTTAACCAATATTAGGAAAAGTATCTGAGTCTGGGAATATTAGATATGCTATTCCCACTCCAGTTTATGCAAGTATAGGGAAAAAGATGGACTTCGGAGGGGCTTGATTTACTATTCCCCCTCCAGTCTAAGCAACAGTAGGGAAAGCGTTAGACTTCGGAGGGGTAAAATTTACTATTCCCCCTTCAGTCTAAGCAACACTAGAGAAAGCGTTAGACTTTGGAGGAGTTAAATTTACTATTCCCACTCCAAAAGGCGCAACAGTAGGGAAAGCGTTGGACTTGGAGGGGTTACATTTACTATTCCCTCTCCAGTCAGTGCAACAGTAGGGAAAGTGTAGGACTTTGGAGGGGTTTGTTTACTATTCTTACTCCAGTCTGCGCAACAGTAGGGAAAGCATTGGACTTTGGAGGGGTAAATGTACTATTCTCACGTCATTCTAAGCAACAGTAGGGAAAGAGTTAGACCTCGAAGGGGTTAGATTTCTTAATGCTACTCCAGTCAGAGCAACAGTAGGGAAAGAGTTTTACTTCAGAGGGGTTACATTTACTTTTCCCACTCCAAACAGCGCAACAGTATGAAAAGTGTTAGACTTCAGAGGGGTTTGCTACTTCCATGCCAGTCTAAGCAACAGTAGGAAAGGTATTTCACTTCATTTCACTTCAGGAAAGGTATTTCACAACATATATGAATGTCCAAAAAATATTAAACTCTTAGTATATACATTATGGATTTACATTAGAAAAAAATATGTGTCTATGTATTAAAAAATAAAAACAATTAAATATATAAATAAAAAAGAAAGAAAGAAAAAAAAATCAAATTACATATAATAAATTCAACTTCCCTAACTACCAAAAAGAAGATAAAATAATTAGTAATAGATTTAATTCCAATTAATACATAAAAAACAATTTAAATAATAAATATCATAGCACAAACTATTACAAACTTATCTTAAGATGAATTAAAACTGTTTTAAAAAATTATACAATTTAAGAAATATACAAAGTTGATTACAAATGAATATATTACAAATAAATGTCAATTATTATAAAACAAATGTATATATTTTATTCCAAACAACTCATCCAAAAAAGTAAAACACAACATTTAAAAATACATGTGGAATAAACATATAAATACTAAAATATATTAAACAGTAAAACAATTACACAATTATTAATAAATTAATTAATTTACATAGTAAGCAGTTAAATAACATAGAATGTACACAAAATAAACGTTAAATTAAATTACATGTAATTTTATGTTACTTCCCACCCTATGCCCTTACAAACCCAACAGTCTGTGCCTAAAATAAATCAGTATTATACAATTTACATAAATAATAATCAATTACATAATTAATTAACAATTAATGATTAATTGTTAATTAACTATGTAATTGATTATTAATTATGTAATTTTTTTAATACTGATTTATTTTAGTTATATTTTTAAGTATTAATTACCAATTAATTATTACTTTATTAACTTCCCATCCTATAGCTCTACAAACCCAGCAACCCTCTACAACACTGTAAATTAGTAATAACAAATAGAAAATTCCAAATCACTTAAAATTGCGAACTACATTTTAAAATATTATTAACAATTATACACAAAATACACATAAAATGTATATATTAACTAAAACATATTAAATTAATTGAAAAACAATATTTTTTTACAACTATAATACTAAAAACATTATTAAAAACAACAATATTCTTAAAAACTATATTACTTACCCAAAAAAGACATTCTTGACAACAATATTTTTGCATCACACTATTTTTTTTTACTGTCTTCTGATATTTTGAACTCAATAATTTTGAAAAATACTGTCTGCCCTGCTGACCTTCCTGCTGACCAAGGACTACTTTGCTGCCAAGGCCTGCTGCTGGTGCACCAGGACTCTTCTGCTGCTGTGAGCTGCCCTGCTGAGCCCAACCTCCCTGTATAGGCCCAGAATTCCAGGAAATCTCCATGTGTCAGTTGGCTGGCCCCCAGTTCAAGCCACAAGGACAGGATAGGCTTCTTCGATGCATCTCGACGCAGCACGACGCAGCCCGCGATCGACTCCAGCCCAGCACGATGCAATCGCCTTCGACTCCCACTCATCTCAGCGCAAGTCCTTGCAAGCACCGGTGGCTTCTTCGAAGGCTATCGCACCTCGACACTGGCCCAGCGCAATGCATCTTGTCCCCTGCTCTGATGCATTACAGCGCAAGTCTCCGTGAACCCCCACGGCTACATCGACGACGACGCAGAATATTGCATTGCTGTTCTTCGGTGATGGTCATCGACTCCGCCACTGCACTGTGCATCTGGATGCCAGACCTCGCATTGCAACTCTTCGTCGACAGCTCCTCAACGCCAGACCGCGCATCTCAATCAATCAATACTTGTTGAGCACAGCTACTGACCCGTGGGGTTCTCAAGGTGCGGAGGGGGTGGGGGGCCTGCAGGTCTGACTGGGCGCTTTGGTTCAGTCGAAAAGTCAGGTCTTGAGATCCTTCCTGAATTGTGTTAGAGATAGGGCGATCCAGAGGTGGAAAGGCATGGCGTTCCAGGATTTGACAGCTAGGTAGGAGAACGATCTTCCTCCGGAACCGAGGGACGGTGGCAAGGGCCAGCTGGGCAGAGCGGTGGTGTCTGGTGGGTACGTGGAATGAGAGGCGGTGGTTCAGGTATGCTGGTCCCGCATTGTGGAGGGCTTTGTAGGCATGTGTGAAGAGCTTGAAGGTGACTCTTTTGTTGACTGGGAGCCAGTGGAGTTCTCGTAGGTGTTCGGAGATGTGGCTGCAGTGGGGGATATTGAGGACCAGTCTGACTGCGGCATTCTGCACACTCTGAAGCTTCCTGAGGAGTTTCTGGGTAGCACCTGCGTAGAGTGCGTAGAGTGCGTTGCCGCAGTCGAGTCTGCTGCTGAATAATTGTGTGGGTGACCATCTTACTGGCCTCCATGGGGAGTCCAGTATGATGCAGAGGTTTCGTGGGTGGTCAGTCGGTATGGGGGGGTTCCTAGCTCAGCAGAACACCAGGAGTCCTCCTAAGTGGAGGTGTTGGGCCCATGGATGAGGACTTCAGTCTTGTCTGAGCTGAGCTTGAAGCAGCTGTCTCTCATCCAGGTGGCGACGGTCTTCACCCCGTTGTGAAAGTTGTTTCTGGTGATGGTGGGTTTGTTGGTGAGGGAGAGAATCAGCTGGGTGCCATCGACGTAGGAGACGATGTTGAGTCCGTGGTTTCTGACGATGGTTGCAAGCAGAGCTATGTAGATGTTGAAAAGCGTGTGGCTCAAGGAGGAGCCCTGAGGGTTCCAAGACGAATGGGGAAAGTCTGACTCACTGTGTTCTACAGGTGAGGAAGGATGGATCCAGTCCAGGGCTTTGTTGTGGATGCCGGTGTCGTGGAATCTCGTGATTAGGGTGCGGTGAGAGACGGTGTCGAAGGCAGCCAAGAGGTTGAGGAGGATGAGGGTTGCTGTTTCTCCCCTGTCGAGGATGGAGCAGATGTCATCAGTGGCAGAGGGGAGGGCGGTCTCGTTGCTGTGGTTGCTTCAGGAGCTGGTTTGAGAGGAGTCCAGGACGTGGTTGGCTTTGATGAACTCGGAGAGTTGTGCATTGATGGCCTTCTCCGTGACCTTGGCTCTGAAGGGGAACAGGGAGATGGGTCTGAGGTTCCTGAGGTCTGTCGGGTCAGCTGACAGATTCTTCAGCAGGGAGTTGATCTTGGCGTGTTTCCAGTCGTCGAGGAAGGTGGCGATTTCGATGGAGCAGTTGATGCTGTGGTGTAGTTCGGGAGCGATGGTGGTGGCGGCTCTGTGGAAGATGTGGTGCGGCAGGGGTCTGAGGAAACTCCAGAGTGAATGCTCCTCATGGTCTTGAGGGTGTCGTCTTTGGTGAGCAGGGTCCAGTTGAGTAGGATTTGTTGAGGGGCATCGTCGTCTCATGAGATGGTGGAAGGAGTGATGGGTGGGGCTTTGGTGTCGAAGCTGTCGTAGATGCAAGGACTTTGCATCTCAATGCAAGGACTTTGTATTTCGACACCCAGGCCACAAGGTACTTTGTCAGTGGGCTGAACTCAGTCCTGTAACCCTCCCGCATTCCATTTTGGTGGGCCTGAACTTGTGACTTGGACGTGGTCTACCACTACCAGAAAAACGCTGTTGGCGCTTTTTTTCTTAGAGCTTGACTTTCACAGAACCTTTAAAATTGCATAACTCTGGTTCTACTAATTGGATTTTGATTCTGATGTCCAGCAATTTATTAAATTTTTTTTTTCTAATTCGGTGTGGGATTTCTTATTGGGTTGTAATTTCACTTTATTACTGTTTGTGTGCTACATAAATACTTTACACATTGCCAGTAAAATAAGCCTGACTGCTTTTGTGCCAAGCTGCCAGAGAGTTGAGCACAGGTTAGTTTGGGGTTTGCTTGTTTTTCCTCTTGACAAGAATTGTGGTTACTTCTTGAGTAGGGTTTCACTCCCCTCAACCAGTAACCCCATTTCCTACACAAACCATGTCAAGACGACCTCTTATTTAGACATCTTATGAGATGATCTGCCAGCCAATCTGTGAAGTGTCCCAGTCCCTTCATATCCCAGCCATACCAATGTCAACTGTTATTCTCTTGTTGTCAGTGCCATGCAATGATGTGCCTGTTCCCCATCTTCAACATATGCAATTATGTGTCTCAGACTCCCCACTAGCCAGACATAGTATGCCTACTTCCTCAAATGTTGGCTGTGCCATGATGTACATGTTTTTACCATGTGCCAGCTGTGCCATGATTTTCTAGTTTCCACATATGCCAGCCATGCCTGCTCATGTTCCCCATATATTCCAGACAGGCTTAACATGGTGTACTCATGCCAGGCATGCCATGCACGTTTCCCAACCTACTAACTATATTACAGTATTCCACTGTTAGCCACATATGTGATGTCATTGCATGCATTTTCTCACATATCCCAGAAATGCCAGGATTCACCCCTGTCCCCCATGTGCTCTCTAATCATACTCATATTTTAGATATTACACACTACACAATAATGGATACCTCAAGTGATAGTTCTTAGTAATCTTATTCAGTCATGGCCAAGACAATTAATTACATAATCAACATAACAACAAGGTTAATTTACTTCATTCATCAATTTAGAACAAATCTAGTAGCATTTTGTTATTCTCATACACAGTAGCAAGTTATTGACCTCGTATATAAAATCTCCATTTATTTAACTTATAATATGAAAATTAATGCAACAAAGAACCAGTGCAAAGTATCATCATCCGTCACCAGTATTTCGTGAAATGTAACACAGAGGATCAGACTTCCACCTTTTCTCTCAGAACCCACAGAAATCAGCTGCAGAGTGCAACAGGGCTCCTCCCTGACCCACACCCTTTTCAACATCTACATGGCCCTGTTTGCAACCATCGTCATAAACCACGGACTCAACATCGTCTCCTACGTCGACGACACCCAGCTGATCCTCTCCCTTTCTGACAAACCCACAGCTGCCAAGAACAACTTCCACAGCAGAATGAAGGCAGTAGCCACCAGGTTGAAAAACAGCTGCCTCACGCTCAACTCAGACAAGACCGAAGTCCTCATCCTGGGCCCCAACCCCTCTGCCTGGGATGACTCCTGGTGGCCCGCAGTGCTCGGAATCCCCCACACACCCACTGACCACGCACGAAACCTCAGCATTATCCTGGACTCCTTGCTCTCAATGAACCGCAAGATAAACGCTGTCTCCAAAAGATCTTCAAGTGGATCCCCACCGAGACAAACAAAAACACCCAAGCACTAGTCAACAGCAGACTTGACTACGGCAACGCACTCTATGACGGAACCACGTACAAACTCCAAAGGAAGCTGCAAAACATCCAAAACGCCTCCGCCAGACTCATCCTGAACATCCCTTGCCACAGCCACATCACCAACCACCTGAGAGACCTCCACTGGCTCCCGGTCAACAAAATGATCACCTACAAGCTTCTCACAAATGCCTACAAGGCCCTCCACAACGCTGGACCCACATACCTCAACCACCGTCCCTCCTTCCAAACCCCCCACCAGACATCTCCTGCCCGCCCATCATGCCTTGGCCGCCATCCCACAGATCCGCAGGACCATCGCAGGAGCAAGATCCTTCTCCTACCTCACTGAAAGGACCTGAAACTCCCTTCCTCTGCATCTCAGGCAATCACCATCTCTGCCTCATGTCAAGAAGGACCTCAAGACCTGGCTCTTTGACTGAACAGCAGACCCCCTCCCACACAGCGCTTTGAGACCCTTGCCGGTGAGTAGTCGCCCTCTATAAAGCCCTGGTTAATTGATTGATTGATTGAAACTGCAAGACCAATACGAACAAGTAATTTAACTTTAGAAATGCATTTCCAGTTCCAATTTTTGAGTGTTTAATGCACGGTCAAGTCCATGAAAAAACGTTTTTTTAAACTGTGCTCTATTTATTGCATCAAGTAAGGGCAGAGGGCAAATGCACAGTTCCTTGGGAAACATTGAGGATAGGTTTCCTCTGGGATCCTTCAGGCCCAGTACCCCTGTCAGGGGGGTGTTGATGGTTTCGACCCCAATACTTTGTGCACCTCCTCAGGACTGGGAACTGGAGCACCTGTGTAAAAAATAATGATGAAGTGTATGATAATTAATAAAACTAAAGTGCCACCGAAGTGAGTTGAGACCCAGTTGGCACAGGACCTTACGCTTAATTGCAGAAAAAAATGGCAAGTATTGCCTGAAATGAGACATGGAAGAATGTTTGTTGACAGCACGTCAGGTTAGGGAAGCTGAGGATTCAATATTGTAAAACCTGCTATGCCAGTACCTTATGCCATTGTTTTAGCTATAGTACGAAAGACATTGCTAGAACCGTTTACCCCAACTCTCAGTTAAAGATATAAGGTCAGGTGGCGTCACCCACAAAAACATTCATCCACACACACACATGCATGCAGACATACATACACACACATGCGCACACAAAATCACTTGTGTTCCCCAATCTACTTACCTGTTTATAGTCTGTCATTGTGCCACTCTGCTCTTAAACTGCAAAGCCTGAATTCAGTGGGGGCTTAAGGCAGGAGGGCCAAGTGAGTTGGGCTTGAACAAGGCACATGACATATTGCTGCAGGCACCCGCTGGGCACACACACGCACAAGTATATGATCACTCACACAATCACTCATGTCCACACAATCACACAGACAGATGCTCAGGTCTCCTGGTTTTGCAGCCCTAGAGTTTCCTAATGAGTCCCATTCAACTCTTTGTTGGTTGGCTGTGGGCCCCAGTACCAGACGGCCACATGATTCTAATCGTCTTCAGAGGTCAGGAGAGAGAAGGCTACCAGCTGCAGCCAGGAGCGGTGTGTGCGGGTAAGAGCGGTGGGGTGGGGTGGGGGGGACTCCACAGACGACGACATGTGAAAATTAAATAAATAATTTTCCCTCGTCATCTGTCGAGTACCCCCCACCCCGCTCCACCGCCCCACCGCTCTTACCTGCACGGGCCGCTCCTGGCTGCAGCTCTTTGTCTTCTGAGCCCTCGGAAGGCTAGCATCAGCATAGGGGTTGGGGATTCAGGGGAGAGTCAGAGGATGATAAATTATGGTGCAGGTTTGATAATATGCATGACACCAAAACACTTCTGACACAATCCACACTTAAAACGTGCGCTGTACCTCCATGCCCAACAAACAGTGTAGGTTTTCAGTGGACCCCCCCAAGCACTTACAGGCCTCTTCAGGGGTATAGTGCTGCAAGACACTTATGTTGTACTTTCATACCTCTTACAAGTTGCGAAGCCATTTCGAGCTGGATGAGCAAGTAACTATTTTGTTAAGCATGGCTGAAAGAATGTTGGTTGAAGTGTTGCTAAGGGAGGTTTTACTGGAGTCCTGCTTGAGGTTTGAAAGTGTGCTCCAATCATGCCACAGCAGGCAAGTTGCTGTCCAACATTACATAATCTATGGAGCAAAAGACCGTGAGAAACAGGATTGCCTTTTCCATACACAGACCAGTAGCTCTTGTAGGTTTGCCCAGTTGAAACTATCTTTCAGGAAACAGCCAGGTTTTTATCTTGCTTTTAATTTCTAGGTGGTTGTTAACACGATTTTCTTCAGGAGCATGTACCAACTGAGGTGTCTCCTTTTGCAGCAAAGTCTCAATTTGGATTGTAGAAATATACGTTCCTTCACATGGCTAAACCGGTGGACAAAGCAGAGAGGTTTGAATGAGATTCTCCTAGTGATGGATTACCCATGCAGGCCTTTGAGGGTATGGGTGGTGAAGTTGTGACACCTGAAGTGTCGCACTTTTACAGCTGAGGCATTCTTGGTGCAATTTAGTCTGTTGACTAGAAGTCTCAAGATCCTATTACAGATTCTGTCGACATAGGTGAGGCCTGACAGAACTTTAGCTCTTGAGAAGTTGGCCCTGTGGGAGAGTTAGAGGAGAGGGAGCAGCTAGTTTAGCTCCACTTGGTTCACGTGAGAGATGATTGGTGGTGGTCAATTTCTTTCAGGCCAAACAGTAGTGAGGTCATATTTATTGCCATGCTCCATGTGAGGATTTTCATCTTTGAAGAGCGAAGTTTCAAGTAGATATGTGGCATCCATATGTTTATTGACTGTAGTCATTGCTTTGAGTCCTTATGTGTTCATTTCTAAAGGCTCATCCGGTTTTAGAACTATCTGGGTGTCAGAGTAGATATAGCAGGTAAATATGGAGAAACCAATTGGCTTTTGGAGTGTATATATTCAAACGTCTGGGAAGACTAATCAGCACGACGTGACTCCTACCCGGTGGGTGAATGGTGCTGAGGAGAAAGAAAGCAATGTGGCAATTTGGACTCTGTCTGTCAGCTAGGTCTTAAGCCCATTTGGGATAGTGCCTTGGAATCCTACGCCACTTGGTCTTTGGAGTAATGGTGGGAGGTTGACATTGCTAAAGTCTGGTTACAGGTTCAGAATGGGTATTGCGACAAAACCATTAAAGTCTAAATTGGTCTTGCGGTTGTCGTTGATTGTAATTAGTGCAGATTCAGTACCTCTGAATTGGAGCCCATTATGTTTGTCTGAGGAAAGTTTTTTTTCTCGAAATTGAAAGACTTCAATGAAAGCAGACTGGCCTGTAGTTTGTTGGGTACCTCCTCGTCTTTTTAGTACTTAATGTAGGATGTTTAGATCCTATGTTTAGATCCTCCGTGCACCTAAAAAACAACAAATTGACCTGACCTTATGTAATGTAACTGGCGCTTTTGTAAAGCACTCCAATACCTTCAGGACAGTTGAGTTTGTGCTCTTCAGAACTGCCTCCAAAAATGTGTAATGTAACTAGCACTCATGAAAAGCGTTCCAAGACCATTGGGTTGCTCAAGTTCACATTATATAATAAAAAATATCTCACAGTCCCTGGGGAGCTACCATGAATATGCTTTGAAATTAGAGCTCTGAGAGTAGGAGGACAAAAAGAAGAGGCAGCGGGGCGGGCATGCAGCGACATGGAAGGAGGTGGAAGGGACAAATGCTGCTCCCATTTGTCAGATTGAGGGGAAATAATAAATAAACAGGGGCAGCGTCAGCATCACTTAATCTCCGCGCAGCTAAAAACAAAAAAAAAATAACCTGACCTTGTGTAATGTAACTGGCGCTTTTGCAAAGCGCTTTAATACATTCGGGTCAGTATAGTTTGCACTCTATAAAAATTCCCCCCAAAATTAATCTGACATTGTGTAATGTAACTAGCTCTCATGTAAAGTGCTCTTACATCTTCGGGTCACACTAAGTTCACATTATATAATAAAAAATGGCTCACAATCTCTGAAGAGCTGCCATGAATGTGCTTTGAATTTAGAGCTCTGAGAGGAGGAGGACGACAGAAAGAGGCAGCAGGGCGGCCATGCAGCAACATGGGAGGAGGTGGGAGGGACAAGAGCTGCTCCCATTTCTTAGGTAGAGGGGAAATAATTAATAAACAGGGGCAGCGGCCGCATCACTTAATCTTCAAGCACCTAAAAACAAAAAATTCACCTGACCTTGTGTAATGTAACTGGTGCTTTTGTAAAGCTCTTCAATAGCTTTGGGTTTGTCGAATTTGCGCTCTATAAAAATTAAGCCTGGGTGGAGTTCAAGTGACCCGAAAAACTCAGCCGCGCTACGCGGCGTTCCGCGCTTGGTCATTACTGTTTGCATTGATTTTCAGCGCCGGGTGTTTGTATTGCACTGGAAAATATAACGTGGATGGCACCATGTGCAGAGCAAGAGGGCGCTGCTTCTTTTCTGCCGCTCAAGAAGATTTTCTACTCGAGCGGCAACTTTCTCAACGCGAAGAGAAGGTTTCTCAACGTGAGCGGTCGCAACCACCCGCGCCCCCCCATATTGAGAAACCCGTCTGCCCGCTTTGAGAAATCTCGCCGTGAGGTGAATTTTTCTCGCTCGCTCTCGCCTACTTGCCGTTGGCGGAGCAGAGTTTTTCAGAATCTGGGGAGTGCAGAAAACGTCGCAAACTCCGCGAACGGAGCGGAGTTCACCGCCCGGGCTTAATAAAAATCCCCCCAAAAATGTATTTGACATTGTGTAATGTAGCTAGCGCTAATGTAAAGTGCTCGAACACCTCTGGGTCACTCTAGCTCACATTATATACACAAGCGTCATAGAAAATGCGACGGGAGTTGCCCAATCCTTGCCCTTAACTGTGCTGCAAGGTTGGGCTGCGTAAGGTCCGGTGACCACAGCTCGCTAAAGCAACAAGCAGTGAAGCGGGGGGAGTTTGGGGGAAATCCTTGCACTTTGAAGTCAGAGAAATTAGAGGCAATTTCTAAAACAGCATCAAAGCATCTGACATTTCATCTCGGTATTTGAACAGATGGGGAAATTAAGTGATGGGCACCGAAGCTGAATCACCGGAGACGGGGAAACAGTGAAATGAGCAGGAATCAAAGAAAAAAATAGTCCCCCAAATGAACAGATAAACATAGAAGTGTAATGTTAACAGTAATTGGGCGGTGCTCGGTGGGATAATGTGCCTTGATACCTGCAAGAGTGTCCTCTAGTATTGAATGATAGTCCTTTTATGGGGCTAGGGTGTGAGAAGAGCAGTTAATCTGTCTTACGGACTTGTGTGAGACCTTGTAGTGCATTGTGCCCCCTTTCAGTCCTACAGTCTCTACCGGAGAGTGCTACTCTGAAAGCATGATGACAGGGAATGTTTCTCTCCGCTCTCGATTTCACCAGGGCTCCTTACTCATGTGATGAACCCATCTTCAGTGGACCCAAGCAGACTTGGGGCACCCTACTCCACCCCCTGCGCTCTGCTCCTGCCTCTGCACTACGCTGCCCTCAAATCCCTTCTGGATGGATGTGCCTGTCGCTGCACCATAGCTCTCAGGCCTCATTTTTTCAAACATGTGGCAGGCATCTCATCTGTATGGGCTGTCAGCTGTGAGGGCCCATGATTGTGCCACTGCACAGAAGAGAAAGCCTTTTGGGGGCCTGGACTCACCAAGTCTCATCGCAGCTGGCCTCCACTCTCTTCGCTTCACAGGCTTATTCTTGCCATTTTGCCTCATCCACAAGGTTTATCCAGTGTCAGAATAAGCAGCAGTCCTTCTTTTGAACCAAACCCAAGGGGCTGCATAGACCATTCTAGGTTCATGTAGCTATTCGTTTCTATCTAGGCGATGTCATTATTGCTGCTTTATTGAATGTTAATTCAATACATCAGCAATAATGTTGGAGAAAGGGGTCCACAGAGCCTTGGAGCTCCGCATCACGTGTCCTCTTTAACGGCCAGGCATGCCCTATCATTTTAGATTCACTTGGCCTCTCTGTCATGACTCCTTATTGTGTGAACCAGCTCAATGCTCTTCTGATGAATGCAGTGGCTGGACCAATACTCACCTGGGTCATAACCTGTCTCTCTGCCTTTCGTTGTTTCCCTGTTTATATTACAGCTAATTCACTCCACTCCGCTTTAACTGGGATGAAAAAAGTGGGGGGTGGTCCCTGAAAGGGTGGGGCCTATATAATTAAGGGTGTGGCTTAAATATGGAAACTACATTCCCTCAGAGTGCCATACTACCCACACATTTGCATAGAATTACAACTGCAACCGGCATACCCGAGACCATTGCTCTGTGCGCTTTGCACAAAGGCCAAGGATTGGATGACCAGGTATTCTGAACACATTTTTGCCCTTGACAGGCACTGAGAGAAACACAGCCACAACTCAATTGTGTCCCGTTATAAACGTCTGGATGTGACTCAATTACAATTATGCATTAGACAAGAGCAATATGCTGCCTGAAAACAAAATGTAACATCATGCTACAGAATGCAAGATTAAGTAAAGAATGTGAAATATAAGCAGGAACGGCATGGGTTATCTCAATGTTTTTTTACACTCATTGTTCAGAAATCAGTGCCTTTGCCTGAAAAGTTAAGGACATGAATACTGGCCTTGAAAGGGACCCGTTTCAATGTCCGTTCAATACCTCTGGCTTGCCCCTTGCATTCCTGGTACTGCCTTCGCGACCACTGACCTCAGAGTGGGTAAAATCAGTGCCAGGAATACAAGGGCAGCTCGTCCTTATGGACGTGGGTGCGGCTCAACTTTCCTTTGTTTTCGTATGTGTAAGCATGCATGCATGTGTGAGTGAGTGAAAGTAAAGCTTAAATGGCATGTTATGTCACTTTCGCTACCCCTGGCATTTTGGTGAACTCATAGTGTTGATATCGGCAACACCCCCCGCTTAGCAGTAATTAGTTGCGCTGCGCAAAATAAACAGTCCACACAAGTTTTTTGTTGGGAAAGAGTTTGCTGCAGGTTTATTACATACAAGGAGTATGCCAACTTGGTGGGTTAATTTGCGGGCGATCCAAGAGCAGGCAGAGGTGACTAACCTAAGCTCCCCTGCCCACCTGATGAGCCAAACTGCACCGTGGCCAATACAATCGGTGGTACCATTTATGTGGGGGTTATCCCCCTTACATATCATGGACCACCAGTCCATACCTTTTACTCACACATTTTAAGGGGCAGAGCGTAACCAGGCAAGCCCCCAGTTGCTCAGGCTTACAACCGCCCGAAGGACTATCGGGGCGCCGTCGTTTTCAACCAGGGTCCTGCCGTAAAGACTCCTGGGATTTTGGCATAATGCACCCTTATTGTGCTCCTGAAAGGGTACCCCTAACTCCACCTGCAACACAACTGTATACATTAATACGTTCAATTCATTCGCCCCAGCCCTCACGCCGGCACGCAGGGCAAGCGGTTGGGAGGGTGACAGGGTGTCCAGCAGGGACAAAGAGGGTGGCCAGTGGGTGGCTGTCCCCAGCCCACCGCGCACCGGAAATGACGCTGCAGAGGCATCCAGACCCGAGGAAGGACTCCCAGAGGAGGGGGTCCCAGTGACAAGGCACAGGGAGGAGCCTGAAGCGGCACTAAGGGGGCCGCCCTCTTAGAGGGCCCACTGCATGTGCCGTGGGCAGCCGCATAGTGCTGATATCGGCAACACCCCCGCTTAGCAGTAATTAGTCGCGCTGCGCAAAATAGACAGTCCACACAAGTTTTTTGTTGGAAAACAGTTTGCAGGTTTATTACATACAAGGAGTATGCCAACTTGGTGGGTTAACTTACGGGCGATCCAATGGCAGGCAGTGGTGACTAACCTAAGCTGCCTTGCCCACCTGATGAGCCAAACTGCACCGTGGCCAATCCAATCGGTGCTACCATTTATGTGGGGGTTATCCCCCTTACTTATCATGGACCACCAGTCCATACCTTTTACTCACACCTTTTTAGGGCCGGAGCGAAACCAGGCAAGACCCCGGTTGCTCAGGCTTACAACCGCCCGAAGGACTAGCGGGGCGCCGTCGTTTTCAACCAGGGTCCTGCTGTAAAGACTCTTGGGATTTTGCATAATGCACCCTTATTGTGCTCCTGAAAGGGTACCCCTCGTACCAATCAGCCTCCAGATTGCCCTGTAAGTCCGCCAAAGCCCTGGATGTGGCCGCCATCATATCCAGGGCCCCCGACCCACCATGCAAGGCTCCATAACCTCCTGCAACATGTGGTTACCAGTCCTTCTAGCTGGACAATACCCATCTACCTCTGAAGGTTCCCAGTCCTTCTAGATGGACAATTCCCAGTTACCTCTGCAGGTGTTTCCCGTCCCTATCGGGGAAACCTAGTGGCGTATCCACTAAATAGACCATGCCTTATTTACCAAGCTCATATTTTATTTTATTTTATGTTGCATTAAAGTTGAATCAAGCCCTCCTGTTTGGTGGGCTTGTGCATGGCTTATTTACCCCATCGTAGGCAAGTTTTCTGGCCTCCACTTAAATTGGGGGCTACTGTTCTCTGTTTTAACCACAGTTTTATTTACCCATCCATAGGCATGTTCAAAGGCCTGCCAGGAATTGAAACAACTGCTCTCTACTTTAACTGCAGTACAGGGTGAAATCCCTATGGTGCACTGTGCCAATAAGGGCCTACTTGTTAGGTGTAGCCGGGTCGTGCAATACCCATCACCGCCCAGTCACTGATTTCAGAATATGCTGGGAAACATATTGGAGTTCGCCTCCCTGGCCAACAGTGTATTTGTTAATAAGTTATTGTTTGTGGCCAACACCATACCCTTATCTCTGCCAGCTGGCCTCCTCCTGTATGGGAGTACCAGGCCAGCCAGAATTCTTACCCAAACGGGAAAGCAAGACTACTGCTCTTCGTAACCCCTGGTTATGTCTGATTTAATCCATTGTGTACTGCGTGCAATATGTGCCTTACATTTAGAGTTGACTAAGCCCTTGTTTACCCCCGTACATGATTATTCCCAAAAATGGGGTTTCAAACTGATAACCATGTACCGCACCAGCAGTGGAAATTTACCTGCTCCTTCCAAATTTGAATGTACACTGTGTTCTAGTAAATGTCAGCATAAGTGCACCAAACCCTTCTTTCTCCCCCTCATTGGAGTCCCAGCACACGCTTTTTTGGAATGGCAAACTTACGCAACCCCTTTCTAAAAACCCACTATTTGCGGGTTCCTGGCACTGTAGCCTTCTGCCCGTGTATGGCCAATGTAACGCCTATAGCATCGAGACTGACCCCCCGTATTCTGCTTCATTACATGACCATATTGCATGCCAGCCCATCACCTTCTGACTGCGATATATAGCTGCTGTGACGCCATGCTGATGTCCCCTCCTAGCGCAAGTCGTGCACTTCCCAACTTCTGCTAATGTGTACCATGGAGCAGACAAGTGGGTGGGGACAGGGGGGGGGAACAATAAGTACATATACCTGCCTTTTCTTGAATAATGTACATGCCAAATGTTCCTAATACATTGTAGCCTTTTTGTGCTTTAACACCTTGTTTTCCCAACTTTTGAGACAGCAGCACCCTTGTTAGATGTCAGCTTCCACAACCAGCCTAGATACTATGGCTATCAGAGCGGGGAACTTTTTGCTTAACTGAAGCAACCTGTAACATGCCCTTGGTTCCAGAGTGTAATCTAATGTATAAGTTTAAGGCAACAGTGATATAAACAACACAAAACAACACAAATTTTGTTGACTGACTTAATAGGAAAAAAGGAGAACCAACAGTATCTATTTTGTTATACAAAAATAATAATTTTTATTGATGCACAATAGCAAAAGATTATAAAAATACTTTTATCATTTCATTTTTTTAAAAGAAAATGTAACAACCCATTTGTACTCATTCATTCCTCTTCATTCATACAACATATGACTAACAATCAATTTAAAAAATACACATGTCATTATTTATGATTGGATGATAAATGACCATTGATTTCTGAGAATCTTGAGGAAACTATGTGGCAGAATTTTAATAATCTGTGTTATCGACGCGCGTTTCGGCACAGCTGTGCCTTCGTCAGGAAAGGGGCCACAATGTTAACTTTTGATCTCTTATATCTTGAAGTAAACTCGTCAGTATTGACCGCTACTGTATAAGCACTTTGAGGTATTGGTTGATTCTTGATTTAGAGGACCAACTCGGCTATCTGTCTCCAACGCTAATTAGTATTTTTGTCGTCCAAGATAAAATTGTGATGTACTCAATTCCGCACTCGATATGTGCCGTCCTTATGATTTATAATATCCATCGAATATCCGCTAATATATCGATTTATTGTCTTTTGATGACATTCGAATCCCGGATGATGGGGCCTCTATACGCCACGAACTCCTCGACTTGGTTCCAGAGTGCACATACTTTGCTGAATTTGACCAGACATTTGCACAGACGTTTTTGATTGCTAAACCATGGCGAACACATTAATGGTGTCAAATCTGGTTTGATGGAATGTTTGTATTGTGCACACTGTTGCAGTCACTGCACCCTTTTTGGAGTGACAACTTACGCAGCTCACCAGGCTTGCTTATCTGCAGTCCGATCACAGATACACACTCCCTGCTAACCAGCTGTGACTCTTGGTGCTTTAACCAGCAATAGACCTAATTCACTTCGTTATCCCCGGAATTGATTGCCTTCCATAGAATCAAAGCCGGGTTCGGCTTACCTTCTAGCCACCTTGTAATTCATGTTGGAACATTTTTACCCCGCATAGCCAGAGAGTCTTGCGTATTATTAATCCAATGATAATGTCGGAATCTAAGATTTGCAGTGTTAGATTTGGGGGTCTCTAGTTGGCAGAGGTAGGTACCTTTGTCCAAATAGGGACCCTTGAGTCTAGTGAGGGAAAGTAGGTACACTCCTGAAATAACCCCTGCTCACCCTCTTGGTAGCTTGGCACGAGCAGACAGGCTTAGTTCAGAGGCAGTGTGTAAAGCATTTGTGAACCCATACAGTAATCAAGTGACAACACTACAAATGGACACCACACTGGTTATATATTTATAAAAATTGGTATACTTTATATAGATTTATCACAAGACCAGAAACGGCAAAAATAATCCACAATACTGTCAAGAATGCTTAGTTCTGATCAAAAAGGCTTAATTCAAGGTTCTGTGCGAGTCGGTAGCCTCCTCCGGCTACGGCGATGTCAAGAACAAACAGAGTCTAACAAATCCAGCTGACCGCGTCGAGACGGGCCAACACAGCGTAGACAGACTCGGTCACAGTACCTTTTACTTGAAGCGGCAGGCACGGGCGTGCGAGCCGGATGGCTGTACGTCGCATTTGCATTGCAAAATGGAAGCGTTGCAGGACGCGTTGTCCCTTGATGCGGTGCAGGCAGCGGCTCGTTGACGTCGTCGAGACGGAGTCGGTGAGACCAAGGCCATGTGTTGCAGGGTGAGACGGTGCTTCGATGCGGTGCTGGCAGGTTACGGTGCGGCGACGGAGCCGGATTCGGGAGCTGGCGTCGATCAGTCCGGACAGCGGTGCGAGTCGGGCGGTGCATCGCGAAGCGTGCGAGCGGTGCCCAACTCCGGTGCGGTCACAGGACTCGAACTCAGCAGCAGTGACCGTGTCGGTCGGACCAGTTCGTTTCGGCGTAGCAAAGCGTTGCAGGACGCGTTGTCCCTCGATGCGGTGCAGGCAGCGGCTCGTTGACAGAGTCGATGAGACCAGGGCCGTGCGTTGCAGGGCGAGACGGTGCTTCGATGCGGTGCTTACAGGACACCGAGCTGGTCATCAGAGTCGGTCACAGCTCCCTCACCCTGTAGCCACTGAAACAGCGTTTCCAGCAGCAATTCACAAGGCTGGTGAAGTCCACTGGTCCTGGGTCTTCGGTCAGGGGGCAAGCTCTCTCTCAAGCCCTTGGAGATCCTTCACAAGTTGATGAAAGTAACAGCAAAAACAAAAGTTCCTTTCTCCTTTCTTTGGCAGTCAGGCAAACCACTGCAGGCCAATACCCCAAGCAGCACTTCAGCTTAGGGATAGTCTCTCCTCAGTTTCTTCTTGGTTCCGCTCCTCAGCAAAGGTTTCTTCTTGTTCCCAAAAGTGATCTAATTTTCCTGGGGTCTGGGTGCCCCTCTTATACCCTGATTTTCTTTGTTCTCTGGAGGCAGAGAGGCCTTTGCCTAGCTTAAACCAGTTCTGTGCAGCTTTGGAGCACTCTGTGTACATGACTCCTTCTTTCCTTTCAGAATGTGGGGCAGGGTACTCAGACGCCCGGCAGGAGGTGGAGCCAGCATTGTGGCAGGCAGGCACAGCCCTATTCAGACCCAGATGCAACTCCTCCCTCCACTCTGGATGCAGATCTCTCTATTCAGCCCTGGGCTGCCTCACCCTGTCTCCTGTGGCCACCCCCAGCCCCTGTCACGCACAAACCAGACACACAATACACAAGCTGGCAGAGGCAGGCTGGATGGTTAGGCAAGAAAATACCCACTTTCTAAAAGTGGTATTTTCAAACACAGAATGTTAAAACCAACTTCACTAAAAGATGTATTTTATCATTCTGAGTTCAGGCATACTAAACTCGAATTTCTACCTAGTTCCCTGAGTCAGTTTAGGATTATAAGATGTTATAATCAAACTGCCCATTCTGGCCTATGGGGAACAGGTAGCCTTGCAATAGTGAAAAACGAAAATGGCTGTAATTCACTATTAGGACATGCCACACACACCAGGCATGTCCCACCTTATCCTTACAATGCACCCTGCCCGTAGGCCTACCATAGGGGTGTCTGATATGAAGAAAAGGGAAGGTTTGGGGACTGGTAGGTGGGTGCACTTACCAAGTCGACATGGCAGTCACAGACTGCACACAGGCTCTGCAATGGCAGGCCTGAGACACACTTTACAAGCTACTTCTGTGGGTGGCACAACCAGTGCTGCAAGCCCACCAGCAGCATTTGGATTTACAAGCCCTGGGCACACTCAGTGCACTGTACTAGGGTCTGACAGTAATTCAAATAAACCAAACATGGAGTCACTAATTCACATCACAATTTTCAATAGGGAGCACTTGCACTTTGGCACTGATTAGCAGTGGCAAAGTGCCCATGAGCATCTAGTCCAGCAAAAACATATCGACAACAGTGGAGGCATTATGAAAAAATGGAAGGGAGACCCACGCCAAGGATGCCAGGTCTAACACGTGTCCCCTCCAGCTGAAATGTGGGGAGAACTATCCTACCCCTAGGGAGTTCTCATCACTAAGGCGGAAAAATCTGGACAGACCATCAGCATTGGCGTGTTCTGTACCAGGGCGGTGTTCCACCGTAAAGTCCATCCCCTGTAGGGAAATGGACCACCTCAACAGCTTTGGATTCTCACCCTCATCTGCATCAACCATCTGAGGGGCCTGTGGTCTGTCTGAACCCGGAAGTGAGTCCCAAACAGGTATGGTCTCAGCTTCTTCAGTGCCCAGACCACAGCAAATGCCTCACGCTCAATAGCACTCCACCTCTGTTCCCGTGGAAGTAACCTCCTACTGATGAAGGCTACAGGTTGGTCTAGGCCCTCCTCATTGAGCTGTGATAGAAAAGCCCCTACACCATGCTCTGAAGCGTCTGTCTGAACAATGAACTCATTGGAGAAGTTGGGTGCCTGGAGCACAGGCGCCGTGCACATGGCAGTTTTCAAGGTGTCAAAAGCTTTTTGACAGGCGTCAGACCAAATCACTCTCCTGGGCTGCTTCCTGGAAGTCAGCTCTGTCAAGGGGGCAACAATGCTGCCATACCGCTTGACGAATCTCCTGTAATACCCGGTGAGTCCTAGGAAGGCTCTCACCTCTGTCTGGGTCTTGGGGGGCTCCCAAGCCAGAATGGTATCAATTTTCGGTTGGAGGGGTGCCACCTGGCCGCTCCCAACCTGGTGTCCCAAGTACACCACGGAACCCTGCCCGATCTGGCACTTACTCGCCTTGATCGTGAGGCCTGCCCTCCGCAGCACCATCAACACTTCCCAGAGGTGGCGCAGATGTTCTCCCCAACTGGCACTGAACACTGCGATGTCATCCAGGTAGGCGGCACTGAAATCCTCCAGTCCAACCAACACCTGGTTGACCAACCTCTGAAAGGTGGCAGGGGCATTCTTCATCCCAAAGGGCATCACCCGGAACTGGTAGTGCCCATCCGGTGTGGAGAATGCTGACCTCTCTTTTGCCCCATCAGTCAAGGCGATCTGCCAGTACCCAGACGTTAAGTCAAACGTGCTGACGTACCGCGCAGCCCCTAACCGATCTATGAGCTCATCAGCTCTGGGGATGGGGTGTGCGTAAGTCCTGGTGACGGAATTGAGTCCCCTGTAGTCCACACAGAACCGGAGTTCTGGTGTGGCACCAGGCGCGGCAGCCTTTGGAACCAAGACCACTGGGCTGGCCCAAGGGCTGTTAGAGGACTCAATCACCCCTAGCGCAAACATCTTGGAGACCTCCTCCTTGATGCAGGCTCTGACCCTGTCAGTCACCCTGTAAGCCTTGTGCTTCACAGGAAGACTGTCCCCAGTGTCCACATCATGGACGCACCAATGAGTGACACTGGGAACCAGGGAGAACAGGTCAGGGAACTGTCCCAACAGCTAGCGACAGTCACCCTGCTGCTCAGGTGTGAGGGAGGTAGAGAGGTTTACTCCCTCCACTGATCCATCTTGCTCTCGGGCTGACAGGAGGTCAGGAAGAGGCTCGGTCTCCTCCTCCACCCCATCATCTGTAGCTAAGAGCATGCCCACTTGGGACCTCTCCAAGTGGGGCTTCAGGCGGTTCACATGCAGGACCCGCAAGGGGTTCCTGGGAGACTGCAAGTCCACCAAATAGGTAACTGGACTCTTGCGCTCCACCACCGTAAAAGGGCCGGTCCACCTAACCTGGAGCGCACAAGGCTCCACTGGGGCCATGACCCACACTTTCTGACCAGGCTGAAGCTCTACCAGAGTGGCATTCTGGTCGTACCACCGCTTCATCTCCTCCTGGCTGGCTTCCAGATTTGCCTCAGCAAGTTCTCTGAAACGCCTAGTCTGGTTCCTGAAGGCCAGCATGTAACTGTATACATCCTGGGGAGGTTTCCTGGGAGATTGCTCCCAGCCTTCCTTAACCAAACTTAGAGGTCCTCGCACCGGGTGTCCATAGAGGAGCTCAAAGGGACTGAACCCTAGAGACTTCTGTGGCACCTCCCGGTATGCAAACAACAGGCATGGTAAGAGGACGTCCCATTTACGCCTCATGGGTTCTTCCAGACCCATAATCATGCCTTTGAGGGTCCGGTTGAATCTCTCAACCAGCCCGTTTCCTTGAGGGTGGTAAGGAGTGGTGAACTTGTAAGTTACACCGCACTCCTGCCACAGGGACTTCATGTACTTGGACACGAAGTTGGTACCTCTGTCAGACACCACCTCTTGAGGGAATCCCACACGTGAGAAAATTCCCATCAGTGCCCGTCCCACCACGGGGGCCGTCACTGTCCTCAGAGGGATGGCTTCAGGGTACCGGGTGGCATGGTCCACCAAGACCAGGATAAACCTGTTGCCCATGTCTGTCTTGGGGTCCAGTGGCCCCACAATGTCAATACCCACCCGTTCAAAGGGGGTGCTGACCACAGGGAATGGCTAGAGAGGAGCCTTGTGCTTCCTCCCACTCTTTCCACTTGCCTGGCAAGTCTGACAGGTCCTGCAGTGAGTGGCGGCACTCCTGCGCATCTGGGGCCAAAAGAAATGGGTGACAAACCTTTCAAAGGTCTTGTCCTGCCCCAGATGTCCTGCTAACGGTACATCATGAGCCAACCCCAGTAGGAAGGTTCTGAAGCGCTGGGGTACCACCAGCACACGGGCTGACCCAGGCTCAGCAACCTTAGGCTCTGAATACAGGAGACCATTCTCCCAGTAAATCCAATGTGATCCAGACTGATCACCTGCTGCCTGGTCTGTGGCCTGTTGCCTTAGACCCACAAGAGAAGGGCATGTGTTCTGCTCCTCGCAGAACTCCTCCCTGGAGGGTCCTCCTTCTTGCTGCCAATGGGTCAGCTCAGGCAGGTCCCCCAGTTCAGCTACCTGTTCCCCTGTAGGTTCCAGGGCATCCCCTTCAGGTTCTGCCTCCTCCTGGACCGTGGGAACTTCGGGGGCCGGTTTCCCACGACCCCTGCCTCCTCTCTCTCCGGCAGGCACCTGGGCCTCCCTCTCAGGCTCCAGGTCCTCTTGAACACCTCTAGCTGCCATTGACCGGGTGGTCACACATGCCCAATCAGGCAAGCCCAACATTTCTAAATGCGCACTCCGCTCCACCTTAGCCCAAGGTGAGCTCTCCAAATCGTTCCCTAACAAACAGTCAACAGGCATGGCTGGCCTCACAGCTACTTGAAGAGTACCGAGACCCCCCCCCACTCAAAGGGAACCTGAGCCACCTTGCAGTGACTCTCTGTGTTGTCAGTGGCAACAACTGGATAGAATGCATCAGGGACAACCTGCTCTTTAGACACCAGGTGACACTTGACAGCTGTCACACTGGCTCCTGTGTCTCTCAGAGCCTCCACCCTAAGGCCATTGATGGTCACCCACTGCCTATATTTTTTAGTGTTCTCAGGCAGCTGGGTCCTAGGGACCATCTCAGAGTCTCCTAATGAGACAAGGGAAAACACTGTGGGATCCCCCCACCTTGGGCACCCAACTTCTCCCCCAGGGCTACACTAGCCAACTGCCGGGGGACTGCACCAGAGGGTGCTGGTTTTCCAAAAAAAAGGGCAACGAGGATCATTTGCCTTGTGGCCAGGGGCGCCACACTTGTAACACACCAGTGGTCCCTGGTGAACAGGGGGCCTGTCAGGGCCACTGGCTTCTTCTCAGGGGAGGCTGGGAACCTTTCCCTTGGTTCCCTTGGGGTCTACTTTGGGGCCCTTTCTGGAACTCCCTCTGTTTACCCTTGTTCCCCCACTCTTCTGCTGGGGACCCTGCCCACCCTTGGCGGAGTCTCCCACGTGACCCTTGTGGACTCGGGTACTCACCCAGCGGTCCGCCTCCTCAGCAAGCTTTCTGGGGTTAGTCAGCCTGCTATCAATCAGGTGCTGGCGTAGCTCAGGAAAACAATTACTTGACAAGTGCTCCCATGCAATCAAATCAAAGAGCGCCTCAAAATCATTCACTTTGCTACCCTTCACCCAACCATCCAATGCTCTGCAAAAAAAGTCACGTATTCAACCCAGGTACTGCCTTCAATCTTCTTACAGTTCCTGAACCTCTGCCTATAAAGCTCAGGGGTCAAACCATATCTAGACATTAATGCTTCCTTCATGTGGC
This sequence comes from Calotriton arnoldi, assembly GCA_963921515.1. Classification (NCBI taxonomy): domain Eukaryota; kingdom Metazoa; phylum Chordata; class Amphibia; order Caudata; family Salamandridae; genus Calotriton; species Calotriton arnoldi. Next base: position 1,418,258 of record CAWUFW010003292.1, on the reverse strand, counting down.
TGTATGAATTGCAGACTTCAGAGGGCAAGTCCAACAAGGTATCCCGCCCTTCACTAAGGAACCGACCCCACAACCCCGCTCCCCAATCCTTCTCAGGGACCCGGTGGGAAGTCATGGCTACCTCATAGGCCCTAAACCATTGCCCAATATCATCATTCTTAAAAAATTCCTTCACCACATCTTTGGGAATATACACCCTAGGTTCAACAGGCATGGACGGTGTGCTGCCACCAGAGGGAGTAATCTCTAAGCTTTTGGCCTTCAATTCCAACTCCTTCAAAACCTTCTCATGTTCAAACTGCATTTTCTTTTCTTCTAGGGCTAATTTCCTAGTTTGCAATTCAAATTCTAACTGCCCATTCAGCTTGAGCTTGGTCAGCTCCATTTCGTGCATCCTACTCTCTTTCCTGTCCTCCAACTCTTCTGGAGACAGAGCTCTGGCAGAAACACTGCTACCTACTGGGGAAGGTGGTTTTCCAGCCCCTAGACCCAATAGCCCCTCCAGCTGCCCTTCTGCATTCTCAGCCCCCTCCACAGGGGCACTCCTTGATTCGACCCAGGCCCTCAGGGCCTTTTGGAGGTCCTCCTTCCTGGACACTTTAAACTTTTTGCAGAAATGCTTGAGCTGCTTGAGGGTGTAGCATTCTAGCCTCTCCTCTTCCCAATCACACTCAACAGAGGCTACTGATGCTGGTTTCTCCATGGTGATTAAACTTGGCAGTTGCAAAAATAGAAAATCCCAGAAAAAATGCTATCAAAAAGTATGTGGTTGCGTTTTGGTCTGCACTCACTAAGTAGTGTTCACCAATTACTGTACATGAGTCACAAATGCAAGTCCAGAATCCTCACCGCTGACCACCAATGTTAGATTTGGGGGTCTCTAGTTGGCAGAGGTAGGTACCTTTGTCCAAATAGGGACCCTTGAGTCTAGTCAGGGAAAGTAGGTACACTCCCGAAATAACCCCTGCTCACCCTCTTGGTAGCTTGGCACGAGCAGACAGGCTTAGTTCAGAGGCAGTGTGTAAAGCATTTGTGAACCCATACAGTAATCAAGTGACAACACTACAAATGGACACCACACTGGTTATATATTTATAAAAATAGGTATACTTTATATAGATTTATCACAAGACCATAAACGACAAAAATAATCCACAATACTGTCAAGAATGCTTAGTTCTGATCAAAAAGGCTTAATTCAAGGTTCTGTGCGAGTCGGTAGCCTCCTCCGGCTATGGCGATGTCAAGAACAAACAGAGTCTAACAAATCCAGCTGACCGCGTCGAGACGGGCCAACACAGCGTAGACAGACTCGGTCACAGTACCTTTTACTTGAAGCGGCAGGCACGGGCGTGCGAGCCGGATGGCTGTACGTCGCGTTTGCGTTGCAAAATGGAAGCGTTGCAGGACGCGTTGTCCCTTGATGCGGCTCGTTGACGTCGTCGAGACGGAGTCGGTGAGACCAAGGCCATGTGTTGCAGGGCGAGACGGTGCTTCGATGCGGTGCTGGCAGGTTACGGTGCAGCGACGGAGCCGGATTCGGGAGCTGGCGTTGATCAGTCCGGACAGTGGTGCAAGTCGGGCGTCGCGAAGTGTGCGAGCGGTGCCCAACTCCGGTGCGGTCACAGGACTCGAACTCAGCAGCAGTGACCGTGTCGGTCGGACCAGTTCGTTTCGGCGTAGCGAAGCGTTGCAGGACGCGTTGTCCCTCGATGCGGTGCAGGCAGCAGCTCGTTGACAGAGTCGGTGAGACCAGGGCCGTGCATTGCAGGGCGAGACGGTGCTTCGATGCGGTGCTTACAGGACACCGAGCTGGTCGTCAGAGTCGGTCACAGCTCCCTAACCCTGTAGCCACTGAAACAGCGTTTCCAGCAGCAATTCACAAGGCTGGTGAAGTCTACTGGTCCTGGGACTTCGGTCAGGGGGCAAGCTCTCTCTCAAGCCCTTGGAGATCCTTCACAAGTTGATGAAAGTAACAGCAAAAACAAAAGTTCCTTTCTCCTTTCTTTGGCAGTCAGGCAAATCACTGCAGGCCAATACCCCAAGCAGCACTTCAGCTTAGGGATAGTCTCTCCTCAGTTTCTTCTTGCTTCCGCTCCTCAGCAAAGGTTTCTTCTTGTTCCCAAAAGTGATCTAATTTTCCTGGGGTCTGGGTGCCCCTCTTATACCCTGATTCTCTTTGTTCTCTGGAGGCAGAGAGGCCTTTGCCTAGCTTAAACCAGTTCTGTGCAGCTTTGGAGCACTCTGTGTACATGACTCCTTCTTTCCTTTCAGAATGTGGGGCAGGGTACTCAGACGCCCGGCAGGAGGTGGAGCCAGCATTGTGGCAGGCAGGCACAGCCCTATTCAGACCCAGATGCAACTCCTCCCTCCACTCTGGATGCAGATCTCTCTATTCAGCCCTGGGCTGCCTCACCCTGTCTCCTGTGGCCACCCCCAGCCCCTGTCACGCACAAACCAGACACACAATACACAAGCTGGCAGAGGCAGGCTGGATGGTTAGGCAAGAAAATACCCACTTTCTAAAAGTGGTATTTTCAAACACAGAATGTTAAAACCAACTTCACTAAAAGATGTATTTTATCATTCTGAGTTCAGGCATACTAAACTCGAATTTCTACCTAGTTCCCTGAGTCAGTTTAGGATTATAAGATGTTATAATCAAACTGCCCATTCTGGCCTATGGGGAACAGGTAGCCTTGCAATAGTGAAAAACGAAAATGGCTGTAATTCACTATTAGGACATGCCACACACACCAGGCATGTCCCACCTTATCCTTACAATGCACCCTGCCCGTAGGCCTACCATAGGGGTGTCTGATATGAAGAAAAGGGAAGGTTTGGGGACTGGTAGGTGGGTGCACTTACTAAGTCGACATGGCAGTCACAGACTGCACACAGGCTCTGCAATGGCAGGCCTGAGACACACTTTACAAGCTACTTCTGTGGGTGGCACAACCAGTGCTGCAAGCCCACCAGCAGCATTTGATTTACAAGCCCTGGGCACACTCAGTGCACTGTACTAGGGTCTGACAGTAATTCAAATAAGCCAAACATGGAGTCACTAATTCACATCACAATTTTGAATAGGGAGCACTTGCACTTTGGCACTGATTAGCAGTGGCAAAGTGCCCATGAGCATCTAGTCCAGCAAAAACATATCGACAACAGTGGAGGCATTATGAAAAAATGGAAGGGAGACCCACGCCAAGGATGCCAGGTCTAACATGCAGTTTCATGTTTTGCTGCAGCCCACCTATTGTGGGTCCGCTGGGACCCCACTGCCTCACTGCAAGTAACCTTGTTACTTAATACAGTCACTCAAAGACACCTGGCAACAACATGACGCACTGCAGCTTGGTGAAGAGGGTTTTTGAGCCAAACGTACCCCAGTCTGTGTTTTCAGCATTTATCCTTTATAGAGGCTCCAGTTCATATGAAATGTGTGTCAATGTCCGGGCGAGTCATACCCAATAGCCTGTTTCACGTTGGTGACTATCCTACTATGATGTGTAAAGGCTCAACCATCCGATGAGGTTAGAAATATGTGACATTAAGCAAGGGTGCCCTCGTGTACTTGCCATGTATCCCTCCTTTCTTACAGGAATTTTGCCTGTTCAGTTTAACCTGTGGTGTTTGCCCCCAGACTTCCCAGGCTGCTTAACTGCTAGCAATGTGAGCAGTTGCTGACATTAATGGGGGAACCTCCCGGTTGCAACTTGAAATTTTTTTCACTGCTCACCTTACTGTGCTACGTTGTAAGCGATTAAGTACCTAACTTATATCTCTTCCCCTTGAAACAATACAACAAACCGCTTTGGTCTTGAGAACCTTAATAAGCACAAAATTCACCATGGACATATACCTCTACATGTCTCATAGGTGGGGCGGCCGAAGAACACAAGACACAGGCAGTGTGCCAAATGAGTGTGGCTCTACACCGCCATACGACCAGAGATACACATACATTAAACCCACAGATACACCTATTAGGTATGCTAACATGCCCCAAAATCTGCTTCCCCCTGCTCCTGAACTGGGAACATATTGCATGGAGGTACAACCCCTCAGCCTCTGAAACTCTCAATGATATCAGCTGGCTGAAGCTGCGACTAAATGCATTACATTTGTTTGCCCATTCCTGTTGAAAGTAAATGTTATTCCTTTATTCAGAGTCTGGGTGATCTTGAGGTGGGTGGGGGGACTACTACCTGCCTTTGAAGAACCAGATTTATTGTTTTAACCAATTTTGTGGGACACATGCTGCAGAAAATGGCCCTTCAGATCTCTGATTCTAGCCAATTGAAGCATAAACTTGTGGCATTTGCCTAAGAAACCTCCAGATTTAAAGCATGAAGCCATATGGCGCCTTTACAGGGACCTGGAAGAGTAGAAAAATGGAGGACCCATGTGCCTCTACTATGCCCATAGGGACTTTTGCATTCTAGGCCAACGTGATACACCCTGTTATGGAGCCCCCCAAAAGAACAGCCAGCTGTAGCTCAACAGGCAGGTGAAATTGTATCCCAAGCCTGCTGCATGGAATTTGGGTGAATGTGCTGCAGTCTGGTGATCAATGAAAGGTGCCCTTGCCCATACTTCTGGGACTTGAACCCTTGCTTGGACAGGACCAAGCTAGCAACAAACATCTAGAAAGGCATGCCAACAGACTAACCATCTCTAGCACCAGAGAGTCACGCAGCCACTCCGTGGCCTGGATACTAAACCAGGTTAAGGTTATGGATGGTATCGGAAGACCCATCTCCTGGCACATGCCTGCAACAAATTCCACTGCATCACTCTAGTCAGTTAAACCAAGCGCAGGGTAGCATGCAAAGCTAAGCTCACGAGAAATCGCCTGCCCCTGCGAGCAGACCAAGCATCCCTCGCTCCCCGAGCCATCCGGACTGTCAATGCCACATATCAGCTGTTAGGCAACTCCCCCACCTAGCTTAAACAAGCTGGACATGTCCCAGTTTCAAGTCAAAGAATAATAGTTCCAGGGCATGTCAGAAAAGGCCAGTCGTCCCTTCTCACTGAACAAAGAATAAAACACATGTTCATCATTGTACAAGTCGTCCCCATTTGACTGACACAAGGTGGACCATAAAGGAATAATTATCCTGCACCATTATCAAATGTGCCATCTTTACGCATAAAGGTACTTCAAGGAGCCACCCGGTGGCCTAATGATTCTGGCCCGCACCATGAGGCTCTCTTTGGCATTAGATTAAAACATTTAAACTGGAATCTTTGCTTGGCATAGTGTGCCGCCTAGTTCGGCCTCTTCTGTCATTGTATCCATCTATTTAATCACCCCGTAACATTGGACCTATCGCCGGCCAGGACTACTGACATTGTCAATGGCTGATAGTTGCATATGGTGAATAAGCAATATCTATGGCTTCCTTGTAAGAATATTAAAATTGCTTCAGTTCTGAAATGATGAGACTGTGCAAGGTCTATAATGAGTTTCTTAGAAGTTACATCACAGTCACGAAACTCCACCAAACTGCAACTTTATCACAGTGTTACTCACGTGCCTGCATTCTGCACGTGGGCCCCGCTGGGTAATTTTCCTCGCAAAACGCCGCCCCCTGCGTTGCGATCTTAATTATCTATCTATATCGCAGTTCTATATTGCGCGGGCATGCCCAGCAGGTGTTGGAGCACTCTACATGGGCAGTGGTTGCCTCACACAAAGGCATTGGTCACCTCAGCTTTGGTCCTCATGCAGCACAGTGCACACGAGGCAGCCTCAAAGGGGCGTGGTCGATGCATTATGGGCGTGGCTTAAACACATAAGCTGAAAATTTGTGCTTAGCTTGGTGTGCTGCCGACTGGTATTTAGCGGCTTCTGTCATTGCCTCCAGATATATACTACAAACGCAACACTACACCTACAACAAGCCAGTACAATTGGCTTTGTCAATGCTTGTTAATTGCATAAGATAAATGAGCCACAATTATGGCTTTGTTGCATAGCATATTGAAAATGCTTCCGTTCTGAAAATTGAGACTGTCGCATTTATGTTTTAAACATTGAATTAAATGTCTCAATTCAAATGAAAAGCAAGTTCTACAGCAATTGAGATCATTACCACTAAGCAGCACCACGAATCAACTGAAATCATGGTGCCGCCCTGTGAAGCAGATAAATGTATGTAAAAACCCAGCTGTTCCCAGACGAATCCAATAGAAGCGGTTTATAACTGGGAAACTGCAGTGACCACCGGTGTCCTTCCGCGCCCTCCGTACTTCTGCAACAGCCAGATCGGTCATGTGCATGTCTGCCATGCAATGGGCTCAAACTGGAAAGCAACAGCCATTTTGAAACCGGAATGGCGATGTACAATCCTTGCGTTGAAGGTGAAACAGACTTGTGTTGGCTTCTGCTTTGCACTGAGCTAGGTATTTTTATTGAACAATGGTGCCTTCGGCGAACTGCACTTTAACGTGAACAGGAAGGTCTTCAAGTAGGCAGTAAAGTTTTCAAAAACCAATAAACGTGATTCCGTTAGACCTCATTTGCTACGACACTGCCACCGCATGAAAACGGGCAACACAATAAGAGGGGCTCTCACTACTGCCAGGTTGGGGCACAGCTGAACACAGCTCTATTTAACTACGGCCCAGAGGGGCCTGTGACAACAGGGGAGAGGCCCAGATGTCACCGCATCCGCACTCACACTGGCGTGGTGCACTTGGGGTGCAAGACCCGGAGCTATTGGGCATCTGGCTGACGATTGGGGGCCCGGGCTCGAAAGGCCGCGGGCCAAACGGATGCGCTGCTCTTTGTTCCCCCACCACCGGACAAACAGTGCAATCTGTGGTTGCCCTAGCCACACATTCGGTGTTCGATCGGCCCGAAAACAACCCATCAGCCGCACAGCCTCTGCCCCCCCCCCATCAAAGCAAGTCAACCATGCCGATACCCACCTTAAGGGGCACCAGCTGACTCTCGGCAGGCCGCCCAGGCATTCAACAAACCCATAGAGCCTGGGCCTGGCCAGGCTGTGGGCCCCCAGCATGCAGCTCTTTAGCCCCCTCGCAAGCCGGGAAAACAGGCATCGAACCGGTGGCCCAAACACAATAGGACCAGGGAACCAAGGTCAACTACCATATGCGCGCATCAATATCCAAAATGCTCTCTGCAGATGTAGACACAGATGTGCAGCTGTAATGGCTCCCTGAGGCTCGGCCGATCTGCAGTAATTACTGAGTAAAGGCACGCAGCGATACAGATAAACCAATAAAATGTGTCCACACTTCCGCAAACATAGCCACACAGCTGTTAAGTCACGGATCAGTAACCAGTTGTACCACATGCAACAGAAATTTTGCACAGGCAGTTCCCCGATCAATAGGAGTGAGTCAAAACACAACGAGGTGGCCGCCGAACACATGTCCTGTCGCGTCCGCCCACATGCAGTTTGCGCCGCCAGTCTTTGCTTGTGTCGGAGGGTCACCAACTGGAATGAAGCGTCTACCATCCCAGCAAACACGGGGACAGGAGGCACACACAAAGCACTTCTGTCTCCGCAGACTCGGCATCCCCGGCACAATCCTACCAGACAGACTGCTCAGCCGAAACCAACAGCAGGGAGAAGCTGTAGGCAAATACCATGCTCGTACACTGACCGCCTCAACAATGCCGGCGTGGAGCATGCTGCGCTTGGTCAAGTGATCGCTAGCAGCTGGACAAACCGGCTCATTCACGGGGCTTGCTGTGACTCCAACCACTCGCCTTCGAACAAAACTAGACAATGTACCATCCAGTCACAAGTAGGAGCACATGCTCCGTCAGGGCTGGGGGCCTCCACCATGTTGCTCAAAACCGACAAATCCCACAGACAACCTCGCCCTGCATCACATGTCGGATCCGGGACGGCCCAAGCCAGACTAAGGACGGACCACCCGCCCCCTAGCCTGCTCACACCATTTGCAAATAACTTTGCTTCGGAGCTACCGCTCTTGAGCAACGGGACAAGCGGCTCAATGTTCTTCCCGCTCGCGCCCAGCCATGCGTGCCCCTGACATGCCACCGGACGCGCTTCCTTTCGCCTATTTGGTTTTGCTATGTTCGCCCTAAGTTGGCAGGGTATGCCCAGACGTGGGTCCCTTGCTCACTTTGCCACTGGATTCAAGATAGCCTGGCTGATGACGGCTGTAAGCCAGAAACCGGTCCCAGGATGCTTGTTTCCGGTCCAGGGAAGACATGGCTTGGCAGTTCGGGCTGGACTGTTCCCATGAGGCACAGGGTCAGACTGATTTGCATATGGCCATGTCTGAACTGGGGTGGCGGAGTGAGCTAAAGAATGATGATGGATTAAACCCAGATCAGTTGACTGGGGGTGAGTGCTTGCATTGTTCAACACTCCATCCATCATCCCCTTTGGTTTTGCTATGTTCGCCCTAAGTTGGCAGGGTATGCCCAGACGTGGGTCCCTTGCTCACTTTGCCACTGGATTCAAGATAGCCTGGCTGATGACGGCTGTAAGCCAGAAACCGGTCCCAGGATGCTTGTTTCCGGTCCAGGGAAGACATGGCTTGGCAGTTCGGGCTGGACTGTTCCCATGAGGCACAGGTCAGACTGATTTGCATATGGCCATGTCTGAACTGGGGTGGCGGAGTGAGCTAAAGAATGATGATGGATTAAACCCAGATCAGTTGACTGGGGGTGAGTGCTTGCATTGTTCAACACTCCGTCCATCATCCCCTTTGGTTTTGCTATGTTCGCCCTAAGTTGGCAGGGTATGCCCAGACGTGGGTCCCTTGCTCACTTTGCCACTGGATTCAAGATAGCCTGGCTGATGACGGCTGTAAGCCAGAAACCGGTCCCAGGATGCTTGTTTCCGGTCCAGGGAAGACATGGCTTGGCAGTTCGGGCTGGACTGTTCCCATGAGGCACAGGGTCAGACTGATTTGCATATGGCCATGTCTGAACTGGGGTGGCGGAGTGAGCTAAAGAATGATGATGGATTAAACCCAGATCAGTTGACTGGGGGTGAGTGCTTGCATTATTCAACACTCCATCCATCATCCCCTTTGGTTTTGCTATGTTCGCCCTAAGTTGGCAGGGTATGCCCAGACGTGGGTCCCTTGCTCACTTTGCCACTGGATTCAAGATAGCCTGGCTGATGACGGCTGTAAGCCAGAAACCGGTCCCAGGATGCTTGTTTCCGGTCCAGGGAAGACATGGCTTGGCAGTTCGGGCTGGACTGTTCCCATGAGGCACAGGTCAGACTGATTTGCATATGGCCATGTCTGAACTGGGGTGGCGGAGTGAGCTAAAGAATGATGATGGATTAAACCCAGATCAGTTGACTGGGGGTGAGTGCTTGCATTGTTCAACACTCCGTCCATCATCCCCTTTGGTTTTGCTATGTTCGCCCTAAGTTGGCAGGGTATGCCCAGTCGTGGGTCCCTTGCTCACTTTGCCACTGGATTCAAGATAGCCTGGCTGATGACGGCTGTAAGCCAGAAACCGGTCCCAGGATGCTTGTTTCCGGTCCAGGGAAGACATGGCTTGGCAGTTCGGGCTGGACTGTTCCCATGAGGCACAGGGTCAGACTGATTTGCATATGGCCATGTCTGAACTGGGGTGGCGGAGTGAGCTAAAGAATGATGATGGATTAAACCCAGATCAGTTGACTGGGGGTGAGTGCTTGCATTGCTCAACACTGCGTCCATCATCCCCTTTGGTTTTGCTATGTTCGCCCTAAGTTGGCAGGGTATGCCCAGACGTGGGTCCCTTGCTCACTTTGCCACTGGATTCAAGATAGCCTGGCTGATGACGGCTGTAAGCCAGAAACCGGTCCCAGGATGCTTGTTTCCGGTCCAGGGAAGACATGGCTTGGCAGTTCGGGCTGGACTGTTCCCATGAGGCACATGGTCAGACTGATTTGCATATGGCCATGTCTGAACTGGGGTGGCGGAGTGAGCTAAAGAATGATGATGGATTAAACCCAGATCAGTTGACTGGGGGTGAGTGCTTGCGTTGTTCAACACTCCGTCCATCATCCCCTTTGGTTTTGCTATGTTCGCCCTAAGTTGGCAGGGTATGCCCAGACGTGGGTCCCTTGCTCACTTTGCCACTGGATTCAAGATATCCTGGCTGATGACGGCTGTAAGCCAGAAACCGGTCCCAGGATGCTTGTTTCCGGTCCAGGGAAGACATGGCTTGGCAGTTCGGGCTGGACTGTTCCCATGAGGCACAGGGTCAGACTGATTTGCATATGGCCATGTCTGAACTGGGGTGGCGGAGTGAGCTAAAGAATGATGATGGATTAAACCCAGATCAGTTGACTGGGGGTGAGTGCTTGCATTGTTCAACACTCCGTCCATCATCCCCTTTGGTTTTGCTATGTTCGCCCTAAGTTGGCAGGGTATGCCCAGACGTGGGTCCCTTGCTCACTGTGCCAATGGATTCAAGATAGCCTGGCTGATGACGGCTGTAAGCCAGAAACCGGTCCCAGGATGCTTGTTTCCGGTCCAGGGAAGACATGGCTTGGCAGTTCGGGCTGGACTGTTCCCATGAGGCACAGGGTCAGACTGATTTGCATATGGCCATGTCTGAACTGGGGTGGCAGAGTGAGCTAAAGAATAATGATGGATTAAACCCAGATCAGTTGACTGGGGGTGAGTGCTTGCATTGTTCAACACTCCGTCCATCATCCCCTTTGGTTTTTCTATGTTCGCCCTAAGTTGGCAGGGTATGCCCAGACGTGGGTCCCTTGCTCACTTTGCCACTGGATTCAAGATAGCCTGGCTGATGACGGCTGTAAGCCAGAAACCGGTCCCAGGATGCTTGTTTCCGGTCCAGGGAAGACATGGCTTGGCAGTTCGGGCTGGACTGTTCCCATGAGGCACAGGGTCAGACTGATTTGCATATGGCCATGTCTGAACTGGGGTGGCGGAGTGAGCTAAAGAATGATGATGGATTAAACCCAGATCAGTTGACTGGGGGTGAGTGCTTGCATTGTTCAACACTCCGTCCATCATCCCCTTTGGTTTTGCTCCTTTCGCCTATTGACATCTGAGAAACTGCACTACCACTCCACAGACGGGCGAAGGCCCAGACTCACCGAAATTCACTAAGCATCAGGGCTCCCGGCGGGCGCAACACGACACCAACGGTGCGATATGGACACAGCGTGTCCAGCGGGGGACAAAGAGGGTGGCCAGTGGGTGGGGGAGGTATAAATACCTGTCCCCAGCCCACCGCACAGACCCGAGGGGGGACTCCCGGAGGAGGGGGTCCCAGTGACAAGGCGCGGGGAGGTGCCTGAAGCAGCACTAATGAGGCCGCCCTCTTAGAGGACCCAGGGCGTGCGCCGCGGGCAGACGCACATTCATTAACACATGTCTCTGTCAGTGGCAAATGTCATTCATACAAAATGGCGGATTTCAAGTCAGAAATCGTGAGCTGTTTTTAATAAATGCATCTACTGCTGAACTCAGCAACACTCTAACCTAAAGACCTATCTTCAGCTTGCTTCGGAACTCAGTAAACCTAAGGATTATAATAATAATAATGCTTTTATAGAGCTTTTCTGCCAATTGTAAGCGCTGTAAAAAGCGGTTATTTCTACCCAGGAAACTGAATTTAATTTAATAAAATCAAAAGGTTAGAAAATTGAATGGGTCATGTTGGGGTTTCAACGTGCGCGTGCAAGATGATAAAATGTTTCGGCAGCAAAGTTTCAACTCACTGTGAGATGCTGCCATCGCTATTCTCTTGTGTTCACTCACTGAACAACTGTTCTTATCACACAAGTTACTGTCCGGCAATCAGGCACACAAGACCACAGTCAATATAAGTGCAGCATCGCGCTTATTTACTCACTAAAGTAAGCTGGTGAAATTCATGATTTTTTAAACTTAGCCCGTAGTTAAGTCAGTTATTACATAATTAAAGCGTGTAGAAGAATTGCACCATCATACCTCAAGGTGCGTATGGGAGTTGTACTGGTCACTAGCCATTCATGCTAGCGTGGACCCCATAGCTGGTTCTGCCTTTTCTTAGAGATTCTTGAAAGAACATTATGCACAAAGCTTCAAACACGTGTGAGTCCAGGTAACACCAAATGTTGTTTTCCAAGCTCTGGTCACTATTTCTCACAGTCTACTGAAATGTTATACTCAGTATATGGTCTTTGTGCAGGTGATTCACTAGACCACTGTCCCGACAACAAGATGACATATAAAATAATGTGATACATTATAAAATATTAATAATTAATTATACTATAGCAATTAAAACTGCAGTGCACCAGAACATGAATGGCCAAAGGGGGCATAGTTAGGAAACTCTGCACTATGCAAGACCTTCAAGATGTTCAGTATTATTCCACTGATCATCATTCATCGTTTCACATAAAACGTCACATACATTTCAAGCGCTCGGCCCTAACTATGACAAAGATGTATGGGGCAATTGGGCTGCCCCTGCTCTAATGCAATCAAGCATTGACAATTGTATTGCTATGGATTTTCTATAGTGACATTTTTACCAAGCTTCACTAACATGGGTAGCAGTTCGTGCTTATAAACACACACACACACCCCGACAAACCAGTAGTAGCAGCACAAGCTACCCACACATTTGTAGAACACGTATGGTGCAAGCAATAGAAGATCATGCTTCCTCACACACACAAAAGGTGCTGCATGTGCACCAGTGTAGGGTTTCCTCACACACTATGTGCATGCATGTATTTGATTGTATGTGATGTCCCATGGAATGATGGCGCGTGATAAGACCATTTGATGCTGTGTGTTAACGTGGTGAGGTGATGGTTGTTAGATGATTAGTGTTGGTAGGATGTCATGTCTTGGTTTGATGGTGAATGTGAACTGTTTTCCATCGCGCAAGATCTAAGCCACCCTCACATGACCAACTCCACAATTCCTCTTTCCTAATTGCTCTATGATGAAGCCACCATATTGCATATGGATAAAATCATGAAGATACATGCTCTTTTTCCTAACAACAAGAGCTGTAATAGCTCCTTAACAGATCTCCCAGTAGTAACCAGCTCTGCCTCCTCACTGTATGAATTTTCCCCTCTGTCCAAGGACCAGGCTAATCTGCTGCTCAACAACAACAAATCCAATTTCCCGCTAAACCCATGCCCTCTGAAATTCCTTCAATTAGCGGCTCACTAGATCTGCCTTTCCTGATGGCCAGCTGCAAAAAATAGCTTTCTACTGCCATTGCTCTAATTAAAACATCCCCATTAATAAAGAAGCCTTCAGCTGACCCTTTCTCACCATCCAGTAACAACCTCCTGCCGTTACTGCCTCTACCAGCTAAAATCGTTGAGAAGGTTATAAACACCCAGCCATCTGCCATACATAGAGAACTCTTGGCCATCTCCCAGTCTGGTTTTAGACCAGCACATGGCATCAAAACTGCATTGGTGTCCGTTACCGTTGACATCAGAAGCATCTTGGACCAAGGAGGTGCAGCAGCTCTGGTCTTACCAGACCTGTCAGTGGCTTTTGACATGGTCTTGCACTTGCTGCTACCGTCGTGTCCAGCTGAGTTCGGCATTGGTAAGACAGCACCTACATGGTTTCAGTCCTATCTCAGTGCCAGAGGTCAGCCAGTCATTTTCTCCCCACCCAGTACCTTGACTTTACAATATCATACAAAGTGCCTCTGGGCTCCTCAGTGAGCCCCACTCTATTTAATACATACCTGGCACGCCTAGCTGCATTAGTGAGAGCACAGGGCTTTCGCATTACTTTCCATGCTGACGATACTCAAATTATCATCTCCAGTCTAAAAGATATAGCCACCATTCAAACTAGTTTTTACAACTCTATGTCTTCATTGGCTAACTAGATGCGCCTTAATTCTCTCAAATAAATGGTGACAAGACTGAGGCTCTTGATCTTTGGCAATCAGTCTTCATTCTAGTCCCCCACATGTCGGCCCACAGATCTGTGTCCAGTGCCAGTGAGCTCAGCCAAAAACTTGGGCATCCTGTTTGACGACAAACTCACTTTAACCTTACACATAACTATCACTAAAACTACTTCCACTTGTTTCTTTATTCTTCGTCTTCTATAGAAAATTCTCCTTTTACTTCCCCTTACATCTCATGAAACAGTTTTACACGCACTAGTCTCTTCTTGGCTTGATTTTGCAAAATCTTTCTATCTTGGCTTTCCTTGTCATGTTCCTTGTCAGGTTGCAAATTGTCCAGAAAACCACTGTCGGGCTGCTACTGAATATTCCTGCTCAGGAGTCCATAAAACATCACTTGCAAGTATTTTACGTTCCACTTTCAAGGCCCTCTTCATCACTTATTGGGCACTTGACCACTGATGCACTTCCCACATTCAGCAAACATTTTCAATCTCGTATTTCACGTCGCTCCTTATTGCACTTAGTAAGATCAAGCTTTGTAGGCAAGGTGGCAGATCCTTTTGCTACGCGCTGCCAAGGATTGGAACCTTCTGCCCCTTCCCATCAGGCTCATATCTGACTATTCTCTCTTCAGGAAGCATATGAAACGTGTCTTAGGCGAGCCTTGAGCGCAGGAATGTATGACGATTCAACGCGTACCATCACAACGCGGTATGTTACATCCTGAGCGCAGGACACCTTTGGGTATTTGTGCCCTCCACATAACTCCAATAAATCAATCATTTCACATATATAATTATCATATATGCACAAATATTTAAATATTCCATGTCAGGAATTATATTGTAGTAGGCCAATTTTTAAAACAAATTGCATTGGTTCATACCTGACAGTCCTTATGTGAAATACCATCCTACCGAAAATAACCCCCTACCCTCATCATTTTGAATTCAGTCTGTTTGTCGAGTACATCTCATAGGATGGACAGCACTGCTTGCGGTTTAGGGCAGTGTCTCTGGAGGTGCAGTCTCAGAGGGTTACGTTGTTGGGGGAGAATGAGCACAATTTGTCTGTGCCGACTGTGAGATGTAAGTAGAAGAGGGGAAAGAGTGCTGAGCTACTGCTGCGGAAGGCGGAGTACAATTGGGGTGACCCGTTGGCGTTATCTCTGTTTCAGAGTATGCCAGTACTTTTTGATTTGTCAAAGGTTATTATTGTCCGGCTCTGGTCAGCCAAGGATTTTCAAGAGGCCAGACAGTCACATGATCGTCTGTTTACCACATGGCTCTTCAGGCACATATGTGAGATCATGGCTAGTGCAAAGGAGGCACAGGATCATGGTTTGTATCTAATCCTCACCATAAATGGGTGAGCACTTCCATTGACAGATCTCTCTGACTCTGACATGCTCCAAAAGGAAGAATCGATTATATGATAGTGTTCTCTATAGTGATTCCAGCCAGATAAACCCTCTTGGTGCTACAGAATTAAATTCCTGTGGAAGTAAGGATGAGCACAAGCCTCTGCAGAGATGATAACACAGTGACCATTCTTGAACGTTCTCTCCTTCTTGCTTAACCCCCAATGTAACTACCAGCCCCGCTCCAAGCAGTGCTAGCAGTGGACTAGACATTGGCGTGCCTCTTATGTTTACCAGAGTAAGGGCTGCTTTGGCACCTGTGACTGTGGTCAGACTGCAGGCAGCATCCATGGTGGTATGGTGCTGCCAAGTCACTTCACCAGTGTAGCCCCTCCTAGAGTGATTGCTTGGCAGTTTCCTCATATACGTTTGCAAACTGGCAGCGATGTAGATCCCATGTGCAGTTATCATTAACTGTGCCTGAATTCTGAAACGAAGAGGTGCCGGTTGTGGCCATTTGTAGCTTGTGGAGTGATCGTCTAGAACTGTACTGAGGGAGGTGCCACTGGCTATTTTGAGTGCCGTCTTTCTGTGGGGTTGAAGGCTGAATGCAGTACATTGCTTTGGTTTGGAACATTTCTGGTTGGTAGTGCTTTAGATGAGGGGGAAGTAAGTGGTATATTCTCCGAATGTGCTGCTAACCCTTGTTCTGGGGATGAGGACTTGGTTCCACAAGGCAGTGAGTGTGCCTGGGGCAGAGATTTGAGTACTTCACACAGTGATCTCTTTTCTTACTTGTTGAACCCCAGAATCCAGCGAGCAATGGGGGTATGAGAGGAGTGGGTGCACAGAATCTGGCTGTCTCCCAATTCTGAGCCATTGCTATTCAAACTTCTCCAAGAAGGGATGACATCAGTGTTGTGTCAAGATTTAATGATTGTTTATAGTTATTTGTTAGGGTTGCGCTGATTGATGTATTGCATTCAGTGCCCTTGTTGATCTCCTTGTTCTAAGACGGAATGCTTTTACTTAAAACTCAAAGTCAGTTGAGGAACTTACCTGGAGAAGCAGCTGTTTTTTCCCGGGGCTGCAATAAAGTACAAAGTTTCTACAATTTACTGTTTAGACTCAGCCTTACATTTTGGCGATGATGACAAGCTCCAGTAGAAAGGGACCTGCGTGACTGTTGTGTGACAGCTGCAGTTTTGCTACTTCTTCAATTTCCTTGTGGGTCCATCGCATTTGGTGTGCAGCTATTTTTACCTCGCACGGCTGGATACTATTTGGAAGCACTACCGGATATCTGTGTGACCCTTGGCGGAGGGAATTTTGCTACATTTTGGCTGGAAGACCATGGGGGTGTGTGTAGCTTAAGGTTATTGGCTGTTGTCTCGCATGTGGGGAAGCTTGCACGTGCTGATGTCAGCACTCGAGTACGTGTTAAGGTCACCCCTCAGCCATTTTGTTCACACTGTTGTGGAAATTGTGACTTATTGCTACGCAATGTACCCACACATATGTCAAACCATATGATCAGAGGGAAGAAGTAAGAGCTTATTTTCCGATTTGTTGAATTCTCATGACGTACTTGGCCAATCAGATTGTATGTTAATAATTCAATTGTGCTGAATTGCTGGCAATTAGGAACTGTTAACTTGAAGCACTTGATAAAGTAACTGCAACTTATCAGCAAAACTGGAATGTATTGACTGATCATCCAAGTTTGTGTGTGGCTTAACCCTACTCATTAACTCCTCCTCTTCCTTTCAAGCCCGTAAAGGGGAACCTTCCATTAAATAGCTCGAATGGACGGAATATTTTATTAAGTATATTGAGACGATTGATGATGATGACATTTCACCAGAGAGGATGAAGAAAATTATTTTGCACTCTGTAGGCCCAGAGGGTCTTAAAACATATAATTGCATTTAAAAAATGCAAGAACCGGTGGAGATGTGTTTTGGCTTGTATTATTGCTGTTGTTCACAAGGTTAAAATCTACAATAAATGTACCAAAGCAATTGTCGACAACAGTAAAAAATGGTTTGAGTAGAAATATGGTAAGATAGGACATAAGACAAATAAGAATAGAGAAGACATGAGAAAAAAATCTGAGTATAAGCAAAACACAATTTAAAGGAAAAGAGTGACAAGAATGCTTTAGATGTGGGAATAAGAATCATCTTGCGTATTCAAATACCTGTCGTAGGCTGAATCAAAAATGCTCCTTTTGTGGAATTCGAGAGAATGCAAGCAACATCAGAGTAAAGTAAAGGTTGTGAAACAGTGAGTCACCAGAGGTGGTGAGGAATAATATTCTTAAGAAGCAAGGTAAATACATAACGTGAAAAAATGCGGCAGACGTGACCCACGCACGTCGCCGTCACGTCTCCTGATTCGTCGATGCCACGCCCACAAAAGGAGCTGTGATGGAGTAACTGCCGTCCCGCCGTATCCATTGCCGTTATCTCCCCTGCTTTTTGGAAGAATAATCACGGACATTTTGCGGCAGCTGGCGGCTGGCAGCTCTTTGCCCTGGTGGGTTTTCCTCGCTGGTGGGTTTCTTCGCTGGAGGCTGATTTTGCTTGCTCCGTGCAGCAGCAGTAACAGGAGCGACCCGACGCGACGTGAAGTGAAGCACCGGAGAGACCAACATCGCCGGAGCAGTAGAAGGTGGTAGATCTCGGTAGATCTTGGGGCTCCACGGCGCGCTGTAGTGCTTGGCAAGAGGTCGACAGCCATTACACAGCCATTACACAGAGCTGGTTATCCCCTGGATCCTGAAGGGGAGTGCAGAGATAGAGGCAGAGAAAGGGTGTCGTACTGCCTCGCTGCGAGACCTCTTAGAGCACAACTTGTCGATCTACAGGCTCATAAAAATGCGAAATAACAATCTAAAGCAGCGGCTGGGAAAGAGTTTCCAAGATCTGGCCAGTCACCAGCAACACCTGTGATACTACCCAAGGAAGTTAGAAGAGGGAGAAGAAACGCTCAGCAGAAATTGGACTTTAAAGCTAAAAGCCTGGCTCTGGCAGAGAAGAGCATTCAGATCGGCCAGGACGCTACTGATAAAACCTTGGAAGGAGAGCAGAGTCTGTCTGACCTCTCAGCTGATTTGAGCATGCTGGCTGTGGGAGGTGAAGAAGAGGCAGGAAAGGGGGTGAAGCAGCAAGGGATAGATTGAAGGTAGATGATAAAGTGGTGAAAAGTAAACAGTATCCTCTTTTTGGTAATACCCTTGCTACATGGGTTTTACCCACCAGTACTCCTCTTCTAAATAGGGAGGAGCAAAGTGTGGATCATCCAATGGGTCAGGAAATGCCGCATACCCATACCCCTGCACACTCCTCCACAGTATATACAGCACATCCACAGTCGCAGCTCAGACTGCATGCTGTCCCAGTCCCTGCAGAAATAAATACAGTAAGTCATGAGGATACATCTCTGACCAGGCAGCCACTGTCCCTAGAGGGTCAAGTGCCCTCTCAGACTGTACAAAAAGAGAACAGGAGTCACGGATTGGTAGATAACCCAGATGAGCTGGATTCGACGTTCATTTCTGATTCAGAAGCAGAATCAGAACCAGAACCAGAACCGGAACCGGAACCAGAACAGGGGGAAAGGAGGGAAAAGGGTAAGGATAAGGAAAAAGGAATAGCCCCTAAGTTAAAGAGAACTGCCGAAAATCTGGGACAAGAAAAGAGGGATAAAAATGCTGAACATAACACCTCAGTACAAGAAATGTTTTCAACTATCCTACAAGAGGTAAGAGATCTGAAGGCGTCGCAAGTATATGAAATATCACAGCTGCATGATAGGTTATCAAAGATGGAGGAAAAATTGGGCAATCTACCTGTAAGGGTTGCGGAATTGGAGATTCGTGTTTCAGGTCTTGAGGATAAAATCATTGTTATGCAAGAGGAATTGCAGGTGTTGAGTTAAAACAAATATCAGATGGATTCGAAGCTACAAGACCTTGAGAATTACAACAGGAGATCTAATCTACGTCTGGTGGGAGTATCGGAGGGGCTGGAGGGGGCGGAAATGGTAAAATGGACAGAGTCCCTGTTGAAAAAAGCAATACCTGAACTACAAGGGGATCTCACAATTACCAGAGCCCACAGGGTACCTGCGCATAAGCCCGTGAATGCTAAATACCCACGAACAATTTTAATACATTTTTTAGACTATAGAATCAAGGAGCGAATCCTAAACACAGCAATATCAAGGAGAACATTCACAACTGATGAAATAAAAAAAATTAAAATCTTCTCTGATATGTCAGCAGCATCTGCCCTTAGACGTAAGAACTTTGTTAAAATGATTGACCCTTTCAAAGCTAAAGGGGCACAGGCAATGATTGTGCAACAATCTAAATTAAAGGTCCTAGTTAAAGGAAAATTCTTTATTCTCACAGATATTGTAGAAGCCCAAAACCTTCTGGATGGCCTCAACACTAAGGAAAGGGGGATTATGTATTTATAAAATTGTTGAATATTTAATCAGCTATATTTGAGCTCTGCTATGAAATATTTTTAAATTCAGTTTATTTTTTGAGGCACTTGCAAGGTTAATCAGGAGTCGTAACAGGATGCAACAAGATGGCATCCATCAAAAGGAGGGAGAAGGAGGGGAAGCTAGTGGGGAAGGTTGGGTCTTCCCTTCTCTCGGAGAGGGTGGGTTGGATGGGTGGTGGTGGGGGTGAAGCAGTTAAAAAAAGAGAGTTCATAGATGGAAAAATGTGTTTGAATATTTTTATTAAGAGGAGATTAAGCAATGCGTATAGTAATTATTTGACAGGTTTAGAAGTAAGTTGTGGTACCATACAACAGAAACTATATATTGCACAGGGAAGGCTGCACTTTATTGCACTTTAATGCAACGTAATGCACTTTAATGCACATTTTGCACAATATTTGCTATTTGCACTATATTGTACTGTTGTATTGTATTGTTTTTACCAGTTGCGTGATTTGCACTTTAATGCTTATTTGCACTGTCGTTTTAAAAAAAAATGTTTATACTTCATCTATACTGTAGTGTTTTAGTCCAATGGGTGTATGATTGTATTTTATTATATTCTATATATATTTTATACATATTTAATATATTCGTCATTATAGTGTTTTTGCCTAGTAGCTATGTTTTATGCATATTTTGTACAATTGATAACACATGTATGGTGGTGTATTGTGAAAGTTACCTAAATAGCTGGTGTAAGTTAGTGAGCCACTTTTCAATTAGAGGTCTAGAAAGAGTAGAATATTTTCTTATTGGGAAAAAGAAAAGTCGTATTGAAAGACATGGCTCATATGCGCACTTGGTATACTTTGCATAACTTCACCTTAGATAGGAATTCCCATATGAATAGGAAGAAATTGTTGATTTTGTCTTTAAATGCTAATGGTTTAAATAATAGACGTAAAACTAGTGCGATAGAAAGCTGGCTAAAAGGTTATTACCCGGATGTGATCTTTATACAAGAGACACATTTTCGTGCTCTAACAAGCGCAAGCAAAATGCTAAAAAATTGGGCAGGGTTTTATTGTTCATCTGTATCTGGGGCAGCCCAGAGAGGTGTGAGTATTTTTATAGGCAAGCATGTTCAATTCCATGTTGAAGCCTCACATTCAGACACGAGTGGTAGATGGACATTTTTACATGGGAAAATTAATCAGACAAATCTTATTCTTGCTACAATTTATGCACCAGTCATCGATGACCCGCTTCCTATTTTACAGTTAAAGCAAGCATTATCTGGCATACCGGGTCAGATTATATGGGGTGGTGATTTTAATTTTTTACAAAACCCTGCGGTGGATTCAACTAAAAAAGACCGAAGACAAAATAAACCACAAGTTGCCACCGCTTTGTTGAGTTGTAAGTCGGATTTAGATATCCTGGATAATTAGCGCCTTAATAATCCGGCTAAACGTGAATATTCTTGTTACTCGGCAAAATACGACTCATCATCCAGGCTAGACTTTTTTCTTACTTCCCATAACCTTGAAGTTAATAAATATGAATATATAGTAAATGCCTTCTCAGATCATGCCCTCATTAAGCTTGAAATTATGCTAGATAAGCTAGAGGATGAATTACCAAGAAGATGGTATTTTAATAGACTCAATTTAGCTGAGAAACAATGGTGTGCAGAAATAGAAAAGGAGATTAGCTTCTTTTTGATATAAATAAGGATTCTGCACCAATTAACATAATATGGGACGCGTTTAAAGCCACTCTGAGAGGTATTATCACCTCAAAAGAGATTCCAAAACAGAAGGCTAAGAAGGAGGAGAGAATGGCGATAGAAAACAGTCTGGCCCAGGCAAATCAAGAATATTTTAGAAATAGGACCCCAGTTACTCGACAAGAAGTACTGAATGCAAAAAGGAGAATGAGGGAATTCTATTATGAACTAGGGGATATGACAAGTAGGCTATACCTTCAGGCTAGTTATGAACATAGCGAGTATACTGGAAGATTACTAGCTTGGCAAGCAAAGGAGAAGCAAGTCCAAAATAGAGTCGAATGTATTCAGGATAAAGTAACTAAAACCCGTGTAAATACTACGTCTTTAATAGGTGAGGCTTTTCTTAAACATTATAAAGATATATATCAGACATCTCATCAGATCCCCGTAGAAACAATTGATGAATTCTTGCAGGAATTGCCTATTCCAACTTTGGGAAATAATTTTAAAGAGCTGCTGCTAGCCGAATTTACGAAGGATGAACTAGATGTGGTTATCAGCTCTTTGCCCAACTGTAAAGCCACCGGGGAGGATGGCATTCCTGCAGAATTTTTTTAAACATTTTCTACAATACTATGTCCTGAATTTTTAAGGCTTGCAAATTTCTTACTAGAAGGAGGGGACCCGCCCGCATCCTTCCGTATTGCAGTAGTGGTCAGTATCTTAAAGAAAGATAAAGATAGTGAAAATGTGAACTCGTACAGGCCAATAAGTCTTTTAAACACTGACTACACAATGTTTACAAAACTTTTTGCCAATAGATTAAATAAGATGGTGAGGTCACTCATCGGGATGGATCAATGCGGCTTTATAGCAGGGAGACAGCTCTATACTAATACACATTTTCTATTAGAGGCTTTGGATTTTTTTAATATCAATAAAGTTCAGGCACAGATATGGTTTTTAGATGCCGAAAAGGCATTTGACCTTGTTTCTTGGAATTGTCTTTTTACGATCTTAGCAAAGTTTGGCTTTCCAAAGGAGTTTATATTTTTATTAAAACAACTCTATACAAACTCCCAGGCGCAAATTTTAACTAACTCTGTTAAGATAGGAACATGCCAAATAAATTGAGGTACTAGACAAGGCTGCCCCCTTTCACCGATTTTATTTGCACTTTTTATAGAGCCATTAGCAATTGCAATCAGGGAAAAAGAGCACACACAGTTCCGGTGCAGGGAATGATGAACATAAAACTTTACGCTGATGACATCATACTCTTTTTGGACTCAAATATAACCACCCAGGTGGAAGTGATGAAAGTTTTTGCAGATTTCCAAGAAATGGGAGGCTACAAAATCAATAAGACCAAAACAGAAATTATATTGTGCAACTGTGGTGTGAATTCTTTATTATCAGAATTTAGGCAGACATACAATACTCGCCCAAAGAGATATTTAGGGATTGTTGTTACGGAGAGAGTAGAAGATCTTTTTCCCTTAAACTATACTCCATTATTGAAAAAGGTGAGCTCTCAGTTAACACGGTGGAATCAGCTCCCATTATCAATAATAGGACGAGTTGCATTAATTCGAATGTCTATTTTACCACTGTTTAATTTTCTTTTTAGCGCAGCTCCCTGTGCAATACAGACTTCTTTCTTTAAAGAGTTAGATAGTATGATCTCCTCTTTTTATGGGCAAATAAGGTACCAAGATTAGCACTCAGTACTTTAAACTATTCTGTTTTAGAAGGAGGTTTATCTCTTCCGAATATTAGAAATTATTATTATGCGACATTTGCACATTATAGTTTTAGATTTTTTTTCTTAGATCCTCAAGAGGCAGATAATTTTTTAATGAAAAATATCCTAAAGGAATATAATATCATCAATCCTACAAGAGTCACTAAGTACCCTAAGAAGGTTCGGTATAAGACTTTACAGTGGTTATTCAAACAAAAAACCCAGCTTTTAGCACATTATGATATTTTCAGAATTAATAACTCAACCAGTCTTTCGAACATGTATATGGGGGAAATAGGCATTTTAGAGAATAATATACTAAGGCTGTGGGAAGAAAGTGGATATGTCCAAATCCAAGATTTCATCAAGGGGAACTGTTGGAAAACTTGGACGGAAATTGAATTGGGCCTCCAACATTCCAACACAATTCTAAAATGGTCATTTATTAGATTAAAATCTATATTGGAAAAGTTAAATATTGAAAATCTGTGCTATAAAATTAGGATTAGTGAAGCTCTTAATTGTCCTATACAAAGGAAGATCAGTGATTGGGTTAAGATATTCGACCAGAAAAAATCTTCCTTATTATATGAAAAAGTTAGGGATAGATGGAAGAAAGTGGAAGATATACAGATTCTTAAATCAATGTGGAATAAGTTAAACAAGTTTAATGTATATCTATTCAGAGGGGCGAATTTTAAACGCATGCAATATTATTCGAAATGGCTGATATATAGAACACCCTCCTTTCTTCATAAAATATATCCGCAAACAGAAGATAAATGCTTTCGTTGCACAGAGAAAGGTACTTGGACGCATATCATTTGGAAGTGCCCAAAAATTAAGAGTTTTTGGGAGGAGATCGAGAAATATCTTAGATTTACAATAGACCCCCACATTTCACTTGATGAATCTATTGCAGTTTTGGGATGTTCTCCTGACACCATCGAGTATGAAGAATGCCTGTTTATAGTAGCATTAATAGCAAGATCATTAATCCTGCAACTCTGGAGAACACAGAAGGTACCCACTTTCAATGCTTGGAGGGTAAAATTATCCAAAATACAAGAACTGGAAAGGAAATACGCAATAAGATCAGGAGCATTGAGAAAGTATGAGAAATATTGGAGTGTGTTTAAAGCATAAGGGAACATGTGGTACTTTGTGTAAAAGGATAGAAAAGATATGTATGTACCTATCCAGTCTCAGTACCACTGTACTTTATTTTAATGTTAACATTTTTACTTGGTACATGAATTTAATAGGATGTTTTTTGGTATTTTAGGAACAATTTGATTGGACGCCTAAGTATTGGTTAAAATGAGTATCTGTAAAACTTTTTAATATTTTGCACTTCGCACTTTGCACTTTAGTTCTAAGTTAATTATTTTTGCTCCTCAACATTTTGGAATATGTATTTGTACATAAGATTATTGTATGTGTGTCAGATCTATGAACTCTCAATAAAAATAAAAAAAAAGAAGCAAGGTAAATACAAGAAAAGGTTTGATGGGAAAAGATGATTATAAGAGAGTGAAGTGAAGGAGGATGACTGTGTGCGTATGAAGAAACCTATGACGGTACGGAAAGGGGAAAGTATGTTTTCTGAACCCAGGAAGGTAGTGAAGGTGTGCGAAACTACTTCTGACTCTTCAGGAGACAGTACTGATTCAGATAAAGATAATGATTGCATTCTTAGTATTGAAAATTAGAGCGTGTGTGACCTTAGTACTAAGTTAAGGAACAGAGCAGTTTGTAAAATTAAATTGGGGGGGGAGTGGAAATGTTAATAGTGGCAGATTCTAGGTCACTGCATACCATCATTGATTTTGATACATGGATTGGAGAAATTTGTGGGTATGTTGAAGGAAGAGTTATTAACGCCTGCTCTAAAACCTGAAAGTTTCAACTGGGATCCTAAACCTTTGGTGGCGTTTTGCAGACCTTCATTTGAGTTGAAAAATAGGAAAGCACATGGTAAAATGTATGTTGCTAAAGAGGGACCATGTCTGTACTATGTTGGTTGGATCAGAGGGCATTGGATATCATTTTAAATCCCAACAGTCCTGAAAAAGTAATGGTTTTGGGTGAGGATGTTTAAAAGGAAGAAGCTTTATTATCTGATTTTCCCAAGGTGTTTTCGGGAGCGATCGATAATTTGAAAGTATTTGCACATAAAATAATACTCAAAGAAGGAGCTACACCCAAGGCGCACACAACTAGGAATCTTCCCATAGTCATGATAGAAGAAGCTAATAAGGAAATAGAGATATATCTGATATTTGATATCTGATTTTAATTGTTATGCATGTATGAAATGTACAAATTTCTATCTTTTATGCTTTTTTAAACCGAATAAAGATTACTAAAGGAAATTAAATAGAGAAACCTTTGAAGAATGGTATAATTGAATCGATTGATGATGCTGAATGGCTGGCACCTTTAGTTGTTGCAAGGTGTGAGAATGGAAAAATGTGGTTATGTGTGGATTTGAATTAAAATGTTGTTGAGCGGTTTCCCTTGCCTAAAATTAACAAAATGATGGCATTTACGAAAGGGATCCAATGGTTTTAAACTGCTGATTAGTCATCGGCATACCACCAGATTAGATTACATTCCGAAAGTAAAACATTCACAGAATTTATGACACCCTTAGGCTGTATTCAATATGTATGAACGCCCCTTGGGCTTGCATCAGCTGCAGCTGTATTTCAGAAACGAATGCATACCTTGTTTCACTAACATGATGGGGTAATGTTCTTCTAGGACGTCATCCTAATCATGTGGTAAAGTAAAGAAATGCATGACAAACATCTCAGGGAGTTGTTAAACACATTGAAGAAAAATGGGTTGTCTTCGAAATACAAAAAGTGCAAATTTGCTGTAAAGAAGTTGAAATATTTGGGTCATAAAGTGAGCAGTGAAGGTATTAAGCCTAAACCAGAGTTGTTGCATGCCATACTGGAAGCACCTCCGCCGGCTGACAAGCATGAACTAAAATCACAGTTGGGATTATTTTACTTTCTATTTTACTACAATTTGTTAAATATTTTGCAGAGAAGACATACTATATGAGAAAATTGTTAAAGCTAAAGTGTACATTTAATTGGACAACAGTTTGTCAGCAAGATTTTTTAAGGGTAAAGGAGGAATTGTGCAGTGCCAACCCTATTTATGGGTTTTATTCTTCCTTGCAAACCATTGCAGCAACAAACTCCAGTAATAAGTGGTTGGGGGCTGTTTTGAGTCATAGAGTAAAAGATGGAAAAGAAGTGACGGTAGCCTTTGCATCTAGGAAACAAAGTATTCTGTCATTGAAAAATAGTCATTGGCAGTGGTATGGACCCTAGAACACTTTAGGCAATTTATTTGGGGCATTGAGGTAATTGTGAGGTGTGATCATAAACCTCTGACAAATCTTTTAACCACAAAGGGATTTTTAAATTCTACTCCCATAATTGCAACGTTACCGGTGAGGCCATTGGATTACAATTATCATGTGCAATATGTGCCTGGTAACAAAAATAAGGTTGCAAACTGTTTGAGCAGATCATCCGTACCAATGGACGAGAGTAGCATGGAAGATTTTAGATGATTTCCGTATGGCATGGTTGGAAAGTGTGAAGGGTGAGAGTATCTCAATGGAAACATTGAATCTAGCAAGTAAGGAGGATGAACTGTTGATTTGTGTGAGTATGTAAGGGAGGGTTGGGTACAAGTCTCATTTAAATCAGCACATTATACATTTTTGGGAGGTTAGGCATGAACGTTACCCGGGAAGATGGCAAGTTACTTAGAGGTTCTAGAGTTATTTTTCCAGACAAGTGAGATGAAAAAATCTTGGATTTATGTCATGAGGAACATTTAGGCATTGTAAAGAGTAAAAGGAGGTGGAGCAGTTTTACTGGTGGCCAAGGCTAGATAAAGAAATGGAGATTCTTGTCAAATTGTGTAGTGAGTGTGAAGGTGCAGACAAGACATAAGTGACACTTAAACCACCTCTGTGTCCTGTTGAGTGTCCCAATCTGGTGTGGGAGGTGGTGGGCATAGACATAATGGCACCGGTTATTGAACTGAATGGAGAACACACTTTTGCCTGGCACTCAAGGATTATTTCTCAAAATGGCCAGAAATTAAATTTGTTGAATCTGCTGATTCTGTTGCTATAGTTAAATGTTTGGATGAAATGTTCCATAGAGAAATATTACCAAGAAGAATTATTTCTGATAATGGGCCACAATGTATGGCAGTGGAGTTTAAAATATTTTTAGAAAGGAATGGCATTACACATAAGGTGACGTCAGTGTATCATCCCGAGGGTAATGGCGAAATTGAGAGATTTTATAGCCTAACAAAGGAACCTTTGATTAGCTAAGAAAAGAAATTAATTGGAGAAGAGGAGTGGAGAAAATGGTATGGGTGTATTGTATTACCTCTACATTAAGGGGTTTAGCCCTTTGACAAACATGAGGGAGGACTCTCTTTACCAAAGACAGTCAAAATTGGTTGGTCAAGAGCAGAATTGTGGAATGATCACCAGAGGTGGTAAGGAATAATATTTTTAAGGAGCAAGGTAAATACAAGAAAAGTTATGATGGGAAAACAGATGTGAAAGAGAGTAAAGTGAAGGAGGGTGATTGAGTGCGTGTGAAGAAACTTATGAAGGTGCGTAAAGGGGAAAGCATGTTTTCTAAACCCAGGAAGGTTGTGACAGTTTTCACAATTTCAGCAAAGTTAAGTAATGGGAAGGTGTGGTAATTTAATGGCATGGTATTAAAGGGAGTGTGATGTGGAGAGGTGTGAGAACAGCCATGATCAAGATTCTATGTGTAACCAGGATTTTACTTGGCTGGATGAGAGTGTTCAGAAGGGTGGCAAGGAGCATGTTGTGTTTCATCCTTGTCAGTCGAATGAGTCTCATCCTAGTTATGTTAATCATCCTAGCGGACCAAGTGAAGGGGTGGATTCACAACCAGTATTTAACTATCCAGTTGACAAGGTTTCCAAGGGGACATGTAAGAGCAAATTTGGACATATCATAATGAAGCTAACCCATTTAAATGATTTTGATACCTCGTAATGCCTTCCAAGTTTTGGAAACATTACAGGAAATACATGGTATAATGTTGTTATTCATGTTCCCATTATTAGAATGAAGGTACTTTTGTTTTAAATAAAGTTAGGTATAGTAAGTGTTTCATCTTATTGATGTCTAAGTATTTTGTTTTGATGGAATATGTGTTGTGTCAAGATTTAATTATTGCTAATAGTTATTTTTTAGGCTTGCGCTGCTTGCGGTATTGCGTGAAACGTACTGTGTGGATCTCCTTATTCTAAGATGAAATGTTTTTACTTAAAACTCAGAGTCAGTTCAGAAACTTACATGGAGTAACAGCTGTGTCTTCCCAGGTCTGCAATAAGGTACAAAGTCTTCTACAATTCTACCGTGTGGGCTCATCCTTACAATCAGAAGCCATTGTGAATATTCTTATATCACCTCTCAGCAATCCAAACCTGCTAGAGATTTGCATTGAGAAAATAGGGTTATGTGTCATATTTGTATTGTCATAACAGAACCTTGATTCCAAGAGTCTGTTAGAATGTGGTAATTTGAATGATGGCCAGTTTATGCTGAGGCTGGCAAGGGGAAAGTCACGCTTTGTTGGGGTGAATTAAAGAGCAAAAGGCTTCAAGTATGTGGACTAACTTCATTTACCACAGTATTTTGGCAGATTTTCAGGAGGGAGGGTTCCCCTCATATTTTGTTGACCGATAATGGCACCCAACTAGCTTCTTGTGAAATGAAGGAGTTTTTATCTTTTCGTGGTATTAAGCATCACTGTACCACCTTTTATAACCCACAAGGCAATGGTATTACAGAAAGAATGAATCGCATGGTTAAGGGTACTGTACTGTTGGCCATGCAGGGTGGTATGGATGTTTCTGTAGCTGTCCAGGAAGCTGTGTGGGCACATTGTACCACTGTCAATATGGGACTCACCAGATCTCCGTTTGAGGTTATGAGGGGACGCAAGGCAAGGGCTAAATTGGTTCCTGATTGGTTGGAACGCACAGAGGAACTATGTGTACATTGGAAAGGGTCTAAAGAATCCAAGACTCAGAAAGGAGACTGGGTGAAGGACAAGGATGATCGTATTGACAGAGGTCTATTTAAGTTTAGAGGTCCTTTCAAGGTCCAGGATGTGTGTGAGTGGTATGTTGTGTTAGAGAATGGAAGCAAGTGGAGCAGACGCAGAGTAGCTTTGTATCAGCAGGTAGGCAAATGTAGCAGACTGGAGGTGGAAAGTGATGAGGGTTGTAGTGCTTTTATGCTGGCAGGAGAAGGTATAGCTAGTTCTATTAACAGAGAAGGACAGGAGAATGATGATGGTGCTAGTGGTGTTGGAAGAGCTTTGCAAGGAGAGGGAAGGGATTGTTGCATGCGAAGAGAAAGACAGATCCCTGCATATCTACAGGATTATGCACTCTGTTCTTTTGGTTTATATTTGTTCCTACTTCATGCTAATATTCCAAAACGTTGTTTGTTTTCTTCCTGTGTCTTTCTTTAAATGCTTGTGAGGAATGCTTATGTTTACAATTTGCTCAGTTATCTTTGTTGCATTTATTTACAGTTCTATGCTCTTATTGTTTATTGTTATATGAAAGAGGTAAGATGTGTCATATTTGTATTGTCAGAACAGAACCTTGCTTCCAAGGTTCTGTTAGTATTTGGTAATTTGAATGATGGCCAGTTTATGCTGCAGCTGGTGAGGGGAAAGTCATGCTTCGGTGGGTTAAATTAAAGAGCGTCAAAAGGCTTCAAGTGTGTAGCCTAACTTCATTTACCACATTATACATAGCTTCAGTGAAGAGTAAATCTGAGATTTCTGCTTCACTGCATTTATTATGCAATCCATCTTTCAATCTGTTCTGGCAGCAGCCAGAGGAGATGCTGACAAACAAAGGTATTATGATGTATTATGGTGCCTTTTTCAGTATAAGCAGCAGACACATCAGCTAATTCTCTCTGTTATTGCCAAATGATACTGTAACTGGAACAGGAGTACGGAATTTGAATTGTGAAGAACATGAGAGATCTTGGTCAAGACTGTCAACTGGATTGAAGGGGAAGCTGAACATCACAAGGCACTGGAATAAAACAAGAAGCACTGAGACACTGTGGGTTCATTGCCATATGAACATCCTGCAAAAGAAGAAAGGAAGAAGGGGAGAAAAGCCAAGACCTCTGGTAACAGCATATCAATAAATAATATACTCTGTATACAAAGCATTCTTTCATGAACACAAACATTAAGGTGCATTAACTATAAGAAAATCGACACAGCAAGGAAGGATGGGTTAAAAATCGTTCACAACTCATCGTCCTTATTAAAATCTCAGATTTTCTCTACACTGAAGCTGGCAAGGCCAATCAGCATCCCTAAGGTGTCAACCAGTCATGTGCCATGGAGGAAAGCCCCTGCAGCATTGGGTCCAAGAGTGGAGTGAGTTCCAAAGGTGGAAGTGTCGATTTATGAGGTTAACATGATCGGTCTGGACCAAGAGGCCAAAGTAGTCCAGGAGACTGGCCTGTTGGGCCCCTATGGGAGAGATGAAGTTGGTCAGAAGTGCACGAAATATCCTCCTGAAAACAGGAGATGGCACAAAGAGTAAGAAATGAAAGGGTAGTAAGCATAGAGGGTGGAACAGGAACTGTCTTGGAATGTGCTGAAAATGTCAAATATTGCCCCATCAGGCAAGAAGAGCACAGGAGGGAGAACAAAATGGAGACATCTCAGGTGGAAGACTAAGGAGTTAGGGGAGGCCTTTAGAACAGATGCCCTATATGAGGTGACATACGATGGGTTCTCCACCCAAGGAGATGGAGTTAAAGAGAGAGGTGATCAGCGATAGCTGAATGATAGACATTAATAGTTTGATAAGCAAGACCTTTAGCAAAAAGACCTTAGAGAAATTGGCTAGGTAAGAAGTTGAGGAAGTAAAAGGATCCAGCTTCTGTCCCATGCACCAACAAAACCAGACTTTTCAGTCAGTATTATAGGCATGCCGAGTTCCTGGAGCATAGGACTCATCGACCTGCGTGTAGTGACCTCTGAAACATCTGGTCATCTCAAGCACCTCCAGAGATTCTCTAAGCCAAAACATGAAGCTGATGCTGCACTATGAGGTCATGTGAATCATCTGGGTCTAAGAGAAGAGAACCTATAAGAGGAAAAAGAGCAGTATAGATGTGACCAAATCAGATTGACCACTTGCAGAAGGAAGCAGCAGCTAGAAATGTTTGCTTGGTAAGCCTTTGATGGTGAATATACCTGCAAGGAGTTCTAAGGCATTGATTTGGAACTTTTTCTCGCCTGACAACCACAGGTTCTTATTGGACAAAGCGCTGACACTGGCACCCCATCAGGACCTGCTGGCATCTGAACTAATGACCAGATTTGGAAAGAAACAAAGATAGCTTTGCCATCCCAGGGCGCAAGTTGAGAAGCCACCAAGGCAGCTACGGAGGTGTGATCTGAGTATCTGAAGTCCTGAGGAAGGAGATAATTCTAAAGGGCTAAGTAGTAAAGAGGAGCCAGACAAATGGTCTGAATGGAGGCTGCCAGAAGTCCAAAAAGATGGAGAAGAGAACTGAGCAGAAGGAATGAGCTTTAAGGGCAGGCCTCAGTTTCCCCTTGGTAAGAAACATCTTCTGCATGGGGAGCTTTAGGATGCAATAAACTGTGCCTATGGAGAACCCCAGGAACTCTGTTACTTGGGAAGGCCGAGCAGGAGGATTTCTCAGAATTGACAAGGATATCTAGGTTGTGAAGAAGGGTTACTGTCCAATATAGGTGTTGCAAGAGTGCTACAGAAAACTGCATTAAAAGGATGTTGTTGAGATAAATAATGGGTCGTTCCTCCCTGCACACAGGTGTGCAACCACCACATACAGAACCATGGTAAAACACCAGAGGGCAGAAGACAGACCAAAAGGAAGGCTATGAAACTGTCACATTTGGTGCTTTCAGTTGCATTTTTTGAAAGGGTTGATCATCCCCTTAAACAGGAAACAGCCTTTACAATGCAGCTCAAAACACGCTGTGCCTTTACAATGCAGTCTGAACAGAAATTCGTCTTTATAACACATTCTTTTACCATGCAAGTCATTACAAGCGTTGTTGGACTGATGTTGGACTTTAAGTCAAACACTTTCCCTACTGTTGCGCACACTGGAGTTGGAATAGTAAATTATACTATTCCAAAGTCCAGCGATTTCCCAAAGGCAAGTCGTTGTAACAACTTGCGTGGTAAGGGAATGCGTTGTAAAGATGCATTTGTGGTTTGGACAGCATTGTAAAGGCATGTGTGTTAAATGCATGCGTGGTTCGAACAAACAACCCCTTAAACTGGAGTCACACAAATCTCTAGATAAGAGTGTCTTTCAGAAGATAGATGTCTTCCTTCTTGAAGTTTTGGAATATAATGTAGTTTTGGTAGTTATGGTCACTGTGACATAGTATATTCTATTGTGGAGTTTTGGGCAGGTGGGATTCTCATTCTGGCAGCTGGAGCTGGTGCTTGGAGCTGGGAAGATGTCACCTTGTATTTCTCATAATTAAATCATTCCAAACCTTTAATTGTGTATGCAGATATCTTACTGGTTTTGGAGATAAGTTTAATGGATTACTTACTTAAGCTGTTGATGGATTTTCATTGGATGTATTGAATTGTTGTCTGTAAGCTTCTGCTTCGTTTTTGTGCTTTAAGGGAGTTTGACGAGCCGCTTCTGTAAAGTGACACCTTCTTCCTGCTCCAACTCAGCTTACAAGGTTTGTGCAAGATTTCTACCACAATTTCTTTTTGCATATTTCTAGGATTGCAACACCAAAATCATGCCTTGATCAACTGTCTCCGTTGCCCAAGCCTTGCCTGAGCTGCTGCGAGATGCATCCATGTAAGGAACTACTAGGGCGCGCACTCTGTTCAATTCTGTGACTGCGTCTGTCAACACCAACGCGTAGTTCCCTTCACAGACAGAATGTGACTTCATCGCACAGGTCACATTACATGAGCATTGCAACGCCATATTGTTTATACAGGATCAGCAAACATGCACTCGAGCAGTTCTTGGCATCAGAACAGCAGCATTTCAACAGTAATAGGTACCATAATTTACTACATGTTGGAACAAGGAGCTCAAGGTATCTAACATATTCAATTACCAACACGCATATGACAAATATTATTGCTTAATAACTTTCTACAAATTTTAAAGTATACCCATACGTCTAGGTTTTCTTACTCAATATATTTTCAACATCACTTTAGTAACTGAAGTACATTACAGACGTGTGCTGCACAAACATTTTCACTCCCACCTCCCCAAGCCCTTTTATCAGTCTCTGGTGAGCCACTTAGGAAGTGGGCTGAATGGAAAGAGTACTTCTCATTTATATATCTATGAATGAAGATGATGCCAATGAGGAGTTTACACAACTAAGAAAAAAATCGTGGTGTACACACTAGGACCAGAAGGTATAAGAGTTTGCAGAAAAAACTGGGAACACCTGCAAAAACTGATATTTTCAAAAATGTTTTAGATGACCTAGACAAATATTGCATACCTACTATTTTAGTTTCCATCAATTGTTCTATTTTTTCCAGCTGAAGCAAAATGTCTCAGAATCTGTTGAAGGGTATGTGTTAGGTTTATGAAACTTACTATTTCCTGCATGTTTGGGAACTTACAAGAGGAATTAATTCCCTAGCAAATCATTATGTAGACTACTGGCTCTAATGTGGAAAATAGATTGTTGGCCAATGGTGACTCTAGTTTGTTGGATGCAATTGGGGAGTAAAAAAATTGAGAACTTTCAAAAAGTTGTACTAAAGAAGCTTTAAGCAGTACTACCAATTTAGACACTGTTAACAAAGCTACTCCTGTGAGATCTTATTCTTTAAGGAGAGATTACAAACGTTTACTGTCAAAAACCAAAAGAGAATCCTATCCTGCAAACTTTGGTTAAAGATTATTACTTTTGTTTCAGATGTGGGAATAAAAATCACTTAAGACAAGGGTTGCCCAACTGTTAGACAGAAATGTTCATTTTGCAACACTATGGGCAATTTTGCAAAACTATGCAAAGAGAAGCATTTTGCAGAAGGCCTTAAATATGTGTTCTAGAAAGCTCAACGAGGTACACTTCAGAAAATATTGACAGTAGTAACGAAAATTGTGTTTTAGGTATTGAATTGGATGTTTTAGGTTTTGATTTGAAGTGCCAAAACAAACCTGAATGTACCATGGTAAATGGCGCGGTTCTGATTAATACTATTGCTGATTCAGCTAGATGGGCAAATGGCCATGTTTGACTCTGTATTGATGTAAGTGACTTGAGCAACAACATACTTATTGATGTTTCATTTGCCCAATGTAATTGATGTCATAGCTATGACCAAAGATATCAAGTGGTCTCTTGATCTAGCCTCAGCTGATCACCAGATAACACTCCATTCAAGCTGCAGTAATTACATAGCTTTTATTACACCTTATGGTTTTTAAACATGTCAATTGGCTTAGTTTTGGCTCTGCTGTCTTTCTGTGGTTAATGAACAACTTTCAAGGACCAAGATGGGGTCATTTTCTTCTAAGACAACATTTAGTTATGGGTAAAGACAGGACTGAACATGATTACCAGTTGAGGAACGTTTTGGGAGTGTTAGAGCAGAAGGGATTGACAGCAGAATTTAAAAAATGCAATATAGCTGTTAATTCTGTAGTGTATTTAGGCCATAAACACAGGGACAAGCGGACTTTGTAAAAAGAAAAATACATAATTGAGGCTATTAGGATTCCCCCCATCTAGGGAAGAGATACAGCACTTTTTAGGGCTACTTGACTTTTATTCAAAAGTTGTGCATGATTTTGCAAACATGATATGCGGCAATTGCTTAAACAAGGCCAGAAGTGTAGTTGGAACAATGATTTCCAATCATGTTTTAATGATATCAAAATGTGTATTTGCAATGCTGTTCCCTTACAAGGATGTACACCTTTTTCTAGAAGCATCATCACTACTGATGCCAGTGGGGAAAGGGCTGAGAGCAGTATCAACACAGATACATGATAATGGAAAAGAAGTCACTATTTTATTTCCAACTCACGCTTTAACTCATGCAGAAGATAATTTTTCGGGTTGTAGAAAGAGAAATGGTAGCTTGTGTGTGGGACATAGTGAGGTAGAGATTGAGGGCCAGATGTACAACCATTGGCAATAGCGACTCGCAAATTGCGCCAAATTGCGAGTTGCAATTTGCGAGTCGCAATTGCCAATGTACAACAGTGTCTGAGACACTGTTTGCGATTCCCAATGGGGTCGCAAATTGCATGCCTCATGTAGATTAATGAGGCTGTCGCAATTTGCGACCCCATTGGGAATGGCTGACACTCCCAGGGATGGTGGCCTGCTGGGATCAGCATAGCTCCATGTCTGGGACTGCTTTTAAATAAAGCAGTTTTTTAAAAAAATGCAGCCCGTTTTCCTTAATGGAAAACAGGATGCATTTAAAAAAACAAAAAACGTTTTTGTTTCATTTTTTAAGGGCAGGTAGTGGTTCCTGGGACCACTGTCTGCTCTGAAAAAATGTTTGCGCACCCATTCGGGAAGGGGTCTCCTGGGGACCCCTTCCCGTTTGCGAATGGTTTACCACCCTCTTGAAGAGGGTGGTAAACTGCGAGTGTTTTGCAACCGCAATTGCGGTCGCAAAACATTCTTGCATACAGTTCAGACTCGCTATTAGGAAGGGACGCCCTCGGAACGCCCCTTCCTAATAGCAAGTCGTTAACCCTATTTTGCGAGTCGCTATTTAATTAGCGACTCGCAAAATAGTGTTAGTACATGGCCCACAGGTTTTTTGCATGCGCAAACGGGTCTAAAACCCATTTGCACATGCAAAAATCCGTCGTACATCTGGCCCAGTATGTTTGGGGATCAGAATTTATTCTTCTAATGGACCAAAAACCACTTACCAAATGCTTGACTATTAGTTGGGTATTAAAAGCTACACCAGGCATTGCCAGGATGTCTTCTAGTCTTTTTTAATTTAATCATAAAGTGCAGTATGTACGGGGTGTAAAGAAATTGCATCCTAATAAGGAATATGAAGCTAATATGTGAGATGAGTTTTCTGTTGCAAATGTAAGTGATTATGATTTGGAAGCCTTGCTAGAGTATAAATGGTTAACAAGATATTCTCAAGAATCTTTTTTTTTTCATAACAGATTTTATTAATATACTTTTAGCAATCTGATTGTCTGATGGACTACATCACTCAAGAATCTTTGAGCAGTAAAAGGCAGATGTGTTCTTGAGGTTGGCTTGACAAAAAGCATTTCTATAGATACCGTAAACAGTTCTGAAAAGTCAGATATAAGTTGTCTGTTGATAGCAAAGGTTTCTTTGGAGAGGATGTAGTGTCATACCACCTGTTCGCATACTTTGTAAAATATTAAAGTCAATCATGAAGGTCAATTTGGCGTTGTAAAATGTAAGACAAAAATTAAATCCTTATACAGGTGGCCAGGAATGGATATGGAAATAGAACGATTTGTGCAAGACTATGGGGAGTGCTGTTGTGCAGATAAATCTCAGGTCAATATGAGGCCAACATTATGCCCAACGGATGATCTTAAAATCCAGGGGTTGTTGAGACTGTTTGTTAGACCTCAGGGTGGTCTTCCTCCAAAGGTTTTGTCTGCTTGCCTCCAATTTTGCTGAATTCGTTTTTATCAGCCTTAGGACTCTGTGCACTTTACCACTGCTGACCAGTGATAAAGGGCTTGTGCTCACTCCCCTAAATATGGTTTGATTGGCATATACCCAATTGGCATAGTTAATTTACTTGTAAGTCCCTTGTAGAGTGGTATACCATATACCTAGGGCCTGTAAATTAAATGCTACCAGTGGACCTGCAGCACTTATTGTGCCACCCACTTAGGAAGTACTTTAAAACACGTCCCAGGCCTGCAATTGCAGACTGAATGCAGTGTTACACTGCCATGTCGACTTGGCATTTAAAACCCATTGCCAAGCCTTAAACTCCCAATTTATTCCATAGAAGCCACCCCTAAAGTAGGCCCAAGGTGGCCCATAGCGCAGGGTGCACTGTAAGTAAAAAAATAGGACATGTACGTTTAAGTTTTACCTGTTCAGGTAGTGAAAGACTCCCAAATTCCTTTTTTCACCACTGTAAGGCCTGCCCCTTTCATAGAATAACCTTTGGGATTCCTTATTACATTTAATAAGCTGTAACTCCTAATTGAAAGGCGGTAGGTCTGTCATATTTGGTACCTATGAAATTGTAATGATAAATCATCTCTAATGGCAAAGTCAAAAATATCATTACAATTTTGAAAATGCAACTTTTAGAAGCTTGGCATTTTCCTGCCCTGTGTGCCTACAGCCTATCTCTGATACACGTCTGGGGAGGGTGACAGCTGGGCTTTGTGAATTTCCCCTAGACAGCCACACACAATGGGAGCTTAGGTGTGAATTGATGGGCCTTGATGGACCATCCTGGCAGGATGGGAGAGAGGAGTTGGTCACAGCCTCACACTTTCACCTGCATAGTCTGTGTCCTGTCCACACATAAAGGGGCCCCTGCATTGAGTCTGTTGACAGGGCAGGAAGAGAGGACATTTGTGCACTTCAAAACCCCTTCTTTGAAGTTTCCCCCACTTCAAAGGCACCACTGGGTATAAGAACTGGACATCAGACCCTACCTCTTCAGTAGACTTCTAGACCTGAGAACACTCTGCCAGGAAGAAGGACTGCTGTAC
The DNA here is from genome assembly GCA_963921515.1 of Calotriton arnoldi. Taxonomy (NCBI): domain Eukaryota; kingdom Metazoa; phylum Chordata; class Amphibia; order Caudata; family Salamandridae; genus Calotriton; species Calotriton arnoldi. The sequence continues at coordinate 1,380,240 of CAWUFW010003292.1, read as the reverse complement.
TGCGAAATGACTGCCACTCTGCTGAACTGCTGCTCTGAAAGAACTGCTTTCTTGCTGTGCTGACCTGCTGCCCTCCTGGTCTGGGTGAGATGGACTGGACCTGCATCACTTGACCCCCAGAATCCAGAGTGACTCTAAGGGCTAGTTGGTTGGCCTCCTGTACTGAAGTCTCACGGGCATAAAAGATTTCCAACTATCCTGCTTCTGCACCTGGACTCTGCCATCTGTGAGTCTGGCCTGTAAAGTGGTACCACATCAGTCCTGGACACTTGGAAGTGGGCCGATGGTGCTTGCTTCAGTGAAAACCCGTGCATCCTGTCTAGAACCGACGCATTGGTGCTACTGCGTTGATTGGAACTGACGCATCACCCCTGTTGCATCACCAGAACTGGCGCAGTGCCTCTGCTGTGAAGATCGATGTCAACGCATTGCCTGCAGAATCAGCACTGCGCAATGCTTACTTAGGCTCAAGGTCTTTGCATCTCCATCGATGGCAACCTCGACTATGTGAACTCCGCATCGCAGCCCCTGCGTTCATCGATCTGACACATCACTCCTGCTACGTAGATCAGGGCCAGCACATCGCCGCCACTGCGAGGATCGACACCGATGTATCACTTCCACATAGTCGCATCGCTTCGGCTGCGTCCTGCATCCTCCTCGCGACAGGATCTTCGACGTCGATGCAACCCGGACTAAGGAACTTTTGCTCAGTGGGCCCAACCTGGTTCCTGTAGCCGGCTCGCGCTCCCTTTTGGTCAGCCTGAACTTTTGACTTTTCCCGGGTCCAGAGCGTCCAGATGTCCCTTGTTAACTCGTAGTACTTTTTGGCACTATTTTCACTTATTTCTTTAATATTCAATATCTCCGGTTGTATTCGTTGGATTTTTGTCGTTTTGGTCTTGTTTCATTTATTAAATTAAGAGCTATTTTTCTAACTTGGTATGGAATCTTTTTGTGTGGTGTTTTCACTGTTTTACTGTTTGAAGTGTTGGACACATACTTTACACCTTGTCATTTAAGTTAAGTCTGACTACTCTGTGCCAAGCTACCAGGTGGTGAGAACAGGTTAATTTAGAGTGTGTGGGTGAATAACGCCGACTAGGATTGTGTTTCCTGCTTGTACAAGGTGCACAACTCTGCCAACCAGAAATCCATTTTCTAACACTGTTGATATTTTAGGGCACATTTTAGATTTATGTGGGGTTCCTAAGTATGTGTTTGTTTTGCTAGATTTTTTCTAAATGGCTGGAGTTTGCAGTAGTGAACAACACAGATTCCTCTTCAATTGCTTACTTTTTAGATTACATTTTTTTATGTGAAGGCATTCCTAGAATAGTATGAAGTGATAATGGCCACCAGTTTGTTACTGAGATAGTCAAATAGTTTTACAAGAGAAATTGTATTAAAGACTTCAGTTTATCATCCACCAGGAAATGTTTTATTGAGCTTGAGTGATCATGGGCATTGTACAATTAGCTATTAAAAATGTCAATAATTGGGAGGCTGAGATAAAGAGAATGGTTTGGGTTTATTTGATAACTCAAATGGTCACTGGGTTCAGTGCTTTCAGAATACTTAAGGTAGAGAGCCGATTACTAAGGATAATGTGGTTTGGATGAATCCTGAGTGTTAGGGAAGTGTATCCCTTACTGTAGTGACAGATAATATAAAAAAAAGCTTGGGATATGTACGAGGAGTATTTTGACCAAAAGCATGGAGGCAAAGGTGAGGTTCTGGAAACTGGTGACTAGGTAATACTTCCATATTATACTCATTCAAAAAAAAAAAGATGACAGCAAATTTTCTGAGGCTTTGCAAGGAGATGGAAGTGTACACTAATTCTGCTAATTTGTCAGATGGTAGAGTCTTTTAGTTGATTAGCGAAATGCAATAATATTGTGAACTGGACCATTTCTAACTAGGAAAGCTTTGCAAGTCACAAAATTTGTTACTAAATGAAGATGAGGAGAGTGTGTCTGGTGGCTCCCGTCAAGATTGCATTGAGTCATCACATGATTTGAGAAGAGGGTGCAATTATACTGGTGTGCAAATAGGAAGTGGAACTTTGGATAAGTAATTTGCAAACAGCATATCCAACATTGGTATCAATGCAAGTAACGTACTTAAAGAGGAAGATGAGCTAGCAAGAAGTTCTGTTGCAAATTCTGTTACTACCAATAGATTTCTCTGCCCTAGTGATTTAAAACATTTGTTTTAAGGTAAAATCAATCCTAATGATTTTTGCTATAAAATGTATTTATTATCCTTATTTCTGTTTTGGAGAAGCTCACTTGTATGTTTAGTATTAGCTGTATGGTGGTGGAAGTGTAGTGTTGGTTGGGATAGTCATTGTGATTAATGTGGGGTTTTGGGCTGGTGGAATTCTAATCCTGGCAGTTGGAGCTGGGACTTGGAGGTGGGAAGACGTCACCTTGTATTTCTCGTGAATAAATAGTTCCAACTCTGATATTGTGTATGCAGAGATCTTACATGTAACCTATTGGTTAAGGGGCCATAGATTTATAACCGGTCTGAGGCATTTCTCCTTTATGTGAATCAGAAAAATCGAAATTAAAAAACCACACTTGAAAGGTGTTTCCAAGACTTCTTGATCCTCCAAAGTAGACATTCCCCTGGCAGAAAAAGATGAGGAGAAGACGCTGGGTTTGAGAAGATGAGCCCAGAAGTCTGTGCTGTAAGGAGAAATAGTTTGCAGGACTAAAGAGTCTGAGGTTATTTTGCAGCAAATTGGGAGGAATTGGGCAATGTGCCCCCTGGCAAGAGTAGAGGGAAAGAGTCTTACTATGCCTACCTTCGTTAGGAGGAGGACGTTTTGATTGCTTAAATCCATGACTAAAACCTCAGGTGTGATGACTTCTCATGGGCAGAAGGCACGTGGGAGCAGAAGGAAAGGTTGGAATCCCATCAGAAGAGTCTGCATTGGAGAACCTACACCTTGGGTGGCCAGGACAAGCACCCCTGGAGATCACTAGCTGGTGAGAAAAGGCTTTCGGGAAACTTTCCGCTTCTGGACTGAACTTTGTCAAAGGAGGTAAAGGCAGAGCTGCATTTGCAGAGTGACTTGATAAACTTGTCCCCAAACAGAATGCCATCAATGGAATCCAGTTTGGGCTCAGCTGGCAGTTCAGTGATTTTAGAATCAAGGCGAGAATTGACCAATGGCTTTCTGCAGAGATAAAAGAAAAGTGTGTATTAAACCTAGCCGCAAATGGCATTTACATCAGTTTAGTGGATGCCGTGACAGGTCATTCGAGGGCATCCAGGAGACAGATGAGGGGGTGAGACACAATATTGGTAACATGTAAGGGTGCTCAATGCGCCAACCAGAGTCTCAACCTTGATGTTGGAGAAAGGCTAACAGATGCATGTCAGTCCCAGGATTGGAGCATACTTTGAGTATTGATGGATGGGGGCATTTGGAGCGAAGGGTGCCCATAGCCAATTTCTCTAGTGAGAGAGACCCACCTGCAGACAAAGTTGACCATATGGGGAGAGAGGAACCAATCCCGGGAGTTCGGGTGTCTTAACTTAAAGAGGATCAAACATAATCCAAAATGAATGATTTGGAAGTGGAAGGGGCACACGGAACCGGTGTGGTTAGGGAGGCTCAAGCTCCGTTGGACAGAGAGGTACAGGAGAACGAATCATACTTCTCCTCATCAAGCACATCAATCTCCCCGATTTGGGCATGGGGAGTGAGCACTTGGGCATTTCTACGATGCAGCGCCTCGGTCTCTTCTGGAGAGGTGAACCCAGGTTAACGCCTGCTGTAACCTGGGGAAGGTCTCATATAGGTGCTTATTTTTGAAATATGCATTACAGAGTTTCAGACAGGTGGACTCTGAGACTGCAGTGGTGCAAGAGAAAGCAATGGAAAAGGGAGTGCACCAGGTGGACATTAGCTGATCCTGAGCTTTGTCTAAAGAACATTGGATTTAGGCCTTAGAATCCGTACTTGCCTTGTGCAGCTGGTGTTGTGAGACTGGTGTAGGGGAGGGGGAAGAGTCTCCATTGGAGGCTTCAACAGGTATATTATCATTGTCTCATGGAGGGCTGACGATGGGCAAACGAGCTGTGTCAACTTACTTCTAGACAATATGAAAAATGCCTGCTTTTCTCTTAAACCCATTCATTCTCATCTCTTCCCCAACCTTTCTGTCTTCCCCCTTTTTGTGCATATTATTGCCATAAGAAATTAGAGTATTAGTAGGGGGTGAGAACCCACCTCAAATAATGACCACAATCCTTGTCAGGGTGAAGCACCAAATTCGGTAAATAAACCTGTGCTCTATCCTCGGGTAGCTTGACACAGAGCAGTCAGGCTTATGTTTACAGGCAATGAGTAAAGTATTGATGCAGTAATCAAACAGTAATGAAGTGGAAACACAAACAAATTCCAAATCAATTTAGAAAAAAGGAAATATTTTAATAGATAAAATGACATAAAAATAACAAATGTCGACAAGGGAGAACCAGAGATATTCATTTTTTAAATTTGAGTAAAAAATAGCGCACAAAAAAATAAAATAGCAACTGTGGGTATCAGGTCACGCTAGACCAGGCCAAAGTCAAAGGTTAAGGCTGACTGCAATGGATTGCTGGTTGAATACAGGACCAGGTTGCATTCAGAGTTAAAAAAGTTTTATGGAGGTCAAAAGCCTTCAGTGAGGACAGGCCTCAGGCTGGATCTGATGATGATATCAACAATAATGTGGAGCTGCAGTGCACGATGTCAGAGTCGATGGAAGGCTGCTCAGTGTCGGAACTGGTGAAGCTATCAACGAAGGTTGCCAGGGTTGCTTGGATGCTGCTCTACATTGAGTTTGTTGAAGCCATCGATCAGGTGCTGCGCAGTGTCAAGTCCAGTGAAGCCATCGACAAAGAGCGTCGGAGGCAATGCTCAGCATTGAGTCTGGTGAAACTTTGATTTAGGCAGGGAGGCCTACACTCTGATCACAGCAAGGGTCCAAGACCTTGCATTCAGTGCTTGGGGGTCAGGACTGACTCCCACAGAGGCCAGCGAAGGGGACCAAGTCAGGTCCAGTTGGGACCGATGAGCTGGAAAGCAGGAAAAGGCCTCTGAAAGCTTGTTGTAACCCTGTAGCTTAAACAGGAGGTCAGCCAGCTGATCCTTGGAGTACTTTCTTGGGTCCTGGAGTCAAGGCAAGCAGGTCCAATCTTCCTTCATGTTCTTCAGACAGCAGGGCAGTCCTTCTTTTGATGCTTCTCAGGTCCAGGAGTAGTCTGAGGAGACGTTTGGGATGCCACTTTTATGTCCAGTACTAAGTTGCGGATAGGGGAGCTCTGAGCTGCTCCAACTGAGTTTGGAGCAAGACTGACTAGAAAGATAAAAGGGAGGCAGGCCCACGCATCATCTGCCAGTGGCAGTCTAGGAATACTTTGAAGCTCAGGAAGGGGCAGTGCATACCCACCCAGGTCATCATGTCAAGAAGGGAAACCCCCGCCACACACCCAGAACCCTTTGTCTGTGAGCAATACAAATCTCACCACAGGGGAGCCATCAATATTCAAGTAACAGTTGGACACTGCAGAAAGGTCTTTTAGCTTTAGGCAGAAACAAGGGGGCCGATTCACAGAACTAATCTGAGATAAAATCCTAAACTTACTACTTTTGGTATTCACAGAAGGCATTTAGTAGGAGTAAAGTTAGGACTCCTAACTTTACTACTACTAAACTGAGACAAAATCCTAACTTTACGACTTTCGGTATTCACAAAAGGCATTTAGTAGTAGTAAAGTTAGTAGTCCTAACTTTACTACTACTAAATGCCTTCTATGAATACCAAAAGTAGTAAGTTTGGGATTTTATCTCAGTTTAGTAGTAGTAAAGTTAGGAGTCCTAACTTTACTACTACTAAATGCCTTCTGTGAATACCAAAAGTAGTAAGTTTGGGATTTTATCTCAGTTTAGTAGTAGTAAAGTTAGGAGTCCTAACTTTACTACTACTAAATGCCTTCTGTGAATACCAAAAGTAGTAAGTTTAGGATTTTTTTGGTTTAGGTTTAAAATTACTATAAATTATTCCTTTAATTATTTTTCTAGCTGTTCCCAAAATTAATTTAACACTTATAGTAGTGCAATAGTCTAAACCAGCATTAGCCTATGGGACAGCCAACCTTGCCAGAGTAAATAAAATACTTTGGATTTTTTCCAATGCAAGTACATGTACAACATTAAATATACATGTCCTACTTATAAATAGCATGCACCCTGCCCTTTGTGCATGTAAGCCCTACCTTATGGGTGACATATAAGTATTACAAAGGAAGATTTAGGCCTGTCAAAAAGGTTATCTTGAGAGGTCGAAATGGCAGTTTAACTCTGCGCACTCAGGCTGCAGTGGCAGATCTGGAGACAGGTGTTTACAGTTCTACTTTAGTGGGTGGCAGAATGAGTGCTGCAGCCCATTTGTAGCATTTAATTACATGTAGTCCCATATACTGGGGACTTGAAAGTAAAATAAATGTGCCACTCAAGTGTATACCAATTTTGACATGTTTGAAAGGGAGAGCACAAGCACTCTATTACTGGTTAGCAGAGGTAAAATGTGCAGAGTCCTATGGCTAACAAAAACAGATTCAGCAAAAGAAGGCAACAATCTGCGGGAATACCATGGAAAAGATGGTTATTTCTAACAATTGCTAATTTCCCTTCTCCCCCCTTCCTTATCTGTCATGTTTTCTTCAAATAATTTCCTACTTGATAATTTGATGCAGTCACCTGGAGGCTGAGGAATACAAGTATGGGGGCAAAGGACTGCAACTATGAGGAAGGATTTGCAGGTCATGATTAGTTGGCTTCAGGCTTAAGGGATCACTTAGGTGCTAAATTTTGATGCTTACTGTTAGGCTGTGAGCAGAGGGTGATGAACTTGGTGCTGCGGTTGCTACAATGTAACTGACTTTAGGCAGCTTACTATGACAACGATTTATAAAATAGCCACCTCATCATAGAGACGCAATGATGGGTGGACATACAGGTGCCACAATGTATCCTGACAAGCAGCTGTTCTGAGCAACTACCATGGAGTGGGGCCTCATGTTGGTGAGTTTGTGAGATGCTGCAGTTATGCATAAATTCATGCCACATTTTAAGGCAAAGATAGGTGCCGTTGAATGGGTTGCAGATGTGCTTGCTGTAACCCAAAATATCAACTCAGCATTTTTCAGACAGACAAACTGAAAGGTGCGTGGAGGAAAACTAATTGGGGTGATGTGTGATGGGCAGGCTTGGTCCCAGAAAGGGCAAAGGAAGCGCCTGACTATTATAAGGCAACGCAGAGAAAATGGGGATATAGGTAGAAAAGGAAAGGCAATCCTGGAAGGAAAGATAAATAATGGACATTTTGAAGAGCCTAACACAAAAGAGCGCCTAGGTTTAGAAAGAGAATGTGGATAGAGAAGGTTTGGGTAAGGAGCCCAGACAAGCCTAGGAAGGATATGGAAAAACAATTAAAGAGGGAGCCTGATGTAAGCACTTATCTGTTGTGAGGAGCAGCATAACAGAGGGTGTTTGCTGATCAGGGTTCTACTTTATGCTTCCAGTGACATCATAATACCTTTGTTTGTCTCATCATCTCTTATTGCTGCTGCTGATCACAATGAAACACATACTCTTCCATAGCCGCTGGAAGTAGGAGTGCTGGTGGTGCTACAACACCCCCAGAAATAACCAAATAACCATGCTGGAGTTCAGAAGGTGAAAGAGCAATAAATATGCCTTTACATGTTGCACTTATCATGTCACATTTGCTGTGCGTTCAAAGACAGAGGTCAAATGTCAGGGTCTTACTGCTGTCAAATTGCTGCTTATTCCTTTAAAGTGAGATTGAGGGGGCGTGGCCAAGATGGCGGCTCGGTAGGACGCTCAATCGTGTCCCTCCGGCATCGCCGCACTACAGCCTTGAATTAGCGCCTTTCTCCCGGGGCCCGTGACTGCACACCGAGACCTGACTGCTCCTGCGAGCTGCACCGCACCTGCTGTGCGATCCCGAGGCTTGGGATCTGCGTTGAACGGCGCTGCGGCGGACCTGGCCTAGCGGAGCTGGAGGGTGAGGGGCTCCGGCCTGAGGACGTGGCCGCAAGCCGGTGGCCGGAGGTGTCTCCCCGGGAGTTTTGCACGGCACCTACCGGCGAAGGAGAGCGCCGCCTGTGCGGCATGGATTGAGGTGGCGGCTGGCACGGACACCTAGCTGCGGACGCCGCACGCGGACTGACGGAGGGGCGCCATTGTTGGGGGAGCCTGGCTGAGGTGCGGGGCCCCGGCGGCCGTGCCGGTGAGGCCCTAAGTGCCATCTCGGGCTGTGCGACGGCGCGGCTCACCTCGCGGAAGCAAGCGGCGAGAAGAAGGAGCAACAGTGAGCACCCCCGGAGTTCCGTGAGTACTTCTCCGGAGTTGCGCGAGAGTGTCCGCCATCTTGCGGTGCGGCCGCCATCTTGCGGTGTGGCCGGGCGGCAGCAAAGACGCAGCGCCTGGTGGATGGAGGCCGGGCTGAGGGATGAGTTACCTGGCATGAGGCAGTGAGAGGCGGACTCGTCCCCCTTTTGAAGTAAGGTTGCGGTTGGAGGGAGATGCTGCCTGAGTTTGTCTGCCGGCGGCTCCGCGACTGAGCGGTACACCCTCCCAGCACCGCCTTTTTGGCTGGGTCTGATGACGGAGACCGGGGGCCTGGGCCTTGGGGGAGAGTCAAAGTTGGACTGGGCCTTTCCGGGTCTGGAGAGGCAGAGACACACACCGCGCCCCCTCGGCCTTCTGGACATGCCCAGCGCGGAACCGCCCTGACCCTGCAGGCTTGAGACTGTGCACGCTATTATAAATTGCCTGAGGCTCGGGGGTGAATCACATCGCCAGGCCTGGTGGCGGTGGCTGGTGAGGTAACACAAGCAGGGAGCCTGAGGTAATCCGCCGGAGTGTATGCTCACCATCTGATACTGGGCTAGAGTGGCGCAACCCGCAGCAGACCACAGGGCCACTTGAAGGCCAAGAGGCGTATGCTGGAGCGGCCCTGAGGGGGGGTGGACCGCCGAGATGCCTCTGAAGACTGGCGAGCGGCGGTGGAGAACCGCCATTTTGTGAGACCAAGTGAGATCAACCCAAGTGCCTGTAACCCGCGGAGACCTTGAGCACTGAGGTCGGGGGGCCCCTGAAGATGGGCTCCGGAGACGGTGAACTCTGCGAGGGTCCCCTGGAAAGAGCAGCCGGAGCCCACGGCTGGGGTTTGACCCCCGATACATGCTGCAGACTGCAGGGCCACGCGACGCATCGCATATCCTACGACTTACGGAGGGGACCTGCTGGACCTAGCCATTTACTCAGTGTCTAGGGGTTCGCCCCCGAGGCGATATCACCTGGACGGCATTTTGGTGCCTCCTGCACGGGGCACCACCGTGACAAGCCCGCCATGGCAAACTCCCGCGCTAAGAAAGACAAGACGCTCAAAGAAATGCTCACGAAGCAACAGGGAGCCTCTACGTCTTCCAGTGAGAAGAACTCGGGACTTGCTGATGGGGATGATACGCCTGCCACGAAAGCATTCATGTTGGAGCTATTTACGGCCATCAAGGAGGACATTCAGAAGCTAAAGGGTCAATTAGCGGCAGACCTCAGAGACGTGCGGAGAGATGTAGATGGTCTAGGGGAGAGAGTGGCCACGCTGGAGGAGCATGACCTCCGACAGGGAGAGGAACTCCACCAACTGCAACAAGACCTGCTGCACCTCCAAGACCAACACCTGGATCTGCAAGCCCATGCCGAAGACCTAGAGAATAGATCTCGGTGCAACAACGTACGCATCAGAGGCGTGCCGTGGAAGGAAGAGGGAGATGACCTGCGGGCATATGTGGACGCGCTCTTCCAACAGGTACTGGGCGAACCCCAGCCAGTGGACATTCAGATGGATCGGGTTCACAGGGTGGGCCTTCCGCGGGGTGCCAGCTCGCCGCCACCGGACATTCTTGTGTGCATCCACGATTTTCAATTAAAAGAGCGCATCATCCGCAAAGCATTAGAAATGCAACCCCTGCACTTTCGTGGGCGCACTCCAGCAATTTATCAAGACCTAGCGGCTTCCACGCTCCTCAAGCGGCGAGACTTTCGTGCAGTTACCACACACCTACGAGAGCGCGGCATCCCCTACTCGTGGGGCCACCCCTTTCGACTTATCTTTAAATTCAATGAGAAGCTGCACCAGATCCGCTCACTAGCTGAGGCTATGAAACTGCTCGGGCTCGACGCAGAAACGTCTACGGACTCCGCAACCCTGCAACAGAAATCTGCACCTCGTCGTGCAACTGAGTGGCAGAAAGTTGGCAAGCGCAGCACGATCCAGAAGCCTGATAGTGTGGAAATGAACAAGGAGAGGGCGGCGGTGATCACTGAACTTGCACAGGTCACAGAGCAACCAGACGATGCCTGAGGAACCCCTGCGGGGCTCTGGTGGGGGGCCTTAGGAGAATGAAATGGTCCCATGTGCGACACCCAGATTGGGCCCTGGGAGAGGGTCTGACCGTGATGTCTGAGGGACGCAGTGCCCGGACTAGTTGTTTCCCGACATCCAAACCGCTGGCGGTTGGGTGTACGGCTGGTCTCTGACAGCCCACCTCGTCCCCTGTGCCACGTCCCATTGGCTTTTCCTTACTTCAACAGACTTTAGTCGTTGCTGTTTTGGGGCAATTGCTCCGCGTTGTTGGGTTTGTTTCTGGGTGGGTTGGGGTGGGTTTTTCTTTTTGGGCCTCCGCACCGGCCACCTTGCTAATCCTACCTTTGTGACTCCATTATGTTCCAGCACTCGTCATACAGTCATGGGCGGCAGCTTGCTTCACCGGCCCATATCCAGGGCCCCACACCTTCTTGATGGGGAGGGACCTTAAAGTAATTAGCCTCAATGTTAGAGGCCTCAATAACCCAGTGAAGAGACTAGCGGTGCTGTCCCTCCTGGCCGGCCTCGAGGGCGACATCTGTCTCCTGCAGGAGACCCATCTCCTTTCCAAAGACACCACACGGATGCTCGATAGGCGCTTTCCCCAATAATTCTGGTCTGCAGGGCCCTCTAAGAGGAATGGGGTGGCCATACTGCTGGGAGCTCGCTTTTCCGGGAAAGTGGTGGCGACAATAGCTGAAATAAAGGGTCGCCTCTTGGCTATCAGGGTACTCTGGGGAGGGACTCCTTTTACCATTGCTTCCTTATACGCCCCTAATACCCAGCAAGAACCCTTCCTCCTCTCTGCACTTACTGAAATTCTTACAACACCTGACGAAGCCATTTTGTTGGGAGGGGATCTGAATCTCGTTATGAATGCTGATACAGATAGGTCAGGGCAGCGCACGGGCCAGGCGAGGGAGCTTTCTGCCAAAGGGCGGGACTGGTTGAGGGATAACGGATTGCATGATGTTTGGCGCGAGCAACACCCCGGGGAGCGGCATTATACCTACTACTCAGCGGCTCATAAGACATACGCACGATTAGACCACTACTTGGCCTCTAGCGCCCTGCTCACTTTGTTGCACACGTCCGTGATAGAAGCCCGCTCTCTCTCAGATCACGCGCCCCTTTCTGTCCACATCCCAGCGCCCGCGCACCTTCCCTCCGAGCTGGCGTCTTTGCGAGACCCTACTACACACAGACGAGACGATGCAGCGCATTAGAGCGACGATCACAGACTACTTAGCACACAACGACACCGCCACTACACCCCTGTCCTCCGTTTGGGAGGCGCTGAAACTGGTCACGCGGGGAGAATTTATCGCTATTTCAGCGGCATATAATACACTCCGCAAAGAGAAGCGCGAAGAGCTAGGGAAAGAGGTGCTAGAACTTGAAACGATCCATAAGCGTACTGGTGCTCCGAGAGTCTGGAAAGAATTAGAAAACCGGAGGTGCCTGTTTATTTATTTATTTATTTATTTATAAAGCGTGACATTCATCCCACTGGGATATCACGGCGCTAGTGTAGCCGGAGAGTGATGAGTATGTTAAGTCTAATTGAGGGGGGTAGCGGCAGTGCTAAGGAAATAAATAAGTTTTAAGTTTCTTCCTGAACGCCATGTGTTCTGCAGTTAGCCGTAGTTCCAGCGTAAGCTCGTTCCAATAAAGTGCTGCAAGGTGTGAGAAGGTGCGTCCACCTGTCCTGCTCTTACTGATTCTCTTGGTCTCAGCTAGTGCTAAGGAACGTGACCTCAAGCACCTGAGCGGGACGTAGAATTTGATTCTATTCTGGAGAATCTTGGGGCCTGTGCGATAAAGTGCCCTATGTGCATGTCCTAAGAGTTTAAATCGTGCTCTTTGGCGCATGGGCAGCCAGTGAAGTTGCTTCAGGCATTTTATCGCTGAGCTGTATCTGCCCTTATTGCACACCAGTTTAGCCGCTGCATTTTGTATCACCTGCAGACGTTTAAAAAGGTAATCTGGCATGCCAACAAAAAGTGCATTTCCGTAGTCTAACCTGCTGACAAGCAGGGCTTGTGTGAATGTCCTCCTGCTTTCCAGTGGGATCCAGGGGAAGAGCCTTTTTAGGAGCTTCAGTGTGGCGAAGCTTCTACCACACAGGATCCGCACATGGTCCTGCATCGATAGGGTGTTATCAATGATGATGCCCAAATTTTTTACGCACTGCTTTGGTGCTGGCGCCGCACCCAAAGAGTGGGGCCACCAGGATGTGTCCCAGATATGATTGGCTCCGCCGAGAAGCAGGATTTCAGATTTCTCTGCGTTGAGCTTTAAACAGTGTGCTGACATCCAGGTTGCCATCTCAGTAAGGCAGTTGTTGAGTTTGGCTCTGGTGTCATCATGCCCATTTCCAATGGCTATTGTCAGTTGGGTATCATCCGCATAGGAGCAAATTCCAAAGCCCCATTTCATGCCAATTTTTGCCAAGGATGAAACATAGGCATTGAATAGTGTGGGGCTCAGGGATGCTCCCTGCGGGACACCACAGCTGAGGTTTTTTGGAGTAGATGAAAAAGCACCTAGCTGCACAGTTTGAGTCCTGTTACATAAGAATGAGCTGAGCCATTGAAGGGCCTTTGCATGTATCCCTTTTTCGTGCAAATTTTCCAATAAAAGTTGGTGGGAGACCGTGTCGAAAGCCGCCAACAGGTCCAGCAGGATCAGGGCTACTGCCTTTCCCTGGTCCAACAATGATCTTATACTGTCTAGGACAGCCAAGAGAGTTGCCTCCGTACTGTTAGTGGCCCTGAAACCTGTTTGTGAGGGGTCAAGCAACTCGTTGGATTCTAGGTAATTAGATAGCTGTCTGTTGACAAGTTTCTCCAGTACCTTGGAAAGATAGGGTAGCTGAGAAATTGGTCTGTAGTTGGCTGGGTTATTTACATCGGATCCTATCTTTTTCAGTAGAGGGGTTACTGTGGCTTGTTTCCAAATCTCTGGGAAGACAGCTGTCTCCAGGGATTGGTTAAACAGCTGTGTGATGTAAGGGCACAGGGTAGGTATAAGTTGTGAAAAAATGAAGTGTGGACATGGGTCGAGAGGGGATCCCGATTTAACTTCCCCCATTGCTTTAGCAACTTCTTTTTCTGTAAAAGGGAGGAAGCCGTCTAAATGCACGGGGGTGTCGGGATGAGGGTCTCTATTTTCCCAGTTGATGAAGTTCGCTGAAGTGGTATTGTTAAATGACTAATAGATTGTGCCTATTTTGTCCGTGAAGAAATTGCTGATTTTTTCACAGCTTTCTGCTGAAGGGAGCAGGGTTTGGGACATGCAGGTTGGTTTGCATAGCTCGCGCACTATTTTATAAAGTTCTTTTACCGAATTTGTATTCTCATTTATTAGTTGTGCAAAGTATGCCCTTTTGACCTTCTTTATTGCATGGGTGTAGCCCCTGAGTTCTGTTTTATACGCTGATTTATCAGTGTCCGATCTAGACAGTCGCCAATTGTGTTCCAGTGTTTTACACTTTTTTTTCAGCGTCCTAAGTTCTACTGTATACCACTTTTCGGATACCGTTTTTCTGGGTTTAGATTTAAGTTTCGGTGCGCATTTGTCCAGCGTCTTAGTGATCTCTGTTTCAAGGTGCACTGCACCTCTGTTGGTGGGTAATGTTCCCAGAGTTGCTAAGCCGTTGGAAGCGAAGTGGTGATGAAATGAGTCAGGTGTGACTAATTTCCAGGCTCTGTAGGTCCCGTGCATGAGTTTGGTGACTCTTGCTGATATCTCATGTGTGGAAAATGCGAAGCTAATTAATGAATGGTCAGTCCATGTGACTGGTTTGATCTCCTTAACTGTGGTATATTCTATATTGGAGAACAATAAATCCAGTGTGTGCCCTGCGATGTGTGTAGGTCCCTTAATCCATTGCTTTAGTTGAAGGATAGACATTTCGTTCTCAAGATGGGTTATCGCCATGTTGTCGGTTTTTTCAAAGTGGACGTTAAAGTCTCCAATAACCAGGTAATTTTTATGTTTTATGCAGGCGGGCAATAGTTGCGTGAGCAATTTGGTACCAAAGTCTGCCTGATATCCAGGGGGGTTATAAATCACAGCTCCCCCGAATAATGTATGATTCCCTTTGGATATTTTGAATGGCAGTAGTTCGTGCTCTCCCAACTGGGCTACTGTGATGGGTAAGCAGTTAAGGTAGTCTTTGAACAGGATAGCTAGTCCCCCGCCCTTCCGCCCTTGCCTATCTTGCCTAAGTATTTTATACTCAGGGGGTATGGCGTTGGCGATGTCTGGGCAGTTGCTCTCACCCAGCCAGGTCTCGGTAATAAAAACCAGGTCTGGGTCTGTCTCCTTGATAGTGTCCCAGATTTCCAAAGCGTGTTTGGGCACTGACCTTGCATTAAAGTAGATACAATTTAATTCCATGTGGTCATCCACTTCTCTCTGTGGCTGATCGGGCTGGGCTAGACTGCCCCATTTGCACCGCATACAGGAGAAAGGCCCTTCAGTATATCCTGGGGTTAGTTTACATGAGGCATGGGTGGCTAACCCAATGAGTGCTTCTCTTGAATAGCGCATAGGGCTCTTTGGGTCTTTTTTAGGGGGGGCAGGGGTTCTGGCCCCTGGTCCCGGACGGGCGCAGACGGGCTTGCCTTAGGCGCGCCTTTGGCGCGCCGGCGGCGCGCCCGCTGCGCGCACGCTGGGACATCGGGCTAAGTAGGAGGGCAAGCGGAAGTGCAGCTCCGCCCCCTTTTCGGCCAGAAATGCTTTGCGGTGAACCTAGGTGCTGTCAACTCCGCCGTCCACTCAATCAGCACACAGCTGCGGTGGACCGGGGCGGAAGACAGACTTCTGTGCAAGTAAGAGTAACAGTGCGCATACAGTGGTGTTAAAACGAGCAATTTTAAAATGATAGAGTTAAAATGAGCAGTTAAAAATACAGGCTAAAACAAGGATAAAAGTGTTTCCCCCTCCGCCGTTTTTGCTAAGCAGCTAATGATGAAGTCGAGCAGCTTTCAGACTCACCACGCTCCGCTGCGCGCACGCTGGCACATCGGGTTAAGTAGGAGGGCTAGCACTTAGACTTAGATAGGGCCGAATATGCTCTTCTCCGCCTGCGCCACAAATTCTTTTTAAGCAGCAACAAATGCGGTAAGATGCTAGCCCACCGACTAGGTGCCAAAACGCTAGCCTCGCAAATCCCGGTGATACGTGATCACAAGGGGGTGGAACACACGGCAGATGAAAATATAGTTGATGCCTTTCGCCAGTTTTATAGTGCCCTTTATACTGGTCAGGACATGCCTACCCGCGATCCCCGAGATTATCTAGCCACCTGCGACATTACGCCCATCACTAGGTTTGCGGCCAACGTGCTTGAGGCAGAGATTAGAATAGAAGAGGTGATTTCGGCTTTTTCTCGACTGAAGGTGGCCAAATCACCTGGCCCCGATGGATTTCCGGCCTCCTTTTACAAGGCCTTCTGCGTGGAACTGGCTCCCCTTTTAACCAGACTGTTCAACTCGTTTCTGGAGACCGGGAAAGTTACCCCCTCTATGTCTGAGGCGGCCATCACTGTTATCCCGAAACCGGGGAAGGATACGAAGGAGTGCGGATCATACAGGCCCATCTCCCTCCTTAATATCGATGCGAAGATTTTTGCAGGGGTACTGGCAGCCCGCCTTAACCCTCTCATGGCGGGAATAATAGATCCTGATCAAGCGGGCTTCATTCCCACTCGCCAGGGGGGAGATAACACCAAGCGGCTCTTTCACCTGTTAGATAGTGCGCGGAGATCAGATCGGAAGGCCTTCTTGTTGGCCATCGACGCCGAGAAGGCTTTCGATCGGGTGGACTGGGGCTACCTGTTCGAGACCTTGCGCCGCTTCGGCTTTGGGAAGAACTTCCTTACGTGGATCTGGTGTATCTACTGGGCCCCATCAGCTTTTGTGCACGCGAATGGCTGTAGATCCTCGCTTTTCCCGATCTCCAGAGGGACCCGACAGGGGTGTCCCTTGTCACCACTCCTGTTTGCGCTCTACATGGAACCTTTTGCTCAGCGCATCCGGGTAGACCAACGCATTGTAGGTATGAAGTTTGGGGCGGATATCCACAAAAATAAGTCTATATGCTGACGATGTGATCTTCTCCCTCATGCTTCCCTAGACCTCCCTACCGGCGCTGATGGAAGAGTTCTCGGCTTTTGGGGAAGTGTCTGGGTTTAAAGTGAACCTGCACAAATCTATTATCCTGAATGTAGCCATCCCCCCTGAGGAAGCGACTGCTATGGAACAGCAATTCCCATTTCATTGGACGCAGAGCGATATACAGTACTTGGGGCTACAGCTGGCCCCGACCCTTGCCCGTACAGTGAAGCTCAATTACTCGACTCTGCTGGAACAGACGACCAAGGCCCTAGATGCCTGGTCAAGGCTGCGCCTCGCATGGTTCGGACGCATAGCGGCGGTGAAAATGTCGATTCTCCCACGCATTCTTTATATATTTCAAATGATACCCATGGCGCCCCCGCCCCGAGCACTCAAACAATTGCAAGCCCTCATTAATAAGTTTGTCTGGGGGGGGGAAGAGTCCGCGCCTCTCACTTGCACAGATGACGCGCCCGAAACCGCAAGGTGGATTGGCCTTGCCTTTAATTGGTGGATACTATCAAGCCACATGCCTTCGATACTTAGTTGAATGGAACAGGCCGCTATCAGAGAAGCACTGGAACTTCATGGACCAGTCTGTGGCGGGCAAAAACATCTGGAGAGAACTATGGCTACCCCGTAAGCACCAGGCTTGGGGCCTGTATTCCTCGCCGGTCACGGCGCCAACACTCAAGTTTTGGGATAGGGTGGCGATCCAAAGGGGCTGGACCTCTTTCCCCTCGCCGATGACCCCCATTGTGGATAACCCGGACTTCCCCCCGGGTCAGGACTCAACGATATTCCAGCGCTGGCGAGAGCAGGGCTGCAAGCGCGTAGGGTCCCTCTTCGATGCAGAGGGGTTGATCCCATTCCCGCAGCTGCGACAGGGTTATGACTTGCTCACTACTGATGCGTACTCCTATCGCCAACTAGCACACTGGGTCACGGGGCCTGCCAACTATGCTCAAATGTCGATATTGCTTACGTCATTTGAGAAATGGTTGCTGCGCAAGGAGGACGACCGTCGCCTCATATCCGACCTGTATAACATGCTTCTAACTGGGCCGAGTGGACATCGCACAAAAGCGCAGGTTCGGTGGGAAACAGAATTGGGTAGACCACTCTCTTCCAAGGAATGGGAACGTATCCTATATGGCACACACCACACCGCACAGAGTGTAGCGGGGGCTGAATCCTCCTTCAAGATTTTCTCTTATTGGTACTACACACCTGCACGAATACACAGCTGGGACAAGAGCAAGACAGACCAATGCTGGCGGGGGTGCGGAATGACCGGTACTCTCGCGCATTTACTCTGGCATTGCCCGAAATTACAACGATACTGGGGTGAGGTTTTAGATAACATAGATGCAGCGTTTGACATATCACTGCCCCGCGCCCCAGAGTACACTCTCCTTGGCCTCTCACATTCTAAGGCCTTCCCCCTGACATCGCTTAGGGGTAGACAAATAGAACTAGCGCTGCTGGCGGCCAGGCAGGTTATCCTAGCACAATGGGGCACAGTGGCAGTACCAGAGCTACTGTCCTGGTTGCACCGTTTATGGGATCTATTAGCTATGGAGCGTTTGTCTCTGGGAGCAGAGGGGAGGGGGAGAGACTTCGCTACTCTGTGCGGTCCATTTGTGATTCTATTGTCACGAGATATGAGGGAAGTTACGTGCCCTAAATACCTGCAGGTCCTGCACCTACTACCACTGGAGAAACCATCCGCAGATGCTCCCCCAGTGGAGTGAATGGGAGCTCATCCCACGTTCGCTGTTGATGCTTAACTTCGCCTATAGCAGCACTAGCTGGTGCGGAGGGTGGGGAGGCGGGGGGGATGTTGGGAAGGGTTTGTTTTCTCCTTAGTTCTTGACTGTTATACTTTTCTGTAATTTTTTTTGTTCTATCCGTCAAAACTTGGGAGATGCTTCTATTAGCCTGTTAGCTATGGATGTACGCGGCCGGCCTCCGGGTTGTGGCTTAAACGCTGTGTATTTGTTCCTATTGCTCGCTCTGCCGGCCACCGGATGTAGGCAGAAAGCTGTGTTCCACAGATATATCTTCCTTTCAATAAACAGATTGATTCCTAAAGTGAGATTGATGTTTCCTTATTCTCTGACTTCAAAGTGAGAGGATTTTTAAAGTGACCTATGTGACAATCTTTCTGGAGTACAGGGAGTATGAAATGAAAGGATGTAGGATGTTATTTTTTCTAACAGCATAATTTAAATACCTGTGCAGTCAATTAAAAACATATCAGCCAACAAGAAAGTACAAATGAAGCACTATGTTTTGTAATTCTGAAGCGATATGGAAATAGATATTTTAATAGGATCAAAACAAATCAAGACACTTTAGTTAGTAATGTCCAAATGATAATTATTCACTGAAATCTGATTTCCACACATTGTTGTTTGTGCGCTATATAGTTTTATCAGTAAAACATGATGTATTTGCAAATTTAGTGGTCATTTCAATAGAAAACATGTTGCAAATGACTGTGCACAACCACACCATGGTTTAGAAATATATTTTTGACATTATGCTAAAAAATGCACCATCAGCTACATGCAATCACAAAGGTTTTTGGGAGATACCCTAGTACTTAGAAAAGGGATGGGTATATATGTAAGAACACAAACAGAATTCCCTTTTCTTTTGTTCTAAAAAAAGGACATTTAGATCCTATTCATTTCATTAGTCAAGGCCATACACAGAAATTACATAAACCAAAGGAATTTTTTCCCAGGTTGCTAAATATTACATTCATGTGCAAAAAACATCTATAATGAAAATTCAAACATAAAAATGAATATTCGAAGGAATGTATTTTCAATTATTTTTTATTCAAATAGTTGTATAGTTTATGTTATCAAATGTTTATGCAAAATAAATAAAACCATTTATATTTAAAAACATACATTCATCATTTAAAAAAAGTACAATGTGTACAATAAAAAGAACAACTGTTGACGCGGCGTTTCGGTGTAAAGGTGGATCATCACCTTCTTCAGGACAATAATTCAGTGTTTAAAATCTAAACAAAATATAAAAACTTTATTAGATACGCAGAAGCTTATTTTTAATATCCAAACATTCCTTCGATTACATCATTCATGATTTTTTATTTAGCAACCCAGAAATCAATCCACTATTGCATGAAACATATGTGGGCCTTGAATTTGTTAAACATAGTTTTTGAATCTGTCCATGTTTAAACCTATGATAGATATGTTTGTTATCTACCTGTCAGGTTAGATGTCAACTCCTATTTATCTTCAAGGAGGTGTTGAGTAAATTTTTCATCAGGTTCTCGCTCAGGTAATGAGGCGAAATTATACTGTGAGAAAAGGATATTTCATAAGTATAAAACCCCTCTAAGGATATGGTATCATGTGGCAAGATCAGAGACTGCATAGAAAGACTTACCACTATATGCGTGTTGTAAACAGGGCTTTGTCATTACTCAGTCTCTCGCCTGTTTCTGTCCATATACACAGGGATTCATCAATCACCCTTCCATAGGACTATTCACCAATGATTTTTATATCATAAGATCCTTCTTGGTTTCGGGTATTTACCTGTAGGGAATTATTTAAATTAATGGCTCTGGTATACTATAAGACACTTACTCCTTTATATTTCAAACTCAAATGTCTATAATCTCACCTTTAAGGCAAAACCTTGTAGATTGAATCCAACACCTCTTTTTCTTTAGAGTTACTGGTTCCAGTTAATACAATTCTGGTCCAGAAGTATTTCTGTAGGGATAACATCAAGGTGACTACTTAGTCATAGGCCAGTTTATCATTTAGTTTCCCAAGGTTTTATCCCATTAAAAGCTAGTTCAAAAGGGAATTTTATTTACAGAGAACCTTGTTCTTTTGGAAACAAGTCCTTATTAAAAAAGATTTGAAGAGTTTGGATAATTCTACCTAAACTTGGCTATTATGAGGTACCCACCTCAGAACTAGCATTATCCCTGCGATTTCTCTTACCGTATTTGTAGCTGGAGAGCAAGCATCCGTCTTGCTGGTCTGCCAATTCGAGTCTAAAGGCAGTGTGTTTTGGGCTCCTAATATACTCCCTCTTAATCAGTCTTAATTTGCTAAATAGCTCCACCTGTTTTCCAATGACATGGAGTAGGGTGGAATACAGAGTATTGTCTTGATATTACGGCGGCCATTTTGTAATGTGCAAAATACCCTGATTTCGAGTGTTTGTTTTCTTGTACCATCTTCTAAAAGCATATACAACTCGCTACAACATAGTAATTCTATTTAGACATTAACAGCCCTTTTGAACTTATTTTTGGATAATATTACAACTTCAAAAAAAAAATGTGATTTTTGTAAACGGCAGCCATTTTGTAATGTGTAAAATACCCTGATTTCGAGTGTTTGTTTTCTTGTACCATCTTATAAAAGCATATACAACTCGCTACAACATCGTATTTCAATTTAGCCATTAACAGCCCTTTTGAACTTATTTTTGGATAATATTACAACTTCAAAGAAATTTTTTGTATATTGCCACTATTGTTTATTTGATTTTAAAATATTCACCGATATTATCGAAAAGAGAATGGGACAACTTCTAAGCCTTCAAGTTTTCACCGCATATTGGGCATTTGCAACTTTACCAAATGTGCTAGAGCCTGATATATGCCCAACAACGATAGCTCGATAGTGGCAGCCATATTGTAGAGCTGAATTTACCATTGTCAATATTCTGTTTTTGAGAGGGATAATACATATTGTTTATAGAGGAGTAATGCTGTATGTGATGTTAAATAATTTGGTCCCATTCCTCCTTGCTGTTTAGTCCGCATCTATATGTATTAAATTTTGACATGTAATATTATTCCCTCTTTTTTCTTTTTATTGTCAGATCTCCTCCTCTTGCATTTGTTTGAACTACTTCAATGATACACCACTTGAGTTCATCAACTCCGTGTGCCATTTCGGTCCAATGTTCTACTAAGGGGGCATTCTGGCGCCTTGTTCGAATCGCAGATTTATGTTCATTTAGTCTTAATCTTACTTCTCTTGAGGTCTCTCCAATGTAGCCTTTGTTGCAAGGACATTTTATTAAGTAGATTACATTTCTAGTCCTACAATTTACCAAATTTCTATGGTGATGTGTTATTTCATTAAAAATTATTGAAGTTCCTTTCATAATAGTGGCACAGTTCTTACAGGATCCACAAGGGAAATTGCCTCTAGGACATGAACCATCTATTGTACATACTTGATTCCTATTGGATTTTGAGGGATATGTATGTACTAAACAATTTCTGATTGTTTTGTTTCTTCGAAATGCAAACAAAGGTTTCGGTAGAGGATCAGAGCCACTATTATTTAATAGGTTCCAATTCCTATTAATAAGGTTCTTCATCTTATTACTTATACTTGAAAAATTGGTGACACAAACAAGTTGCTTCTGATCTTCTACTTTCTTAGTTTTATTTTCGAACAAACTATCTCTATTATAGTACTTTGCTCGTTTGTAGGCTTGTTTTACTATTTTTTTGGGATAGCCTCTATCAGTAAACTTCCTAGTCAGGGTTTTGGCATGATGTTCAAAATCTTGCATACTTGTACAATTTCTTCTAATGCTAATGAACTGTCCAAACGGGATATTATTTCTCTGGCTAACAGGATGATAACTATCGAAATGCAACATAGTGTTGCGATCAGTGGGCTTAGTGTATAGTTCCACGGATAAAGTGCCCTTGGTATCTTTAATTATAATATCCAGAAACTCACACATTTTGTTACTATATGATGATGTAAATTTTAAATTTTCATCTCCTAAATTTAACCATTGTATAAAGGACTCAAGATCTTCTTCGGTACCTTGCCAAATAAAAAATACATCGTCTATATATCGTGACCACTGGCTCACATTTTCATAATATGGAGCTAACTCATTAAAAATATGTTTGTCTTCAAAGGCTGATACATACAGGCAGGCCAGACTGGGAGCGCAGGTGGCTCCCATACTGGTCCCTTTGATTTGCCTATAGAAATTCTCCTTGAATAGGAAGATGTTATTTTTTTATATAATTTCTATACATTCCACTAGGAAGATAGATTGAGGTGACAAATCTCCTTCACCATTATTTAAGAGGCCCTCTACCATACGAATTGTGTCGTCTTGAGGAATATTTGTGTAGAGGGCCTCTATGTCTAATGTCACTAGCCATTGTCTTTGAGAATCAAACGACATGTTTTCCACCTTGCGGATCATGTCTGTTGTATCTTTGATATAGGCTCGTTGTTGAGTTACTAGTGGTTGTAAAAACTTGTCTACGTATTTACTCAATGGTTCCGTTAAGGAGTTAATACTAGACACTATGGGTCTCATAGGAGGGTCCTGCATATTTTTATGTACCTTAGGTAGTCCATATATTGCAGGGATCGTTGGATTATCATTCAACATATAGTTGTATTCCTCCTGACTAATAATCTCATCTTCCTTTGCTAATCTAAGAAGTGCACTAATTTGTTTACCTAATGTAAGCCATTCTGATCTATTTGATGGTATGTAATGTAAACCATTATTAAGGAGATTCTCTATTCTGTTTTCATAATCTATGGTATCCATGATGACAATACTGCCACCTTTGTCACTCGGTTTTATAGTTATCTCCTTACATTCTTGTAATTCATATAGTGCTTCTCGCTGGGATCGCGTTAAGTTATTCTTTGTCCAGATCTTTTTGCTGAGAATCTCTTCCATACCTTTCTCTATCACTTTTTCAAAGGTTTCACTATCCCTACTAACCATGGGGCCAGTGGGCGTCCAATTAGATTTAGGTCTTAGTCCCGACTTATTTTCAACAGGGATCCTTTCTTTTCCCTCAAAGAATTTCTTTAGCCTAACTTTTCTGAAAAAACCCCGTAGATCTCTTTCTAAATTAAATTTGTCTATAGGGGCTGCAATTGCGAAACCTAAACCTTTTTCTAAGATAGCTATTTCTTCACTTTTTAAGATTCTGGTCGATAAATTAATGACCGGTGCTTTAGATCCTAGTCCCAAGTTTTTTGGCTCCTGGTTCTCATATAGGGGCGTTGCTGGGCCTGGTTCTGGGGAAAATAACCTCTCCCTCTCCCTCTGCTTCTTGTATTCTGGTTGTAATTTGGTTTGCGTCTTTCTAAAAAAGAGAAGCTATCTCTATTAGAACTGGAGGCTACTTCTTTCTCTTCGCATGTCTGGTTCTCTTGGACCGTCTCATTCTCAGACTCTGAGCTCGTATAAGACGTGTCCGAGAACGTTACACCTTTCTTGAGACCATGTCTTTTATTAGATTGCCAATGGTTTCTGGATTGGAACTCATCATTTTGCTTTTCATAATAATCTTTCTGAAGGTACGGATACACTAATTCTGGTTTGTATCTGCCTATATCTTTTCTAACTTTATTGCTTTTTTTATTTACCAGATATTCCTTATAACCATTCAGGTCTCCCTGTATCTCTTCCAATTTACGTTTGGCATCTTCAAGTGATGTATTTTCTTTTAATTTTAATTCCATTTCATCAATTTCACGTTTCTCTATTATTAAAGTTTCATGAGCTGTTTCAATTATTAATAATAGCCAATCCCTACTGCATCTGTTTGCAATAAATGTCCATATTTCTATGAATTTTTCATTTTTTATGAAGAGGCCAGGTTCATTTTTGACCTGTAGCCCCTTTGGTATTATTCCTTTTTTGCAGTACTCAATGAGGAAGTCGGCATGTAGTTCCGTCCTTATAACTTTTTTCTTTAAGTTCCATAGTTTCCTCCACTGCTCTTCATCATTATCTGTCATAGTTATGGTATTAATGCTTTTAGCAGGGCCATTTATTATCTTATTAAAATGATCTTCGGAAAATCCAAAGATTTTAAACGTGTCCATAATCAAATTAGGAACGTTCCTCTGAATATCAGAGGGATACAATTAATGATAAACGACCTCACAAATACAGTGAGACAAGCTCCCCAGTTCACAAACTGTGCTTATATAGAATCACAAAGGTTTTTGGGAGATACCCTAGTACTTAGAAAAGGGATGGCTATATATGTAAGAACACAAACAGAATTCCCTTTTCCTTTTGTTCTAAAAAAAGGACATCTAGATCCTATTCATTTCATTAGTCAAGGCCATACACAGAAATTACATAAACCAAAGCAATTTTTTCCCAGGTTGCTAAATATTACAGTCATGTGCAAAAAACATCTATAATGAAAATTCAAACATAAAAATGAATATTCGAAGGAATGTATTTTCAATTATTTTTTATTCAAATAGTTGTATAGTTTATGTTATCAAATGTTTATGCAAAATAAATAAAACCATTTATATTTAAAAACATACATTCATCATTTAAAAAAAGTACAATGTGTACAATAAAAAGAACAACTGTCGACGCGGCGTTTCGGTGTAAAGGTGGATCATCACCTTCTTCAGGACAATAATTCAGTGTTTAAAATCTAAACAAAATATAAAAACTTTATTAGATACGCAGAAGCTTATTTTTAATATCCAAACATTCCTTCGATTACATCGTTCATGATTTTTTATTTAGCAACCCAGAAATCAATCCACTATTGCATGAAACATATGTGGGCCTTGAATTTGTTAAACATAGTTTTTGAATCTGTCCATGTTTAAACCTATGATAGATATGTTTGTTATCTACCTGTCAGGTTAGATGTCAACTCCTATTTATCTTCAAGGAGGTGTTGAGTAAATTTTTCATCAGGTTCTCGCTCAGGTAATGAGGCGAAATTATACTGTGAGAAAAGGATATTTCATAAGTATAAAACCCCTCTAAGGGTATGGTATCATGTGGCAAGATCAGAGACTGCATAGAAAGACTTACCACTATATGCGTGTTGTAAACAGGGCTTTGTCATTACTCAGTCTCTCGCCTGTTTCTGTCCATATACACAGGGATTCATCAATCACACTTCCATAGGACTATTCACCAATGATTTTTATATCATAAGATCCCTCTTGGTTTCGGGTATTTACCTGTAGGGAATTATTTAAATTAATGGCTCTGGTATCCTATAAGACACTTACTCCTTTATATTTCAAACTCAAATGTCTATAATCTCACCTTTAAGGCAAAACCTTGTAGATTGAATCCAACACCTCTTTTTCTTTAGAGTTACTGGTTCCAGTTAATACAATTCTGGTCCAGAAGCATTTCTGTAGGGATAACATCAAGGTGACTACTTAGTCATAGGCCAGTTTATCATTTAGTTTCCCAAGGTTTTATCCCATTAAAAGCTAGTTCAAAAGGGAATTTTATTTACAGAGAACCTTGTTCTTTTGGAAGCAAGTCCTTATTAAAAAAGATTTGAAGAGTTTAGATAATTCTACCTAAACCTGGCTATTATGAGGTACCCGCCTCAGAACTAGCGTTATCCCTGCGATTTCTCTTACCGGATTTGTAGCTGGAGAGCAAGCATCCGTCTTGCTGGTCTGCCAATTCGCGTCTAAAGGCAGTGTGTTTTGGGCTCCTTATATACTCCCTCTTAATCAGTCTTAATTTGCTAAATAGGTCCACCTGTTTTCCAATGACATGGAGTAGGGTGGAATACAGAGTATTGTCTTGATATTACGGCGGCCATTTTGTAATGTGCAAAATACCCTGATTTCGAGTGTTTGTTTGCTTGCACCATCTTCTAAAAGCATATACAACTCGCTACAACATATTAATTCTATTTAGACATTAACAGCCCTTTTGAACTTATTTTTGGATAATATTACAACTTCAAAAACATTTTTTTGGTTTTTGTTGTGATTTTTGTAAACGGCAGCCATTTTGTAATGTGCAAAATACCCTGATTTCGAGTGTTTGTTTGCTTGTACCATCTTATAAAAGCATATACAACTCGCTACAACATAGTATTTCTATTTAGCCCTTTTGAACTTATTTTTGGATAATATTACAACTTCAAAGAAATTTTTTGTATATTGCAACTATCGTTTATTTGATTTTAAAATATTCACCGATATTATCGAAAAGAGAATGGGACAACTTCTAAGCCTTCAAGTTTTCACCGCATATTGGGCATTTGCAACTTTACCAAATGTGCTAGAGCCGGATATATGCCCAACAACGATAGCTCGATAGTGGCAGCCATATTGTACAGCTGAATTTACCATTGTCAATATTCTGTTTTTGAGAGGGATAATACATATTGTTTATAGAGGGGTAATGCTGTATGTGATGTTAAATAATTCGGTCCCATTCCTCCTTGCTGTTTAGTCCGCATCTATATGTATTAAATTTTGACATGTAATATTGTTCCCATAGTGTCTAGTATTAACTCCTTAACGGAACCATTGAGTAAATACGTAGACAAGTTTTTACAACCACTAGTAACTCAACAACGAGCCTATATCAAAGATACAACAGACATGATCCGCAAGGTGGAAAACATGTTGTTTGATTCTCAAAGACAATGGCTAGTGACATTAGACATAGAGGCCCTCTACACAAATATTCCTCAAGACGACACAATTCGTATGGTAGAGGGCCTCTTAAATAATGGTGAAGGAGATTTGTCACCTCAATCTATCTTCCTAGTGGAATGTATAGAAATTATATTAAAAAATAACATCTTCCTATTCAAGGAGAATTTCTATAGGCAAATCAAAGGGACCAGTATGGGAGCCACCTGCGCTCCCAGTCTGGCCTGCCTGTATGTATCAGCCTTTGAAGACAAACATATTTTTAACGAGTTAGCTCCATATTATGAAAATGTGAGCCAGTGGCCACGATATATAGACGATGTATTTTTTATTTGGCAAGGTACCGAAGAAGATCTTGAGTCCTTTATACAATGGTTAAATTTAGGAGATGACAATTTAAAATTTACATCATCATATAGTAACAAAATGTGTGAGTTTCTGGATATTATAATTAAAGATACCAAGGGCACTTTATCCGTGGAACTATACACTAAGCCCACTGATCGCAACACTATGTTGCATTTCGATAGTTATCATCCTGTTAGCCAGAGAAATAATATCCCGTTTGGACAGTTCATTAGAATTAGAAGAAATTGTACAAGTATGCAAGATTTTGAACATCATGCCAAAACCCTGACTAGGAAGTTTACTGATAGAGGCTATCCCAAAAAATAGTAAAACAAGCCTACAAACGAGCAAAGTACTATAATAGAGATAGTTTGTTCGAAAATAAAACTAAGAAAGTAGAAGATCAGAAGCAACTTGTTTGTGTCACCAATTTTTCAAGTATAAGTAATAAGATGAAGAACCTTATTAATAGGAATTGGAACCTATTAAATAATAGTGGCTCTGATCCTCTACCGAAACCTTTGTTTGCATTTCGAAGAAACAAAACAATCAGAAATTGTTTAGTACATACATATCCCTCAACATCCAATAGGAATCAAGTATGTACAATAGATGGTTCATGTCCTAGAGGCAATTTCCCTTGTGGATCCTGTAAGAACTGTGCCACTATTATGAAAGGAACTTCAATAATTTTTAATGAAATAATGCATCACCATAGAAATGTGGTAAATTGTAGGACTAGAAATGTAATCTACTTAATAATATGTCCTTGCAACAAAGGCTACATTGGAGAGACCTCAAGAGAAGTAAGATTAAGACTAAATGAACATAAATCTGCGATTCGAACAAGGCGCCAGAATGCCCCGTTAGTAGAACATTGGACCGAAATGGCACACGGAGTTGATGAACTCAAGTGGTGTATCATTGAAGTAGTTCAAACAAATACAAGAGGAGGAGATCTGACAATAAAAAGAAAAAAGAGGGAACAATATTACATGTCAAAATTTAATACATATAGATGCGGACTAAACAGCAAGGAGGAATGGGACTGAATTATTTAACATCACATACAGCATTACCCCTCTATAAACAATATGTATTATCCCTCTCAAAAACAGAATATTGACAATGGTAAATTCAGCTCTACAATATGGCTGCCACTATCGAGCTATCGTTGTTGGGCATATATCCGGCTCTAGCACATTTGGTAAAGTTGCAAATGCCCAATATGCGGTGAAAACTTGAAGGCTTAGAAGTTGTCCCATTCTCTTTTCGATAATATCGGTGAATATTTTAAAATCAAATAAACGATAGTTGCAATATACAAAACATTTCTTTGAAGTTGTAATATTATCCAAAAATAAGTTCAAAAGGGCTGTTAATGGCTAAATAGAAATACTATGTTGTAGCGAGTTGTATATGCTTTTATAAGATGGTACAAGCAAACAAACACTCGAAATCAGGGTATTTTGCACATTACAAAATGGCTGCCGTTTACAAAAATAACAACAACAACAGAAAAAGTTTTGAAGTTGTAATATTATCCAAAAATAAGTTCAAAAGGGCTGTTAATGTCTAAATAGAATTACTATGTTGTAGCGAGTTGTAAATGCTTTTAGAAGATGGTACAAGCAAACAAACACTCGAAATCAGGGTATTTTGCACATTACAAAATGGCCGCCGTAATATCAAGACAATACTCTGTATACCACCCTACTCCATGTCATTGGAAAACAGGTGGACCTATTTAGCAAATTAAGACTGATTAAGAGGGAGTATATAAGGAGCCCAAAACACACTGCCTTTAGACTCGAATTGGCAGACCAGCAAGATGGATGCTTGCTGTCCAGCTACAAATCCGGTAAGAGAAATCGCAGGGATAATGCTAGCTCTGAGGCGGGTACCTCATAATAGCCAGGTTTAGGTAGAATTATCTAAACTCTTCAAATCTTTTTTAATAAGGACTTGTTTCCAAAAGAACAAGGTTCTCTGTAAATAAAATTCCCTTTTGAACTAGCTTTTAATGGGATAAAACCTTGGGAAACTAAATGATAAACTGGCCTATGACTAAGTAGTCACCTTGATGTTATCCCTACAGAAATACTTCTGGACCAGAATTGTATTAACTGGAACCAGTAACTCTAAAGAAAAAGAGGTGTTGGATTCAATCTACAAGGTTTTGCCTTAAAGGTGAGATTATAGACATTTGAGTTTGAAATATAAAGGAGTAAGTGTCTTATAGTAAACCAGAGCCATTAATTTAAATAATTCCCTACAGGTAAATACCCGAAACCAAGAGGGATCTTATGATATAAAAATCATTGGTGAATAGTCCTATGGAAGGGTGATTGATGAATCCCTGTGTATATGGACAGAAACAGGCGAGAGACTGAGTAATGACAAAGCCCTGTTTACAACACGCATATAGTGGTAAGTCTTTCTATGCAGTCTCTGATCTTGCCACATGATACCATATCCTTAGAGGGGTTTTATACTTATGAAATATCCTTTTCTCACAGTATAATTTCGCCTCATTACCTGAGCGAGAACCTGATGAAAAATTTACTCAACACCTCCTTGAAGATAAATAGGAGTTGACATCTAACCTGACAGGTAGATAACAAACATATCTATCATAGGTTTAAACATGGACAGATTCAAAAACTATGTTTAACAAATTCAAGGCCCACATATGTTTCATGCAATAGTGGATTGATTTCTGGGTTGCTAAATAAAAATCATGAACGATGTAATCGAAGGAATGTTTGGATATTAAAAATAAGCTTCTGCGTATCTAATAAAGTTTTTATATTTTGTTTAGATTTTAAACACTGAATTATTGTCCTGAAGAAGGTGATGATCCACCTTTACACCGAAACGCCGCACTGACAGTTGTTCTTTTTATTGTACACATTGTACTTTTTTTAAATGATGATTGTATGTTTTTAAATATAAATGGTTTTATTTATTTTGCATAAACATTTGATAACATAAACTATACAACTATTTGAATAAAAAATAATTGAAAATACATTCTTTCGAATATTCATTTTTATGTTTGAATTTTCATTATAGATGTTTTTTTGCACATGACTGTAATATTTAGCAACCTGGGAAAAAATTGCTTTGGTTCATCTAATTTCTGTGTATGGCCATCATCTACATGCCACACTTTTATCACTCTCCTGCTGAATGGGTGGCTCATTTGCTACACTTGATTTTGTGTGATGTTTGGATTTTTTACAATCCCTATAACTTGGGTGATGTAACACTGATGGCAGCACACCCAGTCCGAAAATTGTTCCAGCACTGGTGTGCTCTTCAGAGTTCTCTGTCAGCAGTCATTCTTTTGAACTACATAATGCATTTAGTTCAAGGCCGTTCAGTTAAATGTTTCATGACAGGAGTGTATTTCTCTGCCCTCTGACAATCTGACCTCTATTTGAAAGAGAAAATCATGAAACCTGTTGTTACATTTATAGCAGCTCGGTGTGAAATACCAACACGCTGCGCTCTGTCAGGGAACTGCAGCAGCTTCCAGAAATGTGTGACTTTAAGACATTTTATTTCTGCTTCCCTTCAAATCAACTGCCTGCTCATCCTCGTGCTTCTGACATGAACAAAGGTCACGCTGACCTTTAAAACTAGCTAGTATTCATCTGTGATTGGCATAATTGGGACAATGACTTCATATAAGCATACATTGAATAAAATACTTACTATATCTTTTTTCTTCCTACATTTTTGAACACAACAACAGACAGACATTCACACAGACATTCACACAGTTTAGTCACTAACCCATGCATTCAGTAAGATACGCTTAATCACTCACTTATAGACTCAGTCACGCACCTACTAAATCATCCATTCAGACACTTATACACCCACTCGTTCTTCAATACGCCTTTTCCTATATATATTAAACATATTTAAACTTTACAGAAACACACAGTCACTGGATGATGTCATCAGTGATGTCATGTGAGATGTCATCAGTGATGTCATCAGTGATGTCACTGACCATGTCATGAGTGATGTAATATGTGACGTCATCAGCAGTGCATTGCGGGCGCGAGTTATAGTTAGCTGAACTAACTATAACGGGGGAATTTCTATGGTTTTGTACAAGTGAAATGTCCAAATAACTATAACTTTCCCTAAAACCTATGGTTTTTTCAGTGAATTTCTAAGGTATTTTAAATGCTAATTTCTAACTATAACGTGCCTGAAACCTATGGTTTTTTCAGTGAATTTCAAAGGTTTTTTAAATGCTAATGTCTAACTATGCCTACAGAGGTAGGACATGTGAAGAAAGAAGAAAAAACGCACAGAAAGAAGCAAAAGAAATGCACAAACAAGCAACAGAAGTCCACAAAGACGAAGAAAAGTGCAGGAAGAAGCAAGACGTGCAGAAAGAACCAACAGAGGAGCAGAAAAGAGGCCTTGTTGAAAAATCATCCTGTGCCCACAACTTTTTCAGACGGGTACTGGTGTTAACTGGCTCTGACTAACCAGGCCTAGAGCCAGTGCTATGCTAAAAGACACTTAGAATACAGTGAAAACACCTACATACACTAGGGAACACTATGCGTTGGGGTACCCCTGTGATTAGCATGACCTCCTCTGTAAGTCCCTAGTACATAATAGGGCAGGGGGATTAAAACTAACTAACTAACTTGTCACATCAGGCCCCGTCCCTCTCTTCACCACTGTGCAAACACACCCCGTGAGCGTTTTAAGTTGGGGATTAAGTTCCCTTCAATCCTGAGGGTCCCTGGAGTCCAAGTAGCCCACCAGGTACCTCCAGTAAGCACCACAGAGCTGCGTTGCAGAGAGGTGGTCCGAGGCCACGCCCCTTTTTACACCTCTCTGCAACGCAACTCTGTTGCGCTTACTGGAGGTACCTGGTAGACTAGTTAGACCCCAAGGGCCCTCAGGATTGACGGGGCATTAATTCCCCTACTTAAAACGAGCCACGGGCGTGTTTGCACACGTCACCTCACGCCCCGCCCCCTCCCTTCACCACTGTGCAAACTCGCCCCATGGCGCATTTTAAGTTGGGGACAAAGACCCTTGAATCCTGAGAGTCCCTGGGGCCTAATCCAGCCCACCAGGTACCTCCAGTAAGCACCACAGAGCTGCGTTGCAGAGACGTGGTCCAAGGCTTCGCCCCTTTTTACACTTCTCTGCAACTCAGCTCATGGGCGCTTACCGGAAGTACCTGGTGGGCTAGTTGGACTCCAGGGACCCTCAGGATTGAAGGGGACTTAATCCCCCAACTTAAAACATGCCACGGGGCCTGTTTGCAGACATGTCACCTCAAGCCCTGTGTAGGAGAGTAGGATCTGCTTCACATGGGTACCCCCACTTTTTGCTGATGCTTCACTGTTTTTAGACCTTAGTCTGGCTGGGGCCCTGCTAATCAGAACCCCAGCCTAGCTGCTTCCTCTTTAAAATGGTTTCCATGTGCCTTAGGCACATCTCTGATTGGAATCTGGAGTGCCCTTATAAGTCCCTAGTATATGGTATACTATGTACCCAGGGCATAGGTACCTCAGAGGCCTACCAGGGGCTGCAGCATGTATTGTGCCACCCCTGGAAGGCCATCCAAAATGACACCCCAGGTCTGCTACTGCAGCCTGGGTAAGGTGGTGCATGCACTCTTACTGTGATATAGGCTACCTATATCACTACATACATACACACATATAAACCTATAAGTCACTCCTATGGCAGGCCTTATCAATCCTGAAGGCAGAGTGCGTGGTTCCTATGTGAGAGGGTGCCCCTGCATGAGCTGGGCCCCTCTGCAGCGTTCGGAGACCCTTCTCTGATGCTGTTTGTAGTGCAGCCCGACCATATACTCTTAAGCGCATTATAACCTCGCGTTAAATGCTAACTTTGGGATGGCTGCACGGAAACATGTCGTGTTTGGTGTCAAACATCTTGGAATACTACCCCCCGCCAGTTCTGGCGGCGGGGTAGCATTCCACCCTTCTAGAGGGAGAGACATGTACACACCGGTATACCCGGTACTGACTTTCCAGAGCCCTGGCATCACAAAATGGATGCCGCTGCCACAGACACGAGTCTGGCCTCCTGCTGCTGACCGAAACTCCGGCAGGGGAGGCCTGGACAATAGGTTTCCTGTCCCAGGGAGGTGTAACCACCTCCCCAGACAGGATAGTGTGTATTGGGGCTGGGCGGGAGCACTCTCTGGTGCTTTGAAGTCCTGCACTGGGGGCACATTTGGTGTCCCTGTGCATACCCCAGTTCAAACCGGCTCAGGGGCTTCCAGCCCCTGCTCTGGCGCGAAACTGGACAAAGGGAAAGGGGTGTAACCACCCCTCTGCCCTGACCCTCCCATAGGTGGGGCCACAGAGTATGTCCAACCCCCTACCTTAGTATAAGTATGGGACCCCAGTCCTTAGGACTTTAGATTTACCTGGACGAAACTCTGACACAGAATCCTGGACCTTCGACGCTCTACTTCAAGATTAGAGGACTGAAGAATCTCCCTTGGGGTCAAGGAGTGACTCCCTGCTTGGCAGGCACCAACGAAGCAATTGTCCGGTCTGCATCGCTGAAGCTCCCGCCGGACGCCGAAGTCTTTGCATCACCAGAGGTGGATTTCCAGACTTCTCCGAGGCTACCCTGAGTCCCCAGCGGAGCTGAGGCCCATGGCTATCGTGGGTAACGTGGAACCGTGACCCCTGGACACGCGTACTTTTGTAAGTGCATCCTCTTCTGGGTCTCCCACGAAGTTATGCTTTGGGCTCCGAGTAGCCCCAGCCTCCAGCACCAACTGCACTGAAGACCACTGGCCTCCACTCCACAAGTGTCCTGTGAGCCAGCTCCAAGTGTGTTGACTCGAGGCTCCTTCGTGGTCACTAGTCCGTTGGCTAGTAGGCCCTCCCGAAGGCCAATCTTCTTCTGCTTGGGCTCCCTGGTTGCTCCAGGCGTGCCCTGACTTACCCACGCTGGGTGAGTCCCCCAGACCTTGCTGGTCTGCAACATCGTCCTACTTCCATTTCCACGAGACTTGCCGTTGCCAAGGCTTGTTGGGTCCAATCCGATTGCCGACACCCCTGCAATCGACAGACGTCGTGGGACAGCTCGAATCCAGCTCCTGGTCGTCGTCGACACCTCCTGGACCTCGTGGCTGAAGAGTCAAGACGACCGTCAACCTACCTGAAGCACTCGACATCGGTGGGCATCTGCTCATCGCCTTCCTGGTCACTGGCTAGTGACCCAGACTCTGTCCCCTCTGCTTTCAGGTTCTTCAGATCTTCGATCCACCTTTGGATCCACCCGAACACTTTCGACTTGGCCGCCAGCAGCACTTTGCAGCAGATCGCCATTGAAAGCGACGACGAAACCCGACCCCGAAAGACACCTATGCACCCGGCTCCCCTGGGTGAGGTAACTCGAGTACTCCGGTGCTCCCGTGGGTATTGACACTAGAACAGCCTAGTTCTCAAAGGGTTTGCTCCAAGTCCTCCTCTAAGTGTCCCTTTTCTTTTAAATTTCAAACCGCGACTTTCCCCATAGAAGTTAACGGCGATTCGCGGCTGTGTTCATACACTGCACGCGTCCCCCGTGGGTCCCCTGTGTCACTACCTTGGGTGGTTCCTTGTGGTCCAAGCACTTCTACAGGCTCTAGGCCCTGTGTCTAGCTCAGTCGTGGTTCTTATACCACTTTATTGGTATATGGTTTGGTACGCCCCTAGGGCTCAAACGTGTATTTGTGCTATTACTGTAGATAACTAACTTATAATTTATGTACTTCGAACTCTAGCCTCATAAAGAGACTAGAGGGGTGTGTTTAGTAATAAATACATATATTTTGAATATATACCTGGTGTGGTCCTCTTTCATTTGGTCACTCAAGAGATTATAGACTGGTAAAACAAGCTGCTTTACATTCCTTCAAGACTTAGCCTGAAGGCTGCTCTCCATAGCTACCACTAGGATAGCTTTCAATAAAGGTTGTCTTTAACCTATCTCCAATAAGGGGTTGTTTGGACTGGTGCAAGGTGCCCACTATAATTAGTGGACAGCATATGCCAGGCCAACTTCTCACATTGGTGTGCAGCGTGTGGGATTCCAGCTTGCTATTGTTTTACCAGATAATCTCAATTGAATTGATCAACTGAAAACCACTAAGGGTACCT
Organism: Calotriton arnoldi; assembly: GCA_963921515.1. NCBI lineage: Eukaryota > Metazoa > Chordata > Amphibia > Caudata > Salamandridae > Calotriton > Calotriton arnoldi. The sequence goes on along the minus strand of CAWUFW010003292.1, from coordinate 1,344,649 downwards.
AAGGTACATATAAATCAAGCTTAGTAATACAGTAAGTTCTACTGAACTTAGAGTTGTGTGTTAAGGGATAGCACACCCTTTCTACAACTCAAGAGAGTTTAGTAGGCCACACTAGAGTAGGTAGTGCATACACCACACCTCACTAGTAATGTCTTCAAAGCCAGGACCCAGTGAGTCCTCGCCAGAAGCCAGTGGGCTTCTTCCCTCCAAGTATGATAAACTCCCATTCTTGGAATTGAGAGCATTATGCAATACTAGGAAGTTGAAGGCAGGCAAAAGTGCCAGCACCCAACACCTCAGGGAGGTGTTACTAGCTGATGATCTCAGCAGGCCCATAGGGTCTGAAGGGGTAGGCAAAGAGGGTGGGGCAGAAGATGAGGAAGGGGCCAGGGGTGAAGAAACCCAGGCCCCCCTCTGAAACTGGCCAGGAAGGTGAAAATGACCTTGTCCTGGAAAACCCAATTCCTCCTGTGGAGGAGGAGGAGGAGGATCAGACTGACCTCCCCTTTGTCCCCCCAGGAAGAGTTCTGAGTGTGCCCAGAAGGTCTAGGTCTCCTTCTCAGGAGTCTAACCACTCTGACACCTCAATAGGGACCTCTGTCTCCTCTCATAGGAGGGAATCCTCTCATGAAAGGAGAAAGAGACTGATTCAGTATGAGCAAGCCCAGCTTGAACTCAGAAAACAGCAATTGGCTATAGACAGGGAGTCCCTAGATCTCTATAGAGAGAGACAAAAGATGGGACTAGAGTCCCATGGTGGCAGCAGTTTCCCCAAAGATAGGGAAAGGTCTTATGACCATAGAAACCTGAGCAAGATTGTCCCTCCCTACCAGAGTGGGGATGACATCCACAAATGGATAACTGCTCTAGAGAGGGCCTGTAAAGTACAGAGGGTCCCTCAGGAGCAGTGGGCAGCAATCTTGTGGCTCTCCTTTGCAGACAAAGGTAGAGACAAGCTCCTCACTGTTAGAGAGGAGGATGCTGATAATTACAAAGTCTTGAAGAGTGCTCTAATTGATGGGTTTGGCCTAACCACTGAACAATACAGGTTAAAGTTCAGGGATACCCAAAAAGCACAGACTCAAGACTGGGTGGACTTTGTTGATTGTTCTGCCAAGGCTCTGGAAGGTTGGTTATTGGGCAGTAAGGTGTGTGACTTCACAGGATTGTACAATCTGATCATGAGGGAGCAGATTCTTAATAACTGTCAAAATCAGCTGTTGCATCAGCACCTGGTGGACTCTGATCTGACCTCTCCCCAAGAATTGGGAAAGAAGGCAGACAAATGGGTCAGAACCAGGGTGAGGCAGAAGGTACAGAACCAAGGTGGTGACCCTAAGAAGCAAGATTCGAAAAACTCTGATAAGGGTGGGGAGAAGGGTAAAGATCAAAAGTCTTCACAAGGCCCCCAAAAATCTTCTTCAGGTGGGGATTCACAGTCTAACAAAGGGAAAGGCCAAAGGAAACCATGGTGCAAGGTCTGTAAGCAAAAGACCCACTGGACCAGTGATTGCACCAAGTCCAAAGACTCTACTCCAGCCCCCACCAATGCCCCTAAGGCACCTGCTCCCCCTAGTGCAGTTACAGTTGGTGGTGGGACTACACAAGCCAAGGGTTTAGTAGGGTTGACCCTGGGTAAGGAGATGAGCTCTGACCTAGTCAGAGAACTCACTCAGGCTGTCCTAGTCTGTGATGGAGGCATGGATGTGACCTCCTCTGTGAGTCCCAGTAATCTGGGCAAGTACAGGCAACAGCCCTTAATCAATGGAAAAGAGGCTTTGGCATTTAGGGACACAGGGGCAAGTGTCACCATGGTGACACAAGACCTTGTGAATCCTGGGCAGATTATACTTGGTGAAATGTACCAAGTGACCAATGCTAGCAACGTCAGAACAGACCATACTCTGGCAGTTGTTAACTTCTCCTGGGGAGGGGTAACTGGCCTTAAGAAGGTTGTGGTAAGTGCAGACCTACCCGTTGAATGCTTGCTTGGCAATGACTTAGAAACTTCAGCTTGGGCAGAAGTGGAGCTCAGGACCCATGCAGAAATGCTGGGCATCCCTGCAGATGTGTTTGCTGTGACCAGGTCACAAGCCAAAATGTCTAACACTGAACAGGCCTTGGATTCTGGAATAATGGACCAAGTGCCCTCCAAGAAGAGGAGTAGTAGGGTAAAGGCAGTGCCTTCCCCTTGGCTCAGAAGGAAGATCAGTCTCTTGAGGGGGATGATCTCAGTCCTGAGGAAGGAACTGTCCCAGAGGAGCTTGAACCTGACCAGGTTGAGTTCTTGGGGACAGGGGGCCCTTCCAGGGCAGATCTGAGCCAGGAGCAGCAGAGCTGCCCCTCTCTTGAACCCCTCAGACAGCAAGCTGCTGCTGAGGCTGCTGGGAAAGCTAGTGGTCCCCATACTGTGTATTGGGATGATGGACTCTTGTACTCAGAGTGTAGAGACCCCAAGCCTGGTGCCACCAGGAGGTTGGTTATACCTCTGAAGTTCAGGGGCTTCCTATTGACCCTAGCCCATGACATTCCCTTAGCAGGTCACCTGGGCCAGAACAAGACTTGGGACAGAATTGTCCCTCACTTTCACTGGCCCCACATGTCTGAAGACACCAAGGAGTTTTGTCGCTCCTGTGTAACCTGCCAGGCCAGTGGCAAGGCAGGTGGCACTACAAAGGCCCCCTGATACCACTACCTGTGGTGGGGGTTCCCTTTGAAAGGGTGGGGATTGACATTGTTGGTCCCATGGATCCCCAAACAGCATCTGGGCACAGGTTTATCCTGGTGGTAGTGGATCATGCCACCAGGTACCCAGAGGCTATTCCCCTTAGGACCACTACAGCACCTGTGGTGGCAAGGGCCCTCCTGGGAATTTTCTCAAGAGTGGGCTTCCCTAAGGAGGTTGTATCAGACAGGGGTGCTAACTTTATGTCTGGATACTTAAAAGCAATGTGGAAGGAGTGTGGAGTGACTTACAAGTTCACCACACCCTATCACCCACAATGCAATGGTTTAGTTGAGAGATTCAACAAAACCTTGAAGGGCATGATTAAAGGGCTCCCAGAAAAGCTTAGGCGAAGATGGGACATACTCTTGCCCTGCCTTTTATTTGCATACAGGGAGGTGCCTCAAAAGGGGTTGGCTACAGCCCTTTTGAACTTTTGTTTGGTCACCCTGTCAGGGGTCCATTGTGCTTGGTGAAGGAAGGATGGGAGTTACCTCTCAAGCCCCCAAAGCAAGACATAGTGGACTATGTACTTGGTCTCCGCTCCCGGATGGCTGAGTATATGAAAAAGGCAACTAAAAACCTTGAGGCTAGCCAGGAACTTCAAAAAGCCTGGCATGACCAAAAGGCTGTACTGACTGTTTACCAGCCAGGACAGAAGGTGTGGGTGTTGGAGCCAGTGGCCCCAGCAGCTCTCCAAGACAAATGGAGTGGACCCCATACCATTGTTGAACAGAAGGGTGAGGTTACCTATTTGGTGGACCTAGGAACACCCAGGAGTCCCCACAGGGTTCTCCATGTCAACAGGTTAAAACCATATGTGGACAGGGCAGACATGGGCTTGCTCATGGCTACTGATGAGGGACAGGAGGAAGAGAGTGACCCACTCCCTGACCTGCTCTCACAGAACCCTGATGATGGGTCAGTGGATGGTGTAGCCTTGGCAGGCAGCCTCACTACCCAGCAGCAGACTGATTGCAGACAGGTGCTCAATCAGTTCAGACACATATTCTCACTGACACCCAGTCAGACTACCTGGTGCACTCATGAAGTGGACACTGGGGACAGTCTGCCTATTAAAAATAAGATTTATAGGCAACCTGACCATGTCAGGGACTGTATCAGGACAGAAGTCCAGAAGATGTTGGATTTGGGAGTTATTGAACCCTCAGATAGCCCTTGGGCTAGTCCAGTGGTCCTTGTGCCAAAACCTCACACCAATGGTGGGAAAAGAGAGATGAGGTTTTGTGTGGACTACAGGGGTCTCAATGCAGTCACTAGGACTGATGCCCATCCAATACCTAGGGCAGATGAGCTAATAGACACTTTGGCCTCAGCCAAGTATCTAAGCACATTTGACCTGACAGCTGGCTACTGGCAGATCAGACTAGCTGATGATGCAAAGCCAAAGACAGCATTCTCAACCCCTAGTGGGCATTATCAATTTGTGGTGATGCCCTTTGGTCTGAAGAATGCACCTGCCACTTTTCAGAGGTTGGTGAATACAGTCCTTACAGGTCTGGAAGCCTATAGTGCAGCATATCTAGATGATATTGCTGTCTTTAGCTCCACCTGGGAGGATCACCTGGTCCACCTCAGAAATGTTTTGCAGGCCCTGCAGAAAGCAGGCCTGACTATCAAGGCCACCAAGTGCCAGATAGGGCAGAGTCAGGTTGTGTACCTGGGCCACCTTGTGGGTGGAGGCCAGGTTCAACCACTGCAGAGCAAGATCCAGACCATCATGGACTGGACTGCTCCAACTACCCAGACTCAGGTGAGAGCCTTCTTAGGCCTGACTGGGTACTATAGGAGATTTGTCAAGGGGTATGGATCAATAGTGACACCCCTGAATGACTTAACTTCCAAGAAAATGCCCAAAAAGGTTCAGTGGACAGTTAGCTGTCAAAAGGCATTTGATGACCTAAACGCAGGCCATGTGCACTGCTCCCATTCTACAGAGTCCTGATTACTCCAAGAAGTTCATTGTCCAAACAGATGCATCTGAATTGGGGGTAGGGGCTGTACTGTCACAATTGAATGATGAAGGTCAGGATCAGCCAGTAGCTTTTATTAGCAGAAGGCTGACCCCTAGAGAGAAACGTTGGTCAGCCATTGAGAGGGAGGCCTTTGCTGTGGTCTGGGCTCTGAAGAAGTTGAGGCCATACTTGTTTGGTACTCACTTCCTTGTTCAAACAGACCATAAGCCCCTCTTATGGCTAAAACAAATGAAGGGTGAAAACCCCAAACTGCTTAGGTGGTCCATTTCCCTACAGGGGATGGACTTCACAGTGGAACATAGACCTGGGAGTAACCATGCCAATGCAGATGGACTCTCTAGGTACTTCCACTTAGAACATGAAGACTTAACTGGGCAAGGTTAGTTTAATGTCCCTACGTTTGGGGGGGTTGTGTAGGAGAGTAGGATCTGCTTCACATGGGTACCCCCACTTTTTGCTGATGCTTCACTGTTTTTAGACCTTAGTCTGGCTGGGGCCCTGCTAATCAGAACCCCAGCCTAGCTGCTTCCTCTTTAAAATGGTTTCCATGTGCCTTAGGCACATCTCTGATTGGAATCTGGAGTGCCCTTATAAGTCCCTAGTATATGGTATACTATGTACCCAGGGCATAGGTACCTCAGAGGCCTACCAGGGGCTGCAGCATGTATTGTGCCACCCCTGGAAGGCCATCCAAAATGACACCACAGGTCTGCTACTGCAGCCTGGGTAAGGTGGTGCATGCACCCCTTACTGTGATATAGGCTACCTATATCACTACATACATACACACATATAAACCTATAAGTCACTCCTATGGCAGGCCTTATCAATCCTGAAGGCAGAGTGCGTGGTTCCTATGTGAGAGGGTGCCCCTGCATGAGCTGGGCCCTCTGCAGCGTTCGGAGACCCTTCTCTGATGCTGTTTGTAGTGCAGCCCGACCATATACTCTTAAGCGCATTATAACCTCGCGTTAAATGCTAACTTTGGGATGGCTGCACGGAAACATGTCGTGTTTGGTGTCAAACATCTTGGAATACTACCCCCCCGCCAGTTCTGGCGGCGGGGGTAGCATTCCACCCTTCTAGAGGGAGAGACATGTACACACCGGTATACCCGGTACTGACTTTCCAGAGCCCTGGCATCACAAAATGGATGCCGCTGCCACAGACACGAGTCTGGCCTCCTGCTGCTGACCGAAACTCCGGCAGGGGAGGCCTGGACAATAGGTTTCCTGTCCCAGGGAGGTGTAACCACCTCCCCAGACAGGATAGTGTGTATTGGGGCTGGGCGGGAGCACTCTCTGGTGCTTTGAAGTCCTGCACTGGGGGCACATTTGGTGTCCCTGTGCATACCCCAGTTCAAACCGGCTCAGGGGCTTCCAGCCCCTGCTCTGGCGCAAAACTGGACAAAGGGAAAGGGGTGTAACCACCCCTCTGCCCTGACCCTCCCATAGGTGGGGCCACAGAGTATGTCCAACCCCCTACCTTAGTATAAGTATGGGACCCCAGTCCTTAGGACTTTAGATTTACCTGGACGAAACTCTGACACAGAATCCTGGACCTTCGACGCTCTACTTCAAGATTAGAGGACTGAAGAATCTCCCTTGGGGTCAAGGAGTGACTCCCCTGCTTGGCAGGCACCAACAAAGCAATTGTCCGGTCTGCATCGCTGAAGCTCCCGCTAGACGCCGAAGTCTTTGCATCACCAGAGGTGGATTTTCAGACTTCCCAGAGGCTACCCTGAGTCCCCAGCAGAGCTGAGGCCCGTGGCTATCGTGGGTAACGTGGAACCGTGACCCCTGGACACCGCGTACTTTTGTAAGTGCATTCTCTTCTGGGTCTTCCACGAAGTTGTGCTTTGGGCTCCAAGTAGCCCCAGCCTCCAGCACCAACTGCACCGAAGATCACTGGCCTCCACTCCACGAGTGTCCTGTGAGCCAGCTCCACGTGCGTCGACTCGAGGCTCCTTTGCGGTCACTAGTCCGTTGGCTAGTAGGCCCTCCCGAAGGTCAATCTTCTTCTGCTTGGGCTCCCTGATTGCTCCAGGCGTGCCCTGACCTACCCTCGCTGGGTGAGTCCCCCAGACCTTGCTGGTCTGCAACATCGTCCTTCTTCCATTTCCACGAGACTTGCCGTTGCCAAGGCTTGTTGGGTCCAATCTGGTCGCCGACACCCCTGCAATCGACAGACGTCGTGGGACAGCTCGAATCCAGCTCCTGGTCATCGTCGACGCCTCCTGGACCTCGTGGCTGAAGAGTCAAGACGACCGTCAACCTACCTGAAGCACTCAACATCGGTGGGCATCTGCTCATCGCCTTCCTGGTCACTGGCTAGTGACCCAGACTCTGTCCCCTCTGCTTTCAGGTTCTTCAGATCTTCGATCCACCTTTGGATCCACCCGAACACTTTCGACTTGGCCGCCAGCAGCACTTTGCAGCAGATCGCCATTGAAAGCGACGACGAAACCCGACCCCGAAAGACACCTATGCACCCGGCTCCCCTGGGTGAGGTAACTCGAGTACTCCGGTGCTCCCGTGGGTATTGACACTAGAACAGCCTAGTTCTCAAAGGGTTTGCTCCAAGTCCTCCTCTAAGTGTCCCTTTTCTTTTAATTTCAAACCGCGACTTTCCCCATAGAAGTTAACGGCGATTCGCGGCTGTGTTCATACACTGCACGCGTCCCCCGTGGGTCCCCTGTGTCACTACCTTGGGTGGTTCCTTGTGGTCCAAGCACTTCTACAGGCTCTAGGCCCTGTGTCTAGCTCAGTCGTGGTTCTTATACCACTTTATTGGTATATGGTTTGGTACGCCCCTAGGGCTCAAACGTGTATTTGTGCTATTACTGTAGATAACTAACTTATAATTTATGTATTTCGAACTCTAGCCTCATAAAGAGACTAGAGGGGTGTGTTTAGTAATAAATACATATATTTTGAATATATACCTGGTGTGGTCCTCTTTCATTTGGTCACTCAAGAGATTATAGACTGGTAAAACAAGCTGCTTTACATTCCTTCAAGACTTAGCCTGAAGGCTGCTCTCCATAGCTACCACTAGGATAGCTTTCAATAAAGGTTGTCTTTAACCTATCTCCAATAAGGGGTTGTTTGGACTGGTGCAAGGTGCCCACTATAATTAGTGGACAGCATATGCCAGGCCAACTTCTCACACCCTGCCCCCTCCCTTCACCACTGTGCAAACGCACCCTGTGGCGCGTTTTAAGTTGGGGGATTAAGTCCCCTTGAATCATGAGGGTCCCTGGGGTCCAACTAGCCCACCCTGTACCTCCAGTATGCGCCAGGGAGCTGCGTTGCAGAGAGGTGTTCAGAGGCCACGCCCCTTTTTACACCTCTCTGCAACGCAGCTCTGTGGCGCTTTCTGGACGTACCTGGTGGGCTAGTTGGCCCCCAGGGACCCTCAGGATTGAAGGGGATTTAATTCCCCATCTTAAAACGCGCCACGGGGCCTGTTTGCACACATGTCACCTGAAGCCCCGCCCCCTCCCTTCACCACTGTGCAAAAAAAAAAAATTGGAGGGGGCTGCATGGCCCCCCTCCTCAGGCCATTTAAGGCCCCGGGGACCCCATCCCTCGGGGCCGGCCTTTACGTTTTTTTGTTGGGCTTTACATTTTCTTTTTGGGGAGGGGGGGCTGCGTGGCCCCCCTCCTGGGCCACTAATGGCCCCGGGACCCCATCCCCCGGAGCTTGGCCACTGGTTGGGGACCGTGGGGGTCCACAATCCCCACACGGTCCCGCCGGCTCCCCGCGTCCTGCGGGAGCCGGCATTGCTTTTCCATAAGGGGAGATGCTGACATGCAGCTCCCCTTATGGAAAGCAATCTGCTTGCTTCATTGAAGCGAGAGCAGGTTTCCTGCTCTCGCTTCAATGAAGCTAAGCAAGTTTGCAATGACAGGACGGAGCCGCGCGGCTCCCGTCCTGCCATTGCAAACAGCAGTGTCCCGGGTGTAGGCACCCCGGGACACTGAAGGGGGTGGCGGTCCCCAGGGCCACCACAGGCTCCAGGAGGGGCTGCGCGACCCCCTCCCAACAACTTGCACAGCCCGGGAGGTGGTGATCTCTGGGCCGGGGGTCCACACGGACCCTCGAATTTAAATACTAGTGCCCCGGGGAGGTGGCGGTCCTCGGCGCGTGGGGGCTGGAGCCCCCACACAGGTTATTATTTTTTTAAATAGCCCCGGGGTGTGCGTTCCTCGCGGCTGCTGGGGGCCGTGTGCCCCCCACCAGCATTATTTATTTGAAGCCCCGGGGTGGCGGTCCCTGGGCTTGGGGGCCTTAGAGGCCCCCTAAAATATAAACCCACCCCTCGCATGCCCCCGGGACTTGGCCCACCCGGGGGCAAAGTACCCTCAAAGCGCGGGAGACCGCGCTTCGATTTTTTTTTAATCACGGCGGGATCCGCGTATTCGGCGCACATCCCGCCGTGATTTAAAAAAAAAAATGCTTTTTTCTGCCCAGGGGGTCCTTGTGGGACCCCCTGAGCAGGCCTAGGGGTTCAGGGTGTTTCTACCCTGCCCCCTTCGCTTCTTTTGCACATTTTGTTTCCTGTTTTTCTTGTGACTCGGCTCCTACCGAGTCACTAAGATGGCCGACAACACTTCCTGGTTTGGAGTGTTGTCAGCCAATTAGCATGAAGCTCGTGGTCGGGAGGGTGCGCTCAGGGTGGCGGATCCACCGCGGCCATAGATATATATGTGATTTTACTTTTGATTTTCTCAGGAACTACTGAATGGATTTACACCATTTAACCAAAAGGCACGACTCTGAACCAAGGGCTACCTTTTGCCAAATTTGGTGTAATTCCGTTCAGCAGTTCGGGCTGTAGCTGCGACTAAAGGTTCCTATGGAAAATTGCATGGGGAAAACACGCTTGGGACCCCCTTTTTCTCGGCCCCCACTTGACAAATCACCCCGAGACTTTCAGGATAGGAACGGACCGGAGCGCCCCACGAGTTTTGAAAATTTTGCAAAGATTCATCAACCGGCGCCAAAGTTATTGGAAATAGAATGTTGTGAATTTCCTATGGAAAATAGGTCCTAACTATAACTTTCTACTGGCGACCGCCAGTAGATAATATATATATATATATATATATATATATATATATATATACTGTGTGTTGAAGCTGCCCTGCATGGGTCTGCAGCTCCCTTAATGGAGGAATTGTTTGCTGCTTGCATAGACATTGGAGCATGACCCACTTGCCTCCATGTCACTAGAGGAATTCCCCAGGATTACTGTATACAAGAGGTGAGTAAGGGAGAAAGGAGCAGTATGTGGCTGCTTCCTTTGATTTCGGATCCCTCTGTTTTTATTGAGGCACTGTGCACAAGGAAATGGACACAAATCCACAGATTCACTTTATTTCACCAGCATAGTTGAACTTGGAACCTTAACAGCTATTACAGTGTCCTGGTATTTGACCTTGATTTATAAACACCGCAAGTATGCTACGAACTTGAATATTCTATTCATAGGTCATGCTGATTGTATTACTTTTGGACTACTGGGGCACATCGCAGCCTGCGTTTAAACCTTGTGGTTACTTAACTTAGTAACCTGTTTCATCTGTGATCGAGGCTCGTGATAGAGCCGAAACATGTCAGGATTATGATAAGGATATGCACGTGGCCATCTTTATTTGTGGAAATTGGCTTCAACTTTTTTTTCTTACTGCATCTCTCTCTCTCTCTTCTCTATATATATATATATATATATATATATATATATATATATATATATATATATATATATATATATATATATATATATATATGAACATACACTCCTACTCCAACTGAAGAAGGCACGTACACAAGGCTGTAGGGATACGGCATTATTTATTTTCTTGGGTCTCCTCGACCCCTGCGACCAGAGATACGCTGTCTTCGCTTCGCAGAAGCCTTTGTCAATCTAATTGGCGCCAAATACAAGTAAGTATATATAGCCCTTCCCACTAAAGACACACATAAACATAAAGAAAATACTTTTACGTTTTAGGTCATGCACTGGGACAGATAAATTATGTTATTCAAACATTACCCTGACAGAATATCTGAATGGTGCGGCTGGTACAAGTAATCTTACGTTAATGCATATTACGTTGTAAATAAACTGCAAAGTGCACCCAAGCAAATCTAAACATAATGCTACCCCTGCCTGCACTGGTAATGATGCGTGTCTGACCCCGCATATGGGAGGAATAAATCGCCAGCTAGTTACAGATTTTAACAGCGCCAATCTCTCAGGAAAATAAAGCCATCATTGTAAAAACAAAAACATGTAAATGCAATGTTCTGTCTTTAAAATCGTGCAGTTCAAACCGACTTCGCATTGAGCCTAAGACCTCTTTGACCCCGTGATGTTAACCCTGATGCAGATTGGTTTACCGGTAATTGACATGTGGTTTTGGTTACGGGCTCAGAGTTATGTTATGCTGCAATTTGAAAAGAACTTCACTCAACAGCGCAAGCGGCAGGGAAATACAAAGGTTGAAAAATACATCCCGGGCTAAACAATACAATGTGTATAATGCCGGCATAAATGCCTGCCACCTGGTGAACGCTCTTATAACCAACCAAACTGCAAGTCCCATGATGCCTCTCTGCGGTTGCATACATGTCAGGAGTTCATACGCATACAACCCGAATACAAGTCAATATCATGGGTTCATTGTGCCGGTGACCAATAGTCATTTGCAAACAGATGGTAAATCCAAAATCGGGAAAATGTCTCAATGTCACTCGTAAACATAGCACTGAAAATAGATTTGTGATGGGCACAAAACGCGAGGTCGAAGGAGACCGATAAACAAAGAATTAAAGTATGCCAAACAGTCATCACCGCATCTGCATCGGCATCCGCAGTGCCCAGTCACCAAGGGGCGCCAATCTCCAGAGCAAGGCTTTTCTAGACTGGGGACCCCCAGACCCCGTGCTGGCAGTCGGCAAAACCGCCTCGCTCCGGTATCCAATGCTCCCACTGCTGTCATCCTCGTTCTCATCCCGGCGTGCTCCTTGGGGGCTCCCCTCTAGCACTCCCATGCTCCTCCAAGAAAATGCGGTCAAAGGGGAGAGCCACAAACAACTGGTGTTACGTGGACAGCGTTTAGACCGCTAACGCTGAATTTGAATGAACATACACTCCTACTCCAACTGAAGAAGGCACGTACACAAGGCTGTAGGGATACGGCATTATTTATTTTCTTGGGTCTCCCTCGACCCTGCGACCAGAGATACGCGTTTCGGCTTCGCAGAAGCCTTTGTCAATCTAATTGGCGCCAAATACAAGTAAGTATATATAGCCCTTCCCACTAAAGACACACAAACATAAAGAAAATACTTTTACGTTTTAGGTCATGCACTGGGACAGACAAATTATGTTATTCAAACATTACCCTGACAGAATATCTGAATGGTGCAGCTGGTGCAAGTAATCTTACGTTAATGCATATTACATTGTAAATAAACTGCAAAGTGCACCCAAGCAAATCTAAACATAATGCTACCCCTGCCTGCACTGGTAATGATGCGTGTCTGACCCCGCATATGGGAGGAATAAATCGCCAGCTAGTTACAGATTTTAACAGCGCCAATCTCTCAGGAAAATAAAGCCATCATTGTAAAAAACAAAAACATGTAAATGCAATGTTCTGTCTTTAAAATCGTGCAGTTCAAACCGACTTCGCATTGAGCCTAAGACCTCTTTGACCCCGTGATGTTAACCCTGATGCAGATTGGTTTACCGGTAATTGACATGTGGTTTTGGTTACGGGCTCAGAGTTATGTTATGCTGCAATTTGAAAAGAACTTCACTCAACAGCGCAAGCGGCAGGGAAATACAAAGGTTGAAAAATACATCCCGGGGCTAAACAATACAATACAATGTGTATAATGCCGGCATAAATGCCTGCCACCTGGTGAACGCTCTTATAACCAACCAAACTGCAAGTCCCATTATGCCTCTCTGCGGTTGCATACATGTCAGGAGTTCATACGCATACAGCCCGAATACAAGTCAATATCATGGGTTCATTGTGCCGGTGACCAATAGTCATTTGCAAACAGATGGTAACTCCAAAATCGGGAAAATGTCTCCATGTCACTCGTAAAACATAGCACTGAAAATAGATTTGTGATGGGCACAAAACGCGAGGTCGAAGGAGACCGATAAACAAAGAATTAAAGTATGCCAAACAGTCATCACCGCATCTGCATCGGCATCCGCAGTGCCCAGTCACCAAGGGGCGCCAATCTCCAGAGCAAGGCTTTTCTAGACTGGGGACCCCCAGACCCCGTGCTGGCAGTCGGCAAAACCGCCTCGCTCCGGTATCCAATGCTCCCACTGCTGTCATCCTCGTTCTCATCCCGGCGTGCTCCTTGGGGGCTCCCCCTCTAGCATATATATATAGAGAGAGAGAGAAATTACCTACTGGGAGTCGCCAGTAGGTAGTTATAGTTAGGACCTATTTATATACTCCAAATGACAAAAAGTTAAACAGGAGTCTGTTTTCTAACCCATTTTTTAGGGGTTGTTTCTTATTTTCCCGTATGTATGCATGCGCAGTATCTTTTCCATTTCGATGGTTTAAGACTTGTGTTTAAAGGTGATTGTGAACATGAATGCTTTGGGCCATGACGAAGACCGCAAGGTCGAAAAAGTGTTGCCATTGATTACATTCTTTGAAACAAGTTCCAGAGTGCGACCCTTCCCGTGTGACTACGGATCAGCACATTCTTTCTGTGATCTATATCTGTATGTATGAATATATACAGTAGTAGTGAAATAGACCTGCTGCTAAATGGATGCCATATGCCAAGATATTGAGACGAGGGTAATATTACCTGTGTACTTTACAATTAGAAACACTGTTCACTTTATATATATCTATATAAGTATTGATATATTAGGGAAGGCATAGTTCTGTTGCTGGATGCGCACCTTGCACAATATATATCGATATGTACTTGTAGCCAGGATAGGTATCATTTAAGATTATGACTTTTGATTTTTGCACAATCTTTAGGAGAGAGTGGAATTACTTTGAGATGAAGCAATGCTTGTGTATTTTAGAATCGGAAGCATCCAGCACTTTATATGTTTCTCTATAAATGAGGACCTATTACCTAGATTTGCACATTTTTTCAAAGTACTGTAGAATTAGTTTCAACCTGTTGTAGCACTGTGTATTTATATATATTTGTTTGTAAGAAGCACTTAGCACTTCATAGGTACTTACCTAAGTGACAAAAAATAGGAAAAACCTAGCTCTGCTGCTACTTGTTAAATTTGCACATCTTTAGGGTATTGCGGAATCGTCTCCAATCTGACTGGATAATATTGCAAATATAGTTATTTGGCACTAGCACTTTATTTCATTCTGTTCCCTATGTAGGTCAGGGTGTGTGGATTGTGATATATAGTGGTACTCTAATTTGTCTAACTTACCTCTTGCCCTTCTGGTTATGGTCCACTTTGGAGGTGTGGATGTTTAATGTGAGTTTAAGGTCAATGTTGATGGCCTAGAGAAGAGCAAGATAGGAAACGAGATAATGAATTTGGCTGCACTATAGTCTGCCCATCCTCCCCTTTTTGGTAACTGTTTGGCCAAGGAAAAAAGAGGTTTGTGTTGATTAATATGAGGTTTCATGAGAATGAAGATATAAAAAACTTGACAACAAATGGGTAACATGAGTATACTTCCCAAACTTATTTAAGGCAGATAATTGTTAACAATGTACTAGAACAAAAATGTTTACATTACAGTGATAAAAAGAAAAAACACGATGAGACAATGTATTTTGACTTGTAAAAAGCAAACAGAACTTTGTTAAGAGTAAGACATATGGTCTAATTCCCTTTAAAAAAGTAAATCTGAGTTTAACTAGGTGGTGGGAAAGAGGGCTCTTGCCCTTTAAATTTGACACTCTGTGCACCTACTCTATGACCCAGTTGAAGGCTGCGGTCGAAACGTGTGGGGCTGTTCATCTAACGCACATGCACTTTGCTTATGGTTTAAATCTTTTATTATTTTTGAAAAGACAAGTATAACAATAGCCGCCACCTACATCCACCGGCCGGTGGGGATCAATAGCATTCTATGAGATGAGAAGATAGAGGAAACATGAGAGAGGCAGGAAAAAAAAGGGGGGGGGGGAGAAGTAGGCCAACCTTCTTCAGGTTGTGCGCTGTAAGGCAAGCGGACATTGTGTGGGCGCCTGGGGGCAGCCGGGATCCGCTACCTTCATTTATCCTTGGAGGGAGGAGCCTTGGTAAGCTGGAGTACTCGGAGATATCTCGGGCATGCGAGTTCTGTAAATTCAGTAGATAAGAATTCTATGGTAGTACCCCATGTTTTATCAAACTTAGGGAGAGAACATGTACGTCCGGCTGTGATTTTCCCCATCCCCAGTGTCTCCCATAATTTATTAAACCAATCCAATTTAGAGGGTATCTCCTCCGTTCCCCACCTGGATGACAACACTTGTTTGGCCGCTCCCAGTGGTAGGGTGATTGCCCTGTCTCAACAAGATCTAAGAGGGTACATCAAGGCATTGGGGAGCCCTAGCAATATGAAAGAGGGGAGTTTAGGTAAGTCGGTGGGATATATGCTGTCTATCTCTTGGAGAATTGCTTCCCAATAGGCCTGTATCTTCGGACATGACCAAAAAATATGTGTAAGGGTACCCACTTGACCACATTGACGCCAGCATTGCCCATTCCCTCCCGATTTCCATCTAGCTAGCCTCGCCGGCGTATAATACCAATAATGTGCAATATTTAAAAACATTTCTTTACCGGCGGTACTGCAGGAGGAGGCTCTGGCTCTATGTATAATGTCTTGCCATTCCTTGGGGGAAAACTCATACCCCAACTCCGATTCCCACCTACGCTGCGCAGGAGACTTACTATGCTGCTTAGGGGTATTTAGAAAAGAATATATGTCTGACAGTAAGCGCTTGTCGGAAGTCCTTGTGATGTACCATCTTTCAAACTTGGTCAGGGGGCAACCCGCGTGTGGGCGCACCTGTGGCTGGGTCACCCAGTGGTGGAGGGCAAGATATTCCCAATATGCTTTCTGAGGGATCCCGTAGCCTGTGGTGAGGCTCGCGGACTCCATCACTCCCTTCTCATCAAAGAGGTCCCCTATGCGCTTGCAAGTGGCCTCTTGCCAATGGAGATAACCATTACCAACGCTTGCCGGGGGGAAATCCGGGTTTCTGATAAAGGGGGTCAGGGGAGACATAGGGGTTGAGAGGCCGCACGATTCCTGTACCCTATCCCACAGTCCCATGGTGGTTCTCAGGACTGGCAAAACATACACCCCACTGGGTCGGTGCTTCCGAGGGAGCCCTGGGACCTTCCAAATATGCATGCCCACTATCGAGCGGTCAATAAAGCACCAATGCTTCTCCGATTCCAGCTTGTACCACTCGAGCATACATCTAAGTTGTGCCGCCTGGAAGTAGCAATCCAAATGCGGAACACCCAACCCTCCGTCCCCCTGCTTCAAATATGTCAAGTGACGAGCCATTCTCGCCTTCTTCCCTCCCCAGATAAAGTTACCTATAAGGCGCTGTAATTGTGCTAGCATTGTCGGCGGCGGTCATAGCGCCAATGTTTGCATCAAGTATAAGGTGCGCCGGAGGGTGGTCATTTTGATAGCTGCCAGTCTTCCCAGCCAGGACATAGTATGTCTCTTCCAGTTCGAGAGTTCCCCCCTGATTTCCGACAAGAGAGTAGAATAGTTCACTTGGGCTATCTTATCTAGAGTAGGGTACATCTGCAAGCCTAGGTTCGGGACGCCATTGGTGGCCCATGCAAACGGGAATTGTGCTGCCAAAGTCTGTTGCTCGGCCTTAGGGAGTGTCAGGCTAAGAGCCTCTGTTTTGTGGATATTCACTTTAAATCTCGAAGCTCTACCAAAGCATTCGAGTTCCTCCATTACGGGGGGTAGTGAAGTCCCCGGCTGAGTTAAAAACAATACCACGTCATCCGCGTAGAGCGAAATCTTGTGCTCCCTATCGCCCATTCCGATCCCAGAGATAGCCAGGTTTTGGCATACTCTTTCCGCAAAAGGCTTCATATATAAGGCGAAGAGCAAAAGCGATAAAGGGCAGCCTTGCCGAGTACCTCTTCTAATACGAAACGGTCGGGAGGTCACCCCGTTAACCCTAATCCTCACCTGTGGGTCCCTATATATGCAGTCCACCCATTTCAAAAATCGGCCCCCAGCTCTAAATCTGCACAAAATCCGTTGCAGATACGGCGAGTGCAGCCCGGTCGAATGCCTTCTCGGCGTCGATCAAGAGAAGCACCGCAGGTGGCTGCGTACGTTGAGTTTTGTCCACCAAATGGCACATCCGTCTCGTCCCGTCCCCACAATTCCATTCTGAAATAAACCCCGACTGGTCAGGGTCGATCAGCCCTTGCATTTACGGGGCCAGCCTGGCGGCCAGGATGCTCGTAAAAATCTTAAGGTGGACATTCAATAAAGAGATAGGGCGGTACGATGCGCAGTCTAGAGGGTCCTTGCCCGGTTTAGGGATCACCACAACCTCGGTCATGGTCATGGGCGGGGTCAAGCTACCGGTGTCGCTAAAAGAGTTAAATAAATGAGCCAACGTTGGGACCAGATCATGGGCAAACGTCTTATAAAAATCGGTCAAAACTCCATCCTCTCCAGGCGCCTTCCTGGCGTGAGTCCACGAATGGCACCAAGGACCTCCTCCAAGCAGACGTCCGCGTCTACGTTCGTCGCCTCCAGGGGGGAGAGGGGCGTCACGGGACCTCCCACACACAGTCCTTGGCAGCGTTCGAGTCCAAATTGTCAGCCATATACAGATCCATATAAAAGGACTTGAATCTACCCGCTTGTAAGAAACTGGCTCTATATATACTACACCAAAATGAGGTATAGTGTGTATAGAGTCCAAGTGACCCCAAAGGTAGGCAGAGGTTAAAGTTAGATAGAACCTTACTCTCTATTTGTGGTAGTGTGGTCGAGCAGTAAGGCAGTATCAGAGGACAGTGTTAAGCATTTGATGTACACACTCAGTCAGCAAATGAATTCACACACTCAAGAACTGAACTCTAGGCCAATTGTTTTTGTATAAAAATATACTGTTGTTTTATTTTAGAACCAAGCAAGCCTGGCACAGGTAAGCATAAAATACTTTCCAGTAATAAGTTACTGAATGTCGAACAGTTTGAAAATGCAATAGAAATTGTACTTTGTTTGATTTACAGGGGAGCAGTAGTATGCAACACTACAATACAGTACATTGAAATGAATAGGCTTTTTCAGTAAATTACAGGTAAGTTACTTTTTACGTTACTTTTTCTAACTCAGTGCTGGATACCTAGATTCAGCACTGGGACATTTATTGCAAACAGGTAAGTAAGTACGTTTTGGTTATTCGTGCGATTTTTAAAGAATATTTTCAGATTTCAAAACTCCACACTTAGAAACTTTTTGGAGCAGTACATTGAAATGAATAGGCATTTCCAGTAAATTGCAGGTAAGTTACTTTTCACGTTACTTTTCTAACTCAGTGCTGGATACCTAGATTCAGCACTGGGACATTTCCTGCAAACAGATAAGTAAACACGTTTTGGTTATTCGTGCAATTTTTAAAGAATATTTTCAGATTTCAAAACTCCACACTTAGAAACGTTTTGGAGAAAAAGTGTCAATGTTATCCTATGGAGGAAAAACAGGTTATCGGTTTGTAGGTAAGTAATCGACTGTGGGAGTTAAGGTTCTGGGGTTAGACTCAGGGGTCCCCCAGGGTCAGTGATGCATGGTTGTTGCACCCTCAGCGGCACTAGGGCGGCCGGGGGCAGAGTGTTGAGGCCCAATGTTATCCTATGGAGGATAGGGGGTCTCCAGTTGGTGGCTGCTGGCAAGCAGGCCACTGGGTTGTGGGAACAAAGCTCCTAGGGTTTAGGTCAGGGCAAATAGGGAACCAAATTAGCAACAAAGGTGCACCCTCAGCGGCACTAGGGCGGCCGAGTGCAGGGTGCTGTTTTGAGGTCGGGTGCCCTGTTGTTTTCAATGGAGCACCTCCGGTTAGAAGAAACGCTGCAGGCTCGGGGACGAGGATCTTCTGGGTGCGACCACCACTTCGAGGGGTAAGTTGGGATGTCTTGGGTTGGTTAGGCACCGTTGGTTTGGGCACACAAGGCCGTGGGACGTCGGGTGCAGGGGTGCCTTGGGACATCAGAAAGTCTTACCCGCTCTTGTTGCGGTAGAGGGGATCCTCTGGATTGAGGCTGCAGGCGTCGACTGGAGGCTTGAGGCAGGTCAGGAGTCACCGAATCTTGGGTCAGGATCGCCGGGGTGACCTCCTCGTGGTGTTTTTCCACTCGAGCTCAGGCCGGGTTCGGTGGGTGCAGAGTGGGCTGGATTCGCGGTATCTGGCCGGAGACAGAAGCTGCAGTTTGAACAAGTCCGGTGTTCACGGGAGAAGCAGGCTTGGAAGTGAAGGCAGGCAGGTCCTCCGGGGTTTTTGAGGTTGCTGGCTGCAGGACACACCGGGATTTTGCAGGAGCAGGTTCGAGGGGAGACAGGCCTTTAGGGCTGGAGCCAAGACAGTGGGCGTCATCCTCTTGTTAGCTCTGCACGGCTCTTCGTCCTTCTTCTTCTTTTCTTCTGGTTTCTTGTCTGTATCTGAGGAAGCAAGGTTCAGGGTGCCCCCAAATACTAGATTTAGGGGCGTTACAGGTAGGTAAGGGCAGGGACCAATTGGGGGTACACCCCCCATCGTGCCACCCTCCAGTGGGAGGGGGGCAGGAGCCTGTGCCTGGTTGGATAGGTCCCCCCATCCTCAAGATGGCGGGGACTCAGAGTTGTGCTTCACCTCGCCTTCCCCACCTGAGGGGTGGAGTTGGCAGAGGTTGGCACACCTCTTTCCCTCACTTGTTTTTCCCGCCGGTTCTCCCGCCCAAAGTGGGGGGTAGAACCAGTGGGGACCAGTTGATGGAAGCAGCAAATGGTCTGGGGAGGCTCACAAAGGCGGCATGCCTTTGAAGCGTCCCCTTAGGACCCTGCCCATCCTGGGGAGGAGGCTCGGCACCTCATCCCAGGATGTGCATTGTTTCAGGCCCCCGAGAGCAGCAGGCTCTCGACCCAGGGGTTCAGAAACATGTCTGTTGGTGGCAGCCTAAGCAGCCACTCAGGCAGGTCACTAGAAGTTGGTCGAGTTTCAGGGGGCATCTCTAAGATGCCCTCTGTTGTGCATTTTACATTAAATCCCACACTGGCATCAGTGTGGGTTTAATGTGCTGAGAAGTTTGATACCAAACTTCCCAGTCTTCAGTGTAGCCATTATGGTGTTGTGGAGTTCGTAATGACAAACTCCCAGCACCATATACTCTTAATGGCAGCACTGCACTTACAGTGCCCAGGAATGGACTTGGGCACTGTAGGGGTACAGGGCTCATGCACCTGTACCCTCACCACTGGCATAGGGCACCCAGCTAGAGGGGTGACTGATGTATGCCAGGGCAGTGGTTTGTGGGCATGGCACACAGGGATGTGTGCCATGTCGACTCTTCACTTTGTTCTGCACCAAGACACGCAGCCTGCAAAGGTAATGTGTGTGTGTGTCAGGGTACAGGACCTCTAAGGGTGGCACAATAAGTGCTGCAGCCTTTAGAGGCCTTCTCTGGTCACAGTGCCCTGGGTACCTGTGGTACCATTTACTAGGGGCTGACATGTGGCCAGAGATGCCAATTGGGTTTAGGCTTCAATGCAGTTTTAGGGAAGGAACACAGGCCCTGGGCAGCTGATTAGCAGGAGCCCAGGGAACACTCAGTCAAAGAACATCAGCAATTCAGCAAAAAGTGGGGGCATACTATGCAAGAAAGAGGGCACTTTCTCACACCGCTGTATCACCGTCCGATCGCAAGACTTCGCCTTGGGCATTTCTAATTTCTGCAATACGCTGTGCGTTTGACTGCGCTCGGAGTAGATTTGCAAGGAGTTTCCCGGCCTAGTTACCGCCAGCGTAATAACGATGTTTGGTCCACAAAAGAGAATATTCCGCCCGGTCGTAGTCAAGGGCTTTCAACTGCTGTCTAGCTGCGTTGAGCTGCCTCCTAACTTGAACAGCTCCCGTGCGACAATGGACCCCTTCTAGATCCTTCACTTGCGATTCGAGATGTTCCCTTTTTTCCCTCCTATCTCTACTGACCCCTGCCGCTATTGCGATAAATCTCCCAAGGATAGCTGCCTTGAGCGCATCCCACAGAAGAGCAACTGAGGACACGCCATCCTCATTAGTCTCAAAGTAGGACTTAATCGTCGCCCGTATTTCTTTAATATTATCTTCATAGGCGAGCAATTTGTGGTTGAGCCTCTATGACCTATGCCCTGTGGAGCCCCCGGGGATGTGCAGTTTCATGCTAATTGGTGAATGATCGTAGAGTGCCGCAGTGCCTATCGAAACCCCCCCCGTAGCGTTCGTGGCTCTCTAGGAGGTTAAAAACCAGTCTAAGCGGGCATAGGTCGGATGAGCCGCTGAGAAGCATGTGTACTCCCTGGCGTTAGGGTAAATCTTTCTCCACACATCCGTCAAACCCAAGTCCCTCGGTTTTTGTTGCATAGTATCCGATAGCGCCCCTGCGTGCCCCTGCCTTTGTACAGATCTGTTCATCTGCGCATCATGCACTATATTGAAATCACCCCCTAGGATGAGATTTTCGTCTGGCGACTCCAGGATAGCATTCAAGGTATCGTTAAGAAACCCTTTCTGGCGCTCATTCAGGCCATAAACAGATGCAATGGTGTATGATTGATTCCCCACTACCACCCTCAGAGCCAATGCTCTGCCCAGCACCTCTGTGTGTATGCCCAAAACTGAGCCAGGAAAGTGTGTAGCCAACAGAACCGCTACTCCCGCCTTCTTGACCCCCAAAGAAGAAAAGTATTGCCTATCGAACCCCCTGGATCTAAGGCGTTTCCAATCTGCTCTCAGTAGGTGGGTCTCCTGTAGAAGGCAGATATCACACTTTGTCTCTCTTAAGAAAGCCAGAAGCGCACGTCTCTTAACCGGGGAGTTGAGGCCCCTGACATTGAAGCTCAAAATGCTCACTTTAAGTGTCATCATGAGGACTAGGTGGTAGAACTGATCTTGTTTCCTGTCCGGGTATCGACAGTAGTCTCCTGCTCTCCCGAGTCTCTCCTTCCCTACCGCCCACCAGTCCCTCCTCTCCACCCACTCCCCGAACAGTCTCCCCAGCGCACACCCTAGCTTGTGTTCTTGTGTTTCCCATTTGGATGCCTAACTCCAAACCTACAGGGAATAGCATCGGGGTATCAGAGAAAAGGTAGGAATAAGAAGAAAGATATAGCAAAACACTGTAACAGAAAATCGAGAGCGAGAAAATTGCCCTCCAACAGGTTCTGAGCAAACCAACGTGCATGGATCCGTGCGTCAGGCGGTTGATCTACCTCTCAACCATGTGGGGCTCCCAGCCCTGGCCGATTTCGGTGAGTTTGGGACCCTTAAGAAAGCTTTCAGCCTCTTGGCTAATTCATCTGCAGGGTCTCCTTAGTCAGTCGCTCTTTGGATCTCCAGAGTCATCCCTGCTCCATAGCTGGTGGATCAGGGCCTTTCTCTCCTGCTGCTTTTCAAGTTCCGTGGGTTTCGTGGGCTTCCCCCTTCCAGTCCTCCTGCGTCTCCTCGAGTTGGCCTGTCTCATGGACATCGCAGCAGGCCTTCGGTCACCCTCCAGTTCCTCCTCATCTGGGCTGACGCCTAGTAGTTCCTGTGCCTCCCTCAGAGATCTCACCGTTCGTAGCTCCTTATCCCACGTGAAGGACAAGCTGAAGGGGTGGCCCCAGCAGTAGCGTATTCCTTTCTCTCTCAGGAGAGAGGTGATTGGTCTCAAAGCCCTCCAGCGCTGGAGAGTAAGAGGTGAAAGGTCCGGATATATGCAATCTGGAGACCCTCAAATGTAATAGTTGCCTTGTCTCTGGTTGCCTTCATGATGAGTTCTTTTTGTCGGTATGAGTGAAGGCAGGTAAAGATATCTTGCTGCTGACCTGGGCTCGTCGCCGGTCGTCCCGCCCGGTGCATGCGTTCTACGACAATTTCCCCCTCTCCGAGGTCCGGGGCTGCATGACGGAAGAAGCGCACCACCCATTCCTCTAGCCTCCCTCCATCCGCCTGCAATGGCACCCCCTTGAGGCGGATGTTGGACCTCCGGGAGCGGTTCTCCAGATCCTCCAGGCGGAGATGTAGCTCTTCGTTGCGATCTCTGAGCTCCAACAGCTCACGGACTTGTTCCGTGATTTCTTCATCTCTACGGTCACCTGCTCTCTCGAGGGAGTCCACTCGGTCCCCAATCTCCTGGATATCCGCCTTAAGCTGTTTAACATCTGAGGCCACCTCCTGGCGGAGGGCCACAAAGTCCTCTCTGAGGGCGCCGAAGAGTTGTTCCAAAAAGCCCCTCGTTACTGGCTCCGCTGTCTGGTCGCTCGCCGGCTCCTTCTTCTCCGCAAGCTGGTCAGGTGCGTGCATCTCAACTTTCTTGGAGGTAGACTTTTGTAGGAGGTCTTTAATTGTAGAGTCCTTCCGTGCTCTATGAGTGGACATCCTGGTGGCTGATTATGACCGGAGGCTAGGTGCGAGAATAGGGCAGGGAACCACTCCCACCTTTTTGTTAGTCCCGGGCAGTGCCTGTTCGTCCCGCGACGAGCTCCTCCAGCTGACCACCACCTTGCGACTTTTGCGCCAGGCGAGCGCTCCGGATGACCACCAGGTCCACCTCCGCGTCCACTGGTAGGATGAGTCCGCGCCTTCAGCAATCGAGCTAGTCTTCCTGCTCTCAGGCCCTGACCTTCCACTCGACGCTGGACTAAAGGCCTCATCCGCCAGCCGCGCCCTGGGGGGCACTCTCACTGCACCTGCCAACCTACGGCGTTATCTTCATTTTTCGGGCTCTTCTCGCGCCGCGAGCAAGCTCCTCCAGCCCCGGTGTAGTGTCTATGCCGCCTGGGCAAGGCCTCACTCTCAAGGCCCGACGCATCACGAATCAGGGTCTGCCTATCTTCTGCCCCCAAGACTAGCTTCTGGTCCCTGCATGGATTGATAATGACCCCCACCGCTGTACACGGCACGCCTGGGCAGCCCCAGTCTCTGTCTGCCCCCCTTAACACTGTAAGTTCGCTGCGAGGGGGATGGGCCCACCGTTCCACATGCTCACCTCCAATGTCGGGCGCTGGGTCTGCTCTCCCGCAGGCTAAGCCAGCCGCCGCACGTCTTTCTGCCCCCCCCCCGGGGTCACTGCTAATTGTCCCGCCGTTGCAAGAGGGCTGAGGTGCCCCCACGGAGTTCCGCAGCTACGCTCGGGCCGGGCCCGCAGATCAGCCCCGCTGGGCGGGGTTTCGGCAGTGGGGCTGTGCAGCCGAATCCGGAGACCAGGGGTTTCCGCAGCACCGCCGCCAGGTGTCCTGCTTTTTCTGCACTGGCGACCCCACCGAGCAAAGAGGCCGCTCCACACCAGCGGCGCCTCTCTTCAGACAGGCGGAGGCCCAGAGCGGCGTCTGACGTCGCACAGCTCCTCGCGGCCTTCCCCCGCACTCCTCAATTCGGACGGTCTCCGCCTCAGCGCCCGGGAACCACCGCGACGGGGGCCTCCGGAAACAAAAGTCAGCGCGATGCCGCCTCTAGGGCACCTGCGACTCCTCCGGGACACTTGGGGTCCCAAAATCAGCGGTATGTATGCTTTGATCGGCCACGGCAAGCAGAGCTCCTTAGGATCGCTGCTCCTCCGCTGCCATCTTGGCCACGCCCCCATGCGCTTTGCTTAAGAGAAGAAAAAGAATAAAAATTGCTGTTGGAATCTTCATGCCCTTCCATGTGCTGTCTTTCTGTGTCAAAAAACAAACAAAAAACATACTATGCCACTATTCCTTCAGATGGTGACTTTGCAACTTTTTTGACATTATGTCCATTTAACATTCCAATTGACAAAATCTTAATTTTAAACGAAATTAATTGATTTCTGAGTAGCTCAATAAAGTTACGCTTTATAATTCTTGCTACATAAAGCACCAGTGCACTGTTCTCCAATTAAAGATCCATTATCATAGTCACAATGGGTAGTTCGTCAAGTCCATTCTCAACTTATAAGCTGCCCCGATCATATTAAGCCCAAATGAGCAATGATCTTATGTTCACATGATCTGGTAAAGTTACCCACAGGGCCAGCTTTTTGCTGTGGCACCTGGTGCGGCAATGTGTTTTGGCACCCCTCCTCCCCATGGCCTCCTCCTTGGATTCCACCACTACCACCCAGAAAAAGTGCCTGTGCTCCTCATCTCTTCATAGCCCCTCTCTCACATACATTTCATTTGTTTTAAAGCACTGGTAAAGGCTGACTTTACTAATCCACTCAGTTATCCACATAAAATACAGATCTGTTTTTTGCAGCAGGTATATTAATTCTCTGCACTAGTTTATGGCGAGTCAAAACTGCCACTAGACAAAACTTCGATCTCTCTCTCTAGCAGTCAAATTAATCATGAGTGATCTTGACATTTTTATTTCTGCCTGAAAGTTAGACACACAAGGAACTCTGAAGCAGGTGCTTTTAAATCTTACGATATTGCTAAACACACCTCCCCCTTGAGGTCAGTGCCCAGTGCGGCCACACCTCGTAGCACCATCCTAAAGCCGACCCTGGTTACCCACAATAATCACCTCTCTGCAAACAAACAAAATAAAAAAAACATTCAATTCTGGAATCTCTAGTACTTGGTATGAAGTTTTAGCAGCATGTGACATCGCTATTATTATGGTTCTTTATCAAATTTATGTGGTTCCAGTAGGAAAGTAGTATCTGCTTCTTATGGTTACCCCCACTTTTTGCTGATGTCTCACTGTTTTTGGACTAGTCTGACTGGGATCCTGCTATCTAGGACCCCAGTCTATCTGCTGTCTCCCTTAAATTGCTATGAATGTACTTTAGGTACACTCCAGATTGGATACTGGAGTACCCTTATCAGTCCCTAGTATATGGTACACCATGTACCCAGGGCATAGGTACCCCAGAGGCCTCCCATGGGCTAAAGCATAGATTATGCCACCCATGAGAGGCCATTCAAAATGACACAACAGGTCTGCTACAGCAGCCTGTGTAAGCTGGTGCTTGCACCACTTACTTCGATATAGGTTCACTATATCTATCTAAATCACTACACTTAAAAACCTATCAGTCACCCCTATGGCACGCCTTATCAATCCTGAAGGCAGGGTGCTGGGTTTTACGTGAGAAGGTGCCCCTGCATGAACAGAGCCCCTCTGCAGCCTTCGGAGACCATTCTCCGGGGTTGTCTGTGATGCAGCCAGACATATAGGTTAAGTTGCATTATAACCTCGTGGTAAATGCTAACTTTAAAACGGCTGCTTAGAAACATGTCGTGTTTGGTGTCAAACACCTTGGAATCATACCTCCACACCAGTAACTGGTGTGGGAGGTATGATTCCACCCTTCTGAAACCACTACTGTGGTTCACCGGTCTACCCGGTACCAGCTTTCTCGACCCGGGCAGCACAAAATGGACGCTGCCAGCCACAGACACGATTCTGCTCTCCTGCTGCTGAGCCAAGCTCGAGCAGAGGAAGGCATGACAATAGCCATCCTGTCACAGGGAGGTGTGACCACCTCCCAGACAGGGTTTAGTGTATTGGGGCTGGGTGGGTGCACTCTGAGAGTGCCAGAAAGTCTGCACTGGGGGCACATTTGGTGTCCCTGTGAATAGTCCAGCTCAAACCAGTTCTGGGAGTCATTGGCTCCTGCTCTGGCGCGAAACTGGACAAAGGACATGGGTATAGCCACCCCTCTGTCCTGCCCCTCCCCTAGGAGGGTCCTCTGAATCTGTCCAACCCTTTCCCGTGGGTATAAAGTGGGTTACCTGGCTACAGGACTTTGGATTTTACGTGGACAAGATTCTGCAAGAAGATACCACTATACTTCAACCGTCTGGACACGCTGGACTTCGCTGGACCTCCCTTGGCCTCGACTTCGTCTTCCCTTGCCGTCCCCAGTCTCGCCACTGTTTGTGATCCATACAGGCTTCGTGCAAGACCCTGTGGACCTCCAAGACAACAGAAGAATCTCCCTTGGAGTGAAGGAGTCACTCCCCTGCAAATGCAGGCACTGTAATGCATCTGACCAGTTTGCTGATCCTGAGCTCCTGCGGACTCCGAAGGCTCCAGCAACACAGGAGGTGAGTTTCTGAAGGTTGCCAAGGTTGAGCTGCCCTCTTACCAAGTTTGAGGCGGATATCCCTTGTGGGGACCATATACCCGTACCCCTGTGCACCGCGTTTATTTGCAGCTGTATATGCTTGTTGCCGTGCAACAATTCTATGCATTGGGTCATTTGTAGCCCTGACCGCAGCGCATCATTTCTGAGAAGGACTCCGGCATCCTTGCACTCTGTGCCCTGCTAGCTGGTATCCTGCATAACCGCCTGAGGTCCCCTTGCGACTCCTGTGCCTTCGGCCTGTGGGTCCACTTGAGGCTCAACTTTGTTTTAATTGGCTCCCCTGGTTGCTCCAGGCCTGCCCTGACTCCCCTTGCTGTGGTGAGTCTCCTGGTCCTTGCTGGGCCAGATCGACATCGAATTTGACTATCTGCGTTGTTGCCGCTGCCAAGGCTTGTTGGTGCTCCCGCCGGACACCGACCCCTCAGCACTCGACATCCATTATGTGACAGCTCGCCTGCAGCTCCTGGTTGTCCTAGACATCTCCGGGTCCTCGCAGCTGAAGAGTCAAGATCACCATCATCACACTTGAAGCACCCGACATCGGTGGGCATTCGTCTACCGAGCCCCTGGTCAATCCAAAGTGACCCAGACTCTGTCCCCTCTGCTTTCAGGTTCTTCTCATCTAGAATCCACATTTGGATTTCACCGGACACTTTTCTTACTTCCAGCAGCAGCATTTCTTTGTCGACATCCATAGAGAACAACGAGAGTTTCCGACGCCACTTCGTGCCTATGCACCCGGCTCCTCTGGGATAGGTAACTCTGGTACAAAGGTATCCAGGGGTGGGGTGGCTCTCCAAACTCTTAAGTTTCAAGGGTTATGAGGTGATGACCAAGGCCGAAGAAGGGGAGGCAGACGCAGGCTTAAGATAAGGTCTTTATTGTAGCTCCATTATAACTGACCTCATCCTACAACCGAAATGAGAAAACTGACAAACCTATTCAAGTGGCAACATTCTTAGATTCTCCAAGCAGTTCCATGGTGACAACATGGAACTGGAGTACTGAATAGAAAGGATTCATGGCTTAGCCTATACACAGAAATAACAAGAACACTACATCACCTCCCTTTTTCCCAACAACAGAAAAAGATGCAAAGTTAATGAATAAATAAACAATACAAAATGCAGTCAATACATGCACAAAATATACTAACTATCATCTCTCAAACGAAGGGGAATTTTTCTCATCCTACTAGATCTCCTTTCCACAGAGCGTGGAGGAGCAGCAGCAGGAGGAGCAGTAGGAGGAGCAGCAGGAGAAGCACATGGCCCACTGGACGTGTTCCCTTCAACACACTTGGAAGGACACTTAACAATCCTGTTAAGGTTCCATATTCTGTGATCCTGGGTTTTTACCGCATTCCCCAGAAGTTTGATAACCCTTATCGGTTGTCCAAACTTCGACTTACCAACCCTCCTTTCAGGGAGTTTCACTCTAACCCAGTCTCCAACTTGAACAATAGTCTTCTTTACAGCTTTTCTCGCATCAAATTCCAGTTTCCTTTTCTCCATCTTCTGCAGTTCGCGATCCTTCCATCCTACAGTGCGGTCGATCACACCCCCCACTTCAATTCTCCTAGAAGTAACCCAAAGAGGATTGACCTGAGTACTAGCCACCCTTCCTTTAAACAGCGTGAAAGGAGAAACCCCAGTGGATGAATGTGGGGTAAACCTGTACTCACAAACCTTTTTTTTATGGCTTCCTCCCAGTCACAACTAGAGACAACAGCCAATTGCATAGCTTCCTTGAGCACTCTCACAAACCTTTCGACAACACCATTGCATTCAGGGTGGTAGAGGGAGGCGCGCTTATGCGTAATCCCCCTTTCACTCAAAAATTCTTCCACAACACCGGAGGTAAATTGCACACCATTGTCTGTTAACACGGAAGCAGGCAACCCTTCACTAGAAAAAGATCATCTAAGAAACTGATCACTGAAGACGAGTCCACCGAATTGACTAGTTTAATTGCAGGCCACCTGGAATACATGTCCACGCACACCAACACATAACGATCCTGAGTTCTGACCTTCAACGGACCCAGGATATCCACAGCGACATCAACCCAGGGACCACTAGCTTGCTGCCTGATGATCATGGGTTGTGTCCTACACTTAAGAACCTTATCACTGTTGGCACATTGTGAACAAGAGCGCACTACCCTTTCAATCTGAACATCCATTGCAGGCCACCAATATGTTTCCCTGAGTCTTTCCTTTGTTTTAGCTATGCCCATGTGACTAGAATGGGCACACTCCACAAGCTTGTCACGCAGGTCTGGAAGGAGCCACCAGCCTACTGCCTCTGAAAACAAATCATCAGAACACGACAACTCCTCCTTCACACTCCAAAACCCTTTTATTTGGTCATCACAATCACGCTTCTCACACCACCCATCACGTACATAGGTGATGACCCGCTGTAAAATCAGATCACTCACCAGACTGGCTTTCCATTCACCCTCTGTCACAACACCTTCAGTCACCACACACACTCTCAGGTCTTCCCCAGAGTCTTCCCCAAGAAAACAGTGATCTTCACCACCATCAAGAATAGCTGAACCACTGAGCCTAGACAAACAATCCGCAAGAATGTTACTTGCCCCAGGTAAGTAAGAGACATGAAATTCAAAATCTTGCAAAGCAATAACCCATTTCCTAATTCTATGAGAAACACGATCAATACCTTTTTTTTCAAACACTTCTTTTAAAGGTTTGTGATCTGAGACCACTGAGAAATGCTTACCCCAAAGAAACTTTTTGAGCTTTTGAACTGCCCAGTAGACAGCTAAAGCTTCTTTCTCTATGACAGAGTAGTTACACTCTGCGCCTCTAAGCGGCCTGGAAATAAATAGGATGGTATTATCAGTGTGTTCACCAGGTTGCAGGAGAACGGCTCCCAACCCTTTAGAGCTAGCGTCTGTCATGACGAACGATTCCTTAGTAGGATCAAAGCTAGATAGATTGGGAGCCTTGTTCAAGCAACTCTTGATGAGATCAAACTCATCACAACAAGACTTGTCCCAAATGAATTCATGTCCCTTTCTAAGAAGGGCTCTCACATTTTCTGTTTTTTGTGCAAAGCCAGGGACAAATTTATTGTAGAATTCTGCCATCCCCAAAATTTGACAAGCTCATCCTTGCTCACAGGATAGTTGAGATTGGAGATGGCTTCAACTAAGGATGGTTTAGGTTTGATACCTGACCCAGACACCAGATGACCCAGATATTCAATTTCCCTGACATCGAATTTACACTTATCTAACCTGAGGGTGAGACCTGAGTTTTGCAATTTGGCCAAAACCTCTTTCAGCCTAGAATCATGCTCTTGCAAATTTACCCCATGAACAAGCACATCGTCTTGGTAGACTTTCACACCTTCAATGCCACTCAAAATATTCTCCATCACCCTTTGGAATACTGATGCCGCTGATATTAAGCCAAACGGCATCCTGAGAAATTTAAAGGTGCCGAACGGGGTGATGAAAGTGGTCAGATCTGGTGGTAGGCCGAGGAGAGGTCCAACGTCGAGAAGTGGGAGGCCCCACCCAAAGAGGACAACATTTCAGCTATGTTTGGTAGCGGATAGCGATCGACAACTACCGCTTTGTTGAGCTCTCTGAGGTCAATACATAATCTTGCCTCTCCGTTGGCCTTGCGAGCCATCACCACCGGAGAAACCCATTCAGTTGCCTCAACCTCTTGTATGACACCATTCTTTAACAATTTATCTAATTCAGATCTCATTCTGTCTTTAACCAACAAAGGTACATTTCGAACCTTAGCCACCCTAGGTATAGAATCACGTTTCAACTTGATCACGTGTACATAATTTTTAAGACAACCTAGCATATTATCAAACACACCTGGAAATTTAGTAATCCACATGCTGCGATCAGTGACAGCAGCCACTGAAGGAGGTTCTCTTAGACAAACAGAAGGAGACTCATTTGGGTCAAGATATACTCCAAGGTCACGTTGATGAGACCAACTAATAAGAGAATCACCTTTCATGGATACATAAATTTTCCCAGCAGTGATTCTTCCTTTAAAATCTATAGTGCCCATAAAATAACCCAACAAACTAATTATTTCTCCACCATAGCCTCTTGGAACAATGTCTGGTTTAAACAGCTTTACTTTTCTTGACAAATGTTTTTCATAAAATGTTTTAGGCACAAGGGTAATTTTGGCTCCCGAGTCAAATAACATCTCAACAGACTCGTCACTGATTAGAACCTGTTCCACAGGACCCTCAACCTCTCGACCCTTGACTTGACAAATAAACAGATCCTCCTCATCATCTTGTTCATAAATATCCACCTCCCTTACTTTCTTTTGATTTATGTTCGATCTGCAGCATTTCGAAAAATGGCCCTTTCTCTTACAGATGGAACAAACAGTCTTCAAGCGGGACAATCCTTAAAATTAGCTACATGACCTGGATTCCCACAATGGAAGCATTTTACAGAAAAGGGTTTGATGTTTGTAAAGGAACGTGTAGACTTAGATACTAAAGGAGAACTTTGTGGATAGGATTTAAGTGATTTGTCAGTAGATGAGGTTTTAACCTCTTTTACATCAGTGGAGACACACTTACGACTTTCTGCATCTTTGCGAATAGCTTCAACGCAGGCTTTGGAGTGTTCATGTATTTTCATAGTAGTAATCACCTCTTGAAGAGGAGGATTGTCTTTTTGCCAAAGACTGTCTTTTGCTTTATCCATAGAACAGCCTAGCATAAGCTGGTCTCTTAGTCTTTCATCCAGACTGCCAGCGAATGAGCATGTTGAAGCAAGCTTGCGTAGAGCTGTGACGTATTGCTCAACAGACTCTTCTTGTCTTTGCATCCTCTTCCCAAAGTGATAGCGTTCTAAAACCATACTCACCTTGGGAAGATAATGCAAGTCCATTTTTTTTATACATATTTCGTATTCATTGAGGGAGTTAGCATCATTGTCGGTAAGGTCAGGAAGGTGCTCAAATACTTCCTGTCCTTCCGAACCCAGGCAATGCAGGAAGAGTGAAGATTTCCTCTCTGCACTTAGTGACGTCCCGCAAACCCTTGCATAGTTAGAGAAAACCTTTTTCCACTTTAGCCAGGGTATGGGAGGATCACCAGGGGCGGAGAGAAAAAACGGAGGGGGAGTGACGTTTTGCATGTCACCTGGGGAGCAAGACACCAAATAGAGTTATGAAACCCTTTGAGAAATCACCAGTTTTGTATAACCCCCAAACGCTAGTAGCAGAAAACTGTGCAGATTAGCGTGTGATCTGGAAACAAGCCACCCTTCCTTTAAACAGCGAGGAAACCAGACAAATCTGTAATGTAAAGATACACAAGCTGTGCTGATCAGCGTAAATACACAATGTGACAACAGTTTGCAAACAGAAAAGCTGTGCTGATCAGCGTGATCAGCATAGAGGATATGTAGAACAATAAGAACTGTTTGTAGGGAGACAAGCTGTGCTGATCAGCGCAACGAACGTGGAGGAGGTGCAGCACCACGATGAGAGTCAGACAAGGCTGTGCAGGGCAGAACAACAGGAAGCACAGCACAGGATACCAAGGTTCACGAAGTTAACTTACCACCCGATCTTCAAACAGAGTGGAAAAGGTAAACCTCATGGACGTGTGGAGATTCTTCGGATCAAACTGTCCGTCTCCGTATAGAAGTTCGCTCCGGACTTGACAAAGATGGCCGCCTTTAAATTGAGCGTATCGTGAAGTCTCCTTGTTGAAGTTCGCTGAGAACTTTCCTAAGATGGCCGCCGTTACGTTGCACGTGGATCACGTAGTGAGATCACTCACCAGATGCGAGCAACGACGTCTTGACGCAGGCCAGGAAGCAGCACTTACGTTGGAGTCAGGCTTGGTCAGGCTGTTGCCAGGCAGCGCAGAAATGGCGTAGAACAGGGAACCGCCACCGTTGCCAGGCAGTGTTGAGCGCTGGGCTATGCTGGACCAAGGAAGGCCCGCACGGCCAAAAAAGCACAAAAGGAGACCAGCATGCCAAATGTGACACTCCCAGGAGTAGCGACGGTCCGCAGAAGACAGCGAGTGAAGGCAGGACACGGAGCGGATAAGATATGTAGCTTCGATGGTAGAGTTGAGTTCAGCTGATCAGCGTAATGGTGGGGTTGAGTTGAGGTCTGTGGAGCTGGTGGGTTGGTTTCCGCTCGTCGCCAAAATGAGGTGATGACCAAGGCCGAAGAAGGGGAGGCAGACGCAGGCTTAAGATAAGGTCTTTATTGTAGCTCCATTATAACTGACCTCATCCTACAACCGAAATGAGAAAACTGACAAACCTATTCAAGTGGCAACATTCTTAGATTCTCCAAGCAGTTCCATGGTGACAACATGGAACTGGAGTACTGAATAGAAAGGATTCATGGCTTAGCCTATACACAGAAATAACAAGAACACTACAGGTTGTCTTCGTAATCTGCTGGGAAGGGTCCTTAATCTCTAATTTTCCAACCGCGACTTTCCTATTGAATTGTACGGAGCACGCAGTCGTGTTCTCACTCTGCACCCGTCCTCCGTGGGGTCCCTACTCACTCACCTTGGGTTGTTCCTTGGGGTCCCAGCGATTCTACACCTTCTAGACTAGGTCTAGTCCCGAGTTGTGGTTCTTATACCACTTATTTAGTATATGGTTTTGTCTCCCCCGGGAGCCCACTGTGTATTGTGCTACTTACGTTTGATTCTTTGCAACTGTATTATTTGATTTGTGTTCTATCCTCATGTAGAGGATACTAGAGAGTGTTGTATATAATAAATACATATTTTTATAACTACTGTGTGGTTTCCCTTTCATTTAACCAATACTATAAGGTTGCATTCTGGTAAAACAAGGTGCTTAACATTCCTTCAAGACTTAGCCTGAAGGCTGTTCTCCATAGCTACCACTAGGATAGCATTCAATAAAGGTTATCTTTGACCTAATCAGCATAAGGGTTGTTTGGACTGGTACAAGGTGCCCACTTTAACTAGTGGACAGCATATACCAGACCAACTTCTCACATTGGTGTGCAGCGGTTGGGATTCAAGCCTGCATTGTTTTACCAGATAAATCTTTTGTATTGATTAACTGAAAAACCAGTAGTATCTAGGAACATATAATACTAGCTTAAGATAGTAAGTTCTACTGAACTTGGGGTTGGGTAAGTCAAGGGTCTAGCACACCATTTCTCCAACCTAAGAGAGTTTAGTTCCCACTAGGTTAGGTAGGTGCCTACACCACACCTCACTTAGTATGTCTTCTAATGGGAATGCCACTGGTGGCATCCTGCCTACTAAATATGATAGCTTTGCATTCACTGAATTAAAAGCTATGTGTGTATCTAGGAAGCTGAAGACAGGGAGAAATGCCAACACTCAACGTCTCATTGATGCATTAATGCTAGATGACATTAGGAAGACTCCTGGGTCAGATGAGCAGGATAGAGTGGGTGGTACAGGGGAAGAAGATAGGTCAGGAGGGGACACCTTCTATGATCTGGACTCAAACCCTGGACAGGAGGATCAAAATGATCCACCCCTGAACAACTCAGATCCCCAGGAGGAAGAAGAAGAGGGTCAAGAAGACAATCACTTTATTCCTCCAGGGAGAGTGCAGAGTTTACCAAGGAGATCTAGGTCTCCCTCTGCTGAGTCAGATCATTCTAGACATTCTATAGGGACCTCTGTTTCTAGCAAGAGGGACAACTCTTATGACAGGGAGTGCCAAATACTAGAGCTTGAGAAAGCTAAGCTTGGGCTCAGGCAACAGCAATTGACCCTGGATAAAGAGTCCCTAGAAGTCCAGAAGGCTAGGAAGAAATTGGGACTAGAGTCCCATGGTGGCAGCTATAGTGTCCCTAGGGTTAGGGAACACACCTTTGGTCATAGGAACCTGAGCAAGATTGTCCCTCCCTTCCATGTAGGGGATGACATCCAGAAATGGATAACTGCTTTGGAGAGGGCCCGTAAAGTTCAGAAGGTCCCTCAAGAGCAGTGGGCAGCTATCTTGTGGTTCTCCTTTGCTGACAAAGGTAGAGATAAGCTCCTCACTGTTAGAGAAGAGGATGCTGATAATTATTCAGTCCTGAAGAGTGCTCTCATTGAAGGGTTTGGCTTAACCACTGAACAGTACAGAATTAAGTTCAGAGACACCCAGAAGACACAGACTCAGGACTGGGTAGACTTTGTTGATTGTGCCATTAAGGCTCTGGAAGGCTGGTTACTTGGTAGCAAGGTGAATGATTTTAAAGGATTGCACAACTTGATTATGAGGGAGCAGATCCTTAATAATTGCTAAAACCAGTTGTTGCATCAATACCTGGTTGACTCTGATCTGACTTCTCCCCAAGAATTGGGAAAGAAGGCAGATAAGTGGGTCAGAACCAGGGTGAAGCAGAAAACTCAGACCAATGGTGGTGACCAGAAGAAACCAGACTCTAAGAACTCAGATATGGGTGGGGACAAAAATAAAGATCAGAAGTCTTCATCAGGGCCCCAAAAACCTACATCTGGGGGGGAGTCACAATCCAACAAGGGAAAAGGCAAAAGGAAACCTTGGTGTCACATCTGTAAAGAGAAAACCCACTGGACAAAAGATGCCAATTGTCCAAGGGCCAAGGATTCTACTCCTACCACCACTGCCCCTAAGGCAACTGCTCCCCCTAGCACAGTTTCAAGTGGTGGCACACGGAACAAGGGAATAGTGGGGTTAACCTTGGGCTCTGAGGGGCGCTAGGTGGCGCGCGACAAAGATGGCCGCACACCAGTGAGGCTCTTGCCGGCCGGGCACTTAAACATCCACTATCACCATCCTGAGTCAACCCACTACAACCTAAATCGGCGGAATCGCAAGCTTACCTACCCCGGGACCCGCTGCAGCCTCCTCCTGCTCCTCTGTGCGGCTGGGGAGCCGGGTGCTGCGGGGCGGAGTTCCGACCGGCGCTGCCGGCCGTGACGTCTGGAGCGCTGACCCGGCGATCCGCCTCGCTGGGGCCCGCGGCTCTGTGGTGGTGGGCGGGCCGAGGAGCCGCCATCTTCGGCCTCATCGATGAGTGCCCGATATCCGGGCTGTGTGCACTGAGGGACTGCTTCGGCCCTGAATGGTGGTGGAGTCGCTGACTCCGGACGGTGCGTCAGCACTTCATCGGCCCCCCTCCAACCTCGCCGCGCGGCTGGAGCGCCCGCGCCCGGCGGTGACCCGGGACCCGCGGCGGCCGGATCCACGGAGTGCGAGAGCCCACGCAGAGGTGAGGAGCTGGAGGGGGACTAAGGGTGGGAGCGCCCGAAGAAACTGACCGCCCTTGATCCGACATTGCGCTCCACCCACGGCACCAGTGACCGCTTCCCCCATAGTGACAGAGTGTCCACATTCGGCATGTACCACCCCGGCCCCCATAGCGGGGTTTCTACAGAGGGAAGCCAAGCTCACTGAGTGGAGCAAACCCGCTGGGCCCATAACGGCCCGGGCATCGGACCGGAGGCCCGGGGAGCTGCCATAAACTGACTTTGCCCCGGCGGCGCCCTAGATGCGAGAAGGCCACATCGCCAGCTGCTTCTCGAGGTAAACGGCATAGAAGCTTCTCTGCGCCAGTGTTTTCCCTCAAGCCCCATTACTATTACCCATCCGTACCGCTACACGCGCATAGAAGCTGCTCCCCTACCCGCGACTGCCGCAACGGGGCATTGGGGATACATTACTCGCCTCTAAAGACTTCAGCCAGGAGCATTACCTCCTCGCCCCAGCCTATATGATGGGTAGAACCGAAGGGAAACAAACCAAAATCCCCTTTGAGACTCGAAAAACACCCCGGACACAAACTGAGGAGCACCCTACGGAGGAACCAACAGAGAGCCAAGAGGATGACGTGAAGGCACTGCTGATGACTATGAAGAACAGCCTCACGTCCATCGACGCGAAAATCGATGCCATGAATATGCGTATGGACTCTGTGGTGCACAAGCTAGAGCAGCATGACCACCGCCTTGAGGAGGCGGAGGGTAGAATATCTGAATTAGAAGATGGGGCCACGACTGGGCGGAAACAAATGTCACAAATGGACAGATTGCTCAGAATCATAGCGGAAAAGAACGAAGACCTAGAAGCACGCTCGAGGAGGAACAACGTTCGCATTATGGGCCTGGCCGAATCCGCCAGCACGGGACGCATGGAGGACTTTATCGAGACGCTACTTACTGACCTATTCGGGACTGAGGCCTTCTCCAGACACCTCATGGTGGAAAGAGCACACAGGTCCCTGGGCGTCCGCCCCCCTCCTGGGGCACCCCCACGACCAGTAATAGTTTGATTCCTCAACTACCGGGACAGGGACACGGTACTGCGCCTCGCAAGGGA
Organism: Calotriton arnoldi; assembly: GCA_963921515.1. Taxonomy (NCBI): domain Eukaryota; kingdom Metazoa; phylum Chordata; class Amphibia; order Caudata; family Salamandridae; genus Calotriton; species Calotriton arnoldi. The sequence continues at coordinate 1,307,268 of CAWUFW010003292.1, read as the reverse complement.
GAAAAAGAAAGTGGAATACGAAAATACAACCCTGTCATTTTACCCGGATTTCACACAAAACGTGCAGGATGCAAGACGCAAATTCACCAACGTCAAGAAGAAATTACTCACCCTGAACATTCCGTACGCTATGCTATACCCAGCACGACTCCGTATCACACATTTGGGGAAACAGCATGTGTTCTTGAACCCACAACAGGCCGATGACTATCTTAAAACCTGCCGGGAGCCCTCCCCACCGCGACCTCCAACAGACACCGCTCCAGATCCACGTCCCCGCCATCGACACGGGACTGATCCGGTTCGGCGGACGGCGGGGCGCTGTACTCGGCCACAGATGACGGCAGCTGTACTGTTCATTGGTTCCAGTCACCCATATATCCTTTTTTGATAAATTGGACAATGACTAACTGAACAATATTGCCCGGCCCCCTGCCCTCCCCCCGACGCCAGAGCCTGCCCGGCTAAGGCGGGACGGCTGACGGGTGAGATTACGGGAGGGCACGGGCAAGTCCCGGGCCCCTAGCTGCACCCCGCATGGGAATACCCCTTAATGACTATAATAGTTTGAATTTATTTCGTTTGTTTATTGTTGCTATTGGGAGGGGACCAATGCCCGACGAGTTGGGGAAGTCGGAGTGGGAGGGAGGGAGGGTAGTTTGCCCTGCAAGCCTTCATACCATAAATATACTTGTCCGTACTTTACAGCGAACGGGACTGTGCCCACACTTAGTACCTGGCGTTAGACTCCATCTCCGCCATCACCACTATGCAGTCTAACATACATTGCTTGACCTGGAATATCCGTGGCCTAAATAACCCACGTAAAAGCGTCACGTTTTAGGATACCTGGAGAGGCACCATGTCCAAATAGCTCTTCTTCAGGAGACCCATCTCGACCCATCTATGACCTCCAATTTTGCCGCCAGGTGGGCGTCCCACCGCTGTTTTTCGTCCTATTCCACCTACTCACGGGGGGTTGCGATTCTTATTAAACGCACTACCCCTTTTACACTAAGTGGCACTCATAGAGACCCTCAGGGCCGATACTGCCTGATGTGGGGGCGGCTAGCCTCTCATGATGTCACCATTGTTAACTGTTATGGGCCCAATGTGGACGACTCTACATTCCTCACCTCCCTCTGGGGCAAAATACTTTCCGTAGGATTCACCCATCTCCTTTGGGGTGGAGACTTTAATACCGCCATACTCCCAGTTATGGACAGATCCAATCCCACCGCACTACACTACTCAATCATGCAAAGGCAGCTCGCAGACATTGTGGCGGAGAACTGTCTCCTTGATGCGTGGCGTCACATGCACCCAGCAGTCAAGGAAGGTACGCACTACTCAGCAGTTCACTCCTCTTGGTCCCGCCTGGATTACTGGTTCGTCTCGGCTGGAATGACTGGCTGGATAGGCACAGCCACTCATTTGGCCAAGACACTCTCCGACCACTCCCCAGTGGAAATGGTACTGAACCCCCCCACAGACCCATCCCCCTACATTAGATGGAGGCTCAACCCACTTCACCTCTTAGACACAGTCTTCAAGACTGAACTCGAACTTGAAATTCAAGATTATTTTGAACGCAACGTAGACTCTGTACCGAGCCTTACCACAGTCTGGGAGGCCTTCAAAGTGACGGTCCGAGGCTCCTGCATTGCCATGGGTGGGTGCATTCTCAGAGATATCCGGAATGAGCTTAGCCGGCTAGAAAAAGACATAAAAACACTGGAACATCAAGTAAACGAGGGGACTGGGGGGGACGCAGTCCGGTCACAATTAAGGGACAAGATCGCAGACTACACTACCACCGCAGAACGCGAATGTAAATTTCGGGGCAAATACCATGTGGCCCGTGTATACGGAGAGGGTGACCACACAGGGAAGGTCCTAGCCAATCTGATCAGACAGCCTAGATTTTCCACTTATATCACAGAAATTCAAGACCCCGAAGGGAAGGTTCACCGGGATACCTCGGGGCAGCTCCAGAACTTCATGACATACTACAAGTCTCTCTACACTACACATAGGGGAATGCCACTTGACCTTCCCTCATATTTCGAAGATACAGCCCTCGCGTGGTTGGGTGATAATCAACGTGAATTCCTCAGTGCCGAGCTAGAATTAGACGAAATTACTACAGCAATAATGCAAATGAAATCAGGGCGTGCGCCAGGATCGGACGGACTTCCCATTGAATTCTATAAGATATTCCAGGGGCAGCTGGCTCCCATACTCAAGGAGGTTCTCTATGAAGCCCGAGAGGAAGGTCGTCTCCCCTTACAATGCGTGAGGCTCTGATTACGTCCCTTCTCAAACCAGGTAAACCCCCTACCCAGTGTGAATCCTATCGCCCCCTTTCCCTCATCAACTGTGACACCAAAATTTTAGCGAAAGTCCTCTCCAACAGACTGGCATTATTAATGGAAAGACTGGTCCTCCCAGATCAGTCTGGATTTATCCCCAACAGAGCGACTTCCCATAATCTTAGGACCCTCCTTACAGTCCTGCAAGACATAGACCCCGACAGCTCCTGCAGCCGCGGTCTTCCTTGACGCCACTAAGGCGTTCGATTCCGTCGAGTGGGACTACCTACTGGGTACCTTGAGATACATAGGCATACCCCCAGCATTCCTTGGGTGGATAGAACTGCTATATCAGCAGCCCACGGCTACAGTCCTCCTTAATGGCGCCCGCTCCCCGGGTTTTGACGTAACCAGGGGTACACGCCAAGGTTGCCCGCTATCCCCCATCCTTTTGCCTTGGCAATAGAACCCCTGGCAGCGAAAATTAGACAACACCACAAGGAAAGGGCACTGATCTTCCCATCTAGGCAGCTCATAATCTCGCTTTACGCGGATGATATTACCCTATACATTAAGAATCCACAGGAAAACTTAAACCCCGTACTGCGTGAGGTCACGAAATTTGGAGCCATCTCAGGTATCCGTGTCAACTGGGCCAAGTCTGCAGTTTTCCCACTCACCGCCTCAACAACTACGTACCCCTTAGACTACCCCCTTACATGGCAAATTGAGGAAATTAAATACCTGGGTATCAAGGTCACCAGAAGTCGAGAAGAACTACTACGAGCCAATTATGGGGTCGCACTAGATAAAGCCACCGAATTGGTCACGAAATGGTTATCGCTACCCCTATCCATGGCCGGGAGAATATCCTTAGCTAAAATGGTACTTTTACCGAAGTTCCTATACCTCTTCACCAACATACCATACCACCCTGGCACGTATTTCTTTCGTGCGCTTAAAACACAAATTATACGCCTAGTCTGGGGCGGAAAACACGCCCGACTTAGCTTGGATACATTGGTTTTGCCTTTCTCACGAGGGGGGTATGAAGTCCCTGATTTTGAACTTTATTACCACTGTGCCCAGGCCCACTTCGCTTTATACTGGCTGCATCCGCCACCCTTTATGCCTCACTTAGCAGTGGAGGAGGGATATATGGCCCCAACCCCTCTTTCGGGGTTCCTATACACCACCTGCGGGAAACGAGAACGCGATCCCACTACAGTGGCCTGCACTGTTGCAGCCTGGAGACACATCGCTATCAAGCTCGAAGTGCCCATGCTCTACTCTCCAAATATGCCTCTGATATACCATCCCTCTCTTCAAGTCACATATGAAAAACAATGTCGCACTATGCTGAGAAAATAAACTTTACTACATGGGGAGACATGTACATCGACGGCACATTTCGCTCCCGGGAACAGTTCTTCGGCACCAGCACACCCACGACTATGGACATTTTCATGTATGTCAGACTTAGGCAGAGCGTTAAGGCCACCACACCCGCATTCCCACTGGAACCACCTACACTTCCTCCACTACACGCCCTGCTACAGTCAGTGCCCCCTCGACATGTCACCTCGCTTATTTACCACCATGCGCAAACAGCACCTACCCCCCGGGCTTTGAAGGCCCGCCATGAATGGGAAGTAGATCTTGAGAACCAGATGACAGATGATCAGTGGGACTTCTGCTGTAAGCAGACGGGAGCTATAACAGCCAACAGCCGGCTGAGACTCGTACACTATAAATTCTTACACAGGCTCTATTATACCCCGGCCAAACTCCAAAAATACAAACTTAGAGAAGATGATAGGTGTGCCAGATGTAAGGGTGAGGGAGCGGACTTTCTGCATCTGGCCTGGCTGTGCCCGGCCATTCAACGATACTGGCTGCAAGTGTTTGCCGGTATGACCACAATGATAGGAACTCCTCTACACGCCTTACCAGAAATTGCTCTACTAGGCTACACGCAAAATATAGACACAGCGTATAGGAGGTTCGTGGCCCTGGGCCTCCTGATAGCCAAACGCAAGCTGGCGTGCAGGTGGGGTAGGGGCAGGGCCCCCAAATTTAAAGAATGGATACATGACCTTACCACTTGGCAGGAACACTCACTTAACTATGCGGAACTGCTCCCGCTTCCCTCCAGACCACGTGATATATGGGCCCCCCTTACCTCCTATTTCCTTTCGATAGCAGACAATTCCACCACTGCCCAGAGCACGCAAGATGGGGCTGAGGCCCAGGACCAACGGGATGGGGGCAGAGGCACTACTATTCTTACACCCACAGGCCAGTGAGACATGGACGGCGGCGGCACCTCACCCATGTCGGCAGCGACACAGATCCTCACAGGGGCGGGTTCTCCAGTCTCTGACTAATCCCACCAAGTTCGGGTATCCTTGAAGATATTTCAGTCCCTAATTGCTGTTTTTCTATAAGCACTGTATAGGTTTATTTATTTTTTCCTTATTTTTTCCTCTCTTGCAAAGGTGGGCACTGTCGTCCAGAGCATGGACGTTTGGATTTACTATGGTATGTAGGGTGGGAGGGGGGGGTTTCCTTTATAGCTCCTTGAAAGGAGATGTATCTTACATGCGGTATCAATATCTATGTCTATTGCCGAACGCATATGTTTTGTACCATCTGGTTGTATTACCGACAATAAAGCTTTAAAAAAAAACAACAAAAAAAAACCTTGGGCTCTGAGATGGGTTCTGGCCTAGTCAGAACTCCAGCTCAGGCTGTTCTAGTCTGTGATGGAGGCATGGATATTGCCTCCTTATTTGTCAGTCCCAGTAACCTGGGCAAATACAGACAACAGCCTTTAATAAATGGTAAGGAGGCCATGGCATACAGGGTCAAAGGTGCAAGTGTCACAATGGTGACAAAAGATCTTGTGGACCCTGACCAGATCATACTTGGTGAGATGTACCAAGTGACCAATGCTAGCAATGTCAGGACAGACCATTCCTTGGCAGTTGTTAATTTCACCTGGGGAGGGGTAACTGGCCCTAAGAAGGTTGTGGTAAGTTCAGACCTCCCTGTGGAATGCTTGTTGGGCAATGATTTGGAGACTTCAGCCTGGGCTGAAGTGGAACTCAGGACGCATGCAGCAATGTTGGGCATCATTGCAGATGTGTTTGCTGTGACTAGGTCACAGGTCAAACAAAGAACCACTGAACAGGCCCTGGATCCTGAACAGATGGACCAGGTGCCTTCCAAGAAGAGGAGCAGGAGGGGTAAGGCTAAGTCTTCCCCCCAGGCCCAGAGTGAGGGTCAGTCTTTTGAGGAAGATGACTCCAGTCTTTTGGAAGTAACTGTCTTAGATGATCTTGAACCTGATCAGGTTGAGTTTTTGGGGACAGGGGGACCTTCTAGGGCAGATCTGAGCCAGGAGCAGCAAAACTGCCCCTCTCTTGAACCCCTCAGACAGCAAGCTGCTGCTGAGGCTGCAGGGAATGTCAGTGGGTCCCACAGGATCTATTGGGATGAGGGACTCCTATATTCAGAGGGTAGAGACCCCAAGCCTGGTGCCACCAGGAGGTGGGTTATACCTCTGAAGTTTAGGGCTTCCTACTCACCCTAGCACATGACATTCCCCTAGCAGGACACTTAGGCCAAAGCAAGACTTGGGACAGGCTTGTCCCTCACTTTCACTGGCCTCATATGTCAGAGGACACAAAGGAGTTTTATCGCTCCTTTATCACTTGCCAAGCCAGTGGTAAGGCAGGTGGTACTACAAAGGCCCCCCTGATACCACTACCTGTGGTGGGGGTTCCCTTTGAGAGGGTTGGGATTGACATTGTTGGTCCCATGGATCCTCCAACTGCATCTGGACACAGATTCATACTAGTGGTGGTGGACCATGCCACTAGGTATCCAGAGGCAATACCCCTTAGGACCACCACAGCTCCTGCTGTGGCCAGGGCCCTCCTGGGAATCTTTTCCAGAGTGGGTTTCCCTAAGGAGGTAGTATCAGACCGAGGTGCAAACTTTATGTCTGGCTATCTTACTGCTATGTGGAAGGAGTGTGGAGTGAATTACAAATTCACCACACCCTATCACCCACAATGCAATGGGTTAGTTGAGAGATTCAACAAAACCCTCAAGGGCATGATAAAAGGTCTCCCTGACAAGCTTAGGCGTAGATGGGATATCCTTTTGCCCTGCCTTCTCCTTGCCTACAGAGAGGTTCCTCAGAAGGGGGTTGGCTACAGCCCTTTTGAACTTCTGTTTGGACATCCAGTTAGGGGTCCCTTATATTTGGTTAAGGAAGGATGGGAGTTACCTCTCAAACTACCTAAACAGGACATAGTGGACTATGTACTTGGTCTCTGCTCCAGGGTGGCTGAGTATATGAAGAAGGCATCCAAAAACCTTGAGGCTAGCCAGGAATTACAGAAAGCCTGGCATGACCAAAAGGCTGTTTTGACTGTGTATCTGCCAGGACAGAAGGTATGGGTGTTGGAGCCTGTGGCCCCAGCAGCTCTCCAAGACAAGTGGAGTGGGCCCCATACCATTCTTGAGCAGAAGGGAGAGGTTACCTACCTGGTGGACCTTGGAACTCCCAGGAGTTCCCGTAGGGTGCTCCATGCGAACAGGCTCAAGCCATATGTGGACAGGGCAGACATGGGCTTGCTCATGGCTACTGATGAGGGACAGGAGGAAGAGAGTGATCCACTCCCTGACCTCCTCTCACAGAACCCTGATGATGGTTCAGTTGATGGTGTAGCCTTGGCAGGCAGCCTCACTGAACAGCAACAGACTGATTGTAGGAAGGTCCTCAATCAGTACAGACACATGTTTTCACTGACTCCAAGTCAGACTACCTGGTGTACACATGAGGTGGACACAGGTGACAGTCTGCCTGTTAAAAATAAGATTTACAGGCAACCTGATCATGCCAGGGACTGTATCAGGACTGAAGTCCAGAAGATGTTGGAACTGGAAGTGATTGAGCCCTCAGATAGCCCTTGGGCTAGTCCAGTAGTCTTGGTACCAAAACCTCACACCCAGGGTGGTAAGAGAGAGATGAGGTTCTGTGTTGACTACAGGGGACTCAATGCAGTCACTAGGACTGATGCTTATCTAATTCCAAGGGCAGATGAACTTATTGACACCTTGGCCTCTGCAAAGTTCTTAAGTACATTTGACCTAATAGCTGGTTACTGGCAAATCAGATTAGCTGAGGATGCTAAACCAAAAACAGCATTCTCAACCCCTAGTGGGCATTACCAATTTGTGGTGATGCCTTTTGGATTGAAGAATGCACCTGCCACATTTCAGAGGCTGGTGAATAAAGTTCTCACAGGCCTGGAAGCCTATAGTGCAGCTTATCTGGATGATATTGATGTCTTTAGCTCCACCTGGGAGGATCACCTGGTCCACCTCAGAAATGTTCTGGAGGCCCTGCAAAAGGCCAGCCTCACTATCAAGGCCACCAAGGGCCAGATAGGGCAGAGTAAGGTTGTGTACCTGGGCCACCTTGTGGGTGGAGGCCAGGTTCAACCATTGCAGAGCAATATCCAAACCACCATGGATTGGGTTGCTCCAACTACCCAGACTCAGGTCAGAGCTTTCTTGGGCCTGACTGGGTACTACAGGAGGTTTGTTAAGGGTTATGGATCTATAGTGACCCCCTTAAATGATCTTATATCTAAAATAATGCCTAAGAAAGTTCAGTGGACAGTTAGCTGTCAAAAGGCATTTGATGACCTGAAGCAGGCCATGTGCACTGCTCCCATTCTGCAAAGTCCTGATTATTCCAAATAATTCATTGTTCAAACAGATGCATCTGAATTGGGGGTAGGGGCTGTGTTATCACAATTGAATGAAGAGGGTCAGGATCAGCCAGTAGCTTTCATAAGCAGAAGGCTGACCCCCAGAGAGAAACATTGGTCAGCTATTGAGAGGGAACCCCTTGCTGTGGTTTGGGCTCTGAAGAAGCTGAGGCCATACCTGTTTGGCACTCACTTCATTGTTCAGACAGACCATAAGCCCCTCTTATGGCTAAAACAGATGAAGGGTGAAAACCCCAAACTCTTGAGGTGGTCCATTTCCCTACAGGGGATGGACTATACAGTGGAACATAGACCTGGGAGTAACCATGCCAATGCAGATGGACTCTCCAGATATTTCCACTTAGAACATGAAGACTCAACTGGTCAAGGTTAGTTTAATGTCCTTGCCTTGGGGGGGAGGCGGGGGTTGTGTAGGAAAGTAGTATCTGCTTCTTATGGTTACCCCCACTTTTTGCTGATGTCTCACTGTTTTTGGACTAGTCTGACTGGGATCCTGCTATCCAGGACCCCAGTCTATCTGCTTTCTCCATTAAATTGCTATGAATGTACTTTAGGTACACTCCAGATTGGATACTGGAGTACCCTTATCAGTCCCTAGTATATGGTACACCATGTACCCAGGGCTTAGGTACCCCAGAGGCCTCCCATGGGCTGAAGCATAGATTATGCCACCCATGAGAGGCCATTCAAAATGACAAAACAGGTCTGCTACAGCAGCCTGTGTAAGCTGGTGCTTGCACCACTTACTTAGATATAGGTTCACTATATCTATCTAAATCACTACACTTAAAAACCTATCAGTCACCCCTATGGCAGGCCTTATCAATCCTGAAGGCAGGGTGCTGGGTTTTACGTGAGAGGGTGCCCCTGCATGAGCAGAGCCCCTCTGCAGCCTTCGGAGACCATTCTCCATGGTTGTCTGTGATGCAGCCAGACATATAGGTTAAGTTGCATTATAACCTCGCGGTAAATGCTAACTTTAAAACGCCTGCTTAGAAACATGTCGTGTTTGGTGTCAACCACCTTGGAATCATACCTCCGCACCAGTAACTGGTGTGGGAGGTATGATTCCACCCTTCTGAAACCACTACTGTGGGTCACCGGTCTACCCGGTACCAGCTTTCTCGTCCCGGGCAGCACAAAATGGACGCTGCCAGCCACAGACACGATTCTGCTCTCCTGCTGCTGAGCCAAGCTCGAGCAGAGGAAGGCATGACAATAGCGATCCTGTCACAGGGAGGTGTGACCACCTCCCAGACAGGGTTTAGTGTATTGGGGCTGGGTGGGTGCACTCTGAGAGCGCCAGAAAGTCTGCACTGGGGGCACATTTGGTGTCCCTGTGCATAGTCCAGCTCAAACCAGTTCTGGGAGCCATTGGCTCCTGTTCTGGCGCGAAACTGGATAAAGGACATGGGTGTAGCCACCCCTCTGTCCTGCCCCTCCCTTAGGAGGGTCCCCTGAATCTGTCCAACCCTTTCCCGTTGGTATGAAATGGGTTATCTGGCTACAGGACTTTAGATTTTCCGTGGACAAGATTCTGCAAGAAGGTACCACTATACTTCGACCGTCTGGACACGCTGGACTTCGCTGGACCTCCCTTGGGCTTGACTTCGTCTTCCCTTGCCGTCCCCAGTCTCGCCACTGTCCGTGATCCATACAGGCTCCGTGCAGGACCCTGTGGACCTCCAAGACAACAGAAGAATCTCCCTTGGAGCGAAGGAGTCACTCCCTGCAAACGCAGGCACCGTAATGCATCTGACCGGTTTGCTGATCCTGAGCTCCTGCGGACTCCGAAGGCTCCAGCAACACAGGAGGTGGGTTTCTGAAGGTCTCCGAGGTTGAGCTGCCCTCTTGCCAAGTTTGAGGCGAATATCCCTTGTGGGGACCGTATACTTGTACCCCTGTGCACCGCGTTTGTTTGCAGCTGCGTATGCTTGTTGCGATGCAACAATTCCATGCATTGGGCCATTTGTAGCCCTAATTCCAGTGCATCTTTTCTGAGAAGGACTCTGGCATCCTCACACTCTGTGCCCTGCTAGCTGGTATCCTGCAAAACTGCCTGAGGTCCCCTCGCGACTCCTGTGCCTTCGGCCTGTGTGTCCACTTGAGGGTCAACTTTGTTTTAATTGGGCTCCCCTGGTTGCTCTAGGCCTGCCCTGACTCCCCTTGCTGTGGTGAGTCTCCTGGTCCTTGCTGGGCCAGATCGACACCGAATTTGACTATCTGCGTTGTTGCCGCTGCCAAGGCTTGTTGGTGCTCCCGCCGGACACCGACCACTCAGCACTCGACATCCATCGTGGAACAGCTCGCCTCTGGCTCCTGGTTGTCCTAGACTTCTCCGGGTCCTCGCAGCTGAAGAGTCAAGATCACCATCATCACACCTGAAGCACCCGACATCTGTGGGCATTTGTCTACCGAGCCCCTGGTCACTCCAAAGTGACCCAGACTCTGTCCCCTCTGCTTTCAGGTTCTTCTCATCTAGAATCCACATTTGGATTCCACCGGACACTTTTCTTACTTCTAGCAGCAGTATTTCTTTGTCGACATCCATAGAGAACGACAAGAGTTTCCGACGCCACTTCGTGCCTATGCACCCGGCTCCTCTGGGATAGGTAACTCTGGTACAAAGGTATCCACGGGTGGGGTGGCTCTCCAAACTCTTAAGTTTCAAGGGTTGTCTTCGTAATCTGCTGGGAAGGGTCCTTAATCTCTAATTTTCCAACCGCGACTTTCCCATTGAATTGTACGGAGCATGCGGTTGTGCTCTCACTCTGCACCCGTCCTCCGTGGAGTCCCTACTCACTCACTTTGGGTGGTTCCTTGGGGTCCCAGCGATTCTACACCTTCGAGACTAGGTCTAGTCCCGAGTCATGGTTCTTATACCACTTATTTAGTATATGGTTTGGTCTCCCCCGGGAGACCACTGTGTATTGTGCTACTTACGTTTGATTCTTTGCAACTGTATTATTTGATTTGTGTTCTATCCTCGTGTAGAGGATACTAGAGAGTGTTATATATAATAAATACATATTTTTATAACTACTGTGTGGTTTCCCTTTCATTTAACCAATACTATAAGGTTGCATTCTGGTAAAACAAGGTGCTTAACATTCCTTCAAGACTTAGCCTGAAAGCTGCTCTCCATAGCTACCACTAGGATAGCTTTCAATAAAGGTTATTTTTGACCTAATCACCATAAGGGTTGTTTGGACTGGTACAAGGTGCCCACTTTAACTAGTGGACAGCATATACCAGGCCAACTTCTCACAGTTTCTTTGAATCAAAATCCAGGATGTACCTGGATTCCAGTCTTCTGCAATCACCTGGACACCTCCTCCTCCAGTATTACTTTGCACAATATGGCCACCGATGCATAACCGTGATGCATCCTCATGATGGCCACGATCATGTGTCATGACTCATGTGCATGTGTGCATCATCATGCACATATTGTAATGCATTGCAGCCATTTTTTTCCCATCAACCAGTCAATCAATCACCATTTGATAATAATAATAATAATTCCTATTTGTAAAGCATGAACATATCACCCATTAAGGGTTTCAAGGCACTGGGGGCCGCCAGGGAGATTAAGTGAGCTATTGCCCAGAGTCACATGATGCTGAGCTGAGCTGCCGCCGTGGCCGGGGATCGAACTGCGAGCCCCGCACCCCGGAGTCAGCCGCTCTGGTTGCTACGCCACACCTCTCCCACAAAGTGCGCAGCTGCTTCAAGCAGTAGCGTCCCGGCACTCAAAGCAGACAACAGAAAGCTAGCCATGTTATGTTAAGAAACTAGGCAGAATCAAACAGCCAGGCTTTGAGTTTTCTTTTGAAAGTGGCCGGTGGCACAGATCAGTTTACATTAGATGGCAAGCTGTTCCAAAGTTTAGCTGTAAGAACTGTAAAAGAGCTGCCTCCATAGTGTGTCTTCAAATATTTTGGAATCTGCAGGAAGCTGCGGTTGTTAGACCTAAGAACTCCCTTTTGAGTATACAGGGTCAATCTATTTCTCAGTGGAAAGCTCTGAAGACCAGCGTCAGAGCATTAAATTTAATGCGCTGTGCCACCAGAAGCCAATGCAGATATCTCAGATGGGGAGACATATGTTGGCGGTGATGGACTCTCCTAATAAGTTTGGCTGCTGCATTCTGGATGATCTGTAGTCTTCATATCAAGTTCGTAGGTAGGCCAAGGTAGAGACTGAGTAGTCCAAACCAGAAGTTACCAACGAGGGGACTACCATATTGCAGGTCTCCTCTGGGACCAAATGAAGTAACTACCTTAAGTTTTTCATTTCCAGGAAGCAGACCAACACATTTTTTTTTTATTTGAGTGGAGAAGGAGAATGTAGAGTCAAATATAATGCGGAGGTTTCCAGCAGAAGGAGTCCGTGGATAAAGTTCAAAAGGCCACCAAAGGGTGGACGGCGCCAGTCCTTTTTGACTGAAAACCAAAACTTTTATCGGAATTTTGTTTCAGTTTGCCTCCATCCGGACCGTGACTCCTTTGAGGCACTCTTTGAAGCTATAAAAGGCTGCCTCTGAGTTATCTTGAAGGAAAAAAGCAATTGAGTGTAATCAGCATACAACACTTCCTTCACAACCCAGGTTTCAATCAAATCTACCAAGGGGGAAAGATAGAGGTTGAACAAGAGCGAGGTCTGGGCTCATCCCTGCGGTACTTCACACAGCAGTGGTTTGGGTGATGAAGAAAAAGAGAGTAGTTAGGATCACATGTTGGGATCTGCCCTCCAGGAAGGATTTGACCCGCGAAAAAACCTTGCCCTGAATGCCTAGGTGACTGAGTCTAACCAGATTGAATGGGACCCTGTGTCGAATGTCACTGACTGGTCCAAAACCACCACAATGATAAGTGTGCTATTATCAAGATTCTCCCTAACAAACTCCGCCACCTCCAGGAGGGCCGTCGCCGTCTGCACGGAAGCCTGACTGAGAGTCGTGAAGGTTGGAATTAGCTGACACAAAGGTCGACAGTTGTTGGTTGACCAGTTTGTCCAGAATTTTTGCGGTGGCCTTGAGAAGAGAGATGGGCCTATAATTGCTCAAGACACCAGGGTCTGCATTTGGCTTTTCAAGGTGCGGCAGAGGAGGCGCCTGTTGCCAACGCATAGGAAAAACATACAACATCAGTGAAACATTCCAGATCTTATTAAAATAAAGGTTAAAGTGCTGGGCCATCAACCTAAAAATGTGTGGAGGGCAGGCATCATCAGGGGAGCCTGACTTACACCTTTTTAGCTCAATTAGAGAGAACACATTTGGAGAAAGACGGCTTAGGGCAGAGGGGTGCGCTTGGGGGAGCATTCCCCACATAAACCAGAAAGGAAACTATATCACCTTTACATGCCTCCGGAAAGGTGGAATAAAGATTCTGAATCTTCACGTCAAAGAAATTCAAGAGTTTTTCACAAAGTCGGCTGAAGGAATGATGGCAGTTTAAGCCGCTTGGGGAAAGATATACAATTTCACAATTTTAGACACTTCCCTAGAAGAGTTAGGCGCTGTCTCAATATGATGCGCAAAGTACACTTTCATCACATTGCACATTTTCTTGCGAAAGCTACCTGGAGCAGCTTTATTGAGGATTGTCGCATTGGTGTCATATCATTTCCCCCATTTATCCTCCAATTTCTTGCAAAGGCTTTTCTCAGCCCTTAGGACAGGGGAAAACCAAGGAGATGAAGGCCTAGATCTTTTTGCCACATCTTTTTCAAGAGGGCGAGAAGGTCTAGAGAGTTGTGATCCATTTGCCAAACAGAGAGATGTGAGTCAACTGTCCCTTGAAGAATCAGCGAGGAAGAACTCAAGGACTGAGCAAAAGATTCTTCCAAAAGATTCTGCCATTTCCTTTTCATCTCTGATAGGGTGGGGGATCCTAATAGGCAGGTAGGACCCCTAAAACGTTAATGGGATACTAAAGTGATCAAACCAGATCAAATACTCCGGGGCTGACATGCTAAAATGGTAAGTGGTCATGTCTGAATGCAAAATATATTAAAAGTAAAAAAGAGCGCGAGCAGCCCAGGAGAACAGTGCAGCTGTTGTGCAATCATAAAAATATGGGACAGTGATTGGCAAAGTAAGAATAAAGCACATGGGAACCCATTAGCATTTTTCAGCTGTAGGGTTCTCTTTAAAAAAAGTTAAAAAGAACGGAAGTCAGGGAGAAAGAGCAAGTAAACGTGCACTCCCATGGATTGCTGATATATAAGAAAAAAATAATTCCCTCTCAGCTGCGGCCTGTGCAGGTAAGAGCTGTGGGCGGTGGGGCCGGGTGGGTGTGGATTTCGACGGACAATGACGAGAGAAAATTAATTCTTTTTTTAATTTTCCCTCGTCATCATCCGTTGACATCTCCCCCACACCCGGCCCACCGCTCCACCGCTCTTACCTGCACGGTCCACGGCTGATCCCTCTAGGAAGCAGAAGAAGGATGCACCTCATCCAATCAGAACAATGTGAGGCCGAAATGCTCCTTGGGGACAAAACACATGAATAGGGAGGAAACACTAAATCAGGAGCAGACACCAGAGTTGGTAAACAATGCCAAATAATCATGAGAAAGGGGCTAATCCAAAGACCACTCTAAGTATATGTTATGTATTGAAAACAATGTGCCCGCCAAAAGACGGCTAAGCTGTCTCAAGCAGAGACTTAAAAAACCAGACCAACCATGCATATAACCTGCTCGTCAGAACTAGGTCTTACACCACTATCACCTCTACAGTCTTCTGAATCATAACAATCCTTACATTAATTTGTAACTATCATGCCTTTAGGTCTGATAGCCCCTGGCATCAGGGCTGGACTGGGAACTGAAAGTAGCCCTGGCAATTTTGTCAGACCAGCACCCTCCCCGTGGGCAGGGGGGGGGAGGGTGCACTTCTGCTTTTGTTACTGGGGGCCGATATTG
This sequence comes from Calotriton arnoldi, assembly GCA_963921515.1. Classification (NCBI taxonomy): domain Eukaryota; kingdom Metazoa; phylum Chordata; class Amphibia; order Caudata; family Salamandridae; genus Calotriton; species Calotriton arnoldi. The sequence continues at coordinate 1,292,211 of CAWUFW010003292.1, read as the reverse complement.
CAGCACTGCTGCAAAACCGGCCCCCAGTAACAAAACCGTCCCTCACCCTTCCAGCCTCCCAGGGAAATGCCGATGCCCGCTACGGCCAGTCCGGCCCTGCCTGGCACATGCATACAAAAGTCTATATTGACTCTTCGCTAAACTGCATACTCCACACATGTGGTGCTTTGTGCCTGATTTCCCCCTCTGTGATAAGGCATCTAACAACTCTAATTGCTGTAAATGATATAGCAGAAAAACTCTTTTGAGATAAATTGTTCCAAAAAATGCTATTGCGCCTGCAAGTCCGAGTACCTGCTGTGTAGTGTACAGCAGCTTTTCAGGCTTCTAAGCGCAGTCAACTTAGACTGTAAGTGGGAATGTCTTAAGATGACGTTTATTTATACTTTTGTGACAGTCTTAGATGCAGTTACACTTTTCCATCCTTTCCTTAGTTCGTATTTTAACGTTATATATATTATTAACATTCTCACCAAATAATGGGGCAGAATTATCAACATGTTGCACTTCTATGAAGCAAAGTAAAGTGAGGCAAAGCAGCACAAAGTCATGATAGGGTATTTGCTTTCTATAGCTGGAAAAGTGTATACAGAGCTTGTGTTCTTTGCGTTAAGTGGGTGTTCCTTGAGTGAAAGTTGAGCATTCCAGCACAGTCTCAATGGTTCTTGATGCAGTGCCTGACCTACTTTGTTAGACTAGATTTTGCATCAAAACATAACACCTCCTTGACGCAGGCCCAACGTTGTAAAAATCTTTTTATTTCTTCTTACTTTTCACACATTGGATGTGTGTGGTACTGTAGAACACACATCCAATGTGTGAAATGTTTAAAAAGAAATTGCCTAGGCATAGGCTTTTGTATGGGAACAGTACACTTCTAGTATAAAACGTACACTAGACATCACACACACCTTTGCACTATCGTGCAAATGTGTATGCATGGCATTAGGCAACTTGATTGTGTGCCAGCGCTGAGGAAGAGAGTAGGATGAGGACATATTAGCAAATATGATTGTGTGCTGTTTTCTCCTCCTTGGTTGCTGCGCTGTATGTGGACTCCCTGGCTTACTCAAAATGGTGACACAGAGCACAAATGGCCACATAAATACCCCAGCCCAAAAGGCATAGCCCAAAAGAGCCCAATTGGACCCAGGCCGCACCATTGGCCCAAAACCCCCAGGAGTGCAAGCCTCCCGAGCGGTCGACTGCCACCCCAAAGCTCCATTAAAGCCAAAGAAAATAAAAAGTTCAATTTTGTCAGCTAAAATGTCTTACTAGTCTACCCAAATCTAATCTTATTAGAGTTTGGGGAGTTAATTTCCTTATGCTAAACAGCTCACATTCAAGTTTTTGCTTTCTGAACCACTGTACACAATAGTTGAATAAATCGTGTAGTGAGCTTAAAAGAGAATACTTTCTATAGCTGCTCAGCTAATAACCTTCCAAAACATCTACCAAATATCTTTAACCGTTTACTGGCCATCTGAACTGTACTTGCTGGTATTGATAACTTAGGTCCCCGTTGCAATGGTTTGTTGATCACTATTTCCATATAGTTGTAGCTTTTCATGTTTTCCATTGGAGGCTCACTTAACAGCCAATTATTTCTGGAACTACCACGATCAGGCCTTAAGGTCTTGTCTTATTAATGTTAAAAGTCAGAAATTGTTAGTTGTTAAATCGTCAGTGTACAGTAACAGTGACAACTGTACAGAAGCTAGTTTTGATGGAAAACCTCACATATATATGGAGGGGCATTGGCTATATGCACATTAGAGAGAGTTGAGACAAACACACATCCTTGATGGAATCCATTTTCAGATTTAAGATTTCCAGTGGTTGCCCCATGTCCCCCAAGCTGCACCTTGACCCACATTTTTGTGTGAAAGGGTTCAATGCGACAGAGCAGTCCAGAATCAGTCCCCAACTGTGCCAGCTCTTGCCACAAAAGGTTTCCATTGAACTGGACAAAAGTTGTTATAAAGCAGCCTACCACACAGAGCCATATCTTTTTCCTTGCATGCCAAGCAGACCGATGCCACAGAATTATAGGTCGCACAACTGACAACTTATTAAACAACAACTAAGTGTACAATTTTCCCTTCCAATCTAGTAGCGCATTCACCCTAAAATTGGTAGGGCAGGACATGGAAACTTGTTTTGTATAGGCACGCACAGATAAATGCCCTACAAGGAATCTGGAATGGTGAAAAACATAATAACAGCTGCAGCACCACTTGCCTTTACTTGCTGTATTACTCTTAATTGGTTTTAAGTGCCCATACCTAGGCTCTATTAATGAGAGGCTCATAAAAACCATCATTATGTCCCTGCCCAGAATTACCATCACTGGAGGTCCCGGTAGCCCTATGGCCAGGGACATAACAGGGATTATAACATTCTGGGGAATAACATGCAGAATTCTGTGTTGATGTTGCTGATTGCCACACGTTTTGTACCCGAGTTTTACACAGAACAGTCGAAATCTCTGTGTGAGACGCATATAATTTGCAATTCTTGAATAATTTGTTACTGGGCCCGTGAGAATTTTCAGAATTTATGGGCCAATCGTAATGGGAGCCCTAGAGTTCTATTTTGTTAACTTCCCATCTAGAAATTAAACATATTTATAATCCAAAGGCATTTGGTGATACAGAAAGCCAGTGTGCGTCACCTTGACCAATAGCTGCGTGTGCTTGGATTCATAATCATTGTGTGAAATGTTTTGCAGTTCATCTGAGTCGTGGCAGCTCATGATGCCCCTAATAAACAAATAAACTGGATTAGCGAATGTGCCTCCAGCTGTGTTCCCATTGACTCATACAGCCCCTGGAGCACCTTTACATGTCAGCCTCTATGTAATGGCCTTTGTTACAGACTTTAGCTTCTGTGGTACCATCAGTTCTGATTCCACACTCAATACCTGCATAGGTGGCACTTGTACACGTCAGTCTCCATGTAATGGCCTTTAGGTACCCGAATTTCACCCTCGAGGTGAGATCTTTGACTTGAAAACAAACGTTGACTTAGAGACATCGTGCACCGCCACGGACGTTGTTTTTTAATTCAAGCACAAACTTGCCAGAACGGCTTGAACTGACTTTTCTTGCATCACTATAGAATGAGGCTTCTCTGGTAACTCCATTGGGTTGAATTAAGGGTCTGCAGCAAATAAGAGTCCCAAGCATTCATCGGGGCTTGTTCAAAATTGGAAAATTGACTTGTTACGCCATGGAAGTGAACCAAAACCAGCAACGAGAAGGAAACAAATATTAAACTGATTGCAATTGACAGGCAGGGAGGGGTCCAAGTTTATTGATCTGGAGCTTGCACTAGCGTGCTGAGAATTTACGATGACCTGGAAGGCGACGAACGTCGGTCCACCCAGCCCTGGAAACTCGTACTCCAGGAATGGGCAATGATCAACGATGAGGTCACCAGGGGGGTGCGATTTAGGGCGGGGGAAGTCCTGCGGATCACTGGATGGGACATCATACTGATGGTTCTGGAGCCAGGCTCCGACTTTAGGCCACCATAGACGGTGGTACAGACCACACCGCTTGCCTGACACAGTAGGGGTCACGCCGCGGGACCCAACATCATCACTACCACATGCCGCCGCACCATCTACTTTATCTCCCCCCACACGGATAGGGTAACCCTACGGTGACTCTGACTGGGAAGCACGCAGACCTCCCGAAAGCTGGCCGTGAAACTGCCCTCACCCACCCACCCCCGTGGACATTTGTTGTGGATATAAGAAAGTAAGCTTGTCTCGCTCTTGAGAACTGCTGTTGTGTCCCTCATGCTCTGTTTATGCGCCGTCTGCAAAGATATGCATGTGTTTTCGGTGCTGTGTTTTTAATTGCATTTCACACGTAGTACTTTCAATAAGGAGCAATTGAAAAAACTGTTTGCAATTGGCAACAATTAATTACATCTAATTTATTAACACGAAACATTTAGGATGTATGCATATTATCGATTCAAACAGTGACTCATCAAATCATTGACTACAAGTAAACCTATGAAAATCGCTAATATGACAAGGTAAACATAATTTGAAGTGATCTTACTGTGTTGAGTAGTATATGGTTCACCATTGAACACAGTTTCTCTTCTTGTTGCAGAGGAATCTCATTTTAAACTCCAGGAAGGCTGCTGAAGGCATGACACCGAGCCACAAGTCAGGCCTGAGGATGGACGACACATTTGAAAATATCAATGAGCTTGGGACCTTGGAGCTGATGAGCAAAGACCTTGAAATGACTCCGTATGGACCACTCAAAAAGTCTATCTCAACTGACTCCCTTAGCTCCATCTCTTCCATTGGCAATAATTTTGGGCAGGATTTTACAGTGGGGCAAATAGAAGTCAACATGGAGTACAACATGAACTCAAATTCTCTGCACGTGACTTTGGTACAAGGCAAGGATTTGATGGAGAAAGAGGATGTCAATTATGAATCCTGTTTTGTGCGCATAAGTTTACTTCCGGACGAGCAGATTGTTGGCATTTCCAGGGTAAGTATGTGATTCCATTGTTTCGTATGTTATGTCTAACATAGCCCCATGCTTCATCGCAATGTTACCATGCATTCTGTAGAAGAAAGACACATGATTAAATCACAAAACGTAGACAGTTTTGGGGAATTGGAGTTACTTATGTGTTTTGGAGCAGTGTGAGGTTAAGGAGAAGGACAACTAAAGATTATAGACTCCGGTTCAGGAAAGGACAGTCCAAGTCTTTAAATGGCACAGGACCATGACATACGCAGTTTTTATCCTAAGTGCAATCTTGAGTGTATGGACTGATGCAGTGGTTAGTTTTTGACCAATCTAAAAACATTTAGTGACTATGAAACAGCTTTTGTATTTCATGCGATGAGGCTACAAAAAGCTAACATATATATATGACAGCTAAAAATGTATTTTCAAAGTTGACCAAAAGCTGATTTTGTGTTTGCCTTTACAGTTTACCTAGAATGTTTTGCCACCAGGTAGGCATTAGAAGCAGCAAGGCATTTTTACTATTTCCACTCACAGATACAATTTGGACAGTTCTACAAAACCCGCATGCGTGCAAGAGCCATTCACTCTGTGCATCCTTAGAAGCAGACTGGTGAATGCACAGATATATATTTTGCAGTTTCTGGGCATTGCTGAATGATAAAGGTAGTGTTCACCATTTACAAAGAGGTGTACACCAATCAGAATGTAAACTGAGCATCTGACCTTAGAGGTTTTAAAACAGCAGCAGCAGAGGGCTTGGCATCTAAGGGGATGGCTGGGGATGAAGCTGGTAATAGTGTGAGCTGGATCGGATTGGATAATGATGTGGGCAAGTTGGAGCATCAGTGCCAGAGATTTATAGAGAGATCTGCCAGTCAGTGACTGACGTGGCAGGTGGCCATGGAGTGCGGGAAGTTGCTCTAGCTTCGCAGTGTAAAGTAAAAACCCTTAAGTTGATGGGTGGACAAGAGAAGTCATCCGAGGAGAAGGATCCTGCAGTTATCACGTTTTCCATGTCCTAGACGATTAATACAGTTTGTGGCTGTGTGGAAGTCATAGAAGATGGGATAGGGCGGACCATACATATTTAGTAGTCAGTGTTGGGCAGAGGTAGATTTTGAGATGGTAAAGGTTGAGTGCCTCAAATCATGTCCTACTGGGCCCCATGGTCGCGGGCAAAGATGTGGGAGTTGAGTGACAGAGGAATATCTGATGAGAGAAAGTCAATGAACTCAGTCTTTGTGGATTGAGCATGAGACACTGCTTGTTCATTCAGTTGCACAAGGCACTTAGGCAGTTTGTAGTTTGGTCTTAAAAGGGTGAGAAGGAGACAATAATGTGTTTGTTCACAAAGAGATGGAGTACAAAACCAAAAGATGATGTGAGGCTCGTTTCTGGGCTGGATTAAAATGTGAAGAAGCATTGGCCTATAACAGAGCCCTGGTGGGAAGGGTCCCTCAGACAGACTGGGTAGTTGTTAAGAGTCATTTTAGGTGTCTGGTTGCTGCATAGGAGAAGATCCAGTAGAGTGCTGATCTAGAGATACCCAGAGCTGTCACTGTGTTGAGGAATTTGCCATGAACAAAGGAATTGGTAATGAGAGGAGTTTATAGTCGTTGTTTAAAGACTTGAAGGAGAATGCATATATTAATGTAAATGAACTGTTTACATATCCTTCATACGCTCATACGATCTCCATTCTGAAGTACTCTACACTGCCAAGGAATCAGACAAAGAGAAATGAAGGCGTGGCATATATCCAAGCATAGGCATTAGCAGACTGACTGAAAAAATAGGTCTGGTGAAAAGTTTGTGCACACATTTTCTTATTTCGAACACAACTAGGAGATAGAAGGAATGCTTAAATTAATCTCAGCCACTGGTGATTGCATGGGGCCGCATTCCAGACCATTGTTTTTCACCCACTATGCTACTCCAAACAGAGATCTGCCACATGTAAATCAGTGTTGGCTTGCTCCTATAGGGAACTGCCAGGCCAAGTCCCCTCTAGATGAGAACACAACAAACCCAGAACAGTTTTGATCTAGTTAGGTCTGGTCAGTGAGGTGTAGCGTGAGTCCTGTGACACAGTGAGCATAGGGCCCACATCTGGGCATACCGTCAAACTTGAAAAAACAACAAAGTGAACAAACGAGTGCTTGAATTAATTAAATCCACTGGCGATTGCTTGAGGCCATATTCTTGACCATCGTTTTTCACCCACTATGCCTCGCCAGATAGAGACTTGTCAAATGCAAATGAGTCTTGGTCGTGCTCCAATAGGAACAGTTCACCAGGAACTGGTAGGCCAGGTCTTAACTAGATACGAACACAAGCAAACCCATATCGGGTTCGACCTGGGTAGGTCACTTCAGTGAGATAGAGTTGAGTCCTGTAGCTCAGTGAGCACGGGGCCGATGTCTGGGCATACCCGTCACACTCAGTGCATCTACTGCACATACAACAAGGTTATGGAAGGAATTTCTGAATTGATCTCAGCTCGCCACTGGCACTTTCCAGACCATCATTTTTAACCCACCAAAATAGGCTAGATGGTGACCTGCATATGCAAATCAGTCTTGGTCCTGCTTCAAAAGAAAACTCGGGCCACTTTCGAAGCTACTTAGGTCTTATCAGTGGGGTAAAGCATGAGTCCTGTGGAACAGTGATCATTAGCATAAACGTTTAACCAGAAGAGCGAATCCCAGGTGATATATTGCTTTGCATGTCACCCTTTCTGTTCAACTTTCCCTTGCATCTGGTACTTACCTCCCTCAGTGGATGTAGAAATATGTGGCTATCAATCTTCATCCTGATGCAGGATGAAGTCCCACAGTAGCAGATGTGATCCAGAGTAGGATGGTAGAGAGCCGCAAACCCAACCCAGAGAAAAGAAGCTTGTGAACTCAAGCAGAAAGTGAACAGTGCCTATCCAGAGAAGGGCAGGATGCACAGATAACAGACGGTCGAAACCCAAAACCAGGATCATCATCACGAGACTTTGAACTCACACTGAATGAATGTAAAAATCCAATCCTGGGATGAGAGGATTGAGAAGCCCAGAAGAAAAACAGCAGAGTACAATCCTTTAAGGAAAAAAGGATAGAACCATAGTGAAACCAGAGTATGCCCAGAAGCTAGGGAAAATTCATTGGAACCAGAATTTAATATGATCTTATCCCCACCTTTGGAAGGAAATTAAAGAAATGGGTGGGAACTACAGTGGAAACAAAGCAGGGGGATCCCAGGATCAAAAGGACAGCAAACTAAAATGAGAGCAGCAAAATCCATTCCTAAGAAAGATAAGCAGGAATCCCAGCTTGAACAGAGCTGGTCCAGTCTTGGAGTGATTACAGCAGCAATTCCAACCAAAAGAAGGGGCATCTCAAAAATATTTTTACTGAAACATTAACATGTTGAACATAACGTTCTGTACACAGAACACTATGCTGAATATGGTGTCTGGTTGGAATAGATTACAGAAACAAGAATGTAATGGAAACACATATTTGAGGCACTATACATTTGAATTTTAACATACAATTTGAGGCAGATAGCTATAAAGTAATTTTCTCAGGTTTGGGTCTAAATTGCTGTTGGTCAAGTGCTGAAAGGTTGATAAATATAGCTACGTTAGTTACCAAGAAACTGTCTTTTCAAAAATGTGATGGTGCAGATTTGAGTGGATGTCTGAATCAGTGCTTAATTTGTAAAAGAATAACTGTCTGGACTCCAAGTTTTGCTCAGAAGCCTATGACCGGTGCTACGAATATTGGGGGTGCTGAATACCAAAACAGCGCAGTCTTGATTCAACCTCATGCCTCTTTCATCCACCACCAGACACTCCCTGCCCCTTTACTTCACTTTTGCAGGTTAATTTTCATCTCTGCGTTCTCGCTTTGTCAGTTTTTAGGTCGAGCCTAGCGGCAGCACGCATGTGCTACTCGCTCTGCGAGGCTGCTGTAGTAGAGTATGGGAGAGAAGCCCTGCCCACTCCCCCGCCCATATTTTTCATTGGCTTGTGTCATTGTCTTTCGTAAATGCTGCTCTCTGATTCGTTAATAGGCTTGTTAGTCCCTCCTTAGTACTGCCTAGTCTTCATTTGTAACCTCCCATGGCTACTGTCCCCTTTACTTTGTTGTTACACAGGACCTGTTATTTAGTCTGCAAGCACTATTTACTTTATTGAGTTTCTCTTACTGCATGCCGGACATGCGCTGCTTCAGCTGAAACCGCTTGTGTCTTTTTAAGCAGCACAGCTGCCCCCGTAACATGGCCGCCTGCTTTCAATCCCTTTAACCGGCATTATCTCGTGTCTGTTTCAACCCCCCAAGTAAAATGGATTTAGAAATGATTAGCGAATTAAGTCATGTGAATTCCAGGTAACACATAATCCTGTGCTAATGGGCTGAAGCTAACAACAGCACATCTGTGTTACATGTCATCTGTACTAAAGCCACCTGACGGGTTGTTTTCAAAAGTCTGTTTTATTAACAACAACACCATCACCACCAATACCACCACCACCAATACCACCACCTCCAATACCACCACCTCCAATACCACCACCAATACAACCACCACAAATACCACCACCACCACCAATACCACCAATACAACCACCACAAATACCACCACCACCACCAATACCACCAATGCCACCACCACCACCAATACCAATACCACCACCACCAATACAACCACCATCACCACCAATACCACTGCCAATACCACCGCCAATACCACCGCCAATACCACCACCACCACCAATACCACCACCAATACCAATACCACCACCAACCAATAACACCACCACCAATACCACCACCACCAGTACCACCACCACCACCACCAATACCACCACCACCAATACCACCAATACCAATAGCACCACCAATACCAATACCACCACTAATACCACCAATACCACCACCACTACCAATATCACCACCACCAGTACCATCACCACCACGAATACCACCACCACCACCAATACCACCACCATCACCAATACCACCAATACCACCACCAATACCACCACCAATACCAATGCCACTGCCAATACCAATACAACCACCACCAATACCAATACCACCAATACCAATACCACCACCAATACCACCAATACCACCACCTATAATACCACCACCACCAATATCAGCACCACCAATACCACCACCACCAATACCAGCACCACCACCAATACCACCACCACCAATACCACCACCACCAATGCCACCACCACCACCACCAATACCAATACCACCGCCAATACCAATACCACCACCACCACCAACACCACCACCACCAATACCAATACCACCACCACCAATACCACCACCACCACCAATACCACCAATACCAATACCACCAGCACCACCACCACCACCAATATTAATACCACCACCACCAATACCACCACCACCAATACCACCACCACCACCAATACCACCACTAATACCACCAATACCACCACCAATATCACCACCACCAGTACCATCACCACCACGAATACCACCACGAATACCACCACCACCAATTCCACCAATAACACCAATATCACCAATACCACCACCACCAATACCAATGCCACCACCAATACCAATACCACCAATACCACAACCACCAAAATCAATACCACCACCAATACCAATACCACCACCACCAATACCACCAATAACACCACCACCAATACCAGCACCATCAATACCAGCACCACAAATACCACCACCAATACCACCACCACCAATACCAGCACCACCACCAATACCACCACCAACAATACCACAACCACCACCAATACCACCAATAACACCAATACCACCAATACCACCACCACCACCAATACCACCAAATACCACCACCAATACCAATGCCACCACCAATACCAATACAACCGCCACCAATACCATCACAAATACCACCAATACCATCACCACCACAAGTACCACTAATACCACCACCAATACTACCACCACCAAGACCACCAATGCACCACCACCAATACCAATACCATCACCACCAATACCAATACCACCACCAACAATACCAATACCACCACCACCAATACCACCACCACCAATACCACCACCAATACCACCACTACCAATACCACCACCACCAATACCAACACCACCAATACCAACACCACCAATACCACCACCAATACCACCACCACCAATGCCACCAATACTACCACCACCAATACCACCACCACCAATACCACCACCACCAATACCACCACCACCAATACCACCTCTACCAATACCACCACCACCACCAATACCTCCACCACCAGTACAACCACCACCACCAATACCACCAAAAACAATACCACCACCACCAATACCACAACCACCAATACCACTACCACCAATACCACCACCACCACCACCAATACCAATACCACCACCACCAATACCACCAATATCACCACCAATACCACCAATACCACCACCAATACCAACACCATTATCAATACCACCACCACCAATACCACCTCTACCAATACCACCACCACCAATACCACCAATGCCAATACCACCACCACCACCAATACCACCAAAATCAATACCACCACCACCAAAACCACCACCAATACCACCACCACCACCAATACACCACCACCAATACCACCAATACCAATACCACCACCAATACTAATATCACCACCACCAATACCAATACCACCAATACCACCACCACCAATACCGCAACCACCAATACCACTAATACCGACACCACTACAACCACCACCAACAACACCACCACCAATACCACTATCGCCAATATCAGTACCACCACCACCAATACCAATACCACCACCAATACCACCACCACCAATACCACCAATGCACCACCACCAATACCACCACCACCAATACCACCACCACCACCAATACCACCACCATCACCACCAATACCACCACCAATACCACCAATACCACCACCACCACCACCACCAAAGCTAATACCACCACCACCAATACCACCACCACCACCACCACCAATACCACCAACACCACCAATACCACCACCAATACCTCCACCAATACCACCTCTACCAATACCACCACCACCACCAATACCACCACCACCACCACAAATACCACCACCACCAATACCACCAATATCACCACCAATACCACCACCAATACCAACACCATTATCAATACCACCACCACCAATACCACCTCTACCAATACCACCACCACCAATACCACCAATGCCAATACCACCACCACCACCAATACCACCAAAATCAATACCACCACCACCAAAACCACCACCAATACCAATACCACCACCACCACCAATACACCACCACCAATACCACCAATACCAATACCACCACCAATACCACCACCATCACCACCAATACCACCACCAATACCACCACCACCACCAAAGCTAATACCACCACCACCAATACCACCAATACCACCACCAATACCTCCACCAATACCACCTCTACCAATACCACCACCACCACCAATACCACCACCACCACCACCACCAATACCAATACCACCACCACCAATACCACCAATATCACCACCAATACCACCACCAATACCAACACCATTATCAATACCACCACCACCAATACCACCTCTACCAATACCACCACCACCAATACCACCAATGCCAATACCACCACCACCACCAATACCACCAAAATCAATACCACCACCAAAACCACCCCCAATACCAATACCACCACCAATATCACCACCACCAATACCAATACCACCACCACCAATACCACAACCACCAATACCATTAATACCGACACCACTACAACCACCACCACCACCAATAACACCACCACCAATACCACTATCGCCAATATCAGTACCACCACCACCAATACCAATACCACCACCAATACCACCACCACCAATACCACCAATGCACCACCACCAATACCACCACCACCAATACCACCACCAATACCACCACCACCAATACCACCACCATCACCACCAATACCACCACCAATACCACCAAAGCTAATACCACCACCACCAATACCACCACCACCACCACCACCAATACCACCACCAATACCACCACCAATACCTCCACCAATACCACCTCTACCAATACCACCACCACCACCAATACCACCACCACCAGTACCACCACCACCACCAAAACCACCACCAATACCAATAACACCACCACCACCAATACACCACCAATACCACCACCACCAATAACACCACCACCATCAATACCACCACCACCAATTCCACCACCATGCCACCACCACCAATACCACCACCAATACCAATACCACCAATACCACCACCACCAATACCACAACCACCAATACCACCACCAATACCACTAATACTGATACCACTACCACCACCACCACCACCAATACCACCACCAATACCAATACCACCACCAATACCACCACCACCAATACCACCAATGCACCACCACCAATACCACCACCATCAATACCACCACCACCAATACCACCACCACCAAAGCCACCACCACCACCAATTTCACCACCAATACCACCAATACCACCAATACTACCACCACCAATACCACCAACACAATACCAATACCACCACCACCAATACCTCCTCTACCCACCACCAACACCAATACCACCAATATCAATAACACCACCACCAATACCACCACCACCAATTCCACCAAAACCAATACCACTACCACCAATACCACCACCACCAATGCACCACTAATACCACCAACACCAATATCACCACCACCACCACTAATACCACCACCAATACCACCACCAATATCACCAATACCACCACCACCAATAACACCACCACCAATACACCACCACCAATACCACCATCAATACCACCACCAATACCAATACCACCAATACCACCACCACCAATACCACAACCACCAATACCACCACCAATACCACTAATACCGATACCACTACAACCACCACCACCACCACCACCAATACTACCATCGCCAATACCAGTACCACCACCACCACCAATACCACCACCAATACCAATACCACCACCACCAATACCACCAATGCACCACCAATGCACCACCAATACCACCACCAATACCACCACCAATACCACCACCAATACCGATACCACCACCAAAACCACCAAAACCAATACCACCACCACCAATACCACCAGCAATACCACCACCAATACTACCACCACCAATATCAGTACCACCACCACCAATACCACCTCTACCAATACCACCAATACCAATACCACCTCTACCAATACCACCACTACTACCAATACCACCAATACCACCACCACCAATACCACCACCACCAATACCAATACCACCACCACCACCAATACACCACCAATACCAGCAATACCACCACCACTACCACCAATAACACCACCACCATCAATACCACCACCACCAATACCACCACCACCACCATGCCACCACCACCAATGCCACCGCCAATACCAATACCACCACCACCAATACCACAACCACCAATACCACCACCAATACCACTAATACCGATACCACTACCACCACCACCACCAATACCACCACCACCAATACCACCATTGCCAATACCAGTACCACCAATACCAATACCACCACCAATACCGCCACCAATACCACCACCACCAATACCACCATTGCCAATACCAGTACCACCACCACCAATACCACCACCAATACCGCCACCAATACCACCACCACCAATACCACCAATGCACCACCACCAATACCACCACCACACCACCAATGCCACCACCACCACCAATACCACCACCACCAATACCACCAATACTACCACCACCACCAATACCAATACCACCACCAATACCACCTCTACCAATACCACCACCAACACCAATACCACCAATATCAATAACACCACCACCAATACCACCACCACCAATACCACCAAAACCAATACCACCACCACCACCACTAATACCACCACCAACACCACCACCAATTCCACCAATACCAATACCACTGCCAATACCAATAATACCACCACCACCAATACCACCACCAATACCACTAATACCGATACCACTACCACCTCCACCACCACCAATACCACCACCACCAATACCACCATTGCCAATACCAGTACCACCACCACCAATACCAATACCACCACCAATACCAATACCGCCACCAATACCACCACCACCAATACCACCACCAATACCACTAATACCGATACCACTACCACCACCACCAATACCACCACCACCAATACCACCATTGCCAATTGCAGTACCACCAATACCAATACCACCACCAATACCGCCACCAATACCACCACCACCAATTCCACCAATGCACCTCCACCAATACCACCACCACCAATACCACCACCACCAACGCCACCACCAATACCACCACCAATACCACCACCACCACCACCAATACCACCAATACTACCACCACCAATACCACCACCACCAATACCAATACCACCACCACCAATACCACCTCTACCAATACCACCACCAACACCAATACCACCAATATCAATAACACCACCACCAATACCACCACCACCAATACCACCAAAACCAATACCACCACCACCAATACCACCACCACCACTAATACCACCACCAACACCACCACCAATACCACCAATATCACCACCACCATAGCACCACCACCAATACCACCACCACCAATACCACCACCACCAATACCAATACCACCACCACCAATACCACCACCGCCAATACCAGTACCACCACCATCAATACCAATACCACCACTAATACCACTACCACCAATACCAATACCACCAATACCACCTCCACCACCAATACCAGCCCCACCAATACCACCACCACCAATACCACCAATACCACCATTACCAATACCACTACCACTACCACCAATACCAATACCACCACCACCAATACCAATACCACCATCTCAGCGCCTCTCGCTCACTGGTAATAGCAGACGCACTGTACGAGGCCGGAGCTGTAGCTGAGACCATCCCTCCCTCCCTCCATGCCTGCCATAAAGCACAGCCCGCCCTGCACCAGGAGGTGAATCCAGGGCCCTACTATAGCTGGAGTGTTTTTTATTAGGCCAAAGATAGCAGTGACATTACGCAATGCCACACTGCACACTCAAATCACGGAGAGGGCAGGAAATAGCCCCCCCTCACGCTCTTCCTCCTGAGCCGCAACAGTGTAATCACAGAGTGAAAGGTGTTGGAGCGCTTCTTTAGTGTTTATAGCTCGGATCATATGTAACTCTCACTTCACACTTTGCGTCTGTGTAATTTACAACACTTACACATCTTCTTCACAACACTATTTATCACTACTTTGAAGACATCGCAGGCCGGTCTCTTCCTCTGATATTTACAATCTAACAAGCGGTCGAGAAGGCCCTTTATTGCAATGCAATAGGTCTCGCATTTGCGAGAGTTTAAGCTATTAGTATTATAAATGACAATGCCTTTTATTTATGTTTTAAAACCCAAAACATAAATAAAAGGCATTGTCATTTACAATGCCAATAGCTCAATCTCGCGTGAATGCGAGACCTATTGCATTGCAAATGCTTGTTTTCATCTGTCTCTTCCTCTTTTTCTTCCTTTTTTGTGTTTTTCTCTTTCTTGCTCTGGGTGTATGTCTGAGGAAAAATAAGTGATGGCTCCCAAAAATAAGTGTTGGTGCGCCCCTCCTGCACTCAACAGCTCAAATTAAGCACTAGTTTGCTAAATCTTTGAGTCTAAATTATTGGGTGGCCAAAGGTTTCTGAGGCAGAGAAGGTTATGATGATTGGGCGAAACCTCAATATTTACGGTTCATTTTTAATGAATTTCGGTTGGGGATTTTCCATCTCAATAATTTCACTCATAAATAAGGCTTCCGGTTTTCCGTTTTTACTGATTTTAACAGATAAATACAGACAGAAAACAATGTGTTTCCTGTCTGGATTTATTTTTAAAAGCGGAATAATACTGAAAATGGTTCTTCTTTTGAGAGACTCTCGATGCGGTCTTTCATGAATTCCAGGCAACAGCTGAGCAGATAGACAGCCTGGAGAGTTAAAAAACAGGATGATATTTCCTTAAGTACAGGCATATGTTAACATATATTTGTAGTATAACACTAATATGTACCTGTGAGTGTAGTGTTTCGTTATACGTGGCTGCTTAATTTGCTAAAACGTGACATGCATCCATGTATGAGCGCACGTCCAAGAGTTAAATAAACGCGGGAACATTCCATTTTCTGGCTCCATTTATTCTCAAAACACTAAATAAATATGGATAAATACCAATAAGATGGCCGGAAAATAAATATGGATAAATACAGACGGAAATGTTAAAAAAATAAATACCATAAAACCGGGAGCCCTACTCATAAATGGTGAATGCTTTCTTCACTGTTGGGTAAATGTTACTATTCAAACAGGACACAGGCGTTGCAATTTTGAAAAGTCATCAAAGTGATTAATATAGACTGCAGTAATGTTAAATTTATGTTGCCTGTTGGATGTCGAAGGAAAGGTATTTATACACATTTTTTAACAGGGTGATTAGATTTTGTTTTATACAAAGTAGGATTTTAGGCACAGTTTGAAACAGAGAAGATGTATTTTCTTCTTTGATGTAAATTTTGTTTTGGTTGCACAGATAATATGCATAGTTTATTGTACATTTAGATTTTATGGATGTCTTATCCAAAATAATCTCAAAAACTGAACGGTCTTCTCTAGATTCACAGACCTTCTTTGGGCAAATGGTAAATCTGAAATTAGACGACATATCCTGGGAGGGGTGTGTCAGGAAACAGTGTGATATGAGAGTGTGGCCCAGCACTGGGGGGAGAGCGGCAAAAACCCCTTTGGCCCAGGAACACAAAGGCACAACCCTGGTAGGAAGAAAGGGAATACAAGACCGCGAGTCCACGCCCAGGAAAGAAAAGCAGGAATATGGCAACTAAGAGGGAAAACCAACCCCAGGAAGAGGTAGCTGGGAACTCAAAGCAGAAGTGAAGTGGAAATGAAAATTTACCAAGGCAGGTAAAGAAAGAACCAGACGAATGACCACCGGACTGTTGTCCTGAGAGGTGAATGTGTAGCACAAACCGAGTTGGAATACTTGTGGCTGGCAGCCTCAGCACCTCTTGGACTAGTAGCAGCTTGCAGATTTGAAGGTCTGGTTGGGAGTTCAAATTTTTATTCCAGAATTCACTTATCAGCTTTCTTGTCTGGCAGGGACTTATTTCTGCAGCCAGCATCAGCAGCAGTAGGCCTGCTTGACGTCCCTCACCTTTGATAGAGCACAGAGCACTCTGGGCCTTGCCCCACATACTGCTTTGCAGTTGGATGGCACTTCCATCAGAAATCATCATTAGTGCTGATTGCTCATCCCATACATTTTCTCAGTTCATGTCTGAGATATTTCATGCTGAAAAAATATGTTGTTCACTTTGTAGCCTACAGTGCCAATCCTTGCAGCACTCCACTTCACTCCGCAGCACAGCTGATACAGTGGCATGCATCGCAGGCAGGTATCCGCCCTTTAATTTCTCACCACTGGCTCCAAGTCAATGAGCAGCCAGATAGTGTGTACTGCTCAAGGACATCCAAGAACGTACTCCTTGAGCCAAGCGGCTGCCACCCACACCCTTGGAAAATGAGCCTGACCATCACATTTCAAAGGCATTGGCTACTCATGCATTTTCTTGAATTCCTGCTAGGCCCAACCAGCTCTGACACCCCATGGCAAAAGCTGATGATTTCTGACTATCAAGCAGTATGGAAAAATAAATCTGGTTTGGCCAATAAACTCCTGCAGTTTCACATATCCTTAGTTAATATTGCTGTCACATAAGAGATTAAACCAAATTGCAGGTGGGGGTGTCATCCTGACATTTGTGTTTGTGCAGATATAGCACTTACATTCGCCCCTTATCTCAGTGCTAGGCCAGAAAGGCACTGAAATGATTTTAGCAGGTCCAGCTGGATCGCGAATAGGTGTTTCCAGCATAAAAAGGGCACATCAAGGGGTTTGCCTGATATACTCCTATGTAGCATGAATAGTATATGGGAAAACACGCGTGGTTAGGTTACTTCATACACATATAACTGCATCAACCACACATTATTATGTGTTACGTTTCCTAGGGTATGCAATAGGGACTTGTTGCACAGTTTTGTTCTAGAAATCATGAGGTTTCTTTAATTAGGTTGCATATCACATTGTTCATCGCATCGCAGAATGGAAGGGCTGGTATAAATCTGCAAGGTTTACAGAAGATAGAATTATCTTTCCTGTACAACTCATCTTTTGACACGATGATGGCATCTGGTCAACGACTAGACTAGAAGAAGCCGGTTAATTTAGAGATTATTTGTGCATGTATTCTTCTTCTACATTTGCTTTCACTTTCTGCAAAATCCTATCTTCACTACGGTTGTACCTGCATTTCACACTGATGCAATTATCATCAAATGAAGAATTTGAAACACATCATCGGTCTCCTGTTGCATTGTTTATGTTAGAAATCGGGTTGTTGATTGACTGGGGTGTGTGGGCCCTAGTCAAGCAGTAACCACAATCCTAGTCAGGGTAAGGAATAAGCAAACCCCAAATTAACCTCTTCTCAGCCCCCTAATAGCTTAGCACAGGGCAGTAAGGCTTAACTTAGAAGCAATGGGTACAGTATATTTTCAAAATTTCAAACAGTAAAACAGTGAAAACCTCATGCAAAAAGAAACCACACAACGTTAGAACATTAGAGCTTAATTTAATAAATAAAACAAGACCAAAATGACAACAATCCAATCAGTAGAATCAGAGTTATAAGCTTTTAAAGAATAAATGGTAAAATAGTGCCTAGAAACAGAAAGGTCCAACCGCTGTTGTCTGGTCGGGTCAAAGTCAAACGTTCAGGCCGACCGCAATAGAACATGAGTCGGATACAGTTCCAGATTTGTCCAACTGAAGGTTTACCTTCTCAAGTTTTGTGCCGAGAGTCCCATTTGCATTGGAGAGGGCCGCAGGGAGCAAGGAGAGCGTCACAGTCGGTAGTCGGCATGGCCAAGCGTCATGGATGGGCGGGCTGGAGCTTCGCAGTGGCAGTACTGTATGGGTGCCGATGCTTGCTGTGCATGGAGACGGGCTGGTAGCAGCTCACGCTGAGTTTCAGTGTGAACGCTGAAGTTCCGATGCTAGCGGACCCAGTCGCGAAGAGCTAAAAAGCTTGAATTCAAGAGCTCAAGAGCCTCACCAAGGCTTCACAACCTGAGGAGCACCTCTTGAGCGGCCAGGAACTCGCTTAAGACAGGGTCCAGGAGCTGTTGGGGAGCCTGTTATGTCCCTGAGGCTCAGATCAGGAGGCCAGAAGATTAGCGCTTTGAGTCACTTTGGGGTCCTGGGTTCAAGATGGAGGTTGCAGGTCCAGTTCTTCTTTCCCAGGCAAGAAGGCAGTAGGGAGCAGTTCAGCACAACAGGGCCGCAGCTCCTTCAGAGTAGCAGTCCAGTAGAGTGGCAGTCATAGTCACAGCACAGCAGTCTTTCTTCCTGGCAGAGTATCCACAGGTTCAGAAGTATACTGAAGTGGTGGTGTCTGAGGTCATTGTTTTATACACTGGTTCCCTGGTTCTAGAAGGTGGGAAAAGCTTCTAGACAGTGGCTTTGAAGTGCATGAAGTTTCCTACTGCCCCTGCCCTGGCTCCAAGCTGGCTGAAGTGACAATACAGGGCCACTGTGTGGAGAGAAGACACCGCCTTTTCAGGTGTAAGTGAGGCTGGGCACAGCTCCTCCCTCCCTTCCTGTCAGTATTGGCCCATTTAGTCACAACTAAGCTCCAATTGTGTGTGGCCATTTAGGAGCAATCCACAAAGCCCAACTGCCACGTACCCCAAGTCATGTGACCAAAGCAGGCTGTAGACACCAAATGGCTTAGGCAAGAAAGTGGCAACTTTCTAAAAGTGGTATTTTCAAAATTGTAATTTAAAATCCGAGTTCACCATAAGTTAGGCTTTTTAAATTAAGATTCCAGAGACACCAAACATGAACCAATGATTTCTTCCCATTTGGAAATTACACTTATGAAATGTAATAAGGCAACTCCAATATTATCCAATGGGATAGATAGGCCTTGCAGTAGTGAAAAACAAATGTAAGAGCTTTTCGCTACCAGGACAAAAAAAGTACATGTCCCACTTTTTAAATACACTGCACCCAGCCCTTGGGGCTGTCTTTGGACTACCTTAGGGGTGACTTAGATGTATTAAAAAGAAAGGTTTGGGCCTGGCAAAAAAGTTTATTTTGTCAGGTTGATATGTCAGTTTAAAACTGCACACACAGGCTCTACAATGGCAGGCCTGAGACGTGTATAAAGTGCTACGTAAGTGGGTGGCATAATCAGTGCTGCAGACCCACAAGTAGCATTTCATTTACAGGCCCCAAACACATGTAGTGCCACTTTACTAGGGACTTATGAGTAAATGAAATATGCCATTGGGGGACAAGTCAATATTACCAAGTTTTAAGGAGTGAGCACTTGCACTTTAGCACTGGTTAGCAGTGGTAAAATGCTCAGAGTCCTAAGACCAACAAAAATAGGTCCAGCAAGATGGAGGAGGCAAGGCAAAAAAGTTTTGGGGAAGATCACCCTACGGCTGACAGGTCTAACAGTTGACATACGTTGAGAAAGACCTCTTTTTTGCCAGAGCATTAGTTGTGCTTTTTGCACCGATCTTCCTGTTTGTAGATCTAAAACCTGTTGGGTACAGCACTTTGTCATCATCATTAATGGAATAATGTTGGCTTGTAGGATTTCTTACAATACAGTGAACGTTTACCCCAAGCATGTTTTCTCTCTTGATAAGAATCACTTATTATCACTTTGAAGTTATTCGTGGTGGATTGTACTGCTCAATATTGAAAGCAGAATATCAACAGGATAGAATATCGTTACAAGAATACAGAGGGACAAAATATGGAAGAGAGTGCACAGATGGAGGTATTGATTTACTATCTGTAACTCCACATCTATGTACCTTGAAGATATAAAAATATATATATTCACTGAAAGAAACAAAGCTTAAATTAATGTTATGGTTAGGTGAATATGTCAGTGACAACATTAATGTTTTGAACTCAACAAACCACAGAAACTCACCAGTTATAGTTAGTTGTATGTGATTTTGTAGAAAAACTATTTCATGGAATACCATTACTGAGAAACCATTTAATCCAAACTGTTTGCAGGAAATTTTCAGAATGAATGGCGTTTACCTTTTCATAGAAACCAATTCATAGAATGTCTTTTTGGTCAAAATTGGCTTTTGAATGCTTATATTTTAGGTGTAAATGGAAAGGTTGCATATATAACTTTCAGAAACAGTTTTGTTTATTTCAGTGCTTTACTTCAGTGGACATTATTTCATATTTATATCTTTAACATTGTCAAACAATTCCTTTAGATGCTTTTAATTTGCTGATCAATCACTACCCGTACCCTTGAACCATAAAACCCCTCAACACCCGTACAATCCACTCATCCCTGAAACCTAAAAGCACTTCACTAACTTGATCACCTCTCACCTGTACACCCTAAAAACCCTCACCACCCCTACACTCTACCCATCTCTGAACTCTAAAAACCCCTTTCTTTATCCAAACTCCAATTATTCCTGACCCCTAAAAACAACTAATCACCCACAACATTACCCATCCCTGATCGCAAAAACCCTACTGTAGTCCTAAACTTCAACCAAGTGTAATATGATTTTAGATTTTTCCTTAAAATTATCTTTCCTTTAAAATGTTTCCTTTAATTTTCGATTTTTTTGTATTTCCTTAAAATTCTTTTTCCGTGATTTGGTTTCCTCCAATGTGTTTTCTCAGTTTTCGTTTTACATTAATTCACACACATCAGTTATAGTTAGCAGAGCTAACTGTAAGTTGCGTCCCCCCCATGCACTGCTTATGACCTCACATATTACATCACTCATGACATGTTCCATGACATCGTTTATGACGTCACTGATGGCATCTCAAATTATGTCATTGATGACATCACTGATGACATCATTGATTATATCATCCAGAGAGTGTGTTAGTTTGTTTTATAATTTACAGAGTGGCTGGTAACCACAATATTAATCTTCTTCCTAATTCAGGGGTGTAACACAAGCCGCCGCATCCCCCGTGGTGCGGGGGGCCCCCGAGCTGCAGGGGGCCCCCTCAGCGCAGTACTCTCGTCCGAGAGCTCCTGATAACGTCCGGAGCAGGGGCCCCTCCATGCACCTTGCAGGGGGGCCATCTCAAAATTCGTTACGCCACTGTCCTAATTCTGTCCAGCCTGTGTCCAGCTCCTTAAAATTGGTTTTGCATGATTTGGTTTCTTCCAATGTATTTTCTCAGTTTTTATTTTACATTGATTCAAACACATCAGCTATAGTTAGCAAAGCTAACTGTAAGTTACGTCCCCCCATGCACTGCTTATGACCTCACATATTACATCACTCATGACATGTTCCATGACATCGTTTATGACTTCACTGATATCTCAAAACTAGTCATTGATGACATCACTGATGACATCACTGATGACATCACTGATTACATCATCCAAAGACCATCTCAAATTATGTCATTGATGACATCACTGATGACATCACCGATTACATCATCCAAAGAGTGTGTTACTGTGTTTTATAGTTTACAGAGTGGCTGGTAACCACAATATTAATTCTCTACCTAATTTTGTCCAGCCTGGGTCCAGCTAATGGGTGTAAGTGTTTAAAAAATGCATGTGCTCCTAATTAGGCCTTGATAGAATTCATGGATTTTCACTCTGCGGAATTCCGTGGAGTTACAAAGAACTCAGCAAGATTCTGTGTAATTCCGCAAACAGGTGGAAATAGGCACATTGCACTGTTTGCTCTGTGATTTAGTGCTGGGGGCTTGTTCCGCTCTAAAAACTTAGAGCGAATGGCACCACACGGCGTGCCAGATGCTGCAGCTTCTGTAGTTCATTTTGCTGCCACTCGAGCGGCAGCTTTCTGACCCTGAACAGTCACAAAATCTCGCAAGGTGCCCTCCTAGTGACCGACAATCGCTCTAGGGGACGCCAAATCTCAGTCGCCTACTTACTGACGCACAAAAAGAAATCCACCACGCAGCAGTTGGGGGGGATTTGGCCGGAACTCCATGTTACAAGCATTACATGGAGTGGCCAAACCTCCACCAATTCCACTGGTGGAGCGAAATATATCGCCCACTCCTACTTCTAATGAATCATAGGTGGGTAGAGGTTTTGAACACATTATAAATCTTTCTATCGAACAGTAACTGTGTGCAGATGACAGTTGATGGCTGGTGTCCAGTAGTTTCCATACATTCAGGAGCGAGCACACCATCGGGGTGTATTGAATAAGGTGAGTAGGGCCCCCCTCCCTGAGTCATTAAAGGCTCTGAAGAGCCCACCCGGGCTTGAAATCCTGAAAAAAGTGGAAGTAGGGCCACGAGGCCCCCCTCCCCAAGCCATTATAGGCCCCACTGGGCCCCCTCGGGCCAAAACATGCAAAAAATGGAAGTGCCTTCCCGAGTCTCTTTAGGCCCTGGGGACCCCATCCCCCTGGGCCTTTTTTTTATGAAAGGGCGGGACTGCGTCGACCCCCCTCTTCGAGCCTTATAAAGAGGAGAAGGACCATGTGGCCCCCTTGGCCAAGCCTTGTTAGCCCCTGGGGTCCCCAGCCCCAGGGCCGTTTTTTCAATCAAAGGGGAGGGTGGCCATGTGGTCCCTCTCCCTGGGCCATGTTAGGCCCTGGGGATCCTCAACAGACGACTCAGCTTCTACACCCCCACCCGCCAGCTCCGCTCGACCAGCCTCGCCCTCGCCACAGTCCCCCGCATCCGGAAAACGACCGCCGGCGGCAGATCCTTCTCCCACCTCACCGCCAAGACCTGGAACACCCTCCCCACCAACCTCCGACAGACCCAAGACCTACAGGCCTTCAGAAGACTCCTCAAGACCTGGCTCTTCGATCAGTAGCAGCACCACCCCCCTTTCCCCCCAGCGCCTTGAGACCCTCGCGGGTATGTAGTGCGCTTTATAAGTGACATGATTGATTGATTGATTGATTGATCCCTTCTCCCCAGGGCCACTACTAAAATTAAAAGGGAGAGAGGACGTGGGGTTCTTTTTCCTGAGCCTTTTCCAGCCCCGGGGACCCCATCCCCTGGGGCCGGCACTGTTAAAAGTGGGTGCCCTGGTGCCCACCCAGGGCACCCACCATACATGTATTGGGGCCGCAGGGGTGCCCCAGGGTCCCCGTGGCCCCAGCCAGCGGTAGGCGGCATTGCTCCTGCCCGCAGGAAGCAGCTACTAATGCTGCTCTCTCTGGGTGGGAGTAATATTGTGATCTGTTTCCCTGCCCGCTTCAGTCTGCTCCCAGCTGGTAGGAACATTTTTAAAGCTCCCGGCCCCTGGGAGCAGACTTTGTGTTTGCTCCCGCTTGGCGGGAGATTAAAAAATGCTTCCGCTAGACGGGAGCAAACACAGGTTACCCTGCCCATGCCAGTGTTGGCAGGGAAATCACTGTGTCCCGGGGTGGGCTCCTCGGGACATAGCTAGTGAGCTGGCCCGGGAGATAGAGTCCCCAGGGCAATAGAAGGCTTGGGGAGGGGGGCCTTGTGGACCCTCTCCTCTTAAATTGTAAATAGCGGCCCTGGGCGATGGGGTTCCCAGCGTCTTTTAAAGGCTCAGAGAGGGGAGCTGAGCAGCTCCCTCTCCATATTCAAGCATTTCAGTCCCAGGGGTGGGCTCTCCAGGGGCCTATACTGGCTCGGGAGGGGGCTGCTTGACCCTCTTCCCCTTTATTAAAGAAATCAACCCCAGGGGATGAGGTCCCCGGGGCTTCTGAAGGCTCGGGGGTCCACTCACCTACTATGCAAATTTGGCCCCAGAGGTGGGCTCCCCGGGGCCATTAATGGCTCAGAGAGGGGGCCACCATGGGGTGTAAGGGGGCAGGGTATCCCTACCCTGATGCTCTATATCTTTTTCTTTTCACAAGTTCAGCCAAT
Organism: Calotriton arnoldi; assembly: GCA_963921515.1. Taxonomy (NCBI): domain Eukaryota; kingdom Metazoa; phylum Chordata; class Amphibia; order Caudata; family Salamandridae; genus Calotriton; species Calotriton arnoldi. The sequence continues at coordinate 1,266,636 of CAWUFW010003292.1, read as the reverse complement.
TAGAGCGCTCACTCCCGTGGGAGTCTGACTCCCACAGTAGCGAATTGGCCTAAGGGAAGAAAAGCTCCCTGGGCCAATTAGAACACCCCATTTTTAAATTGGCGCTACTGCGAGAGCCTCTCAAGCCTCTCACAGACCCAACCATCCAGATAGCTATATATTTTTTACTTTAATTTCTCAAAAACAACTGAACGGATTTACACTAAATCACACAAAGCACAGTCTGCGTATCAGGATCTAGCTTCCTGTCAAATTTGGTGTAATTCCATTCAGCAGTTTTTACTGTAGCCTTGTCCTAAGAAGTCTATGGAAAATTAATGGGGATTTGTGTTTTGGGACCCCCCTTTTTTCTCAGTCCCCTGCTTCATGGATCATCCTGAAACTTTCCATGCGCAAACTAGTCAAATAGTAGCACCTTTTTGGACAGTTTTGTGGAGATTCAACAAACGTGGCCAAAGTTATTATCAACACTTTTCCTAGGGAACAGTTGACCTAACTAGAACTACCCAGTGGCGACAGCCACTGGATAATAAATCACCAAGATATGCATATGTGGAGTTATGTATGGAAAATCTATACAAACTTACCATTCGATATTCTTGTCAAGATATTTCATCCCATCGATATTCTGCCTGCAACATTCATGATCTACACCTTTGTAGTGTTGATCAAGGATATGTCCTGGCATACTGGCTCCTTCAGCATGCTTCTGGGCCAGCTCGACTTTGCTCTTGATGGAGTAAATAAACATCCTTCCTCATGTGGCTACCTCATTTCTGGTGTACTCACTGGGCATCATCTTAGTAATCGAACATGAGTGATATTACAATGCTCGAATGATGGTTCATCTGCTGACCATAGATAGAGAGTGTAAGGAATTAGGTTATTAGTTGAGAGGGTGGAAGCCCCACTCAAATAATATAAACAATTCTTAGGTGGGTCACTAAATTATCCATGCTCAAGCCTATGTTAGCTTGGCACAAAAGCAGTCAGGCTTAACTTACAGGCAATGTGTAAAATATTTATTCAGCACTCAAACAGTAATAAAATGAAAACAAAACACAAGAAAAAATCCCAAAGTGGTTGAAAAAAAGAGTAAATTTCAATAAATAAAAAGACACCAAATCAACAAAAATCAAATCAATAGAACCGGAGATATGAGTTTTTCATGAGCAAGACCACTGACTAATTGTCAGTGAAATTGCTCTCCCACCCTCGCAGCTCCACCATTGAGTGAGGCCCTCCCCGAGCCCCGGCACTCTTGAGTGTTGCTGGTGTTCGAGGCCCTCCTCCACCCGCAGAATCACCTGTGCCTCATCCCTGGTGGTCCAGTGGACCCCTGTTCTCCTTTGCCTCGTTCCGCTCTCCTCACCGTTTTTTCCACTCGTTTTTTGCTTCTCCCGCTGTCTTTTCTGTTCTGCACTTTTTCTGCCTTTTCTCATTTTCCCACTTATTTTCCCACTTATTTCCTTAGCCTCCCTGGTGGTCCAGTGGACCTCTGTTCTCCTTTGTCTCGCTCCGCTGTCCGCTCCGTTTTTCACTCGTTTTTCACCCTTTTTTAGATCGTTTCTGCACTTTTCTGCTTTCTGTGCTTTTCCTGCTTTCTGCCTTATTTCACTCTTTTTCTCCTTTTATCCCCCCTTATTCCTCCTTTCCCGCCCGTTTTTCCCCACCGCTGCTGCCCCCAGCAGCCCCTCTCCCCCAGCACGACCAGCGCGACCAATCCTGCTCCCCTCCCCGCTCCCGCCTCCCAGCTGTCCAGCCCTCCCCGACCCCTACTTAATGGCGGCCGCTGCGGGGACAGGCGAGCAAGACCACTGACTAATTGTCAGTGAAATTGCTCTCCCACCCTCGCAGCTCCACCATTGAGTGAGGCCCTCCCCGAGCCCCGGCACTCTTGAGTGTTGCTGGTGTTCGAGGCCCTCCTCCACCCGCAGGATCACCTGCGCCTCATCCCTGGTGGTCCAGTGCACCCCTGTTCTCCTTTGCCTCGCTCCGCTCTCCTCTCCGTTTTTTCCACTCGTTTTTTGCTTCTCCCTCTGTCTTTTCTGTTCTGCACTTTTTCTGCCTTTTCTCATTTTACCACTTATTTTATCACTTATTTCCTTATTTCCTTAGCCTCCCTGGTGGTCCAGTGGACCTCTGTTCTCCTTTGTCTCGCTCCGCTGTCCGCTCCGTTTTTCACTCGTTTTTCACCCTTTTTTAGATCGTTTCTGCACTTTTCTGCTTTCTGTGCTTTTCCTGCTTTCTGCCTTATTTCACTCTTTTTCTCCTTTTTCCCCCCTTATTCCTCCTTTCCCGCCCGTTTTTCCCCGCCGCTGCTGCCCCCGCTGCCCCACCCCCCCAGCACGACCAGCGCGACAAATCCTGCTCCCCTCCCCGCTCCCGCCTCCCAGCTGTCCAGCCCTCCCTGACCCCTACTTAATGGCGGCCGCTGCGGGGACAGGCGAGCAAGACCACTGACTAATTGTCAGTGAAATTGCTCTCCCACCCTTGCAGCTCCACCATTGAGTGAGGCCCTCCCCGAGCCCCGGCACTCTTGAGTGTTGCTGGTGTTCGAGGCCCTCCTCCACCCGCAGGATCACCTGCGCCTCATCCCTGGTGGTCCAGTGGACCCCTGTTCTCCTTTGCCTCGCTCCGCTCTCCTCTCCGTTTTTTTCACTCGTTTTTTGCTTCTCCCTCTGTCTTTTCTGTTCTGCTCTTTTTCTGCCTTTTCTCATTTTTCCACTTATTTTACCACTTATTTCCTTATTTCCTTAGCCTCCCTGGTGGTCCAGTGGACCTCTGTTCTCCTTTGTCTTGCTCCGCTGTCCGCTCCGTTTTTCACTCGTTTTTCACCCTTTTTTAGATCGCTTCTGCACTTTTCTGCTTTCTGTGCTTTTCCTGCTTTCTGCCATATTTCACTCTTTTTCTCCTTTTTCCCCCCCTTATTCCTCCTTTCCCGTCTGTTTTTCCCCGCCGCTGCTGCCCCGGCGGCCCCTTCCCCCCAGCACGACCAGCGCGACCAATCCTGCTCCCCTCCCCGCTCCCGCCTCCCAGCTGTCCAGCCCTCCCCGACCCCTACTTAATGGCGGCCGCGTCGCTGGCACGCCAAAGGCAAGCACGTCTGCGCCCGTCCGCGACCCGACCGCGACCAGCGCCAGGAACCCTGGACCTCCGCACCGCCAACGCTATGACCCGGCAGCACTCCACGCACTCAAACCAGGCCACAACAACAACTGCAAGCTAGCGTCACCGGCTGACACCGCTGCCGGCACACCTGCAGCACCACCAAGACCACGGACCCAGCGCAACCCACCCGCAAGAACACAACCGAACCGAAGACCCTGCAATGCATCCTCCTCAACATCCGATCCCTCCACAAACACGCCACCAAAATCTGGGACCTCCTCGACAGCACCATCCCGGACGTAGCGTTCCTCACCGAAACATGGACCAACACCTCCTCGGGACCGGACATCGCCATCGCCATCCCCCAAGGATACAAGATCTCCAGGAAGGACCGCCCCACCCGCCCGGGAGGAGAAATCGCCATCGTCCACAAATCCACCCTCCGCCTGAGCACACTCCCCGACGAGCCCACAGACCTGATGGAACACCTTCACTTCAAGATACTGGCCAGCCCCACCACCACCCTCCGAGGAACCCTCATCTACCGACCCCCTGGACCCCGCGGACCTTTTGCCGAATCCATCACGGACATCATCTCCCCACAAGCCATCGCATCCACCAACTACACCCTGCTGGGAGACCTCAACTTCCACCTCCACAACCAACTGGACCCCAGCACCACATCCCTCCGGGACAACCTCCACAACATTGGACTCCGCCAGATCGTGACTGAACCCACGCACTCAGCAGGACACACCCTCGACCCCCTCTTCACAACAGGAAACTCCATCACCTTCAGCCACACCACCGAACTCCCATGGACCGACCATTGATGCGTCCACTTCACCTTCAGAACACCCACCATCCACAGACACCAGCACCTACTCCCACGAAGAAACTGGACCAGAATCACCGACGACCAGCTAACCTCATCACTCAGCAACTCCACCCCTACCATTGCGGAAAACGACGACCTCAACGCCGCAGCCCGAACCCTGCAGAGATGGATCACCGACAGCGCCAACACCTTAGCCCCCCTCAAGAAAAACAACAACACCCATGCCAAGAAAGCTAGATGGTTTACCACCGAACTTTGAGAGTCCAGACGCACTTGCCGCCGCCTCGAAAAGGACTGGAGGAACACCAAATCCACAGAAGCCCACAACAACTTCAGAGCCGCCACCAAAGTCCACCACCAACTCATCAGAAAAACGAGGAAAAAAGCGATCGAAAACAGAATCTCCACCCACGTGCAAAACAGCAAAGAACTCTTCAACATCATCAAGGAGTTCGCCCAACCTACCAGCGAGTCCACCGACATCCCCCTCACAAGACCTCTGCGACAAAATCAGCACCTTTTTCCACCACAAAATCAAGAGCATCTACGACAACTTCGACAAAGACAACCAACACACTGAACCCTCACCAACCACCCCCGACACCATGAAGCCAGCGATCGACAACTGGACAGCCCTCACCACCGAAGACACACTGAAGACAATGAAGTCAATCCACTCAGGGGCCCCCACGGACCCCTGCCCCCACCACATCTTCAACAGAGCCGCCGACACCATCGCACCCATGCTCCGCCACACCATCAACCGCTCCCTGGCGACCGCATCATTCCCCGACGACTGGAAACATGCCGAGATCAACCCCCTCCTCAAGAAACCCTCGGCGGACCCCACCGACCTCAAAAACTACAGACCCATCTCCCTGCTCCCCTTCCCAGCGAAAGTCATCGAGAAAGCCATCAACAGCCAACTCGCCACATTCATCGAAGAGCACAACATCCTCGACTCCTCCCAATCCGGCTTCAGAAAAAACCACAGCACGGAAACCGCCCTCCTCGCCGCAACAAATGACATCCGCACCCTACTGGACAAAGGAGAAACAGCAGCCCTCATCCTCCTCGACCTCTCAGCGGCGTTCGACACAGTCTCTCACCGTACCCTAATACGCAGACTCCACGACGCAGGAATTCAAGACAAGGCCCTCGACTGGATCCGCTCCTTCCTCTCCGGCAGAACGCAGCGGGTCAGACTCCCCCCTTTCCTCTCGGACCCTACACCAACCACCTGCGGAGTCCCCCAGGGGTCATCCCTCAGCCCTACGCTCTTCAACGTCTACATGGCTCCGCTCGCCCCCATCGTCAGAACCTACAGACTCAACATTGTGTCATATGCAGACGACACCCAACTCATCCTCTCCCTATCCAACGAACCCAACACCGCCAGACACAACTTTCGAGAAGGCATGAAAGCCGTCGCCAAATAGATGAAAAACATCTGCCTTCAACTAAACACCAACAAAACAGAAGTACTCATCATGGGCCCACACCCGACGCACGCAACCTGGGAATTATCCTGGACTCCGAACTCAAAATGGACCGCCAGATCAACGCCGTCTCGTCCTCCTGCTTCCACACCCTCCGCCTCCAACGTAAGACCTTCAAATGGATCCCCCTCGAACACAGAAGGACCGTCACTCAAGCCCTGGTCACCAGCAGACTCGACTACGGCAACGCACTCTACGCCGGAATAAACAAAAACCTCCCACGCAATCTACAGAACATCCAGAACGCCGCCGCAAGACTGGTCCTCAACCTGCCAAGACACTGCCACATCTCCCAGCACCTGCGCACACTGCACTGGCTCCCCATCGAAGCTAGAGTCGCCTTCAAGATGCTCACCCACGCTCACAAGGCCCTCCACGACACCGGACCAGCATACCTGAACAGCCGACTCAAATTCCACGCACCCCAAAGGACCCTACAATCAGCCCAGCTCTCCTACGCCATGGTCCCCCGCACCAGAAAGACCAGATCAGGCGGCCGCTCCTTCTCCTTCCTCGCAGCCAGAGGCTGGAACGCCCTCCCGCTCCACCTCAGACAGACAACATCTCTCCCCATCTTCACAAGAAACCTCAAAACCTGGCTCTTCGACAGACCCCCTTCTTGATGGACTGGAACCTGCGAAACCCCCCTCCCCCCTGCGCCTTGAGACCCTTACGGGTGAGTAGTTGCGCTTAACAAACGTGTGATAGATTGATTGATGTTTTAGGTAAAAATAGTGCCAAGAAGTATAAAGCGGTACTGGCAGCTGTCTGGTTGCGCTAGATATGGGGAAAGTCACAAGTTCAGGCTGACTGAGATGGAGTGTGGATTAAATACAGTGACCAGGTTAGTCTTGCTGAAGGGTTACCTTCTCAAAATCCACGCAAAGAGTTTCATTCACGTTGGTGGGTGCCACGAGAAGGTCGCTGTCGGGGGCACTGATATACCAAAGTGACATTGTAATCCCGACGGCGGGGCTGAGGCTGGCTCCGCTGCCATTTTGGGAATACAATTTTGCCTGACAAGCTTCGTGAGCCCATCGGAAGCGGAGCGGAATTCCCCTGCGGGTTTCCCACCGATCGCCAGTATCATAATACGGCGGTCGGACGGAAACCTATGATGTCGGGTGGAAAGCCTCCGATGAGCTGTTGAATGGCTTTCAGCCTACATCATAATGAGGGCCAATGTTTTTTGCTTATGTTTTTTTGCTTGCACCCACGATGTAAATAAAACTCTAACTGACATAACGGTTTAGGAAGACTGTTTAAATTTAGAGGACTTTGTAAAATACTTTACGAACTACAGATATAACAAATTAGCTCCTTTCCTTGCCCACTGTATTAAGCAGTATGTCGTCATATAGATTGCTAGGTCTTCTCCGATTACCCCCGGTTTTGATGAACATGTCCACAGCATCCCACTTGCCCATGGCTAAGCTGGTTAGCATGCTCACAACCACCTGCTGGGACATGGCTAAACTGGTTACAATGAAATGTGGAAACATTTTTTAAAACTAATATACATGAAACCCAATGGGAATAAGTGGGAATAAATCACAACCAGGCATTAAGCAAGTAAACGGTGCAAAGAAATATCAAGAGGGACAAATATTTGAAAACGATATGCATAATGCAATTATTTAACAAAATGGTATGAGTTCATTATAGTTGATTATGTTTTGATGCATACAAGTTCCAAATGGATATAGTCCGTTGCTAATCCTAGTGGCAAAGACCATCCAGATGTACAGTGGGCAACAAAGTCGAGAGAGAGAAGATTGGTGAAAAGTGGAAATTACAAGACACAGCAAAGGTAATTTTTGTTATATTATGGGCACACAACAGTGCCTACTTCTAATGCAATACTGGCCCTAACATATTATGTGCATCCTTTGCTTGAGATAATGATAAATGGACATGCGAGGTACAATCTAGCCATGTGACATATTAATACATGTAGGTACCAAACATGCATATACTGAAAATGAAAAATCTGTTTTTAAAGTTGAAAATTCACTTTTATTATATGTTGATAAGCTTTTTGGGGGAGGAATTGTATTTATTTCATCAAAATGAAAAGCTGACATTTGCTAGCAAAGTCTGTGTATTTTCATAATCTGAAAAAAAAGATGTTTGGGGATGTGAGGACTGAAAAGGCAGTGGTAACACTGCTAGTTCGACTTTGCAATTTTAAAAAATGTCAAAGCCCCTATTTCCCTTAGCAATATATGTAAGGCTTCCCAAAGGAAGGCCTATTGGGCCCTAAGGCAGGGAGCTGTATATTATTAAGTAGGGCATGTATTTTCACACATGTCTTAACAGCAATACTTCTAAATTGTTGTTTTGCTGTGGAAGGGATAGTAGACCAATTGGCTAACACAAGGTTACCAGCTGGCCCCTCAGCCCAGCTGACTTCTGAATGGGACTACCTAGCTGGGTACTATAAGGTATCAAATTAATCATGACGTTAAACCCAAATTGATGCCTAAGCTGAATTTAATGTCACTATTAAAGAAACGCAACCTTTAGAAAGTTGCCACTCCGTGACCCAGTTAGTCCAGTGGCCTCACACGGTCACTGGCCACTTGACAGCTTTCTGTCCATCTGGGAAGTCATGTGAATGACTCCGAGGCTTAGGGGAACAATAGCAGCCTGCTGCAGGGCAATGTGTTACCTCCTCTTCGCAGAAGCCACTAAGGGTGTTAGCCCAAAAGGCAAGCTTCAAAGACACAGCCGCCATTGGTGGGCAAATAGTGTTCACACTCCTGAGGGGCTGCCCTTTGTTTAGGTAGACAGGCTGGAGGCAGGGACAGAGAAGGGAGACCACTGCCCAAAACAGTTTTCCTGTGGGTGTGTAGCCCACAGGTAGCCCCACCTCTAGTGTGGGCTCCCAAGCTCCTAGCATGCAAGGAAGGGTCCAAAATCTTGAGAGTGGGTAGAATAGTGCACTCTGGAATTGCTAGATGCCACACATAGCCACAAAGTAATCACTAAGAGGGATGGGAGCTGGTAGCCCATTGGCTAGTGACTGCATTCTCCCCCAGGGCACTTTCTGGGAATAAATATGGCACATCTGGGCACCCTGACCCTTAGGTCACATTGGAACTGGAACAAGGACTGCCTTGCTGCCCCATGGACTGCACAAAGAGAGGCTGCATCATCTGTTGTACTGAGCATGCTACACTTTGGGCTAGCAGAGAGAGGATTGTGCCTGTGACTCCTGGCTCAGGGAAAAGTCATGGCTAAGCCCCAGACCAAAGGAGTGATTCAAAGGAACAGTGGACTTCCCCCCGGAACCCGCACCAGGGTCAGCACAAATGAAGTAGCCCACATCGGCAAGTTGGTAGCCACCATGGACGATTCGCTGCCAGCTGCCGTTGGGCACACCTAGAGACCGATCCTTGATGGCTACAAGTTGCACTCGAGTCAGCCGGACCCAGGAGTGTCATCTGAGTCCAGATTGGTCGCCCAAAAGGGACACCAGCCCCCACCAAATGATATCACTGAGACTGCTGTACACAGAGACTGGTAGTCCAGCCACACCTAGCCTACCATAGTCTCAAAGAGGACTTCAAGGATTCCCCACCTCCTGGGTCAAAGTTGCCCCACCTGATCCATAGCCCGAGGAATAACTGCAAAGGCACCCCCGTCGACAGCACAGCACCTGGAGCATCCTTGAGTATCTTCATATCCTGCATCTGCAGCATCAGGACCATTCCATTGATGTCTATGGTGGTAACTGTCCAGATCTACCCCATTGGCCCTACAGACCTTCTCCCTCTTGGATTTGGTTACCCAAGCCAGGCTGGAGCAGCTGAACTAACTTTTACAAACTTTTTAAAAGTTTATAAACTTTATGGTTGCCACTGCTTGTTTGCGGTTGGATTAAAAATGTTTTCTTCAGAACTCTGTATCTCCGGATCCCTCTGGTGGATTTTGCTCATCTTGGATTCAAACAATTCATAAAAATATAATACATTTTTATAAATTGGTGTAGGTTTCTTTCGTGTTGCGTGACTTTCTTATTTTGGTTGTTGTTTGGTACTGTTACATGCTTTACGCTAGTTCCTTTGTGCAAGGGGTCCTGCTCTAAACCATAGTTACCAAGGGTTGAGCTTAAGGTTGTACAAACAAGCCCGACTGGACCCAAGATAGTTTTGGCTATCAACAATTCTAAACATTTTCGTCTACCAAGTTCATATCCTCTATATAACTGATATTAAACCATAACCAATGTATGGTAATTCGTTTCTGAAAATTGTTTTAAAACACAGCATTCAACATATTTTACTCTTGGATTCCTTGAAGTACTATCCCTGACCTAAAAAGTTATCCTTTAATTCTATCCACTTTTCATCAGTGTTACTAATACATTTTTATTTTTAAATGTGTCTTTGGAGCCGATTTTCTCAAACGATCTCCAAATCCCCTGTAAATTTGTACTTTATGATTTTTCCTGTGCCACAACTCATGAAAAAAAGTCTGTTTCAGTATAACCTCCAAAAACCCTGCAAAGTTGTCTTTAAATCTTTCGAATTTTGACCAGTTTAACTGACCAAATCTGTTATATTCACAACAAGGGACATTAGTGTTCCCTTCTATAAACTGGGGAAATTGAAATCCCTCTCTTTGGATGCCTTTAAACTATATTCATTTTAGACGAACATGCTTTAAAATAAACCTTTTGTCACCCACTTTCACTTCAAAATAAAATGAGTTGTGTGCTTTAAGATCTCAGTGTTAGTACGGTATTTTTTACACGGTACCACACCTGACCTGCGCTCCACCTGCTCCTCACCCCCCCCATCTTTCTTGTCACTGCTGGGGGCTGTGCCCTCCAAATATAAACTCCCAGCTACAGCCCTGGGCTTAAACAGGAGGATCTTTGGTTAGCAACATTTAGATGTTACTGGTTTAACACTACTCTGTATAACATTGTGACGTTATTGGTATAACACCACTGTGTGCAAAATATGCATTTATCATACAAATGGGCTTAATCATTCACCGAACAGTAAAAGAAATGGACACCCATAGAAGATTTTTTAATATTTTTGAAAAGTGAATGAAGATATTCAGTACATATTGTGACAGTAATCAGCAAAGCAAAACAAACAAACAAAAAACAAGTAAAGAATTTATTGGACTCACCAGACCACTTTTTCTCTAAATCATTTTGTGAAATGCTATCCTTAAGTGTGTTCAGATGCTGACACGGGCATCATCTGTACCCAGAGTGTTCCCAAAGGTTCCTCTAAAGTGTTATCCATTAAATCACTTTGCCACTGGAATAGCTGTACATGCATTGCATCTACTCCCAAGGCAGGAGGACTTAAAATGAGTTATGATTAGAGGGTGCCTTGCAACAACTAATACCCCTTGGGTAATTTGAAATGTCATCCTAAACTATGGTATTGCATGTCACAGAAACGTTTTTATGTGTTATATTTAATTAGTATGTTTTTCATATCACTAGAGCTCTGGGCAGGTCTCTGACTTCCCTTCACCCAGTTACAAGTGGTTTGCGAATTGTAGGTCTAGTGCCAGTTATGTACCCAGGTTCACATATACTAACACGTTGTATTAACACGTTTAAAGACAACATGGGAAAACCCTTTGATACATCAGGCCCCCACTTGTTACCATTTGCATGGGATCTGATAATTAGCTGGTGCACAATCTGCACATGATTCTAAGTAGTCCACTTCAGAATGAAGAAATTTATGATGGTTTCACCTGGTGCCTGGTGCGCATACCAGAATTTTGCGCTATTTGCCCCACCAGATACAACTTGTACCTGATTTTAATTCCGCTTTGGGTGCAAACTCCCATTTGCACCTAAAACAGAATTAGCTGCTCGCGTTAAACAGAGACTCTAAACCCGATTTTACGCCCCAAATCCTCCTTTCTGTTGACAGGAGGTTCAATGACTAAAATTAGCTCCTTGGTGTATCGAAATCGATCTCTCCACAATGGCTTAAACGCTCTGCAGCTCCCGCCATTTTAATTGCAGGCTTCCGTGCCTCGAACATTATGGGATTTGGATGCTGTGCAGCAGTTGCAGAGGCAAATAAGAGAGGAGAGCGCGGCGCTGACGAACAGAGGAGAGGAAATGGAAATGTCCCCGTGGGTTTGTTGCCAGGCTTTTTGACAGCCTGAGTGCTGCGTGGGCGCATCTAGCCACACTGTGGAGTGCAGCTACCGACGCTTGCACGTCATTCTCCGAACTAATGACCGCGTGCTCACCGCTTCTGCCTCGTTCTCGTCTGTCAGCAATTCTTGCACCCTCTTTCCCATTTCCATTAATTAAAACGAGAGCCATCGTCTGAGGACTAGAGATTTACACCAGGCCGCTTATAGATCAAAAAGCTTTTCCAATGAAAGCCCATGCCATTGTATTACAATGAATGAGAGCAATCATGGAATGGACGCTAATTATTCTATTTATTGTGCTTTTAAACATTAATAGACGTCACTTATGTGAAGCGATGAATGTGCTTATGGTGGAAAGATTCTTGCGTCACTAGATCTAGATCAAGATTTTCTTAAAAATAACTAAGGCTTCCAGTTTTCAGTTTTTGCTGTTTTTTTTTTACAGATAAATACAGACAGAAAAAAATATATTTCCTGTAGTATTTATTTTTAAAAGTGGAAAAATATAGAAAATTGTGCTTCTTGTGAGTGACTCCCCTTGTTGTCCTTCATGAATTCCAGGCCAACTGCTAAGCAGATAGACACCATGGGAATTTAAAAACAGGATGAGATTACCTTAAATAGAGGCATTTGTAGTGATTACACTGAGACAGATAAGTGTAAGAGCACGTACTTTAATGACTGTTCATCTCCACAGCTTCCAGGAACACTGGCTCCTGGCATTCAAACTAACACATTCTAGTACCAAGACAGTGACATCATAGATAGTACAAGGAAGATAGGAGAAACTACTACAACATCTCCTTTCTTCCCATGGCAAAAAAAAAAAAAAAAATAGGGAACACTGAATGCAACATAGTATGTAAGAGAAAAGAGAAGACGAAAAAAGTGAGAAAGGAAAAAAAAAGAATGGAAAAATCCGCAGGTTCAAAATTCACTAGAAATGCAATAAAGAACAGATCACAGGTTCATTATATATGAATAACATATTACAGATTCATGCGATTAGGCGGAACACTAATCCTACCACTCCTGCGTGGTGGGACATATTTTAATGAAGACTTGGTAAACCGTGAGGGTTGCAGAGAACTCTCTTTCTGAGCCGGTCTGAACTGTGCTGGTTGAGAATCCACCACATCTCCAGTCTCGAGGCCTAACTGCAAGACGACCCTCTTAGGAACCTTGTAAATCCTAGACAAGTTCCAGCAATTCTTCCCGTTAACTCTTACAGCAAAACGTGAAGTAGCATCTACTTTAACAGGAGGACCATATTTTGACAAGCCTTTAGAAACATTAAGTGGAGACTTAATTCTCACCCAATCTCCCACAGAGACACTAGACTTGAAATCTACTGCATCCGGGACAACAGATTGAGAATATGTCTCAACCTCAGCTTGAGACTCCCCACACTTTGTCAGTAAACCCCATTTCTTCATCCAAGCAGCTCACATGTTAAAAGAAGCTTCCCTACCCCTGAGAAGCACAAAGGGGCTGGAACCCGTGAAGGAACTGGGAGTTGTGCGATGTGCCCAAAGCATGCTTTGAACAGCTTCCTTGTTATCAGTCCTAGAAGAAACGGCCCACTGAACACACTCAACTAGAATACGGTTAGTGCGCTCAATGAAACCATTGGCCTGTGGGTGATACAAAGCCACACGCCTGTGAACAATACCAGACTGACTAAAAAAATCAGACATTTCTTTGGAAGTAAATTGTACTCCATTGTTGGAAACAATTTCTTTAGGAAAACCCTCTCTTGCAAACAGACTTTGGAGAAACTTGATGACCTCTTGAGAATTGGGATCAGTCATAAATTGGACCTCCCACCACTTACTGAAATAATCACCCACAACCAAAGCGAATTTGTACTTGTTAGGCAAAATATTGAAAGGTCCCACGAAATCGATAGCTAGCTTCAACCAAGGACCGTTGGGAACCTCGACCTCTTGCATGGGAGAAGAAATAATTGTTATGACTTTGTCGCTAGTACAGCATGTCACACATCCTTCCACAACATCATTAATTTGACGGTCCATGGAAGGCTATCAATACACAGCGCAAATCCTCCTTTTGGTATTCGTCTGTCCAAGATGACCCTCATGGCCATAATCGACAATACGAGCTCTCAGAGACTCAGGAGGAACAAATGTATCCCCCGCATGATCATTTCTCCACCCTCCAAAGTGAGTTCATCAGCAATCTTAGCAAACGGATGCAGATCGCTATCTAAATGTTTTTACTTGGGCCACCCAGACACAATGAGCTCCTTAACTCTCTTGAGTACAACATCCGACTCCATCCCACAGAACCATTCATGCTCAGAGAAACAACCCACACTACAGGCATCCACTGCAGCAATGAGACATTCTTCATCAGCATCATCATCAAGATCTTGTTTTCCCAGAGGTAACGGAGACCTAAACAGGAAATCAGCCCTGGTGTTTTTTCCACCAGGTATGTGTGCAACGTCAAAGTTATATTGTAACAACTTAGAACTTAACCTAACAATTCTCGGAGTATGATCTTTAACAATTTTACCTTCGAGAATGGGAATGAGGGGTTTGTGGTCTGTGAGTAGGCTAAAAGTTTTACCCCACAGGAAACATTTGAATCTTTCCACAGCCCAACAACACGCGAACAACTCACGTTCGATGACTGAATAATTCTTCTCACTTGATCGTAATGCTCGAGAGGCAAAACCCACAGGGTATTCTTTACCCTGTTTAATCTGAGAAATCATACCTCCTAAACCATATAAACTGGCGTCAACAGATACAGTACACTGATAGAGGGGATCAAAAGGTGTAAGAATCTTGCACAACTCCAATTACTTTTTAATCTGTAAAAACTCGTCCCGACAGGAATCGTCCCAGAAAAACGTAACTCTTTTCTTTAGCAGACCTCTCAAATGCACAGTCTTAGCAGCAAAATTGGGAATAAATTTTGTGTAGAACTCACAAACTCCCAGAAATGAAGACACCTGTTCCTTGGAAGTGGGGCAAGGGGCATTGACAATGGCCTCAATAAGACCTTCTCTTGGAACAATACCGTCACCAGAAATCCGATGCCCCAAATACTCAATGGATTCTACACCAAAAACACACTTGAGTTTATTTGCCACAATACCTTTACCCTCCAATATCTCCAAAACCATAGCAAGATTTTTGTCGTGTGATTCTTTGCACTTACCATCCACCAAAATGTCATCTTGGAACACCACTGTGTCCGTGACACCTTCCAAAACCGTCTCCATAATCCGTTGAAAAACTGAGGCCGCGGAAGCTAAACCGAAAGGCATCCTCCTGAACTGAAATGTCCCTACTTGTCGCCAAATTTGTAGTGATTACACTGAGACAGATAAGTGTAAGAGCAGGTACTTTAATGACTGTTCATCTCCACAGCTTCCAGGAACACTGGCTCCTGGCATTCAAACTAACACATTCTATTACCATGACAGTGACATCATAGATAGTACAAGGAAGATAGGAGAAACTACTACAGAATGTTAACATATATTTGTATATAATGCTAATATTTATTTATTTAAAAGTTTTGTAGAGCGCCTGAATCACCCCCGGAGGGGTATCTCTGCTCTAAGCGGACCAGCGAGCGAGCAAGACAGACTAAAATAGGGAGGCTTTAAGCAGTTTCCTGAAACGTAAATAGTCCGGGCATTGTCTAAGTTGTAAGGGAGCTCATTCCAGTAAGATGGGGCGAGGAGGGAAAAGATTTCCCACCAAGTCTAGCTTTCCTTACCCTTGGAACCTGTAGAAGAAATTTACAACTGGATCTCAGTGTCCTGTAAGGAGAATATGGCTTCAGTTTGCACGAGATGTAAGAAGGGCCCTTGTTATGGGTGGCTCTATAGACTATGCAGCCGGTCTTAAACTTTATCCGCTTACGGACTGGTAGCCAGTGAAGTCTGCGAAGCAGCGGCAAAGAAGGGGTTCCAGGCAAGGAATTCGTGAGAAGCCGAGCTGCAGTATTCTGGACCACCTGGAGTCTATCAAGGGAAGACTCGTTTGCAGAGAGCAAAAGAGCATTACAATAATCAAGGCGGCCCAGAATCATGGTCTGAATAAGAGGTTTCCGTGTATAATCCGGCAGAAAAGGGAAAACTCGGCGTAGCATGCCCAGCACATGGAAGCAATTGCTAACAGTTCGGGAGACATGCTCCTTAAGAGTAAGAGTCTGATCAAGATAGATGCCCAGATTCTTAACTGAAGTTTTGGGAGTAGGCGGTGGCCCGAGAACGGGTGGCCACCAATTCGGAGACCACAGTAGAGGGGCTTCTCCGAATAGCATTATTTCGGTTTTCCCTGCATTTAATTGGAGGAAATTTTTTCTCATCCAAACTGATATGGCAGTCATTCGTTCGGCAAATGATGCCAGGGCATATGTTGAGGTTTTATCAAAGGTGAAGAGAAGCTGAGTGTCATCTGCGTAAGAGATGGGCAAAAAACCATGACTCCTGAGTAAGTGGGCCAAGGGGGCAATATAGATGTTAAAAAGCGTAGGGCTTAGACATGAGCCCTGTGGAACACCCTTGGTCGGAGTGCTGTTTTGTATATTTGGCTGCTTAACTTGCTAAAATGCGACAGGAATCAAAGTATGAGTGCATGTTTATCAGTTAAAACATGTGGAAATATACCATTTTACAATTCCATTTATTCTCAAAACATAGAATAAATATTGATACATACCAAAAAATGGCCAAAACATAAATATGGATAAATAGAGACTGAAATGTTTAAAAAAACAATACCATAAAAACGAGAGCCCTAATAATAACTGAAACAAATGAATAACAAAGTAGTCTTTTTACACAGTGCATTATATTTTTGGAAATAGGCACATACATGTTTCTGTCGGCACTACTGAAACTTTCCAAGTGATGTCCATGCGCAATGGTGAAACTTGCGTAATGATACAAAGACCCAACAATGCCTTTGCTGCAACCCCAGTGTCGGTGAATGTGCTTGAGAACATCAAGTGTGCAATGCAGACACAATTGCAGAATGCTACTGGGCTATATACACAGTGGCATAGCCAGTGTGTCATTGGCCCTAGCACAAGGAAGGAAATGGGCCCTTTAGACACTGTTTGAACTGTGAAAGGCAGCAATAAGTAGGGTTCAGTGGACCCCTCAGGCCTCTGGGCCTGGTGCCACTTCACCTGCTGCACCAACAGAAGCTACGCCCCTAGCTCTATGAAATTGTAGGAAGAAGTTCAACACTCCTGCTGCTCCTGACTCCTTAGGAGCCGAGAGTCCAGGAGTAAGTGTACATGGGAACCCACAACCAAGAAAGAAGCCTAGACATGTACAGCAGATCTATAGAACAATACTGGGCAAGCATGTTGGGTACATTGATGAGGGCCACAGTTTCTCAAGTACTGTGCCAATAGATGTGTGCTTCCGGAACTCCCTGTCCCCTTCTGCAGTGTACTTTTTCTCGAGTCCCTGCAATAAAGAAATGACGTAGCTCTTGTAGGAAATTGGGTGACTGGTTGAGGGGGCTGAAGTCCTACCCAAGCAGCAACCACAATCCCTGTCAGGGTGAAGCGACAAGCAAACCCCAAATTAACCTGCGCTTAACCCTCTGGTAGCTTGGCATAAAGCAGTCGGGCTTACCTCAGAGGCAATGTGTAAAGTATTTATGCAGCACTTCAAACAGTAATAAAGTGAAAACACAACACATGAAAAATCCGATACTAATTTTGAAAAATAGAGTAAAATTTAATAAATTATTTGAGACCAAAATGACAAAAATCCAGTTAGAGGTATGCAATTTTAAAGATTTAATAGTACTCAAAAGCACAAAGGGCCAGTGGTGGTTATCTGGTCACGCCGTACTGAGACAAAGGGCCTCATTTAGATGTTGGCAGTCCTGGGACCACTGTATATTTTTGGCGGTCTAACTGCTCGCATACCAGGGGGGCCACACGCCAAATTATGATGTGGACTGTGAGACCGCCCCCAGACCGCCGCCTCCTTCAAGATCTGAGCTCTCACGGCGGTGTAAACAGCGTGGGTGAATGACGCCAGTGCCAGCATCGGCACCCCCATGGCCATTACGACTTGCCTTTCCACTGACCTTTAGGATGGCGTAAAGGCAGGGAAAGGGGCCCCAAACAAGGCCCCAGGGCATTTTAGCCCATTCGGGTTGTGCATGGGGGCACATTTTGTGCAGAGCAAACACAAGGAGATGAAGGACGGAGCGCTGAAACTTTTCAGACACTCACCCCCAGTCACAGATCTGGGTTGAATCCATCATCATTCTTTAGCTCACTTCGCCACCCCAGTTCAGACACAGCTATATGCAAATCAGTCTTGACCCTGTGCCTCATGGGAACAGTCCAGCCTGAACTGTCAAGCCATGTCTTTTCTAGACCGGAAACAAGCATCCTGGGACCGGTTTCGGGGTAACACCCCTCATCAGCCAGGCTAGCTTGACTCCAGTGGCAAAGTGAGCAAGGGACCCACATCTGGGCATACCCTGCCAACTTAGGGCGAACAAAGCAAACACAAGGAGATGATGGACGGATCGCTGAAACTTTTCAGACACTCACCCCCAGTCACAGATCTGGGTTGAATCCATCATCATTCTTCAGCTCACTTCGCCACCCCAGTTCAGACACTGCTATATGCAAATCAGTCTTGACCCTGTGCCCCCTCCCTTTGCTGCACTGTCATGCGTGCACTGTGTGCCATGCACAACATGGTGCATGGTACACAGTGCACTGACGTGCAAGGGGCGATGCCACGGCTGCAGCATGTGCTACAGGCTCCTATGAGCCGATGCATGCCACTGCCGTTGCACCACCGCCACAACACCACCAGCCCAGCGGTGAAATTATACTACGGCGGTCGGGATGCCACCTGCTTGTGTTCACGATGGCCGCAGACTGGCGGTGTGCCCGCCAAGTCCTAAATCCCGCCCAAAGTCACAAGTTCAGGCCAACCGTGATAGAGTATGGGCTGGATACAGGGATCCAGTTAGGCTCACTGAACAAAGTACCTTAAATTCTGGTTGCAGAGCATTGCGAGATCATGCATTGAGGTTGCATCGCACAGCAGCGGTTCCGAGGAGCAGCAGGATGCGATGCGGAGTGCTGCGTCTAGGATGCATTGCGCAGCAGCAGTTTCAAGGAGTTGTGGGATGTGATGTGAAGTCATGCATTGAGTATGCCTTGTGCAGTGATGGTTTCAAGGAGCTGCAGAGCTGCAATGCTAAGTCCTGCATCCAGGATGCTTAATGCAGTGACGTCTCTAAGGAGCTGTGGGGTCCTGGTCGGGGATGCTTTGCACAGTGGTGGTTCTGATGCAGAGCTGCGAGTAGAGGCATTGCGCTGCGTTGGTTTTACCCACAAGACCACTTATGGGCTGGCAGAGCACCTTCAAGCCCACTTCCACGGGTCTATCTAGGGCTAGCGTGGCACCACTTGTACAGCAGACAGAATCCAGGTGATGGGTTCAAGGTGGTTGGAGCCTTTTCTGTCCTTGAGGCTCTGATCAAGAGGCCAGCCAACTGGCCCTTGGAGTCATTCTGGCGGGCCTGGGCTCAAGATGTAGGTCTTGTCCTCTTCACTCTGGCAGCAGGGTAGCAGGCCGCAGGGCAACAGAGTAGCAGGGCAGCAGAATAGCAGTCCTTTTGGCAGCAGAGCAACACAGCAGTCCTTATGATTCTTCCACAGGCCCAGATGTGTACTGAAGGGTTTGGTCTAAGGGTCCAATACTTATACTTGGTGCCAGCTTTGAAGTAGGAGACGGTTCTGGAGGTTTCCTCCCCCAGATGTGTTTGTGATTTAACTGCCTTGCGGCCCAGACCCAGCTTGTCTGGGGCACAAAAGACTAGTGTGGAACCATTTGTGAGTGTGCTGAGGCAGAGCCTTTGTGATGTGCAAGTGTTGTAGGTGACAGCCCCTCCCCCTATCAAGTCAGAGATGGCCCAAACTGCAAACACCTAATCCTCCTTTGTCTCACTGTCTGGGAGCAACACACAAAGACCAATGGCCAGCTACACATAGTCATGTGACTCAGGAAACAGGCTGCAGGCACCAAATAGATGAGACAAGATAATGCCAACTTCCTAAATGGCATTTTCAAATTTGTAATTTAAAATCCGACTTTACCATTAAAGGGGGTTTTGAATTACAATTCTTTAGACACCAGACTCAACATTCCTAATTCCTCCCAATTGAAAGTTATCACTTATTAAATGTAATTAGGTAACCTAATGTTATCATATGGGAGAGGTAGGCCTGGCAGTACTTGATAACAAATTTAAGAGTTTTTTCACTACCAGGAATGTCAAAGTTAAAAGTACATGTCCAACTTTTTAAATACATTGCATCCTGCACTATGGGCCATTTAGGGCCTACCCTATGGAAGAATTATATGTATTAAAAAAGAAGGCTTAGGCATGGCAAAATGTTTATTTTCCCAGGTCAAAATGGCAGTTTAAGACTGCACACACAGGCTGCAATGGAAGGCCTGAGAGATTTAACAAGGCTGCTTAAGTGAGGGGCACAATAATTTCTGCAGGCCCACTAGTAGCATTTAATTTACAGGCCTTGGGTACAGACAGTACCACTTTACTAGGGACTCACATGTAAATTAAATGTCTCAATTGGGTGTAAGCCAATGTTACCATAAGGCTAACAAAAACGAGATCAGCAAAAATGGAGGAGCAAGGCAAAATGTTTGGGGGAAGACCACCCTAAGGCTGACAGGTCTAACACTGCTCAGCTGTAATAATTTATCACAGGTGAGTTCTGAAGTTATAATGTCTGCTGCCAGACCAGAAGTCAGGGTGAAAGGCAGGACACGGAGCATGCTCAAAGCTGAAGATTAAATAGGGAAAACAAAACCAGCTTTTCCTACTTCTACTCTCTTTTTCTAGATGAACAGTAATCAGCTGAAAAAAGGTATTTATGGCAGCAAGTTTATTTTTTGCATGCTTTAGGTAAATGTAGAAAAGACATAATGTCTCTGCATGTATGTGCATATTTTGAGCTTCAGTGTTTTTTTTTAATCTGAATGGAATTAAACTGATTCTAATATCTTTTTGCAACAAATATCTAACTTTTGTTCGATGTCTGTACTTTTGCACTACATATTCTACTTTTATTCTTCATGCCTGCAAACATCCTATCACTTTTATGTGAAAAAGCAACACACCAAGGATTTAAACCGTTTTTGGGAAGGGTGATGGCGTGACCATGTACTTTTTGGACAAGTACCACCTTTCATTTTGTGAGTACAAAGGTTTTCAGGCAACAGTTATTTTTAGTGATACTGTGCCCGACGTGCTACATACACAAGGAAGCAATGTAATAACAAGACTCCGCTCCATAAATGGAAATGTGTCTCGTGAATTGATAACACACATTTTGCTGCGCCTACTAACAGCTTACACCCGCTTGACAGCTACTCTCATCCAGGTTTGCTATAGAGTTGCCTGTGGTGAGATAAACGTGAAGATGAATGGCGCAGCAGTATCCATGACCGGTTCTTGACCTTGCTACCACTTAGAAGCTAGTGTGTGTATATTTTTATGTTTGTGCACAAAGTTTAGTCATTAGGTCTGCCTTTTTTTGCTAACAAAAGATAGACTTTCAAAATGATTCCCGCCAAAGTTGATAAGGTGATTTGCAGACAGAATTAATTGATTTTAAAAACTTTGGCCTCGAGTAATTAAGCAGTACAAAGCTGAAAGTTAAACGGAGAGGTGATCCTACTACGAGGCCCTCATCAGCAAATAGCAGCATTTTGGACTCTTTATTCCCCATTATGATTGCCCTGGTAATCCCATTAGGGCCAGCAATGGGAATTATTGGCCACCAGGATTACAAGATCTTTACTTTTCATATTGATACTTTGTCTACCGAGAGCAGGCAACACATCTGGGTGAGAAAAAGGAAAAATGTGGGAATCGTAAACAAAAGTAATTCCGCTCCTCGCACCCAGAGTTACCAATGCCCACAAAATGCCAGGCAGAGGTATTATCGGGCTGTTTTCTGGAACATTGGCTTTTACACGCCTTGGAATAAGAACGGCAGCGGTGCTCTGGTGCAGAGTAGTAGCAACGGAATGATGACATTATGGCAGCGACTGATGATGCAAAGCGAGGGAAGATGAACTAAGCAAAACCCTCATAAAATATCACATCAGGTTTATTGGAATTTAACTTCGGCTGGTTGTCATGCATTAACAGCTCAACTGTTGAAAGATAAGCCTTAACTAAACCTATTTGCAAGGACTCCAGCCCAATATTAGCTTAACTCGCAAGCTGGTGTCATTGGCATTCAATTAATAAAGGAATCTAAAATATCTAGAATGGGGCAGTCATTCATGACCAGAGTGAAGAGCTCTAGTGGGGCGTTGGGCCCCGAGGGCCTGTGCACGAAATAGCAAGTGACTGAGAAGTGAAAGGAGGTCTGGTCGTGGGATGGTTGGCGTAGACAAAAAAAATGAGCCAAGTCATAATTAACGAACCCTCAAACATGACCCTAAATAGGCAACCCAAAGTTGAAGTTGACAATGCCAAATTCTGCTGACAAATCTTTAAGAAAGAGAGCACAGATATGACTAGCAAAGCGGGCGCAATGATTTGGCTTTCTATGTTTGCCCGTGTTTCTTTTACCGTGACCTCTCTAGGCGGTATGACCTGCTAAGAGGATCTCAAACTCATGTGCTTTGCTAATACGGGTGAATTTGTTTTCTCGGTGCAGCCTTTACGATTTCAGTCCTGTCCTGACTCCATGTCAAAACACTAAGCCAACAGTGATGTCCAAAATATGAAACGCCAGTTCCTTCTACAATAACAGCCGTCAGTTTTATTGCATAAGGGCAGTTTTAAAAGCTGTGGAGCTGGGTATATCACGCCCACAGGTTTTGCGTGTGCTGCATTCTGACTGCTGTGCTGCAGAACAGTCTCAGACAAATTACTATAATTTCACTTTTAATTGGGTTCTAAGGTTTGGCAAATGTAATTCACTTAAACTTTGCACGCTAAATGTAATCTGGCTCCAAAACAAGTCTGTAGTGTGTTTAAGATGCCTCTTTTAGTTTAAAGATTTTCCAGACACTGGTTATTGTGTGCCTCGTCCAACTTCAGTGGCTTGATTAGATTCTTCTTGTGACTGGAGGCCTTTACTGTTATTCATACTTATTATTGACCAGCTGAAGAGCCAGCTATGGGCCCAGACTTCAAAGGGCACACACACAACACCTCGGGAAGGGGAGCGGGGGGGGTGGGGGGTGTCGTGAACGTAGCTCTCCTGCATCCATATGTGATTGCCTCTGCCTATGCCTAGTTTCATTGAGAAGAGAGGCCCTGGCAGACTCTTTGGCTCCAGTGCCCAGCAGAACTTTCTGGAGCAGTGGTAGCACAGGTGTAATACTTGCCACAGGTACATGAGGGCACCGAAGGCACTTGCACATACTCACACTTTCACAATCACTGACCCTCGCTCATAACTAATGATGCACAGGGGCTCTGATTTAAGCTCCAGTGGTGAAGGTGTTCTGCTTTAATAGTGCAGCAGGTGCTGTTGCACCAGGTCATATGTGCCCTGGTGCAGCTGCACCTGTTGCACAATTGATACAAACACCTGGACTCACTACCACTCCCTCTCACAATCTCCCTCTCACTCACTCATTTGAACTCACTCACACTGCTTATCCACTCCCTCCCTTATTCATACCCACTCTTGCTCACTCCTTGATCCAATCAAGGCAATATATCCACATGGGATTTACATATAACGGTGTTGGAACTGGCCTTTTTTGGCAGGGTTATCCCCAAACTTTTTGCCTTCCTCCTGTATTTTTTCTGACCTGTTTTTTTTTGTTTTATGACTCTGGGCACTTTACCAATGCTGATCAGTGCTAAAGGGCATGTGCTCTCTCCTGTAAACTTGGTAAGATTGGTCTACACCTGTTTGGCATATTTAATTTACCTGTAAGTCCCTTTGACAGTGGTATCCCATAAACCCAGGGCCTGTAAATTAAATGCTACTAGACGGCCTGCAGCGCTGCTTGCGTCACCCACCGAAGTAGCCTTTCAAACCTGTCTCAGGCCTCTGCCGGTGCAGGGCCTGCACACGCAGTTTACTGCCGCAGTGATGTGGCATTTAAAGTGTTTGTCACGTCTGAAACTCCCCTTTTAGTACATATAGGTCACCCCTAAGGTAAGGCCCTAGGTTGCCCTAGGGGCAGGGTGCTGTGTAGGTAAAAGGTAGGACATGTGCCTTTACTGTGTGGCATGTCCTGGTAGTGACAAACAGCCTATTTGGTTTCTCACTGCTCTGAGGCTGCCCTCTCATAGGTTTGCATTGGGGATTCCCTGATATATGTTTCAGTGGTAATTTCTCATATGAAAGGGGTAGCGTGGCCATGTTTGGTATGTTTGGAATAGTAGTGTTAAATCCTGCTTATTGGTGAAAGCAAATTTGGTATTACTATTTTAGAAATGCCACTTTTAGAAGTGGGCATTTCTGTGTGCTTACGACTCTTTGTGCCCTGCCTGGTTGTGTATTCACCGCTTGGTTCTGACTGACAGGAGAGAGGGGATGTGCATTCAGTCTAGACAGTCACAAGGGGGGTTGAGGTGTGTCCTGCCTTTCCTGGGTGGCTCAGTGCTGGGCTGAATAGACCTTGGCTGCATTTAGAGTGGTGAGAGGAGTCGCACCTGCATCTGAATAGGGCTGTTCCTGACTTTCACAATGCTGTCTCCACACCCCTGTAGTATGTCTGGGGCCAGGGCTTGACATTGAATGGGGGTGTTGTGAACTTCTAAAAAAGAGTTTGAAGTGCACCCAGAACAAAGACTTGTGGAGTATAAGTACAGGGGATGTGACCCCATATTTTTAGACACTGCTTGGTACTTGTAACCAGCTGCTGCTGGTTCTACATGCTGCACATTTTCAGGAGGAACTGTTGTATTGCCAGGAGAAACCACCATCTGAACTTGCTTGCTTTGCTGTGCTGACCTGTGGCCTGCTAGGTCACAAGAAGCACTGTCACTTTGCTTGAGCTTGAGCTGGCCTGCTGGTTGCTGCCTGCTCTAGTGCCCCCCTAGTTGTTCTCATGGGCTGGGTAGTACAGCCCTCCCTGTTTGCCAATAGTGCGTGGTGAGCGCTTTGGAATTCTATTGTCCAAGGAGTGGGCTCACCCTGCCTGAAAAACCAGAAAGGAGCATTTTTCTGTGTGTAGTGCTGCACTTCCCTCATGGTGGTTGAGCAATGGTAGAGGGAGGGCTACAGCAGAAGAAGCGCTCTTCCTCTCCCTGTCGTGTTCCCTGCATCGTTTTACTTTGGCTTATCTGCAGCCGGGGCTCTGCTATGTGGCCCGGGCTGTGAAACGGCACACAAACAGCGATGAATCCCAGCCTGTGTAGTCCTCTGAGTTGCCTAGCAATGCCAACGTCACTGTGGGTGGGACCCAGCCTTTGTGGAAGGCCGGGCAGAAGAGAGTGGAACTGACGGAGACTTCACTCTGTGTCCCGTCGCCGCAGGGAGGCCTCGTCCAGCAATGCAACCCAGAAGGATCAGGGAGTGGGTGCGCCTTGCCGAGGTAGAGCGGTTACACCGCGTGGTTGCGGTCAGCCATGGTCAAAGGGCGTAGGACGGAAGGCTCTGGCCCAACGGAAGCTTCACTTTGCACTGAGGGTAGAAGAAGGAGAGCCCCGGGCGCTAGAGCGGAAGGCTCTGCCCCGACAGAGGCGGTGTCGTCGGCGAGGTCCCACATCACAGCTCTGAGCTGCCTAGGGTGCCCGCAAGTGCCGCACTCATCCACCCGGTTCTGAGGGGCCAGGGTGGACGTACCTTTTGTTTCTTACCGGCACGCCAGACACACTGCTTTTTCTCGGTCCCGAGGGACCACTGTGAGAACATACACTGGTGCTTTCGCATCACCTAGATAATTACCGCATTCCCTGTTGTAGGCGGGCAGGTGGCCCAGAAGCAAATGTAAAAAATGTAAGTCCGTTTTTATATAGCGCAGCTACTCACCCTTACGGGTCTCAAGGCGCTGGGGGCCGGAGTGGAAATTAAGTGAGCTATTGCCCAGAGTCACATGGTGCTGAGCTGAGCTGCCGCCGGAGCCGGGGATCGAACCGTGAACCCTGTGCTCCGAAGTCAGCTGCCCTGGCCGCTGCACCACACCTCTTCACTGAAGCCTACGGAAAGGGCACAAGGACACCAGATATCATATCATAGGAGTGCAGGTGCCGCTCTTGATGTTGTTTTAACATGTGGTAATGTGGATATGCTAGAAGTAATTCTGCCTGGGTGTGCATTCCCTAACCGCTTGGTACCCATGCCCTGATGTGATCATTTCTGTCATGTATACCGTGCATTTATCAGGATAACAGGCATTACTTCCCAAGTTGCAGTATGTGCACAGTGATGGTGTTATGCATAATGTTGGCATGATATTTTTATAATGTGTGCAATCCCCCAAGGATACAAGATCTCCAGGAAGGACCGCCCCACCCGCCCAGGAGGAGGAATCGCCATCGTCCACAAATCCAGCCCCCGCCTGAGCACACTCCCTGACGAGCCCACAGAACTGATGGAACACCTTCACTTCAAGATACTGGCCAGCCCCACCGCCACCCTCCGAGGAACCCTCATCTACCGTCCCCCTGGACCCCGCGGACCCTTCGCCAACTCCATCACGGACATTATCTCCCCGCAGGCCATCGCATCCACCAACTACACCCTGCTGGGAGACCTCAACTTCCACCTCAACAACCAACTGGACCCCAACACCACATCCCTCCTGGACAACCTCCACAACATTGGACTGTGCCACATCGTGACCAAGCCCACGCACTCAGCAAGACACACCCTCGACCCCTCTTCACTACAGGAAACTCCATCACCTTCAGCCACACCACCGAACTCCCATGGACCGACCATCGTTGCATCCACTTCACCTTCAGAACACCAACCATCCACAGACACCAGCACCTGCTTCCACGAAGAAACTGGACCAAAATCACTGACGACCAGCTCACCTCCTCACTCAACAACTCCACCCCAACCATCGCGGAAAACGACGACCCCAACACCGCAGCCCGAACTCTGCATAGATGGATCTCGGACAGCACCAACACCATAGCCCCCTTCAAGAAAAACAACAATACCCGCGCCAAGAAAGCCAGATGGTTTACCACCGAACTTCGAGAGTCCAGAAGCACATGCCGCCACCTCGAAAAGGCCTGGAGGAACACCAAATCCACAGAAGCCCACAACAACTTCAGAGCCGCCACCAACGCCCACCATCAACTCATCAGATAAACGAGGAAAAAAGCGATTGAAGACAGAATCTCCACCCACGTGCACAACAGCAAGGAACTCTTTAGCATCATCAAGGAGTTCGCCCAACCCACTAGCGAGTCTACCGACATCCCTCCCTCACAAGACCTCTGCAACAAACTCAGCACCTTTTTCCACCACAAAATCAAGAGCATCTACGACAACTTCGACGAAGACAACCAACACACTGAACCCTCACCAACCACCCCCGACACCCAGCAACCAGCGATTGACGACTGGACAGCCCTCACCACCGAAGACACACTGAAGACAATGAAGTCAATCCACTCAGGGGCCCCCACGGACCCCTGCCCCCACCACATCTTCAACAGAGCCGCCGACACCATCGCACCCATGCTCCGCCACACCATCAACTGCTCCCTGGTGACCGCCTCATTCCCCGACGACTGGAAACACGCCGAGGTCAACCCCCTCCTAAAGAAACCCTCAGCGGACCCCACCGACCTCAAAAACTACAGACCCATCTCCCTGCTCCCGTTCCCAGCGAAAGTCAGCGAGAAAGCCATCAACAGCCAACTCGCCACATTCATTGAAGAACACAATATCCTCGACTCCTCCCAATCCGGCTTCAGAAAAAACCACAGTACGGAAACCGCCCTCCTCGCCGCAACAGACGACATCCACACCCTACTGGACAAAGGAGAAACAGTAGCCCTCATCCTCCTCGACCTATCAGCGGCGTTCGACACAGTCTCCCACCGCACCCTAATACGCAGACTCTACGACGCAGGAATCCAGGACAAGGCCCTCGACTGCATCCGCTCCTTCCTCTCCGGCAGAACGCAGTGGGTCAGACTCCCCCCTTTCCTCTCGGACCCCACACCTACCACCTGCGGAGTCCCCCAGGGCTCCTCCCGCAGCCCAACGCTCTTCAACGTCTACATGGCTCCACTCGCCCCCATCGTCAGAACCTACGGACTCAACATCGTGTCATACGCAGACGACACCCAGCTCATCCTCTCCCTATCCAACGAGCCCAACACCGCCAGACGCAACTTTCGAGAAGGCATGGAAGCTGTCGCCAAATGGATGAAAAACAGCTGCCTACAACTAAACACCATTACAAAAATGGGGTTACCCAATAATGGTCATGGACCTGGGTTCAATGTGGTACAAAAGACAATGGTCCTAGACCTTTATATTTTTAAATGATATGTATCAACTCTAATTTTATTATTCAAAAACAATTTCGAGCATACACAAGGTTAGCTCACAGTATTAATACAATAATTAAACTAAAATGCAACAACCAAGGGATATTTTACCAATTTATTATTTCATTCCAAATTATAAATTGAACAGTAGATTACTTACTGAAACAAACAAGGAAGGGGAAGGGGGAAGAAGGAGGTTGCTCCAATGGAACGTGCAGAAAGAGAGAGTGCCCTGGTGTAAAGGCAGTGAAAAAGATTCAAGTAGTGTAATAAGGGAAAAACTAAAAACATTCAAATGCTGGACTGACAGATAATTTGCAACTCGTGCGGACCGCGGACGCCGTTTTGTTTGAATATTAAGCTTCAGCATTTATTGCCCTGAAAACGAACAAGTGCGCTTCCATTAACGGATGAGTATGCCTACCATGGTTAACTAGACGGTGAGGAACCCGCAGCGCCCCGCTAGATCCTGCGGGTGTGCAACACTGAAATCACACCTGCTCAGGTTGCCCCACATAGTCCTGAGGAAGACCCGCAGGCCAAGGCCCCAAATCGCCCTCTGAGCCCCAAGTCGGGTTGAAACGTCGACGCCCATTTTATTGGCCTGGATCACAAGTCCCATATCTAACGTGCCACATAAGAATACAATTGTGTATTTGAAATTGATTGTAAAGGAACCTTTATTGTTTAAATGTGGCCAGGCTACTGAAGACTGAGAATTATCTGTCAGTCCAGCATTTGAATGTTTTTAGTTTTTCCCTTATTACACTACTTGAATCTTTTTCACTGCCTTTACACCAGAGCACTCTCTCTTTCTGCACGTTCCATTGGAGCAACATCCTTCTTCCCCCTTCCCCTTCCTTGTTTGTTTCAGTAAGTAATCTACTGTTCAATTTATAATTTGGAATGAAATAATAAATTGGTAAAATATCCCTTGGTTGTTGCATTTTAGTTTAATTATTGTATTAATACTGTGAGCTAACCTTGTGTATGCTCGAAATTGTTTTTGAATAATAAAATTAGAGTTGATACATATCATTTAAAAATATAAAGGTCTAGGACCATTGTCTTTTGTACTACAACTAAACACCAACAAAACAGAAGTACTCATCATGGGCCCAAACCCCGACGCCTGTAGCGACACCTGGTGGCCCCCCGCCCTCGGAAACCCGCCAACCCCCACGGACCACGCACGCAACCTGGGAATCATCCTGGACTCCGAGCTCAAAATGGACCGCCAGATCAACTCTGTCTCGTCTTCCTGCTTCCACACCCTCCGCCTCCTTCGTAAGACCTTCAAATGGATCCCCCTCGAACACCGAAAGACCGTTACTCACGCCCTGGTCACCAGCAAGCTCGACCACGGCAACGCACTCTACGCCGGAATAAACAAAAACCTCACCCGCAAGCTACAGAACATCCAGAATGCCGCCGCAAGACTGGTCCTCAACCTGCCAAAACACTGCCACATCTCCCAGCACCTGTGCACACTCCACTGGCTCCCTGTCGAGGCGAGAATCACCTTCAAGAGCTCACCCACGCACACAAGGCCCTCCACGGCACCGTACCAGCATACCTGAACAGCCGACTCAAAGTCCACGCACCCCAAAGGACCCTACGATCAGCCCAGCTCTCCTACGCCGTGGTCCCCCGCACCAGAAAGACCAGATCGGGAGGCCGCTCCTTCTCCTTCCTCGCGGCCAAAGCATGGAACGCCCTTCAGCTCCACCTCAGACAGACAACATCGCTCCCCATCTTCGCAAGAAACCTCAAAACCTGGCTCTTCGACAGACCCCCTCCTTGATGGATGGAACCTGCACCCCCCCCACCCACCCCCACCCCCCCACCCCTAGCGCCTTGAGACCCTTACGGGTGAGTAGTCGCGCTTTAACAAACCCCTGA
The DNA here is from genome assembly GCA_963921515.1 of Calotriton arnoldi. Lineage (NCBI taxonomy): Eukaryota > Metazoa > Chordata > Amphibia > Caudata > Salamandridae > Calotriton > Calotriton arnoldi. The sequence continues at coordinate 1,236,634 of CAWUFW010003292.1, read as the reverse complement.
TTGACTGATTGAATCTATAAATATTTACTGGTTTGCACTAAATTGTAATGTGATGGCAATTGCCTGGTCGGCAAAGTGATTTATATGATCTGTGTGACATCATGACAAGTGCCTAGTGGCACGGTAGTTTATGTGATTATGGTCTAATGTGTGTTATGAACAATACAAAGAATATTTTTGTAGTGTGTCGCTGGTGTGTGTGTGTGTGTGCGCAAACACTTTACACATTGCCTCTGGGATAAGCCTGACTGCTCTGCCAAGCTGCCAAGGGGGTGAGCAGGGGATATCTTGGGTGTGTAACTCCCTTACCCTGACTAGAGTGGTGGGTTCTGCCTGGCTTAGGTGCAGACCCTAGCCAACCAGAAACCGTATGTCTAACAAACGGCACTTGGTAAATCAGATTTGTGTGCAAACCCTACCAACAGTCTAAATATATTACTGCATGGAATTTATAATTATTACAGATCTACAGTTGGCCAGATTTGCTAGGGGAGGGTGCAGATTCGTTGTTTTGTATCTTCCATAAGTCCAGCATGTGCCCAGTGGGCGTGTCTCCATAGTTTCCCATCTAGTGGGTTTTGTGACAGCTCTCCAGTGCATGTACTCTTCAGTGGCGTAAAGCACAGAACTGCTGACGCCTTCATGGGGAGTAAGTGAGGGCTCCGTCCACAGTGGCCCACAATTGCAGTGGCCTCAAGAGACTCAACATGATGAACGAGTTCTGCTATTGGAAAAGATCTCCACCCACACCATCACCGAGTGCTCAACAGTAAGTGCAGCAGCTGGGCACCTCATCTCCCTGATCAGTGGGGAGACCGAGATCATTTCAGCAATGCACAGATTATTCGCTGAATAAATAACTCAGGAAGGATACCATAATTGGAAGTCCGCTTCTCAGTATCTTGAGGATTGAAATGAAGAGCTATGTCTGCATTGCCCGCCGGAAAATAAGTGAACAAAACAAATGGATAAACCTGTGAGAATTTCAACGTTATAGAATTCCAGGAAAAGCAAAACTCCCAGTGGTGTAAGGCTTTCTAAGCTCTATATTTGCAAACTAAATTATTACAGACCTAAATATGAACTTCTCTCTCTTTTTGGGGCTCTGTTTGATCAAACTGAATGTTGTGGGGCTCACGAGGAGCTCGTGTTGCCATATAGGGTTTTGGCCTTCTGGGATCCCAATGCATCAGCTTTCCAGGTGCAAAGGTATCAAGACACAATTCAGTCCTCCAGAGTTATGTGAAGAGTGTGCACTTGTATTTGCTGACGTCCACGCTGCATATGAGGTGACATTAATTTTGGTGATGATCCTATATGTTTTTACTTATATGTATAGTAAATTCTTCAAAGTGCTGGCGGTGGAGTGAAGATGAGTAGCAGCACTTGTAATGTGTTGCAGATTTGAATTGTTCACATTTTGTCCATATTGGCATATTTTTCAACTTATGCTGGAAATTGTGCTTTGTGCATTATTTGATAAGATATGTTTATTGACTGGGGCTAATAACTGTTTAAAAATGAATTACAGGATTGAAAATGCAGACTTTATTCGGGCCATAATTATGATTTAAATCCTATTGCCAAATGTCAATGGACTTTAAAACTCCAAAAGAGAAATTGTGTTAATCCTTTTTCGACGGTGGTTATGATGAATAAAGATATCTAAAAGCTGGAGAAGGGTCGTAAACTGGAAAATGTCCGCTGAAATCTGCGACTATGCCTTCTGCAGAATAAGAAGGGGAGTTTGTAGTCTGTGGCCCCCCATTAAAGGTGTGCGAGACTACTTCATCGAGAATTGCACACTCAGGAGTATGTATATTGCCAATATCAGTACTTCTCGGTCACAGGAATACTAGTGTACTTTCTTCAAGACTGAATCTGTGAATAGGGAATAACATACAGTAGTTGGTGCTTCCATACCGACTTCCACATGTGATTCCTTATTTACAAGCTGATTTTCCCATTGGTCTTTAAATTCCTGAAACTCACATCACCAGACGTTGCTGGAATTATGGGTCACCTAAAACAAGTGCATATGGTGAGAAACCCTCTGAAACCATCCAACCTAACCCGCTCTATGCACAACCTCTAGTTTTGTGCACAGGAAATTTATGCAAAGTTTTTGTGTGTTCTTTTTTATACACTTGGCTTTTGGTTTGATTTTTCTGTGTAATTTTTTTTTTTTTAACTTTGCGTTTTTTAACTTTCTAATTATTTTTTAACATATTTTTCTTTTCTTTATAGCGCTAACTCGACCTGCAGGTGTCAGAGCACTTTACATGAGCGCCTGTTGCATTTTAGACAGACACATTCATTATTTTTTGATAGGAGCGGGGAGATTAAGTAATTTGCCCACAATCGGAGGCTGTTGAGCGTCCCTGCGAGACTCGAACCCGGTTCCCCAGCTTCAAGGCCGACGCTCTAGCCATTAGGCCACATCCTCTCCCCTTTTGTATTTCCTTCGTTTTTTCCAGAGGTCTTTGTGTCCTTTGTTAGGTTGATCTTCCATAGTCTTGGTAAATATTATTTTATTTGTTTCTCTAGCGGCCACAACTTTTGGGCAGTGCCTGCAATGTGTGGTGAAATGCTGCATCCTGTCATCATCTTCCTCTCGATGTTGACACAGCACTTCCTCCAGGCAGTCTGCTGTTCTTCTATTTTTGACCCCTCTCCTTCTCAGCACAAGTTATGCTGTTGGGATGCCTAGCCCTCAGGTGCTTCACATCACTCTCACTCCCATGGATTGCTGGCCAGGTTTACTCCTAATGAGCACCTGGTTGCACAAAGTGGCTGTAACCTCCAGCACACCTATTTTTTTTTTGGATAGCCAGAAGTCGGAAAAACTGCCTCAACACCAACTATGTCTCAGGCCTCGGTTGTTGTCTAGCTGCAGATGTCGATAGAATGACAATAGCATCGTCATCTTGAGATGCTTGCTGCACCTGTGCTGGGTCTGGTGGATGGTATGTTTGGCGTCTTCTGGTGTCCAGTTCTTTCTGAGACCATGATGGAATGTGATTCTATTCATACTAGACTTTTGCGACTTCTTCTAAAGGATGTGGATGTGCCCTTATTTTTTTGAAGTGTTTCCTTGATGTCCTGCAGGACTGCAGCACTTATATGGGAACCTCACAGACAATGACTGGGTGCTGTGTTACTCCTGTGGGACCTTTACTTCCTTTTCCGGGTTCCAAGGGAGTACCTAAGAACCCTGAAATTTAAAAAAAGTTATGTTTACTGTGAAGGTGTCATTGTATTTTAAGTGAAGCCTAAGGGATTCCGCACACACACAAATAACCAAAATCTGTTGTAGCTTTCATTAAAATGTCTGTGTTTTAGGAGTTGCTCTACCATGGTACCTCAGAATGGTACACCGGTACCTGTGACTCACACTAAAATCACATCTGATTGGTTGCAATCACTATATTGGTGCATTGTGAACAATGTTCCGCCCCATTACCCTCATTAGTGATTTGCACTTGGGTCTGTGCTGTGCGATGACCAATGTTCTGGGAGTTTTCCCTTTTTTTGGGGTACTGAGAAAAAAAGAACAATATGGCATCTGGAAGAGAGAAGACACTACAGCAAGAGCCTCAGTGGTAGAACGAGCAGATGAGGACCACACCAGAGTCCGTCATCTTGCAATTCTTCTCAATTCCGGCTGTCATAGAAGGTGGTCACATGCAGATTGTAGTAGGGGTACTGGGAAAAATTACTATTTCGGCACATCAGGCATGACCAAACACCTGCAATCCTGGCACACTTGTCAACTGAATGCTGCCAAAAGAAGATATCAAGGTGGAAGAGAGAGCTTCAACCTCGGGTGCAGGTCCATCTGTGCAAGCTGGAGGCTCTGTGTCCTCAGACGTCTTGGCAACACAGAGGGATCTAAATCTTTGGATTCCCACATCGAAATGTTCTCTACCAAATGCTCCAAAGTCATTTACATTGCGGAGCAAAATTCTTTGGTTTGGGACAAGCTGGTGGTTGCCCACAAACTCAACTGTAAGAGATTATGTTTTTTGTATCCAAGTTAAAATCCCTTTTTTTTTAGCTGAACACCAAAAAAAAAAATCTAGATTAAAAATAAAAAATGCTTTAAAACCACCTTTATTGTTCAAAAACTAGAAAAAAATGTATGTTGTTTGTCATGTCTGTGTCTTAATGTTAACGTTTGTTAGTATATTTTAAAGGGGGAATGTAATATTCTTATTGACACTGTTGCACAGTGTGTAAACATGAGCCCAGATTCACTAATACTTTGTGCAGGCTTTGTGTTACTTTAGTAACGCAAACCCAGTGCAAAGCATTGTGGTCGAATTTACTTTCCAACGCAAATAAAGATTTTGCAGCCGTGCACAGCACTGATTGGCACCGAATCCCCTGCCGTACAGCCAGCCCCCTCTGTGCCTGGCCTTTGACAGTGTGCAGAAGGTTGGCCACTTTTTTTACTCTGCACAATAACTCTTTATCCTTTGACTGGTTATAATTATCATCAACACAGTAGTGGGAGCCACCAGGGAAGAAAGGTCACAGGAAGTATTTCTGTTCAGTTGGCTGTGGCAGTGAAATGTGCTCAAACCATCCTGTTTATGTGTTTGTGCCTCTTCACCCTCAGAGGCTTGGATTGTAAACCATTCCCAAAACCATGCAGTGTTTGGGAAGACCAGCTTGGAAATCTGTGTGTGTGAGTAAGGAGACGCTTTTGACCTCACCACTCCAGCTCTAGCAAAAAATGAGCTAGCCTTGATGGCAGCCGGTACACTAACAAATGAAAAACCTTGCTTTGATGTCACTCAGATTGGCTGTGTTGCCATTCTTTGGGGGTCACTCATACAGATGGGTCATGTTGCAGATATTTGGAAGCACCACATATGGTGCAGAGACAAAATATTGAGTCAAAAATATCGAATTGCACAAATATCGTGTCAAAAATATCGTGGGTCACGAATATCGACGGACAAATTCTTGTGGTCAAGAATATTGATTTTAGGTAAGTAATATTGAATTAAAAAATATCAAAAGTGTTTAATATTGTTTGCAAAAATATCGATTTTTTTATTAATGTTATGTATTTTAGTATATATTTTATATGTGTGTTATGTATGTATTTTTGGTATAAGAATTGTTTGTATTTTTATTATATGTGTTAAAATGTTAGTAGTTATTATTTTTTTTAATTTTAATTTTGCGTTTTTAGTTCCGTAGCGGGTTGCGGATTTATAGGGGAATAGGGTGGTAAGTAATTTAATTATATTAAATTTATGAAATAAGTTTTATTTATTGTTTGTTGAATTGAGATGTTATAGTATTACATTTGTAAATTAATTTATTATTAGTTATTTAATAATTAGTTGTTAATTAATTTTAATTAATTATTTGGCAATTAATTCTGTTAATTGTGTAATTAATTTTAGGTGTGTGTTGTGATGTTGATAGGTGAAAATGGTGGGAAGTAATTTATTTTTAATTGAGGAATTAATAATTAGTTAATTTTAATTAATTAGTAATTAATTATGATAATTGTGTAATTAATTTTAGGTGTCTGTTGTGGTGTTTATAGGTGTAAATGGTGGGAAGGATGGGAAGTAATTTATTTTTAATTGATGAATTAATAATTTGTTGTTAATTGTATTTAATTGATTAGTAATTAATTATGGTAATTGTGTAATTCATTTTAAGTTTGTGTTGTGGTGTTTATAGGTGTAAATGGTGGGAAGGGTGGGAAGTAATTTATTTTTAAGTGATGAATTAATAATTAGTTAATTCATTTTAATTAATTAGTAATTAATGATGGTAATTGTGTAATTAATTTGAGGTGGGTGTTGTGGTGTTTATAGGTGTAAATGGTGGGAAGTAATTTATTTTTAATTGATGAATTAATAATTAGTTGTTAATTAATTTTAAGTAATTAATTAGTAATTAATTATGGTAATTGTGTAATTAATTTTAGATGTGTGTTGTGTTTATAGGTGTAAATGGTGGGAAGTAATTTATTTTTCATTGATGAATTAATAATTAGTTGTTAATTGAAATTAATTAATTAGGAATTAATTATTGTAATTGTGTAATTCATTTTAGGTGTGTGTTGTGCATATTATAGTGTTAAAGAATGTGTATTCAATGAATGTTTATTATTTTTTTATTAATAATATTTATTAATTCATTATTAATTATGTTAATTATGGAAATAAATTTAAATAAAAATGTTGAAGTTTTTTTTATATTGGTGTGATGTTATAGGGTAGGAAATAAGATAAATGCATTTATGTTTTAAATATTTTTTGTTTGTTTAATATTTGCTTCTTTTAAATAAATATTGTTTATAAATGTATTTATTAATTTATTTTAGATAATATTTGTATCTTTTTGTTATATGTAATTAATATATTTAATGTTAATGTTTAATATATTTAATCGGATATTTTTAAAATATAGTTTATTTATTTTTAAGATTATTTACATGTTTTCAATTGTTTAAATGTTATTAGTAATTTTTGTTTCTCTGCTATCCAACACTTTCCCTACTGTTGCACTCACTGGAGTGGGTATAGTAATGTTTACCCCTCTGCTATCCAGCATTTTCCCTACTGTTGCACTCACTGGAGTGGGAATAGTAATTTTTACCCCTCTGCTATCCAATACTTTCCCTACTGTTGCACTCACTGGAGTGGGAATAGTAAATTTAATTATTCCGCTATCCAACATTTTCCCTACTGTTGTATTTATTGTATTGTGAAATGTACGTTTACATTTTTTTTAATTGTTAAATATTTTAATTAATTATAGAATGGTACTTTTTTTATTTTAAATTATTGATATATGTATATATTGTATTTCTATATAATTTAAAAGTTTCAAAATTAAATAAAGATAATAGTTAAAAAAAAATTAAAGTAAGTATATGTATATGTATAAATTATTATATTTGTGTGTTTAGATTTTTTTAATTAAGTTCTTTTTTATATTTAGTTAAAATATATATTAAATTTAATTAATTTTGTTAAAGATTTTGGGGCATATTATCAAGAACGGCGCTAAAAATTATCGCCGGTTTAGCGGCAGAAAACTGCCGCTAAAGCGGCGATAATGGGCTTGATAATATGCCCTTGAGAATTCCAATAGAAGCCCATGTTGACACCAGAACATGGGCTTCTGTTGGAATTCTCCAGGGCATATTATCAAGCCCATTATCGCCGCTTTAGCGGCAGTTTTCTGCCGCTAAACCGGCGATAATATTAACGCCGTTCTTGATAATATGCCCCTATATTAATATTTTATACATTTAACATATATTATTTTATTTATATTTTTAAATCGATATTTGTTACATCTATATTTTTAACTTCGATATTTTTGATTCGATATTTTTGTAATTACCTGTTAAGGTATTGGAGTCGATATTTTTGTAGTCAATATTTTTTTCTCGATATTTAGAACATCGATGTTTTTTAGCATCGATATTCTATCACTGAACCACCACATATCTGTGTCCCTGCATGACTAAATGGTAATCGTTAGTAATGTAGCACTACTGTTAGCCTCTAGCAGGTTTCTGTGTTCATTTAAATCGCTGGCATAATGGGTTTGTATGTAGCTTACTAATACTTGGGTTTTGTTAGTTCACTAAGAAATTTAAAAAAATCACAAATGATAAAGACTTTGTAAAAAATATGATTTGTATCTCTTTATAAAGCACACACGTAAATATTCTTTTCCCATACAAACTACCCAATGCAAATCACTACTGCCATTCGTGCATGTACAAGGGTAAGAGCCAAGCGCAAATAAGGTTTTAGAGACAATGAAGTATAATATTCACACAGGCTTGATACAGTTTTAAGTTTAATCAGGGAGTCTGTATCATCTGTGAAACTTAGTTCTCATATTCTTTGTTGAAAAATCTATTTAAGCTTACTCTCATAGTCGGAGCCCAGCAATCTAACAAGACAGATTTTTAGGTGGAGCTTTTGAGACCTCTTTTATATACTTTACTATATACTTTTCTTTTTAGGTCGAGCTTTCGAGACCTCTTGTATATACTTTAGTATATACTTCTCTTTGTTGGCTTAAAGACCGGCCACTGCTTTTCCTTTGCTTGTTTAAGTGTCCTTAAGAAAATCCTTGCTTGCTAGTAGTCAATCCCTTCCTCTTTGTCCCACCTTTTTGGCTTTTGTTTCCTCCTATGGAGCAGGGACCAAGTATTGTATCTTTACACTTTGGTGGTTTATCTGTTATTTGGGGAACTATTTTTTTATCTCTTTCCTGCTCATGTTATACTGTGGGTACTGTTCAGCTTCGGCGCCCGTATTTTATTGCATCTTCCCTCCCGTCCCCTCCTTGCCCTGTTGTTGCTACCATCCTTCCTTTACCTCCCACTCCATTGCTTGTTTAAGCAGGGAATGATTTCAGCCCAAGAAGTGATCATGCAAGGGTAATGTGCTTTCTCTCCATTGTGCTCCAATGGCGGCCACGCACCTAACTTTTATCTACACGGGAACGGTGCCCACTTTCATATTTTGCAAACGTCTGTTTTATTTATTTCATGCTTAACAATTAAGTTTGTTTTCTTGGTTGTATTCCCTGTCATTCCTGTTATGTGGGCTCGGCTTACTTTGCCAGTTTTTCACAGGCCTTATCCTTGTTCACCCTTCATCTCCGTCATTTGCCTTTGTCCCCTACTGCTTTCCACTTACCTTTGTCTCCCATGTTGTATTGTTTTCTAGCCGTGCATCTCCTTTCGCCTATCCTCTCTGCTTTTTCCCATGCCACTCTCCCGTTCTAGAAAATTTTCTGAACTGTGCATCATATGGTAGGCTTTAAGTTTGTAAATTTCAGGCAGTATTTAATTGTTGCAGTAAAGGTTTGCTAGCGCTCCATATTTTCCAAGGAGAATATTTTTGTTTAATAGGAAATGTGATCACTTTTCTATTTGCATGATTAAAAATGTAAATGCGTTCTAGGTTAGCTTTCAAGGCGACCTCATGTGCCCTTATACGAGTTATCATGCATTGTTTTTCTCTAGGAGCAGCGGGAGAGGCTTCCGTAGATTGGGGTTCCTATTTTTAAAGGTGTCAAGTTTCTAGGGGTTACTGCACAAGAATGGTTAAGGTGACAGACACTCCATGGAAGCTGAGCACAGTAAACTGTCTTCAAAGGTGTACTTTGGTTACTAAATAACAGAACTCATGTATTTGTAAAACAGATGTTCACTCCCGCAGTTTCTTGTGATTGATAACGTGTTTGCTGTTGCTTTAACCTATGGTACTGATTTGTCGACCTTGCGAGGATGAATGGTAGGTAGTGTGGGCCCGCTGGAATTCGAACCGTGGCAGTGCAGACGGGCACAGATCCCCGATGTATGGAACTGGCGTTTGTTACACTGGTAGGTCTTGTCTTCAGCCAGCTATCTATGCGCAGCCAGCTATCTTTGCGTTGCTTCGGTTAATAACTCAAAACCAGCGAGGCAGACACTACAGTACTGTGAAAGAGAAAAGCAATTTAATTCATTTCGAAATTAACCAAAAATCCTCCAAGTCAGCCTGCTTCTCTGTAAAATATCCTGAATCCTAGCCCAGAGCTCCCGTGAATGTTCAGCGCTCTGTCGCTTTCAACAAATACATGCAGGGTGGATACGAGAGAGCCACCAGGGAACACTCCAGTGCTCATACACGCACATCCAGATCTCACATTAGTGAATGCAGCACAGAATGTTGTGTTGCGGTTAAGTTGGCTTTGAGTCGCCAGTGTTGACCTTGAATTTAGAATTTCATTATTGTAATATTTAAAAATAAGAACAAAGATATGCTGGTATAATCTGGTGCCAGTCTATAGTGTGTCTGAGCACAATAGAAAACCACAAACGTTGCAGACCATTGACATATCACTCTGATTTAAATTGAGTCAATACCATGATGTCCAAACCACGGCATATTCACCACTCTCTTGACTTTTTTTTAACATGCCCTTGACGTACAGGTTTGGTGTTAAGATTTTTAACAGTTTTGACAATCACATTTTACTGCCCTCCTCCTCTCCTCTTGCATTAGGGCAAAATTTCATACATTTCGGGGCAATCAGGCAAGATGGTAGCGTGTATCCTATTGGGCTGACTGGTAACACATTTCTCTAGACCCCGCGCTGATGCACACAGGATAAAGTGTCCTTTGCACATGTTGGCAACTTGCACATATGGCAGTTTGGTACACGCATATTTTATTTGCCCCCTTACATATTTGAAGGTACTTTGAGGCATACCTGGATGTTTAGTGTGACATACAACACCACACAATTCACCGTCACACAATTCAACACCACCGAACATAATTACACTCCACATAATACCACTCAACGCAAAATGATTCAATTCCATAGAATTACACTTTACTCAATACCACATAAATATGCCCCACAAAAACCACTCTTTGCCACATAGCAACAGTACACTTAAATACACTCCACACCTTGCCACATAATTCCAATCAGCATAATTCCACCCAACGGCAAACAGTTCCACGTCACAAAATTCAACTCTACACATTTTCATTCCACATCACATAAATCAACAACAAATCACATAATTCAACTCAACAACACAATTACACAACACACCACATAATTCAATCCATACCACAGAATTCCACATCATGCCACAAAATTCAACTGCACACCACATAATTAAACTGTACTACATACCACTCCACGACACAGAATACCAATTCACATAATTACACTCTATGACACACAATCCCACTCCACATAATTCCAGTACACTCAATACCACATAATTACTTTTCACATAATTCCACTGCACACCATGCCACATAATTCCACTACACAAATCCACTCCACACCACACTATCCCATACCACACAATTCCACAACTACCAATTCCAATCTAACCCACTTAATTCCACTCCACACCACATACATTCACTACACCCCATAACACATGGGTTAAATACATTGTAATTTTCAACACCAATAGCTCTAACTCTCGAAAAAGTGAGACCTATTAGCTTCGCCAGTGCTTGTTTTAGTTACCCCTGAAACCAGTACTTTAATTTGGTTTTGGAGTTCCAAGCTCCCTTTAAATAATAACTGCCAAGGTGGGACGATCACTATGAAGGTGTTTACTCATATGTAAGCTACACATTTGTAAACGTCTGGAATCCACAATTCCAAAAACAATTGATGGCTGAGAGGTAGATGGATTCAAATTAAGTCATTTCTGCAGTCTAATGCACTGAATTAGGTCCAAATATGTGATAGAGTGAGTGCCTAATACAAAGGATCAAAGCGCAGAAATAACCTGTTACTTGAACATGAAATACCTTGAGAAAACAAGAGACAAGAGGCATTTGGCAAAACAGGAACAGTTTGTTTGATTAAACAGTGCGGCCGGGAGATTAGGCATAGGGTCTGAGGACTGTTTCAATTTACAGTCGGTCTAACATGGTTTCTTATACAGTTCATTGAATGCAATGATCCATTTTTGGTAAGGAATGTGAACCTCTGTCTTTGGAGTCATAAATGAATGAATTGGATGAGGAATCCAGATGGGCTTCGACCTTGCGTGGACACAGTGTGGCCAATGGACAATGTGCCCAGCTGTCTGGCATAGGGAGCGCGTGATCACTGCGTGTACTGTGTGCGCTGTGTCCTGATTGGTTATGTGTTCCTAACTTCATGTGGCATCTGACTGTATGGTGTTTTGGGAACGCGCGCACCCCTCCGTCCATGTGTGCTTTACTGGGGCCAATTTCCCTGGACCATTGTGGTGTTGCTGCGCCAATCCAAGAGATTCATCTAGGATTTCCTGTTCGCCCATTTGTCTGCTGGCTATGTGCCACCCCGCGTGTGACCTGTCAATCAATGACCTCAGGCCTGGCTCTCAGAGCCTGCCTGACTACGTATTTCTGAGTCAGCGTTGACGTGGAGTTCACAATGGGCGAATTCATCAATAAAGATGCGATTTCGTTTTTATACATGAACGTATCGTTAACCTTTCCTTCATATACTTTTAGGAGAGGCAGCAAAAATGCACCATTATTACCATCGTCTTAGTTTTGTTCGTTGTAAGACGGTTATAAACTACCAAAATATTCAAACAATCTTTTCAACCCAAAGGGCGTCTAGTCAAATAATATCATATCATCAGCACAGTTAATCAAAGGAATTGCCATGCTAAGAAAATGTGGCGGAAACATCTGCTGATGGCTGAGAGGTCAGTGAGATTGACAATGTGAAGACTAAAGCTAGGGAACAACTTGGAAACTCTACAAAGGTTTGTTAACAATACTGATTTTATTGGTTAATGGCCTTTGGCGGTCTAGCTGCACCAGTACTCAGGTTATTAGGTACAGGACATAAATTAGAGTTAAAAAGGATGAATCGGTACCCAACTTTGACTACTTCTTCTACAATATTGGCCTATCTACCCAACCAAAAGCAGCACTGTAGTCCACTAAACAACCATGCCGAGCAGACAGAGTATTGGAAGCCATTTAGTACAGGGCAATCACATTATCGACTGTGGGTGCACCCTTCTGGAAACCGGTATACCCTTCGGGATGATCCATCTCACTAAATCGTAAAGGGGGGCTTTAGCAAAATGTATACTTTCAGCATCACTTTGAATAATCCGTAGCTGGTTGCAATCAATTTATCACCTTTTTTATCACTAGGTATCGGTACACTGCCTCTGCAAGATGCTGGGATAGTCATCCAATTTGTCACTGCCGTAAATAAATTCATTAGTTGTAAGTCCAGAGAAGTGAGATTCAACTGGAATGCTGTTAAGGCAAAGATACCTGGAGTTCTTTGCTTTTTAATTTAGGAAACTCAAGAAAACACAGCTCAGACTGAAAGTGAGATCCAAATCTTTTTTTGGTAGACCAACTAGGGAAGCACACTGGGGAGGGGCAGCCAAATGCTTTGTCAGTCACAAAACGCTGATAGATGATCTTGCCAGGAGGAGTAAGAAATGTTAAAAATCTTGCCTAACAACTGTGAAGATCCAATGCCAACCAATGGCCGAAGCTTGCAGGAATCCCTAAGTGCTGAAACCCCTTACAACCTCCACCTATTGATGTTCTTTATATGTTGTCTTTTATCCACCAGCGGCGGCCGGCACAGGTGAATGTGGTGTGGCAGTGGGGTGGGGCGGGGCAGGGCAGGGCGTGGCAGGGTGGGAGGGGGAGTTAAATAAATAATACCTATTCCGTCGTCTGTCGGCCTCCCCCCTGCCGCGCCCTGCCCCGTCACCCCACTGCGCTTACCTGTGCCAGCCGCCGCTGTTATCCACAGTCATGCCTAGACTATGTGATTTTCTGTTTTCATAAACTGCCTCAAGTGTGTGAAAGGGCTTCCTTCTCGATTCCACAGTCATTGTTAAACCAAGCATCGCCCTCGGGTGACACCTCTTCAACAAAAGGAGACGCTGGAGTAGTGAGCTTCTCTTAAAATGGTACAACGGAGCGCATCTTGACTACCACCATCCTTTCGTTATTGAGGACTATCTTTAATGCTCAGCATTTGACTCCACTCATCTTTTAAAACTGCTCTGTCTTTCTGATGTGCTTCCTTGCTCTTTTTTCTGCTCAGAATAAGGCTTGGGCCATAGTTTTCAGAGATAATTAATAATACCTATCAGTCCTTTCATATCACTCTATTGTATTGTATTGTAAAATTAATACAGTGCTTCCTACACCTATGTGGGGAACTGAGGCACTCACCTATAGGGTAGGATGTTTGAATATAACAAGTTAGACCCTGTGTCCCACAGCATGAGTCTATGTGTAAAATGCTTGTCGCAAGTTAAAATACCCTTTCATGATTTCAAGGTCAACGAGATTAACACATTTGAGATGCCTAAAACATCTACTACTTAAACGTCAGAGCCAGATCACTTAAATAACACCAGTTCTGAACCCCCTAAACGATCTGGCCCAAAGAGACAATTCAGTGCGTTGTGTACATTTAGTAGGTAGTTATTTCATTGCCTTTTTATCTGCCAAAAAATAATTTTACTAGAAAGCACTGTCCACGTGTCTTTGTACAATCCTATCTTGCTCTGTAGTCTTACTCCGTAACCATTTGGTCGTATTATAATTAATCAAAATGTTGGCTGTGTGTATTATTTATGTTATGAAGAACAAGGGAACCCAAATAAGGTTGGTCAGGGACCTTGGGTAATCAATTATTTCTAAAGACAGTGGTCCCTAGACAAGGATTAATGAGAGCAAACAATAAATATAGACCCAATCAGTACTATATTTTACAGCTGTCCAGCCGGACAGGTGTGTTTAATATATAGTTGCTTAAATATACACAAAATTCAGCAAGAAACAAATAAAGTGGGACACAAGCCTGTATCCAACTTAGTGGGAAGGACGTACAACATGAAACAAAAAGGCTCAGGCAGAGTAAATTGTTTGTATAAGACACATTTTGGTAGGACAAACAAATTATAGTGGAGACACCATTACACATAATAAGTATTAAATAAAGAGGTGTATATGGCGTACAAGTCGACGGCGTTTCGATCCTTACAAAAGATATAGGATCATCGTCAGGACATTAACAATGGTATGCCTGTATACATTTTGCCTGTAATAAATAAAACCGTAGGAGGGAATAAAGGATGAAAAAAGAAAAAGAGACATATGAAAGCTAGCTCGGGCGGAATACAATTTGAAAACAACTTGGGTGCTGGTGAGGGCAGTGTATGTCAGACCAACGTAAGAGGATTGCACGTGAGTACAATGATACCGGAGAAGTGAGCAGAACGTATAAAATTGCTAAGCAAGAGTAAAAGAATTACGCAATAACGAGTAATATTTGCTAAAAGTCATAGTCATACGCGTGCGGTGATAAAACGCGCAATACGGTAAAGAGCTTGGTGAGTGGTGAAAAACCCGCGAAACTAGCGGAGTGCCAGTAAAGCGCCGGTGTTGAAAGCAAAATGGGCGTGGGATTGCGTAAGAGAAACAAGGAATAATTTAAAAAGTGGCAAACGCATGCACTGGTGAAGCACTTGTGAAAACAGTGCCAGTGGGTAGAGTGCTTGAGGGCAGCGAGCGAAAGATAGTTAAAGTAATACCTAGATCCAGGTCAGAGTGACTTGGAGGAGGTTTGTTTAAGGCGAAGACCGAGTAGAAGTCCAGGCCAAGTACAAGGAGAGTAAAGGATGCAGACAGCCGCGGCCGCGGTCTGTGCAGTTGGATGCTGGGTCAGAGTCGACCTACATGAAAAATGACAAGTGATGTGGATCTAAGAGAAGATCGTAGATATTGGCGGGGCGCCGAAGGAGGAAGGGAGCTTACCTAATAAAGGCTGTAACAGCTTAAAGGAGGCGTTTGAAATGTTCGCGCCACGGAGCGGTCTCAAAATCAGAGTGGCCTAAATGAAGGAGATTGGCCAATTAAGAAGGGTGAGATCAAGGTGGGCGGGACAGTACCAATTGCAGGCGCAACGAGGCTTACCTATTGCAGTGGGCTGCTGTATAACAGAGACGGCAAGCCAGAAACCTGTGGCGTCCGCGGTCTCTAGTGACAAGGAATGGGGTCGAGGCCAATCTAAACAAAAGTTTGTGGAGATTTAGTATTTAGGTAGTAAGGAGGTGAGGCAAGGGGTATTGGGTGCAGGGCGCGCTTACCTGTGAACAACCTCTGTAACAGCATGTCTTGCCTGTCGGGATCGGGGATATGAAGGAACGAGTTGCCGGTGAGGAGGCAGTTTATATGCGCAGGGAGCTAATTGGATGATGAGGTCATGTGACAGAATCAAGAAAATAAGGAAAATAAAGGACAGAGAAGGTTACGTAAAGGAGGCAGCCATTTTGTTATGGTGAATGAGAGAAGGAACTAATTGGATGATGAGGTCATGCGACAGAATCAAGAAAATAAGGAAAATAAAGGACAGACAAGGTTACGTAAAGGAGGCAGCCATTTTGTAGTGGTGAATGAGAGAAGGAACTCGTATAGCGTGAATGTTAAGGAAGTGATAATTACGCTTAGATTTATGCGAGACACTACATAGAAGAGTCAGAAAGAGATGTAAGAAAGATAGAGGAAAAATAATTAACCAACAGGGGGTTTACAGAACAATTACTGATATTATCAGAGAGAGGTGACAGAACGGCACAGTAAGACAGGTTAAATTAACGTAGTCCAATCCTCAAGACGATTGAGGCCAGTGTGTATGCTGCCAGTTCGTTAAATCCACTTGAGTTCCTCCTTGTTGAGGAGCTGTGAGAGATCCGCGCCTCTTGGTGGTGGCTTGATCACACTGATGATGGTCCAACGGATGTCGTCCTCTGTATGGCCTGATGCCAGAAAATGTTCCACAAGGGGGGCATTTGGTGTTCTGCAACGTAATCGG
The DNA here is from genome assembly GCA_963921515.1 of Calotriton arnoldi. NCBI lineage: Eukaryota > Metazoa > Chordata > Amphibia > Caudata > Salamandridae > Calotriton > Calotriton arnoldi. The sequence goes on along the minus strand of CAWUFW010003292.1, from coordinate 1,220,248 downwards.
CTGCGATGTTGGCAGATCCTTATTCGTGCTTTTTGTGTGGTTTGGCCAATATAGATTTTATTGCAGGGACATAGAATTCCATATATAACATTGCAAGTGTTGCAGTTCGAAAAATCTTTCAATCCAATTTTGATTTTGCCAAAGACAAATGCCTTGCATTCAATAGTAAATTTGCATGCAATACAGTTCCCACACTTGACATGCCCAGTGAGTGGGGCCAAGTCCCAATGGTCATTGAGTGTACCTGTGCGTGTTGAAGTTGGCAAGGCTGCTCTGACCAAATGGTCCTTTATGTTTTTGTTCTTTTTAAATGCAAACAATGGGCGTTCCAGTTTCAATATGCCTGCATTAATGACCTCCCAATGTCTAAGAATGCTTTTACGTATGGTATGTGAAACAGGGGAGAAGGTTGTAACACATACTATGCGGTTCTGTGAGTGTTTAGTTTTGGGTTCTAGGAGGCAATCCCTTGGGCAATACCAGGCTCTTTTCAGGGAGTTGCGAACTAATCTGTGAGGGTAACCTCTTGCTGTCAATTTTTTACTTAGGACTTTGGCTTCACGGAAGGAATCCTCTTTCAGTGTACAGTTCCTTCTAATGAGTAGGAACTGTGAGTAGGGTAGTGAGTCTCTGAGAGCACGTGGGTGGTTGCTGTCGTAGTTCAGGAGCGTGTTACGTTCGGTGGGTTTCCTGAACAGACTTGTGATTAGTGTACCTTCCTTATGTTGGAGGTTGAGGTCAAGGAATGGAATCGTGGTCTTGCTGTGTGACAGCGTGAAATTGAGCCCCTCACAGTTATTGTTTAGCCAATGAAGGAATTGTTTCATAGTAGTCTCAGAGTCTTGCCAGATCATAAAAATATCGTCAATGTATCTCTTCCACACTAAAATGGCAGTGCGGAAAGGATTCAATGGAGACAGAATCGATCTGGTCTCAAGGGAGTCCATATAAAGTATGGCCAGGTTGGGGGCAAAAACGGCCCCCATTGATGTCCCTTTAGTTTGCTGGTAATATTGGCCATCGAAGAGGAAGAAATTCCTCGTGAGGCAAACTTCCAATAGTTGTAATATAAAGATGGTGGGTACCGCATGAGGGCGGGGACGTGTATTGAGGATTTGTTCAATGACCTTTAAGGAATCATTTTGGGGGATGTTTGTGGAAAGCGACTCTACATCAAGAGTGCATAGAGTGTCAGAGGCTGGGTCAAATGGGTAATTTTCAACAAAATTGATCATTGCCATGCTATCACGGATGTAACATTCAGTTATCGGAACAAATTCCCTAATGAAGAAGTCTACATATTGGCCGAGCGGTTCTAAAATAGAGCCACAGCCCGAAACTATGGGGAGGCCGGGTGGGTTATCTTGATTTTTGTGTATTTTGGGTAAAGTATAGATTACCGGCGTACGGGGTGACTTGGTATTAAGAAACTGATGCTCAAGTTTACTCAGAAATCCTTGTTCTAAACCCTCATCAGTCACTTGAAGGATCATATTTTGGAGTTCTCTGGTGGGGTTAGTAGGCAATTTACAATAGTGGTCGGTGTTTGCCAATTGTCTGTGTATTTCACTTTTGTATACGTCTATTTCTTGAAGAACTATTCCACCCCCCTTGTCAGCTGGTTTGATGACCAGAGTCTCATTAGATTTTAATGTGGTCAGTGCTGCTTTCTCTTCCAATGAGCTATTATATGGAATGAAGCGGCGTAAAGTTTCGAGTTGTGCGACGTCCTGGAGTACCATTTTTTCGAATGTAAGTATCTCAGCAGGAACCATGTTTGAGAAGGGTGAAAAAGTGGAGGGTGGTCGTAATGGAGTATTAGGAGTATGAGTGGGCTTAGGATTGAGCAAGAAGTAGCTATGCAGTCTTATTTTGCGAAAGAATCTCAGTAATTCGGTTTGTAAATCCAAAAAGTTGGGATGGGTTGTGGGAACAAATGACAAACCCTTACTTAATAGTGATTGTTCAGGGTCTGACAGTTGGTGATTAGAGAGGTTAAAGATGGGCATCAGCGAATTGTCGCTCATAGTTGTTATTTCCGTTGGGTTGGTTACCACTGGTAGTATTTGTGACGTGTCTGGCGTTCCCCTGGTGGATTGTACCAGCGTTGTTGCTGTTTGACCCAGCCTCTCTTTGGGGGTTCGGGTTGGCCTCATCCTAAAAAAGGAGTGTTAGGGGTTCGGTTAGATGTACTTGGGCCTTCTCTCTGGTCAGAATTATCTGATGAGTCAGCAGATGTATCGGAGAAGCCTACAAGGTTATTCCGTCTATTGAATCGGCCCCAAGGTCTGGCGTTTTGGGGATTGTTATAGGATCTATTAGTATAGAAATCCTTATTCAAGTAGGGGTATGCCCTTTCTTGTGTGTAAGATTTTATATCTTTCTTGACTTTTGTAGATTTTTTGTTTTGTTCTAAACGATAAAACTCATCTACAGTTTTTTGTACCTGCTCTAATAGTTTTTTGCAATCCATTGCAGGGTTGCTATCTTTGATCTGTTTCTCTAGGTCATTGATTTCGTCGCTTAGTTTTTTGAGTTCTTCAGTGGCTGTATCAATACCGAGCACCATCCAATTAGCTCCCTGCCCATATAAACTGCCTCCTCACCGGCAATTCGTTCATTCATATCCCAGATCCCGACAGGCAAGACATGCTGTAACAGAGGTTGTTCACAGGTAAGCGCGCCCTGCACCCAATTCCCTTTGCCTCACCTCCTTACTACCTAAATACTAAATCTCCACAAACTTTTGTTTAGATTGGCCTCGACCCCATTCCTTGTCACTAGAGACCGCGGACGCGGCTCACAGATTTCTGGCTTGCCGTCCCTGATATACAGCAGCCCACTGCAATAGGTAAGCCTCGTTGCGCCTGCAATTGGTACTGTCCCGCCCACCTTGATCTCACCCTTCTTAATTGGCCACTCTCCTTCATTTAGGCCACTCTGATTTCGAGACCGCTCCGCGGCGCGAACATTTCAAACGCCTCCTTTAAGTTGTTACAGCCTTTATTAGGTAAGCTCCTTTCCTCCTTCGGCGCCCTGCCAATCTCTACGATCTTCTCTAAGATCCACATCACTTATCATTTTTCATGTAGGTCGACTCTGACCCAGCATCCAACTGCACAGACCGCGGCCGCGGCTGTCTGCATCCTTTACTCTCCTTGTACTTGGCCTGGACTTCTACTCGGTCTTCGCCTTAAACAAACCTCCTCCAAGTCACTATTACTTTAACTATCTTTCGCTCGCTGCCCTCAAGCACTCTACCCACTGGCACTGTTTTCACACGTGCTTCACCAGTGCATGCGTTTGCCACTTTTTAAATTATTCCTTGTTTCTCTTACGCAATCCCATGCCCATTTTGCTTTCAAAACAGGCGCTTTACTGGCACTCCACTAGTTTCGCGGGTTTTTCACCACTCACCAAGCTCTCTACCGTATTGCGCGTTTTATCACCGCATGCGTATGACAATGACTTTTAGCAAATATTACTCGTTATTGCGTAATTCTTTTACTCTTGCTTAGCAATTTTATACGTTCTGCTCACTTCTCCGGTATCATTGTACTCGCGTGCAATCCTCTTACGTTGGTCTGACATACACTGCCCTCACCAGCACCCAAGTTGTTTTCAAATTGTTTCCCGCCGAGCTAACTTTCATATGTCTTTTTTTCTTTTTTCATCCATTATTCCCTCCTACGGTTTTATTTATTACAGGCAAAATGTATACAGGCATACCATTGTTTATGTCTTGACGATCCTATATCTTTTGTAAGGATCAAAACGCCGTCGACTTGCTGTACGCCATATACACCTCTTTATTTAATACTTATTATGTGTAATGGTGTCTCCACTATAGTTTGTTTGTCCTACCAAAATGTGTCTTATACAAACAATTTACTCTGCCTGAGCCTTTTTGTTTCATGTTGTACGTCCTTCCCACTTAGGGGCCGATTCCGATCTCGGCCGGTAGGGCTCCGAATCGGATTCGGCTTAACCGGATCCGATTCGGAGCCCTATTGCCCGACCGATTCGTACGCGCGTCCGGGCGAGCGAGTACGATGCGAAATCGCCGACCGACTCGTCCGGGCGTCCCGACCGCTCCGACCGACTCGTTCCCGGGTCTAACCGCACCGACCGACTCGCTCGGACTCGACTCGCACCGCGCAATGGAGACGTTCCCCGGCTGGGTAAGTACGATGCGGCCCGCGAGCAGTCCGACCGAGCCGCGCACTCCGGCTCGAAAGAGCAGTCGGAGCCGTACTTTGGGGGTCCGTGTCGGATCCCCCTGTACGCGTAGCCGCGCGAGTCGCACACAGGGGGACCCATGGGTCCCCCCTACCTGTGCGTGTACGGCGCGAGTCGCTTCGCCGCGTACACGCTGTAGGGGGCGCCCTTGTCCGCCTCGCACCCATTGAGTCAATGGGAGCCCGCGTACGCGTTGTACGACAGGCTCCCATTGACTTCAATGGGTGTCCGACCGACTCGAGTCCGATGGCATACGTGCGCATCGTACTCGTTCGGTCGGGCTGCACGGGTCCGATTCGGTCGGAAATCTCTCCGGGTCCGGCTCGGTCGGAGAGATTTCCGGCCCAAATCGGAATCGGCCCCTAAGTTGGATACAGGCTTGTGTCCCACTTTATTTGTTTCTTGCTGAATTTTGTGTATATTTAAGCAACTATATATTAAAAACACCTGTCCGGCTGGACAGCTGTAAAATATAGTACTGATTGGGTCTATATTTATTGTTTGCTCTCATTAATCCTTGCCTAGGGACCACTGTATGTATTATTTAAGCATTTGCAACTCCTTGGCTACCTGTTTCGGTTATGAATACTGTTTGTGATTAGAAAAGAATTATTGAATAGAGCCTACACATGTCCTTTTTTGTAATTTTTACTCGGCCTCCCAAAGTTTGTGGATTACTCATTCAGCACGTACACTTTGGCTTTTATTACATTGCACCACTAACCTTGTTTCAAGCGCAGACACATGTTTGTGTTCAATACACCCCGAAATGGGATAGCACTTACAGCGGTTTTTTAGCCTCGCGAATTTCAAAAGGTAAAACGATGGAAGGGGCAAACATGCTGAATTTCCACATTAGCCCGGTTTGGATTGGAAACTGTCGAAAGCCTTCATTCAGCCAATAGTTCATCTTTTAAAGTATCATGCCGCCTAGCAGGAATATTCAGCCTTTCCGCCTTACTGCCTCTCACAGCTTGAAAACTACAGAAATGGAAGTTCTATTAGTTGGATTTCATTTCAAGTCAGCAAAGGCTTGATAATGCTTCAATAGCCGAGGATTAAGGAATTCGCGTACCTTTGTTAGAAGTCTACGGCCAGCTGTCAACATTGTAGTGTCTCAGCAGGCACCAATTTACCAGCCACTCCTTGAGGGCCGGCCCATACACCCATACCACACCCATCCAAAACAGGCATCACTGGACCTTGCTAATAAAAGGGCCTGAGCGGACATGCTGGTGGCCAGTTCTAGAAACCATACACACTGTGGAAGTGTCCATTATTTAATTAGCATGTGGGTCTAGGGCCCACGACTTTACAGTGGCGACGAGGTGGGCCGTACCCTGCGCATTGCCATCTCGATGGCAGTCCTCTCGCACTGAAAAGGGACTGCCTAGTATCATTCCTACTGCTGCACCGGCCCTCTGTGCTACTTATGAGGTGGAGGGTGAGGCGCTCAGCCGTCACCGGGTGGCGGCAGGAGGAGAGCAACGCACAAGTAAGATAGTGCCCCATCTCTAACCCCACCCAGGAGGCCACATGCAAGAGGAACTGCCTGTGCCCGAGGCCACGGCAGCAACAGTATCCTCATGCTTGTGCTCCATCGTGCAAAGCCTGCCAACCCTACCCCCAGAAAAACTTCCTACGCTAGGAGCGGCACCCTGCAAGCCAGTTGCAGAAGGGGGAATCCAGAAAGGGAGTCATGAGCCTTTGATTACCGGTGTTAGGAGGGGGCTGTTCTCCGCACCTCTACCCCGTCCGCACCCAGCAGAGCAAGTATTGCAAATTCCCAGGCATCCAACAGATGAACTGCCTGTAAGCTGCTGTGAGTGGTTACCCTGTTTCCAACATCACTCACCTTGTCCGGGGAGAGGTGCGTATGGGCATAAAGAAGTGTGGGGCAGGCGAGAGATATCCCGCCGCGCGAACTTGCTGCTGGCAGTTAAACACAGCCCACCCACTCAAGTGAGAAGTGCTCGACGAGGAGCCCGAAGCTGCACCCTCATGGAAAAACCCCACATTACAGTGCCAATCAGCAGCGCCCACATCTGAGGTAAGGCCCGAAGTCTAATGAAAGCTGCCGTGGCCTTGTGAAGTTGCTGTACTTTCTGTAGGTGCTTGCTAAATCGCACCCCAACCCAGGCGACTGCAGTCAGTGACTCAAGGGAAGGCCCCAGAGAGACTGCAGTCTTGCAGTGGAGCCTTGGATCGGAATATGAAAGGGGCTGTCTGTAACAAAGTTGTAGTGAACCAAACAGGCTCAGAGGTGAAGAGAGGTGGTGAAGCAGCTGGGGGACTTAAGAGGGGGCCTCCTAATTTAAGTTTAAGGACTCAGAATCCTGTGATGGATCGAAATAATAACACAATTAACAAATATGTACCAGTATATAAGCAGATAAGCAGCAGTAGGAAATGGGTAATAGTTTACCTCCCCCTCGGACCTTGGATCTGCCACCCGATTGTGTACCTTATGAGATTGCTCTTGTAGGTGTTCCCCCGATTCCCATAGATAAGGCTGAGCCTGGAGGGAACAAAAAAATAAATGTGTTCACTGGATAAGGGCAAGGGCTAGATTGGAGGGTGTGAGTGAGCTGTTCCACAATATCATTATGGTCAGACGGGTGGGCTGGGTGGTCAGAGGAGAGAAATCTATCGCAGGTGATTGCATGATTGTGAACTTTCGCGACCCTGCTTTAGCCAAGAGGGTTTTATATACTTGCGGGTCTTCCGAACTGGTGCCAAATAATATCTCAGTTGTCCCCCTCGTTTTTTTTTCTATAGACACATGGGTGCAACTTTAGCCCCCTAGAACCCGTGGATGTGAGTCAGGAATAAGAGGGGCACACGGGGTGGGGCACAGTCGGAGACCTCTGGCAGCCTAAAGGATCCATGGAGATTGGTAAACAGTTTCGAGTGTCTATCTGAGCTGGATGACCAGGATTGACTTGACCTGAACAGGGTATTTTAATAGCTATGAGAGATCAGGATAAAAGTAAAATTCCTGTGCCCCTGACCCGTAAGGAACAACATGTCGTACTACCAGAAAATTTAAGTCTGCTGCATGCCTCGAGGCGAATGAAATCGCAGGTCAAAGGTAAGGACATCATACACCCATACAGTAAGGGTTGGGCCTCATATCATGGAATGTGGCAGGGCTTAAAAATAGGATCGATATACCCGATTGGCATAGATTGATATCTGGTGCCCTTATTATTTGCCTACAGGAAACATGGGAGGCGATAGCACACCCTATTGATGGGTATATGGGATTTTATATACCAGCCAAACCCTTGGATATAGGTAGGGAGAAGGAGGGCCTAGGGACATATATTTTAAACGCCATACCTTGGAAAATCTTGACATTTATTAATGAATCCCCTTATTTTCATTTATTGGTATGTGAGGTGGGCGAGTCATGGGACATACTTTTAATTAATTTTTATAACAATTGTTTTGACAATTTGAGATCCCAACTAGTGTTGGATTTGGAGTTAGTCATCCAGTCAGCCATGTCTTCACATTACAAGCCTGTAAGAATTATTTGGGTAGAAGATTTTAACACACACTATTGCTCATTTTTATATAAACCAATATGTGGCGTTGTAGACATGCAAGGTGAGGCCCTCGCTCATTTTCAACATGACACCTATAGAATAGTTCTGAATAGCTTAATGGTGAAGCTAAGCCTTAAGCTGTACAATAGAAAGCAGCATGAAAGCGAAGACTTAGCAGCTACATTTTTCACAAATAACTACGGGTACACCATTGATTATATTATGGCCTCTGAAGCCTTAGACACAGTTATTAAAGGCTTTGAAACCAGCCTTTCCGGGTATAGCGATCATACAGTGTTAGAGGTTAGGGTGATCTTAGCCAAGAAAAGTAACATTATGCCAAAGCTAGGATTTGGCCCAAACTTGGCTACAAAAAACGGTTACTCAATCAAATAGGAGGAAGTAGATCATTCACTGTTTCTCCCATTCATTCTACAGCATACAATGACTGAGGTGAAGGTATGCCTAGACCTTAAGGCTGAGCCATTAGAGATAATAATGAAAAATCTCCTAGCTAACGTAACGAAAAGTTTCAATTCTATTAAGGACTCGGAGGCGAGGATTATGCCTTCTCTCTTCGCTTTATTCGAATAGCAGCACATTAAAAGATTTAACAAAGACTACGTTTCCCATGAACCCTAGGGAAAGGTAGTAAGTAAAACACATGGTAACATCCAATCAAGTCAGGATAACAGTGTCCAATCAGGGGCCTTCTAGCCCAACATAGTCCTTTGTCAATGTCCCTTCGCCCTCTTTCGTCGCGCGAAGACAGCCATCGCAACCTCTTCATGCATCTTGTTTGTTCGCGCCAGAACCTACCAAGAACAAGGACATATTACCAAAAGAACCGTAAATGCTAAAGCCTGCAACGGAAGCCAACAGTTACCACAACAGAGCAAGACTATCCCATTCATTTATACACTGAAACAAATTACTTACTGCAGTACGGTGTGGGATTTCTCTTCTTGTGACCTAGGGTGGGATAATCCTCGCCTCCGAGTCCTTAATAGAATTTAAACTTTCCGTTACGTTAGCTAGGAACTTTTTCATTCTATGTCAAGACTGGAGGCGAGGATTATGCTAGTTCAAAGCTTGCTCACCACGAGGTGAGCCATGTTCAGCACCGACTTGAAGTAGAATCTTTTGAACGTATAGTCCGAAGACCAATCTGCTGCATTGAGGATATCCTCCAAGCGGGCACCCAAGCCGAATGCTTTAGAAGCCATTGCTCCTCTCGCGGAATGGGCTCCGAAGTGATGGAGACTAATACCCGCTTCTTGTATCACCCATCTAACCCATCTGGCGATGGTCGGGGATGAAACCGCTTTAAAAGGTTTCCGGAGAGCAATGAGGAGTTGGCGTTCACCAGGAGGACGGAATTCCTCCGTCATCTCTTCGTATGCTTTGAGGCATCTGACCACACAAAGGGGCCGATTCCGATCTCGGCCGGTAGTGCTCCGAATCGGATTCGGATTTACCGGATCCGATTCGGAGCCCTGTTTCCCGACTGAATCGTACGTGGGTCCGGCCGAGCGAGTACGATGAAGGCACCCGCGAAATCTCCGACCGACTCGAACGCGGCTTCAACACGCTCCGACCGACTCGCATGGACACGACTCGCACCGCGCTATGGAGACGTTTCCCGGCCGGGTAAGTACGATGCGCGCCGCGACCACTCCGATCGACTCGCACCGTCCGGCTCGAAAAAGCTGTCGGAGCCGGACTTTGGGGGTCCGCGTCGGACCCCCCTGTACGCGTAGGCGCGCGAGTCGCACACAGGGGGGACCCATGGGTCCCCCCTACCTGTGCATGTACACCGCAATGCGCATGGACGCGTACACGCTGTAGGGGGCGCCCTTGACCGCCTCGCACCCATTGAGTCAATGGGAGCCCGCGTACGCGTCGTACGACAGGCTCCCATTGACTTCAATGGGAGTCCGACCGAATCGAGTCCGATGGCATGCGAACGCATCGTACTCGTTCGGTTGGACTGCTAGGGTCCGATTCGGTCGGAATTCTCTCCGGGTCTGGCTCGGTCGGAGAGAATTCCGGCCCGAATCGGAATCGGCCCCAAAGTTTTGGAGAATCCGGAAACTCCGGATAAGAAATGACCCTGGTATGGCACTTCGTCCGTCGGAGAAGAGTGAAAGTCACCCCATCAGGAGTAAACATCCTGCTGGTTATATCCAGAGCTCTAACGTCTGAAACACGTCTGCAGGAGATAAGACAGAGTATCATGGCCAATTTGGCAGAGAATTCCTTCCTGGAAAGAAAACGATTTGGCTGCCAGGATAAAAACAAATTGAGGACCTGGTTCACGTCCCAAAGAGCAGAGTACCGAGGCTCTGGCAGTAACGAGAGCCAAATTCCACGCAGCAGCTTGCATACCAATGGGTGTTCACCCATTGTTGAGCCGTTAACAGGGACATGGCCCGACGAGATGGCAGACCGGAAGGTGTTGATAGATCTGTATGCCATGCCGTTGGAAGCCAATTGTGCCCAAAAATTCACCACGTGCACAACGTCCGCGACCAGGGGATCAAAACCCCGTCGCAAACACCAACGGCACCATCTGCCCCACGCGGATCTGTACCTCTTGACGGTACTGTCCGCCCAAGCTTTGGAGATGAATGTTTCAGCCTCCTGCAAAAGGCCCGGGGTTTCCCATCGGCCCCGGAAATCCGCCACGCCATGAGCCACAGTGACTTCGCCAACACCAGAGGATGCAGAGTTTTGTCGGGACTCAGGAGGAGAGTCGGAAAGTGGGGGAGTAGGATTGGAAAATCCCAGGAAAGTTCCAGAAGAACTGGAAACCATACTTGCGACCTCCAAAGGGGTGTTATTATGACTGGGTCTGCTGACTGCCTGCGGACTTGAGCCGTTGACCTCATGATCATTGCGAAGGGGGGAAAAGCGTACCCCTTCTCCTCACTCCAATCCTGGAGGAACGCATCCGTGGCTACCGCCAAGGGATCCGGTCTCCAACTGAAAAATCGAGGAGTCTGGTGGTCCAATCTGGACGCAAACAGGTCCACTGAGAATGGACCCCAGTGGTCGTTCAGTCTCGTAAACACGTTCCGGTCGAGCATCCAGAGACCGGAATCCCTGAAATGGCGTGATTGGAAATCCGCCTCCTGGTTGTTGCGCCCGGCAGATATTCTGTTGTGACAGAAATCTGACTGTCCAGGCAATACTGCCAAAAACTCGCCGCTAGGTCCGAGAGGGCCTTGGATCTGGTGCCCCCAAGATGATTGCCATACCGGACCGCTGAAATGTTGTCCATCTTGAGAAGGACACATGAGTGCACCGAGTCCCTCGTCCAGCAACAGACGGCAAAGGACCCCGCCAGAAGTTCCAGGCAATTGATATGCAACTTCTGTTCGTCGGGAGACCACAATCCTCCCGTAGAGAGGTCCCCGCACCTGGCACCTGGCGTCTGATTCTATAACAAGATCTGGAGCGGAACCGAAAATCGCACGGCCGTTCCAGGCTTCCATGTGGTCCAGCCACCACTGGATCTCCTCCCGGGCTTCGCTGGACAGGGAGACCTTGTGGGAGTAAGGGTAACCCTTTCGAAGAAAATATGCCTTGAGGCGCTGAAGAGCCCGGTAGTGAAGCGGGACTGGAAAAAATGGCCTGGATGGATGCCAACAGGAGGCCCACCACCCAAGCCAGCTGCCGGAGGGATACTTGCTGTCTGGATAGAACACGTCTGAGTTCGTGGCGGATCTTGGTCACCTTCCTGGCAGGCAGGCTGAGAGTAGACGCGGTGGAGTCTATGACGAACCCCAAAAAGGTAACGGACTGAGCAGGTTGTAACAGAGATTTCTGCTCGTTGATGACAAAGCCGAGGCTCTGAAGTAGGTCCACAGCCATCTGAAGATGGGTGGTCAATCGACGGGGCAAGAGTCTATAAAAAGGAGATCGTCAAGATAAACGATCATCCGGATACCTCGGGCCCTCAGGAACTCCACCACGGGTATGAGCACCTTGGTGAAGCACCAAGGAGCCGAGGAGAGTCCGAAAGGAAGTACTGTGAACTCGTAAGTTTGCTGGCGCCAAACAAACTGGAGGAAGCATCTGTGGGGGGCATAGATCGGGATCACCAGATATGCGTCCTTGAGGTCTAAGCGGGCCATCCAATCCTGCTTACGCAGTACATCCCGGAGGAGGTGTAGCCCCTCCATTTTGAAATGGCGATAAACCAGCCATTTGTTGAACTTGCTTAAGTTTATAACAGGTCATCGACCCCATCAGTCTTGTCGACCAGAAAGAGATTGCTTATGAACCCCCTGGGGTGAGGGGCGGACAGGCAGATGGCGCCCTTGTCGAGGAGGGATGCAACTTCCTCGTCTACAAGGGCGGCATCTTGAGTAGAGAACTGAATGGGACGGGGCATGGACCGCTGAACCGGGTGCCCCATGAATTCTATATGAAACCCTTGCACCATCTGCAATACCCACGCGTCCTGCGTGATGGACAACCATGCCTGGGAAAAACTTGCCAGCCGCCCCCCTATTCTTAGTTGGGAAAAATGGAGAACACTCACCGGGGCTTGAGGTAGCTGCTCCTCCACTGAAGCCTTTACCCTTGCCGCCGCGGCCTCTGGTCGGATAGAAATTCCCGAAGCGGGACTGGTCCAGGAACTGTCTGGAGCCTCTCTGAGTGTTTTGGTGGGGCTGACGACCGGCCGAGCGGCCCCTGCCTCAGCCGGCTCCGTGTAAAACACGAGGGAAGACTTTTTTAATCGTGGACTGGTCCTTGTCCAACGACGTAAAGGTACTCACGAACTTTCCGAGCTCTTTTACGAAGTCCCGCCTCCGAGTCCGCCAAATCCCCCAATTTTGGGTCGATCTTGATAAGAAGGGAGCGGCGGCGCTCGGTGGAAAGGGCACAATTCGCGTTGCCCAAAAATATTACGGCCCTCTGGGCCCATCCTGACAACATTTCAGGAGAAA